>CAJVRN010000036.1:9142500-9732500 GCA_911728415.1 Lagocephalus sceleratus | reverse complement strand
TGCGTGTCATCCAGAGGCAGTACATGACCTTTCAGAGCAGGCTGAGTCATCGTTTGTGGGGGACCTTGTTTACCCGTTCGGACCTCGATGTCTCGGCTCTCGCTGTCTGTTCTGCACTCGCGCAATCACACGCGGGCGCGCTGACGAGTGCCGACACATTTGTATCATTAATCCAGCCTCAGAAGGCAAATGCAGACACTGATCTCTCTGTTGACATCTCAGAGGGAATAAGAAAAAAAAAAAAAAAAAGGAGATGGATTCAACACAGCTTAGAACAGGCGTAATTAGAGTTAGTGCTGCCGCCGTCTGTACAGTTTGATTGTGTCATGAAAGCTTGGAGAGACGGAGGGAGCATCGACGAGACTGCCATCCAGGATGACAGACAACGGCGGCGTAGGCTTCTTTTTGGAGTGGGGAAAAAAAACATGGAGGTTTTTTTTTTTTTGCTTTTTGATCCCATCTAAAAATTGATGTAACCGATTCTGTCACACTTTTTACAAACTCTGTTCCTATGAACTATGTTCATTCTTCTTCACCCTCTGCTTCTTTCCCGACTGTCTGATTGTCATCGTTCAGTGAAGAGAAGACGGATTGATGGGAAAACCTTCTGTGTTTCCTCATAGATTTTAATATTGATGATATTAAAATCTATAAAAATCATGTTAAACAGATTTATCAAAGCAGCTGAAAGCTAAAACAAATGCATTTTTTCAGATTCGAAACCAGTTAAAGCTGTATCTTCACATCGGCTATTAATTAATTACTCATCTTAATGAATTAATTAATTAATGATCTCACGTGCGCAGTAATACAGAATATGGTGATTCAGCTTCCCCACGAATACAAAGTGCTGCTAAAAGTCCTTACCCATCCCTACATCATCTTGTGGTCTATTGACATCAGGGAGATGGGTAATTTATGACATTGATTGAGACAAGGCAGGGGGTTCCTCTCTAGCAGGGAGACTGAGGGCCACTTGGAAGCACTTAGGGGCCCCCGAGTGCCGGGGTTGTCTCCGGGGTTAATGTAGCCAACGGTGCCGACTCTGACGGATGGCCACAAAGCTCCAATAAATCAGGCCCTCTGCCAGGAAAGATGGTGAAAGAGGAGGGGGTAGCAGTACAAAGGGGACCACTCCAGCCTCCCTGTACCCCTCCCTGTTTTAAAGGCACTTGAAACTATTAAAGGTACACATCTCAACTGCACACACACACACACATACACACACACCCGCGTGGCACCCACATATCTCTCACAACCGCCGGCCCGTGACACACAGGGCATTTTCATCAAACAAATAAAAAAGATATCAGCTGTGTGGCAGCGCCGCTTCATTCAAGGTTCCTCTCTCGCTGCAAAATAGATGAAGTTTCAGGATCAATTAATTAGCAGGCTAGCCCACGCACGTCAATGGCTCTAATAGCCGCTCTCATTTGTAACTTTTATTACCCCCGCTGCTGTGGAGAGGCTCTCAGCCAATCAGAGGCCGCGTGGAGACGACGCCACGTGTCCATTAACTAGAAAGGGGGGGGCTCCTCCCCTCTCTCAGGAACAAACCTGAAGTGATGTCAATCACCGCTGAAGTAAAGTGGATCAGAGCGCGTCGGATCGGACAGGAAGTAACGCAGAACGGGCCGCGCGTGCTGATTTTCCTGAGGAGAACAGAAAGCCATAGTTTGATCTGCGTGATGTGACCTGAAGAATTAGAGTTTTCAGGGAAGCCATTAGTTCAATTCCACACGCAGCTGTCAGGCCTCTCCCGCTGTTGCGCTCCCTCCGCGAGACTCCATCTGTCTTGTTCAGACAGGTGGAGTGATCTTTGAATTTAACGTAATTTAGTGTTGAATGTGGGCAAGCGGCGTAAAGCGTCACAAACGGAGGGTTTTTGAACGATCCAGGCTAGGCGCCACGCGTCTGCGACGCTCCATACGGGCCTATTGATGAGATAAAAGAGCAAGGAGATTAAAGCAGAACGGAGGGTGCCGGGAAGAGAGGGGGGAGAGAAGGGGATGCTGTACGTCACTGATGAGTTACGACGGGATTAGCCGCCGCTCTAATTGGCTCACTGAGAATTCATCTGACTTTCCTTCAGATTAGGGGTAGATTTTTCACGCGGGTCGCGTCCGCTCCGGCTTCTCCGCGTCAGTGAGCAAAGAGACGCGACGTCCCATCAACTTTTGAAAAACAGATCAGAGAGGCTGGCGGGATGGAGATATCACCTGGTTTCAACTCGGCGGCTTTCAGATGATCAGATCAGTGACAGAGGATGTGATGAAGATGGCGCAAAGCCTGTAGTCAGATCCAAATTTAAATGGACTCTCGTTCTACAAAAAGAAAGCATTAAGAGATTAAAAAAATGATAATTTAAATTATTGCAGCCGCAATTGTCCGATTTGAAGTGTGGCATAGATGTTCCGTTACAACGGAATGGCAGAAAAACGTCGAAATTGGCAAAATCCTCACAATTTTTTTTGTAAAATTCCCAGTAAATCAAAGGTAACCTTGCTAAAATGGTCACAAAAGCAGGAAATGTGCCTTACCTACGGAATACTTACGGAATAAGTATAATTATGAGTAACTCAGTCTGTCTGTAATGCTGCCAGGTTGTCACAAATGGGAACAACATCTCCAACGTGAACTTGAGTGTGTGCTGCAGAACTAACGCCCCAGTGCAGGAGCCACATGCCTGGAGAACCCTGACAACCCGGATCATAAGTCACATTATCATATATCATGAAGACCCAGCATGGATCCCAACGAGAGCCTCACTCCCAGGACGTTGTCGCCCAGGACGGTTCTCGTCTGGCACTGGGGGGGGTTGTCCATCTCCGGCCCGAGGTTTTAAGGGGCTGAGCGCACCGTCCGCGCCCACCTGAGGGAACCCTGCAGCCGCCCGCGGCGCCGCCATCAAACGGCGCGGAGGCGGAGAAGCTGGCGAGCTCTGCGCTGCTAATTTCAACCGCTAATGACCAGCTAGCGTGTTTCGACTCAACCCAACCCCCCCACCCCCCGAGCTCTCCGTTCAGATGAAATTGACACAACTCCTACACATGTTGGAACCTGTCATCACATCAAGTGGTGAGAAACGAGCCCCAGCCAGCCGAAGCCATAGATCAGAAAGTCCTCCACGCTAAACCGTGATGTTCCATACTGTTTGTGCTCCCACTGGGTGTAGTCGGCTGCTAATTATTTTCAGTTTCTCAAGTTTGCATTTATTTCTGCTCAGAACTGCCATTAATCAGCTCCGTCTCCAATAGAAACATCGAAAGGTTCCATGTATGGAAACATTTCATTGCTTTTTTTTTTTTTTTTTTTTTTCCCTCCCCACATTCTGGAACTTCCAGCGAATCGCATTTGTTTTATTTTCCTCCCTCTCTTTCTCTGTTTCCCCTCTCTTTTCTGTCTTTTCTTGGCCACAGATTGAGGTCAGAAGTTTAGTAGGGGAAAACATTTGGAGCTGGTGGCACGGGGCCCAGAGGCTCTCACAGAAGAGGGGAAAAAAAAAAAAAAAAAAGGAAAAGGAAAGGGAGGAGAAAAAAATAAATAAATAAATGGCTGTTCGCGCACACATTACAGAAGGCATTAACCTGCCCCGCTCCGCTCCTCCAAACGTCTCCATTACGGCTCCGGCTGGAACAACACCGACGCTGCTGGTCGCGATTGATCTGGACGAAAAGCCGAGCGAGAGGGCGAAACCGGAGAAAGACGCGCGCGGCCTTTTGGCAGCTTTCCGGAAAAAAGGATGGAAACGCAAAAAAAAAAAAAAAAAACAAACAAACCATGTTTGAAAACTTGCGGTCTGCTCACTTTACGGGCTGACAGCGGGGTGCCGATGTTATCGCCGGGACGACAAGACCGTATCTCGCCTTTTCCTAACGTTTCAGAGTAGATCTGGAATTGTAGATGAGTTCTTGTGCCCCCCACCCCCACCTCCTCCTCCTCCTCCTCCTCCTTCAAGGACAGTTCATTCCAGGGAGCGTCCTGATGTGCGAGGTGATCAAAGCGAGGGACAGAAAGAAAAGCGTCGTCACCTTGGGCTCGGGGGGGGGCGTGAGGAGGGGGGGCGCGAGGACGCCGAGGAGCGCGGCGCCTCGCCCTCGCCTTTTATGTTTATTCATCGCCGGCCCGCCGACAGCGACACCCCCCTCCCTCCGTCTCCTCTTTCATTAAGCAACTCACCTTCACCTGCCGAGCGCCGGCTCTCCCGTCTCGTTCGGCGACGCGTGGCGATCTTATCGGCGCGCCGCCGCTGAAGGAGCTGATTTGTTTTGCCGCTGATTGTAATGATAACCCCTCGCCGCTCAGACACGCGAGAGCTAGCGCGCTGCCTCCCGTCGCAACTTTGCGCCGCAAAAACATCGCAAGCAGGTGATTACTGTCAGTAACTCTGCATCCGTTCGGGCGCTCTTGGACGACATTTTGACACGAGCTAAATTAGAAAGATGCTGCAGATTTGACTTTTCTTGTTTGGTGTTTTGTGGGCTGCGCGCTTGATGGATGGATATGCGACATGGAATTATCGTTATATTAAAGATACAATCAGAGGGGAAGTTTGCCCCGAAATGCTGCAAATGATTTATAAATGGTCGACAGAATACATCATAAAACACAGAAAAAAGGAAACGGAGCTGTTTTCTGTGATAGATTATAATGTCTTATAAGCCATCCAAACTCGACGTCTGAAGGCTGAAGCCGAGATCGGACCCAGGACCTTCCCGCCTGCAGGCTGCGCTAGCTAGAGCCGTGAGGGGTAATTAGGGACCCGAACTATTGAAACCGCTCCTGCGCCGATGTAAATTCACTCGAAGCGACTATTGAGCGCGGCGCGACCTGTTCGCCTGGCTCCTCCGCGCGTCTGGGCTCTGATTCAGCCGCGCCATCGTCAGGCGGCGCGAGGGCCGACGGGCCGACGGCGGTCAAGCGAGCAGTGTCATATTCGGATCACGCTCCGCGACGCCGGAGCCGCTCGGGCGCAGGTGCACGTTCATCAACGCTCCTTGTGGCCGTTCCGCTGCTGCGCCGGAATATTATCCTCTACGCGTGTGTGGTTTTATTTTTTAAATTTGCTCAAGATTGAAAAAAATAAAGAGCTTTTCTCTTGGCGTGCTCTGACCCCTGGATCAGAGCACGCCAGTATAAATAGGTTCTTAAAGCGCAGTTGTTCGTCGAGGGCTACTTTGTTGACTCGGAGGCTGATCGGGATGACACATTTTCATCCTTACTACTGACACCATCCTGCTGGAAGCAGACTTCACACGGCTGTGATCACGCTCCCTCCGCCGCTCGTCTCCTTCGAGCTCCTCTCAGAGACGCTCACCTGCAGATCTGAGCCGTAACGAGTCCTTGTTCCAGCTACCGGGGCCTTTTTGTCTCTCCTCGCCGCTCCTTGAACCGCCGCTCGTCGCATTCAGCGCCTCTCCGGCGGGGGAGGAGATACGCGAGGAGATCTGAAACACTCAGATTAGTGTCATTTCAGTCGCCTTCGTTCTCCCGCTCCCTTGGACCACATGCTTAACTGAGAGCGCCGTTGTCATGTGACCGGCTGATCACAGTCCTTTAAGTGTAATTGTGCCATCCTGACAGAACGCAGCTCATAAATGGTAATCGATCACCTGACGCTAGCTGGTGTTCCAGTAGGACGGACTCCACTTCCCAGGAGTCTTTGCACCTGCTGCCTCTTCCTGAAGTTCCACGTGTTTACGTCCCATCCCTGCTCACCACGTCGTCTCGTACGTCGCTGCGTCGTCTCGTCCACGACCATCGCGCCGCCCCTCCCCCCCCCCGGCAGCGTGTTTAGGGTGCCGGGGTCAAAGGTGGCGGCGCCCGCTCGGTTGCTCTGGCTGGCTGGGCCCATCTGTCGCTCAAAGAGGCGACCTGCGCTCCCGGTCCTCAGCCGGCTGTAACCGCACTGACAGGAGCGTTACAGGAAAAAGAAAGGAAAACAAAACGCTCCGTCCGTTGGTCGTTGGCCCAGCTGAATCACAAGCGGCGGCCTGTTGCCTGTTTGAGGCTTTTTAACGGCTGATTTGAGTCTCACGCTCACACGCGCACACACACACACACACACACACACACTCAGGGGCACAGATGTGAGTTAACTTCGCTATTTCCTCCCTCCGCTCCCCGAAACGAGATGATATTGTCTGCTGTTTCATATGATCCTCATTTCGATAGACTTTTGATTGAGTTCCTTTTAGATTTAGTGTCTTAATATGCCACCGAGGCTTTTGTTTTCATCACACTGTTCCTGCGCTTGCTGCGAATTATTTGCCTTGCAGGATGTCTCTTCTGCATCAGTCCTCTCCGCAGCGCCTCACATCTGTTGTCATTTCATTACAGGCGCTTATTTGACACCGCGTGCCCGCTAAGATGCTCCGGATAAATAGCTCTGCTGCTCTCACGCAGCCGCGTGGAAGAGAGTGGTCATATTTACTCCGCCCAGCGGTTCTTAGTTAGCTTTGTTAGTTGTATTGTTGGATGCGGAACACCGCGGCCTGTCACAAGGCATATTCCCAGTCAGAGCGACTGGTTTCGAGCAGGCTGGTGTGTGTGTGTGTGTGTGTGTGTGTGTGTGCGTGTTTGTGTGTGTGTGCGCGCTCAGTCGGTACAGCGCGTTCATTCAGTCGCCCCCAGCGATCAAACAGAAGCTGCATTTGAATGACTTTTTCTCTGCTCTCAAAGCCGCTGTGACAGGTTGCTACTTGTTAGACCTGCGCGCTGCCTGCCGCCTTCGCGCTGTTTTTGACTGACTGGCAGCGTTTCTCTTTCTTTTTTCATTTGTCTCCCCGTCCGTCTCTTCCGCTTGCTTACCTTATTGCCTGCTGACCCACTTCTGCGTCTGTCGGATTGCTCCGTTTGCGAGCGGAGACGCGCGCTCTCTGAAAGGAGCAGTTTCCCCCAAAATGGGAAACATTCGGCCGCTGAGGTTTCGGGGGGGGGGTCTGGTCGGAGTTTTGAAAGGGAATCTTAATTCCCGTCCTCTTCCGCTGCCTCTTTTGCAACACGGAGGAAAGCTTCCGTTAGCACGAGGTAAGAAGATAAGGACGGTTTTAGGGGGACCTTTCCCGTAAAACTGCCGCGCGCAAAGTTTGCTTCTTAATTTACAGTTTTATTTCAGATTTCACTAATTAAGGCCTAGCGCTCGCAGAAGGTGACGCGCCGGTAATGGGAACAGCCTTATCGGAGGCCTGACTTTAAAGTGACCTCCCGATTTAACTTAAACCGGTCAGGGATCATTAATCAAGTGATAATCACACACGGATATTGATTAAAAACAGCGTCAGCGACGACGCGGCCGCCGATGTAAACACATAAACACGCTAATTGTATCACGGTATTACTAATGAAAAATTACAATTACACTTGAACTAAGGCATCCTTCATCTCCGCAGTTCTGGAAGTCACAGGTTTTTTTTTTCTTTCTTTTTTTTTTTTTTTTTTTTGATCGAGCGGCGGAACGAACGCTGGCACGTTCGCTCTGTCTTGTTGCAGCACGTCGGCCATAGCTTCGCCTCAGATGTGTTTTTACATAGAAATGATCAGCGGCCCGAGGTCTGGTTTATTACCGACCCGTCTCTGTTCGAGGTTCAGAACCCTGAACTTTGTAACTTTCCCCTCCGCCTGCTCCCCTCCGTCCACACCTCTCGTCTGTCTTTCACTGTCTGTCTGTCTGTCTGTCTGTCACCGCGTTTGTCTGAGAAAAGAATCCTCCCACGGTTGTCTGGCTTCGATCCGCAGCCTAATCTCTCTCAATCCCAGAACCGCGGTGTTCCAGCGGAGACCCTCCGTTGTTGCACCAGCCCGCCGCCGCTGCCGCCACCGCTGCCGATTGCAGGATGCAGTCGCCGCTGCTTCCTGCACGTGCGCGGAGGGTGTCTGTTTTCCGCCTGCATACAGACCGAGCTGGATTCCTGGGAATGTGTGAATGTGTGTTCCCTCGGCTGGCAGTAATGAATCCGGTGGCTGTGTTGGCATGAACGGGGCCATGCTATTAACCTCCCCGCCAGCCGGGCCCATCTCACCCCGCCTGTCTGTCTCGTCGTCCTAATGACACCCTCGCCCTCTCTCACACAGACCTGTCCCGTCTAATCAGATTCCCATTGAAAAGGAAAAAAAAAAAAAAAAAAAAAAATATTCCGCATTGTCCAATCATCTCTATTCAGAGTCAAAAAGCTTATGCTGGTGCTGAGTGAAGATTTTTTTTTTTTTTTTACCTCCCACTCAAAGAAGCCACTCTTCAAAAGTGTTTCAGATGTATTAATCTCCTCTTGCCCTCTGCAGCCGGATCACATTTCGCTCTGTTTTACACCAGCCATTATTCCCAGCTGGGCTTTCGTAAGTGGGTTCCCTCGCTCATAACCGCCACTGTAAAACTCCGGACTTCAGCTGCTCCCCGCTCGCCATCAGAAGGATGGCACCGCCGCGGTTGCATCACGCTGGAATCTTTACGGCGCTATCGCTCCCGATATAAATCACAGGGACGGAGCGCGGGAGTGTTTCAGGAAGGAAGATTTGAAGCAGCGGCAGAAGCCAGAGTGTCCCCAAATTCAATTTTGTTGGTCTGGAAGGGGGATTGTTGTTTGTCAGTTGGTATTTTTACATGATGCTCAAAAAACGTTTATTGTGTTAGTCTTAGGAAAACGAGAGTTTGGAAACACGCAAATTAAGTTTCTCAGAGGCAGACCCAACTCTGTGGACAGTCGGATCCAAACAGGCTGCGTGCACTTTATCTTGCTGCCTCATCCACAAGAAGAAGATGATGATGATGATGACGATGATGATAATGATGATGATGATGATGATGACGATGACGATGATGATGATGATGACGATGATGATGATGATGAGCAGCAATAGAGGATGTAGGAAAGTCCAGAGTGGAGATTTCTGGTCAGATGTTTCCAGCTGCAGATGGGGTGTTCATGCTGCGCTGGGCATTCTACCATTTTCTTGCGAGCTGACTTAACACCCGACTGTTTCTTTTTTTTTTTTTTTTTTTATGACGTAACTCCATCAGGAAAAATGCTGAATTGGAGGCCTACCCGGCGCTCCGTGGCGGAGTCCCATGATCAATAAATGGATTTCCTCCCTGTGCTTATACACCGAGTCAAGTACAGTATTCCTCTAAATGTCCTGGTGGGGCTATAACCATAACTCAACGCAAGCGCGCACGTAAACATGACTGTGCGGAACACAAACAGCACATGACGGAGGTAAAATATGTCTTATCAATCCGCACGCGGCGGTTATAAATTGTTATTTAATAGCCCGCTCTTGGCACACGTGACGCGCGCATGTGTGCGAACGAGAGATTCCCAGCTTCCACTGGAAACCCTGAGGAGCGGAGGAACACCTGGTGCCGTCTGTAGTCATAACAAACAACACGGAGGGATTTGGGCTGTGTTTGTATTGCTGCCAGCCTGTTACACTTACTCCCCGTCCGCCTCCTCGTCTCTAAGCGGCACCAGCGCCAGTTTTGGGGGATTTTTTTTTTTTTCTTCTGCCCAAGTCGCACTTCCTGGAACGGCCGATGTTTCCGGCTCAGACCGTGACGGGGAGGGCGGTGACGTCAAGCTCTTTCCGCACGTGTTCGGGGGATGGAGATGACGTGATGATGAGGTGGTGCGTTCAAGGTCCTGTTACCCTTCCTGACGCAGGCTTTCCACCTGGCTTGTTGCTGTCCATGTCGTCGCTGCATCCTCATTCACTTCCAGGTCTTCATTTTGTTTGCGGTATTCATTTGAAGGCTCATTTAGGGTTGTAAAACATGCCCATGGATAATGTGTGCTGATGCTGCTCCCCTCACGCCTCTCAATCTGATTGGTCCTTTCGCAGGTGGCGCCGTATGGCCAGCAGGGGATGGGCGGGTACAGCCAGCCGCAGCAGACGGGTCAGCAGGGACCGCCCTCGTACTTCAGCCCTCCGCAGCAGACCCCTCAGGGCCCGGCCCAGAGCGCCTACCTGCAGCCCCGCCCACCGCCGCAACAGGTACGAGCGAGCGCCGATTGGTCGAGCGGGTCGGGCCTTAACCGCTCTGCCGTCGTCCCGAGGCGGGCGATGGGGGGGACGCCAGCGCTGCCTGCAGATCCGGGGAAGAAAAAAAAACGTGTTATTTTTGCGCGTTTGATGGCGGCTGGTGACAGCTCTGTTTTGTCGGCGCCGGGTCCTTGAAAAACGGTCGAGTGGTTTTCCTCGACTGTTTTTTTTTGCCATTGAGTTGTGAATAAATACATCAGTATCACCAGATACATGACACACATCAAACAGAACTCTGAGAATAAAATCTGAAATATCAGCAGGAAAGGGATTTCATCCAAATCCTTTTTCATGGGTCGTATTTTAATATTTTAGCGGTACCGGGATTGGAAAGATCATCTTAAGGGATAAGATGAGTGCGTGTGCGCGTGCACACTTTGTGTGTGTGTGTGTGTGTGTGTGTGTGAATAAAAGTGTACAGCTCATATTATTCTTCTGCATTATTTATGTCAGATATTTTAGAGAAATCTGACTCAATGTGTTTCTCTATGTTGTGTCCTGACTCACACACACACACAATTTTACAAAAGGATATTTGGACATAAAGCACTCTCACAGATTGGAAAGTGATAGCACCGAAACATTTTCTACACACACAAACACATTTGCGTAAATCAATGCTTCAACATTTATGGATTTCGGCTCGATCTGCCAAGTTTCCTCGCGGCGCTCATCTTTTTTTCCGTTGGAAGCCTCGGCATCGCGCAGTTGTTTGTGAGTCGAGCGAAGGCCGCCCATGTGTTTCTCATCCGCTCTGCAGCCGGGGAGATCCGCTAGCCTGCGTGGAGGGACTCTGGCCCGCCGCCCTGCCCCGGATCAGGACAGAGCAAGGGGGGGACGGGACGCGGCAGGGCGGAAAAAGTACAGCACCGAGCAGAAAACGAGAAGAAAGGGGGGGCGAGACGGGGATGCCCTGAGCCGCTCTGAGCTCGCATCGGGGGCTGGCTTTAATCCAACGTTGTTTTTCATGACTCGCGACGGCGCCACATGTGGACGTCTGATGTCACTGTATTAAAATGCTATTGCGTAGCCTCTTAAACAACAGCACCGATACTGACGGAGATGTTTAACATCATTCACACTATATCAGGGCTGCAACCCATTATCTGTAAGTCCCACCATCAATCTTTTATCCTTTGCTCATAAAACGTCACAAAATTGCGAGCGAAAAAAAAAAGAAACGCAAACATCTGCTGCTATCTAAGCGTACAAGCGCAATATTTCTTCGCCGTTAATTGCGGCGCGGCTCGGGCCAGCTGCAACACTCGAAGGCCGACACTTTAAGGGCCCCCACGTGAACTGCCAGCTCACCCCCGCGAACACGCGCGCCCCGCCGGGTCACCGGGCCGCCGCGCCCGGCGCTGTTTGGCGACGGCGCTTTTGGGCCCGGTCCAAGTGATTAAACTACAATTTAATGCCGCGCAGTTAACGGAGAATATTGAGCTCGACAAGACGGAGTCGAGCGAAAAGAGGAAGAAAAAAAAAAAAAAAAGGAAGAAAAAAAAAACAAACCAGCATTTGTGAGCACAAAAGCTGCTTGTCAGAAAAGGAATTTTGCATTCTGGGCTGTGTAATTTTCAGTCTGATTGAATATTCCAGCCGGCGTGCCTCTTGTCTCGCACTTAGTGCCGCATTTGCTCTTGTTTCCTCTTCACGCGATGACTCATGCACAAGTGTCGCTGCCTACCTGAAAGAGAAATAAATATATAAATATGTGCAGCGCCGTCACTCCAAATTGCTGAGATCCAGGCCCGCTCTGACGCGTGATCGCCGAAGACGGGGCGCGCGCCCACGTCGAGACCCCCCAGGTGATTCCGGGGGAGGCTCCTGATTGGCTGCCGCCCGGTTTCACCTGTGCCGATGCGACCGGCGGCCGTTGCCATGCCGACCGCCGTAGCCACCGAGGAGCGAGTTTCACGGCTGCCGCGTGAGTTCACGCTCCAATCAGCACATGCTTGTTAGCCGAGCGACGCGAGCAGCCGAAGGCATCAGCGGCGCGTCCTGCTGTCTTTCACTTTAATCTAGGAGTCCTATGTTGGACGTATGTAACATTTCATGTTCCAGCAAAGCAGCGGGCAGTAAACCAATTCCTCCAAGTTCCTGTCTACTCACAAAGAAATACGTAAACAGGTCCCGTATCTCCATCCCCTAATAACCTTCCAGCTCCCATACATTCACTTTGTATTTCTGCATTTTATTTCTTTTTTTCCACGTGGGAAATAAGCTTTAACAAGGAAGCCAGCTATTATCGAGCGAGGAGTGTAGGTGTGGGAGCGGAGCATAAATGGACATTTAAAGTCCAAAGGAATAGGCTTCATTTAGATAGACAGATTTTTTTTTTTTCCCCAATGCTTTTTATTTGTTTTAAGCATTTTCTTATTGAGCAGGTTGTGGTTAAATGAATAAAACGCGGCTGATTTTAGAGCTTAATTGCAGTGGAACCAAACTGCAACTCACTGCTGCAGTGCTGGTTTTCTGTTTGGGCTTGTAGAAGTTTTAGTAAAGCTTGTGTGTGTGTGTGTGTGTGTGTGTTAGTCATCAGTGTGTGCTGTAGCAATTCTCAACTGTGAAAAGGTCAAACGGTGACCTTTGTCTCTGATTCGGGGCTGAAACGAGACATGATGCGAGCCGCGGCGAACGGCTTACGCGCGCGCGCCTGCACGCGCGAGCGCCAGCTCACAGCTGATTAGGATGTCACGGAGGTTTTGACCCCCGTTTTTCGACCCTGCATTAGTCTGAGAAAGCCAAGCTGGAAAGTTCTTTATTCTGTTCTTCCGGCGTTCTCGGCAGTTCCTTCCCACTACTCCACTCCCATTAACCCCAGCCAGAGGACATCCTCCAGCTGATGGAACCATTCCAGCTGTCTCTGACACAGAATTTGCTCTGCAGCTGACCGCTATTAGCTGGTTTTGTAACAAATCGAAGCGGGAACGCCGTCTTTCTTTGAGTCTGTTGCACTGCCGCGACCTCATCTGATTGCAGGGAGCAGCGCCGGCTAAAAAGACTTCCAAGACACGGAGGGAAATATATAAATAAGTGCGGTACATAATATCCCATCAGTGAAGAATATATTTTTTAAAAATATCGGGGTCTGTGCTCTTGCTGCGTCTTAACAGATATTTTCAAATTGATGATGGTGAAAAATAAATCTCCGGGCCACTGACAAATGCTAAAAACAACACGAGAGCTTTAATTTTAACGATTTGTAGAATTTACTTCTAAGGCATGAAGCCTTTTCTTTATTGGGGATGTAAATTGGAGGAGGGCTGCTGCCAGGCTCTACCTCATACTGAGGCTGTTCCAGCAACAGAGATTTGATTTTCCAGACCGAATCTTTGCTTAGAGAGCAGTAGCATGGGCGGTTTGGAGGGTAAACTGTCTGCATGTTAGTGCTGGTGTGAGATGGAAGTCATTCCTTGTGACATTTATTCCACTCTGTAAACCCCCCCCCCTATCTGTGTCCTCCTGTGTGAAACCGATCCCACCACTCATTTCCTCTATTGGCCTGAACTATTTCCTCTTCCTGTTTGAGAGTAGACTCGGGGGAACGGCCCCATGTTGATGAGGAACCTTCAGACTGCCTGAACACGTCCCACATGAAATTCAGCTCGCTTTATTGGCTCAGGGTTTCCTCAGTGAGGCTCCTGAGCTGATCATCAACATGTTATATTCACAGAAATACGTTTTTGAGAGCCATGCAGGGAAAAATTGGACATGAAATTCTTAATAAAATGTAATAACTATATTTATGGTGGTCGAAATAGCTCTGGTCCTATACTGTCCAAGCTGTGATGGAAATCTGGCAGCATTATTTATATTGACATCATATTCATAAAATATTATTTTCTATTTTGAGGTTCTGGTCTGTTCATATTTGGACTGCAATTCATCATAGTAATGAATATCTTAATTTGTTAACTGCAGGGTGCTGCAGTGGTTAGCGCAGTTATCCCATAGCAACAGGGGTTTGGGTTTTCGTCTGGGTTCTCTCCCACACTCCAAAGATTCTCTGGAGACTGTTAAGCCCCTCGGGAATGGCCCGCCTCTGCACGTGACCCTGAACCTGCTCCCAGTGCCACGGACCACATCCACATCAACAACCATAGTAGATGGGGTTCAGGCAGGACCGGGTCAGATGGGTCAGCTCACAGAAGCTGTGCAGGATGGCCAGAAGTGGACCGGTCCTTTCACCACTTCAAACCCCACTGATTTTCAAATGTGATAGTTCACATAGGTAAGAGTGTGTACATGAGTATATATAACCTAGGAGCACCATGCCGGCGCAGCATGGCGGCGCAGCGGTCAGTAGATCGCAGCTTCGGTCTTTCTATGCGGCGGTTGCATGTTGGACCTATGTGGGTTCTCTCCCCCCACAGTTCAGAAACATACACTTGAGCTTGATTGGAGACTCTAAATTGCCCCTAGGTGTGAGTGATTGGTGTGTGTGTGTGTGTGTGTGTGTGTGAGTGTTAGAGAGAGAGAAAGAGAGTGAAGTATGTGAGTGACTGGTGTGTGTGTGTGTGTGTGTGTGTGTGTGTGTGTGTGTGTGTATAAGAGGAAGAGAGCATGTGAGTGCCTTGTGTGTGTGTGTGTGTGTGTGTGTGTGTGTGTGTGTGTGTGTGTGTGTGTGAGACTGACTGCTGTGTGTGCACCCTGTGATTGACTGGCAACCTCCTGCTCAGTGACTGCTGGGATAGGCTCCAGCACCCCGGTGACCCTAATTAGGAATAACTGGTGGTTAAGAGAAATGGATGGATGGATAGAAGTGTGGATGGATGTATGAATGGATGGATGCAGGGATGGATGCATGGACGGACAATTCATTATTTTAGGCCTCAGGTCATGTACCTTTCATTGCTTACAGTGTGTCATTTCCTGTCTGTCAACCCCCACCTGACTCCAACGGGCGGCCCTTTCCCTCACTCCCCCTTTAATCACACCAGGTTAATTGAAAGGTCATCAGTCCTTTCTTTGGCCTTGCACCCTTGCCCCCCCAAACACACACACACATACACACACACATACACACATATACCCGAGTCACTGGTATCTCTGTGGCAAGGTTGAGGGACAGTGGTTGTTTGGGTGTTTGTGTGTGTGTGTGTGTGTGTGTGTGTGTGTGTGTGTGTGTGTGCGAGGGGGCGCTGTGCATGGGTGTGGGTGCCCAAAGTTCAATGTCATAATTGGTCACAATTTGAATATTCAGTGAAAGAGTAAGAGAATAAGTGAAGAACTCTGTTAATTAACAGGATAATAAAAGTGCTGCTGGCTGGAAAAGGGGTGTGTGCGTGTGTGTGTCTGTGGGATGGACGGAGGAAAGGCTGTGGAAATGGAGGGCATATGGCGGGAGAAAGATGAGGAGGTAGGGAGAGAGAGAGGGAGAGCGAGAGCGAGAGAGGGGCTGGGTGCATGGTGATAAGAGGAGAGAGAACCCGTCCGTGGGTAAAGGTCTGGCAGCGGTAATTTGCGGAGAGCCGCGTTAATTGTCATAACCTTTTAAATGGCAGAGTTTATCAGAGTCCTCTAAATGTCCCTGTGTATCGCCACGGCAACCCAGGGCCTGCTGCACCCTGATTGGCCACAGCTGAGGAACACTTAAGCTTGATGAGTTTTCTGGCAAAAACTTGGTGATAAAATTATAATATGCACTACACTGTGTGTGTGTGTGTGTGTGTGTGTGTGTGTGTGTTTCAATGGTATATATGTTGGTTTGAACATTTCATCTGTGTTTTTAATTTTGTGTTTTTTCACCTCCACATTGACTGACACTCGCTAATTGCTCGACTAAAATCCGCCACAGTTCCTTTTTTTTTTCCTTTCGTTTCGTTTCGTTCCTTTTTTTTTCTTTTTTTTTTTCTTTTTGATTTATGTTTGTTTTTCAACAACCAAGCCGCAATTCAAATGCAAATGAACAAGAACGGGAGAGGTGTTTTTGGAACAGTTAGGACAATCATAATGGCTCTGAAAAAAAAAAAAAAAAAAGGGGGTCGGTAGTTAGCAGCACAGCACCCTGGGGGCCTCATTTAGCTGCCATTTGTCAGGAAATGCCGCTACATTTGTTCCTGGATACAGACTTCACAGACAGAAAGAAAGAGACAACAGCAGGAAAAAAACAAAAAAAAAAGCCTCTGTCAAAGTCGAGTTCGCCAACACGCTTGCCATTGTTCCTCGGCGCTTTCGCGAAAAGTCATGTGGGTGTACACCGGTTTGGGCGGATGTCCTCTTTAACCGCGAGCCAAAGCGCTGGGAAATGAATGGGCGGATGGAGGTGGCGGTGACATGCAAACAGTGTGTGGAGTGAAGATGCTACAAAGGCGAGCCGCTATTTGATTAGTCTGTGTGCGAGAACGAGAACGCCGCTCGCTGCTACCCCCGCCATCCTCTAATGAAGGGCCTTCGCGCGCCCCGGCCCGTTTGTCCACACGCGTGTTATTTTTCTGCGCAATTCCGCACGATTACACAAGCGAGTACAAAACGCCGCTGCGTACTGTATGGTTGTGGGTGCGCGTGCATCTTATTTCACAGCTCCGGTCCGCTCTTGTAGTCTCTTTGTGCTAAAGGTCAGGGGGATTGCTGTGATAGAATCCATTCTGAAGGACAAAGCACTAGAACAGGTCCCACAACAAATGAGCCCATTAAGATAGGCGTCTCTCACACACACAGAGACACACACATACAAACACAGAGCACATGCAAAGCGGTACAAACACAGATTTCCATGATTTACCCGTATTGGTATTTACACACATGCGCCCACAGGAGGCATTTACATTCTAATGGTCACCTTTTCTGTGATGGTAATAGTAGCCTGTGCCTGGTATAAATGCCCATCATTTAGATTCTAACTGACACGCTCTTCAACAGGCAGCGGCCACAGAGGAGGTAGGGCCGCTGCACCGCGTCTCCAGCCCCGCCTACCCTGATGTATGTACCGATACAGGGCAGTGAGCACCGTGCCGATGATGTCACGTGTTCCAGAACACGGTGTAGCTCAGTCTGAGCTTCACGTCAGTACATTTCGTACATATGCGTGTGTATAGGTGTGCATGCGTGCTCTCGATGCAGGAACTTGGATGTGGACATCCAAGACAGCCCCCCACACACACACACACACACACACACACGCACACTTCAGGGTGGTGTGTTAGTTTTACAGGACGTAGCGTGCACATGTGAGTGGCGCAGCGTTTATCATCGGTGGCTGACCCTTCAATCACAGCGTGTTTTCCCTGTCATTCCGCCCTTGGGCTAATGTATCAGGGGTTGTGTCCATGATGTGTGTGGTTAGATACTGGTGATGGTGGTGGGGGGGGGGGCACGGGGGCAGGGTCTCTCTCTCTCACTCTCTCTCCTAAAGACACGCAATTAAGCTTAATTTTTAATGAATATTAATGGCATTAGTGTCAGATTTAGGGGCGATGTGCATCTGCCAAGGTGCAGGAGAAAGGGGGGGGGGTGACTAATTCATTCGGTAATCACGAGGAGAATGGCTGGAGACAGGGTGACGTGGGGGGGTGGGTTGTGGGGAAGAGGGCTGGAGGTGGCTTTGATGAAGAGGCGAAGGGTGGGGAGAGGCACGTAGACGAGACCGCGGCAGGAAGGAGGAACAGTGATTGATTAAACGGAAGAGAGAGGGGATGGAGTGTGCGAGAGGACAGACAAGGAAGTGGAGCGATGCGACGCGGGGGAGCAGATGAGGCTAGAGTGGAAATTTAAATGAGGCGACTGAGGAAATAAAGGAAAAATACCGAGGCATTAAATGAATGATATGTGCAAACACACACTGAATTCCCTCACAGGTGACCAAGAGAGGCGCCGAAATCATCTCGGCGCCGTGGAAGTGGAGGTTTGCTCGCGCGGCGCTGGGGTGGTGTCAGGTGGTGGCTGCCGGGCTCGTGTTTTTCAAGGCAATCGAACTCGTACAAGCAAGAACGGCGTTTCACCCCCCACCCCCCCCCATCTCGGAGGCGGCATCAAAACGTGTCGAGCGCAGCCAAGCTAAAAGAGCAAGTACCACGTTTGTATATCACGTCTGCGCGGGGAGAGCTGAGGTGTCAGATTGGCCGCGTGTCCCGGTCGGAGCTGCTGTCTGACCCAGATTTCCGTGAAAGCGGAGTTAAAAAGTCCTGGCAGCAGGATGCTGCAGTGTGAGAGCGCCACCTGACCTCCGACCTCTTCTCCAAAAGGGCGGGAATTTCTCTTCAGGGATTAACAAAAGTGACATGCTGCAACAAAACCCCCCAAAAAAGTAATTAAATGATGCCGGAACGCGCAAGAATTCCAAACAATTACTGGTGCACGACAGCTTCGGAATGCATCGCTCCTTCTGACCGGCTCCGTATTAACACAGCGCTGCGATATTGATTTACGTCTGCACAAAGCCTCTTCTGCACTATATATTACACCATATTCAGCAGTCATCTATTCAATCAAATCTAATATTACACTGCCTTTCCACACAGCTGTCTAATAGCATTTAACTCAGTTTGATTCTTGCATTCCCTCATGTACATCAAACGCTTGCCTTCAATATCCCTCATTCGCTTCTACACTGCCGGGATGAAGTCTTTTCAAAAGCATGGAGGATGAACGAGCGCGCCTCCGCGTGCACGCGTGAGAGAGTGTGTGTGTGTGTGTGTGTGTGTGTGTGTGTGAAGACAGGATTAGCTGTGGCCTAAGGCTTAAGGTATGGAGTGGAGTGTATTTTAGAAGCTTCTAAATTAGCTAGGAAATGGGATTTTGAGACAATGGACTGAAAAAAAAAAAACCTCAAATGAAAGAACGCTCGCACAGCTCTCTTTGGCTTGGTTGCTTCCTTTCTTATATATATATATATATATATATATATATATCTTTTTTGCCACTCCTCCTTTGCCTCCTCTCTTTTCTCTCTCTACTTTCCATCACTTTTGCGTGTGGTGCATTTGCACCCCCCCAGCTGCCTCTACCTCTCACCCTCCCCATCCGGAGTGCAGTTGACACTGATGATGTAAGAACATGAGTGTAAACACTAGTATGAGGCTAACCTCACTTTGACCCACTTAAATCGGGATTCCCCAGAGTGTACACACATATACACACGCGCGCACAAACACGCGCGCGCGCGCACGTGCTCACACACAGACACACCAAACTCTCATATGCCTGAGTAAATATTGGACTTTGGTCAGCGGCCACTCTTATTTCTCCGTCTGAGCGACTACCTTTCCATGTGTGACTGGAACCATGTGTGTGCGAGCGTGCTCGCCATCGGTAAACGACCTCGACTCCTCATCCACAGGCCCTTTTTTCTTTTTTTTTCTTTTTTTTTTTTTTTTTTTTTTTTTTTTTTTTTTACATAAGTGTAGAGGAGAATTTGCATCTAAAGAGGAAGAGTATATCCGGAACATTTATATTAGCATGCTGATGCGTCTGTGCCACTCTGCATTCACTCGGCGCGCTCTGCCACGTTCCCTCTGTGAATTTCCATCCGTGTGGCCGGCTTTGTGAGATATGTTGTACAGATGCTCCTATTTGTGGACCTCTCAAATTGGCCCAGGTTTATTTCCCGATAGAAGGAAATGAAATGGAAATATGTGTAAGAGGAGACGCACGGCGAAGTGGACCAGTGTCAGCGGTGTACGCTTTATTCTATTTTTACGGAACTTCCCTGCTGTTTTTATGTACCATCTTCTGCAAATGCTTTAAAGACTGAATTACTTCCACTGCTGGAGATCAATGGCTGGTAATGTGTATAAAATATACATTTTCCCCTGCCTGATGATTGGGAGTTGATGATGCTCCGGTGTCATGGAAACCAGGCTTACCGTGTAATAAATGCCAGTTAAATGACTTGCATCCCGGCTCCCATTGATTAACAAGCATGCCACACTTGCAATCTTCTATTCTTCACGTGTCACCGTGCAACCGTCTACTTACAGCGTTGAAAGATGACGAGGAGGGAATTTCAGCGCGGCTACCGTCCGTCTTCCCATCTCCCTCGCCATTAATAACACGGCCGAGCGGCTAACGATTATCAGTGCAGTCAAGGAGAGCCCGATTTTGCATCGCTGACGTGAGAATAATTATATTCCCCAATGACACGCAGATCAATAAGGAGGCCGCCCGGCGCTGTGGGCCAATACCACAGTCAAACCTTTGGCTGGAGGGTGATGGTGCAGAAATGCACCAACCAGATGAAACATGCTCAAGGACCTTGTTAAACCTGGCTTTAAGTGTAGTGCCATTACATTTAATGGATGTGTTTTATTCTTTACATACTGTTTGTTAAACAGCCTAAAGTGATTTTACAGCGAGAGGATGGTCCCGCTGGATTCACAATTCCTGTCCATTAAATGCTGCAATAATAGCTCAGATTCACCTTTTATATTTCTAGCTGTGAAGGATAATATTCCGCTGTAAACTTTTATCTCCCTGTTGACAGGAATATTGCTCGCCCACAGTATGTTCACACAACAGATAAGTAATCAAACTGTGGGGGGACCAAAATGGGCTTCGATAGCGCAAATCTGAGCGCCGCTGTAAGCGCAGCCACCACCGCGCAGCGCGCGCGCAGACCCAAACATGGCGCCGCATCCGCGTCCTGTATGTCGCGTGTGATCCGCCTGCCGATCAGTTATCGCTAATCCTTCCACTCAGAGCTCTTTAACAAGTTGCCATTGTGTCGCTGACGCTTAACAGGGCGGAGGAGCGACCTCCGTGGCGAATGAAAAGAAGCGCGAGAGGGAAGGATGGAGAGATACACGGAGAGGGAGAGGGCTACACTTCTGACAATGGGGAGAAAATTGGTTTACACTAGATAGGCTTGTGATTACAGAGGGAAAGAAAATGACTCAGATTAAACAATAGAACTGTGTGTGTGTGCCGGAGTGTATTTGTGCATTCATGTGTGTGTTTCAGGGATTAGTGGGCGGTTAGGCTGGGATTTGGTTGAAATGAGTTGGTGAGTGCAGCGTTCTGCTGGGTGTGGGCTCGGATGTTTTCCAGTCTGGGCGAACTGTATGGCTTCATGCGTGGATGCCATCCGCGTGTGTGTGTGTGTGTGTGTGTGTGTGAGAGAGAGAGAGAGCATGTGTTACCTGATCTCGCAGGGTTTATTTGTTTTTAATTTACCCCTCCATACTCGCACCTTCAATTACTGTCACACGCATGTAAATTTGTGTTAACACAAGCGTGTTGTTGCCTGCACTGGTGCAGCCAGCACCGATTTGGCAAATACACAAATGCACCGGGCCCGTGTTATTTATTTAGTTTGGGCACCCTCAGGTATTGGAAATATATTGTAATGCTTCTCCTCTCATCTAGGAGGCCCAGCAGGACACGTACAGTACCCGGGGTCCCGCTCCGGGGAACTCTGGAAAGGCCAACGTTGAGGACGGCGTCTCCCACGACCGCCCGTCAAGTTTACCGGTGAGTGACCTGGACTATCTCCAGACCCTGCGGGGGCAGGGGGGGGCGGGCGTCATGGGACGGTGTATGGTACACCGCCCATCTCGGACGTGTAGGTCTGCGTCTAAGCTGGCGTTCGTGCTAAAGGGCGTTAGCGCCGACCACCTTGTGCCCGGGTGGCTCCGCCCACGTCTGCACAAACAGCGCGTTCGCATGCTTTCCCGCAACCGCCGTGGCGTTGGAGAGATCTAAACGTTGTTTTAAGCAGGATGATTGGAGGGGGGAGTCGAGGGTTGGAGGGGGGGGGGGGGGCAGAGGAAGGTGTGGGCTACCCCGCCGTCCTTTTTCAAACGTTTTTGTGGGGCTAAACAAATCAATTTTGACTCTCCATCGCTGCTCCGCTCACAGCTCCTCTGCACTTTCAAGAATAGAATAAATAGACATTTGCAAATGGAGGCAAACTGCCGGAGGTGTGCACAGTTTAATTTACCAGACACTTTGAAAAAAGCCTCGGGAGTGTGGGGAGAAACTGCGCGAAAAGCTAAATTACGTGTAAGAAGTCTAATTAAGCCGTTATATTTTCCATAAACTGATACGTTTAAAGTCGGCGACGAGTGGCCGCGCCGCCGTCTTTGAATGCGCGCCGGCGCTTCCGTCTGATTTATCTGTCAGTCCGCCCCGCTCCCATCTCTCCCTCTGTTTTTCCTCCCTCCATAACATTCTAGCAGTATGTCATCTGCTTTATCTCGGCATTTCTGCTTTTTCTCTTACATTTTCATTCTCCCACACTCTTTACCCCCTCCTCCCTTATCCTCTCTGTCAGTCTTCCGCTCTAAAGTAGCATCATAAAAGCCCCCCCAGCCCCCCCGCCCCCCCATGCTTAAAAAATAGGCTTGATGCATTAGTGTGTGAATGCAGAGAGCAAGGCGGACGGCGCGGAGCCTTCGCAAGCAGCGAGGGCCGTTCTGTCTGAAGCGGCGCCGCTATCACCCTGCATTCCCTCGCCACTTTAATCCCTGCATTTTACCCCTTGGGTCCTCCGCGTGTTTTCATATCCCATCCAAAACACGTGGCTCGCCGAGATCCTAATCAGCGGCGGGTTTTGATGAGCGAGAGAAACACAAAGAGTGGGTGAGATGGATAGATAGAAGGGAGGGAGGGATGGAGGAAAAGAGAGGGAAAGAAAAAAAAGAGGAAAGGACAGAGAAATTACACTGCATTTGCCAGGCTCCTTCAGCAAGCTGTCACAGCAGAGATGTAACCGTTTTCTCCCCCCCGCTCACTCTCTCGCCAGTGTTTGATGTCAGATCTAAAGCTGCTGTCATCTTTTTTTTTCCTCCCTCTTTCTCTCTGTCAGGAGGGAGGGAGCACGGGTCGGCGGAGTGTCATGTTGTTTTGGGATGAGTCTGCTGTGTGATGTGGCGGCATTTTTGAAGGCAGACCAAAGGGAAAAAGTGCTTATCACAAATTCAAGTCATAGTGTCCTGCGGCTCTTTTTAAAATGTAATGTTTTGCAGAGACAGTTTTTTTTTTTTCTCCCCCCCACTTCTTCCATATAATTGATTACTTAAGTCTGTGAATTAGAAAAGAAGGAAGTTGGAAAAAATAAAAAAAGCTAGTTGATACTATTGTTTCTGCTATCTGCCCCATTTCCATGCAAAGATTCGTTGTCTGTCTGTGTGTCAACTTTCCTCACGGCGTATTAAATTCATTTTCGTTTAACAGTAAAGATTTCGGCCTTCCGGCTTTTTTTTCTGGGGTGTTCTTTTAAACCGAGGCGGTGTTTAAACCATATTCTCAGGCTCCTCATATCTGTTCTGGCCTCGCTGAGCCTGTTCTTCTGGTTCCAGCCAACAGTCAAGCAGCCACTGCGAAGATCCTCTAATGGGGCGATGTACCACTCTGTGGCGAAACTCCAAAAAGTGAAATAAGCCTCACTACGCTTTGATCGCTGTGAAAATAGATAAAGGGAACTTTGAACTTCTTGCGTGCTTGAATCGGTACCTCGTCTTTCTGGCCAAATATTAAATGTCACGCCCAGGAGAAGATAGAGAGAGAGGAGGAAAAAGTGATTCCTTGGGAAAAAAAATAAAAAAATGATGCTAATTTCCTCGCGACGGGTGCGGTTCTTAGAAAGGTGAAAGTCATGTCAGTTCCTTGATGCTGACACTTTTGGACAGGCCCTCCAGGAAGCTGCATGATCCCCATGTGGAGCAAAGCCCCGTGACCTTTGCGTGACCTTGGAGTTTCGGTACAATAATGTTTCTGACAGTTGGGGAAAAAAAAACAAAAAGAAAACGGTCGACATAATTATTCAAGACGTGCTGCAGCATGTCAACAAATTCACTTCCTCGGTCGGAGCCGTGAAGTTGCACAAATTACCTGACAGTCAGAACTACCGGGGCAGGCCCCTCGTGTCCCACATGGACGCATGCTAAATGTAGTGTGGTGAGAAACGCAGCATTTTTCAGTACAAAAAAAGGAAAAAAAAGAAAAAAAACACACAAGGTATTGCAGCAGCCGCGTGTTGGGAATGCTCTGGACAGTCAGCGATTTATTAAACAAAGCTCATTTTGTCAGATTTTGTTACGTCTTCAGACCTCTCCGTGAATTTGTGACCAAAAATCTTCAAGGACCATCTGGTGTAAAATTTCGGAGCGTCGCCACGGCGAGCTGGGGGAGCGGGGGGGGATTTCTTTCCAGCAACCGTGCATGTTCCCCCGCTTTCTAGTGCTCAGTTGACAGCCTGCCAAGCTGCCTCACAGCCTCTCATCCTCTGGGACACCGGAGAGGATGGCCAGCCACGTGGAAAGACAGATATAGAAGGAGAAAGAGAAAGAGGGAGAATGCCGGGGTAGACGGGTGAAGATGAGAAAGAGAACGAGAGAGAGAGGGGGGGGGGTGGTGAAGCAGTGAAGTGAAACGTGGTTATCTTTTTGTCACTTGTTCGGGGTTAGGGACATTGAATTCAGGCTATGGGCTTCTGACAGCAGGATGTCACATGTACGCACACACAGACACGCATACACACACACATAATCACACACACAAATGTGTGTGTCTCTCTGTTCTCATTTGTCCCTCTTTGACTTATTTTCCATGAGTCTAAAAATCCAGAAACACCCCCCCCCTTGTCTCTTCTTGTCACTTCAGCCCGTCCTGCCCTCCCCTGCGCGGGGTCATGAATGATTGACAGGGCACAGCTGGGCGAGGCCCGCCTCCCTCTCCTCTCCGCCACAGCCCCGCTCACCCCACTCCAGCCTCCTCTCGCACACTTTGATTCACATCCTGACGACCCCCCCTCCCCTCCCCCACAAGAGCCTCCCCGCGCACGTGCGCGTCAGCTGGGCTGTCGATACGGTGCACGCTCATTCTGTGTATTTTATTTTAGCGTCCCGAGGCGGGCAGACGGGCCGGCTGACAGCGCCAAGTAATGTCATCCGGCAGCCTCCACATTAGTGCACACAGTGTGAAGGAGAGAAGGGGGGAGGCGGGGGAGGAGGAGGAGGAGGGAGGGGGGGGGGGGGGTCAGGAAGATAAAAAAAACAAAAAAAACAAGGGTGATGGAACGACGGAGGGAGGCCTCATGGGGAGGGAAACGCGCCTCTTATCCTCTATTGGTTTTTGAAATATGCAAAGAGTTACATGCTGCAGATGCAAATAAGATTATAAGAAATCGTTGGGAATCACACCGACAAACGTGCATTATCAGCGGCAGCGGGCGCATTTTTCATGAAAGTTCTGGGGTTTTGGTTTTTTTTTTTTTCCCTTTGGTTTTTTTTTTTTTTTTCCTGCACGCTTTGAAGTGGCTGATACAGAGAGGCCCGTCTCCGCCGTGGGTACGGGAGAGGAGCGGAGGGTAGGTGGGAAAGAGAGGGAGGCAGAGCTGGGAGATTTCCGAGGCGAGATGTTCTCTGGACCCTGCAGACTATTCTTAGCGCAGACGCCCGGCGCTGAGAGCGGCGGCGGCGGGGAGCTGAACGCATAGCTGCTCTGAGAATAGGACGGCTAATCTGTCGGCGTTCTCACGCGACAAGATAGCGCGAGGCCGACGCCCGCTCCTGCTCCGGAATAAAGGGGCTCGTTTATTGCGGCTTCGTGCGTCGCTGGGCCCGAGTTTGCGCGACAGTCTAGCGTTTTTTTGGGGGAGGGGGGGGCGGGGGGGGGGAGGTTGCTTCACACTTGCACTGCGTGTCACACCAGCGCTCGCACCTCTCAGCGTCCACAGTCTGTGCTTTCACCTCTGGCCATTTCACCACAGAGTCAGATATCATGACACGGGAGTCGGAAGACTCCCTTCATTTAAAATGCAGACAGGGCTATTTCCCCCCCCCCTTGTAAGCTACCCTGTTTTCATTTGCACCTCATGAATCATTTAACACGACACAGTTTTATGTGTGCAAGGAGTAGGTTTTTTTTTTTTTTTTTTAGAGCATGTGTTTTGGCACAGTTTAATATTTAAAAACAACACTGATGCCCGAGGAGTAAAATAGATCTGCAGTTAAAATAGCCCAAGGTCTTTGAGCCATTCTGCTGTGGACGTGAACCCTGACCCACACAGCTCACGTGTGGCCGCGGCTGGAAGCAGCTCCCCCAAAACTAAAAAAGACATTTCACAGTGTCGCGACCCCAGCGGCGACAAATGCAACGATTCCTTCTAGAGCGTGGCTCACAGCAAGAAGGTTCTGGGGCGGGCGTCCAGGGTTGGGGGGGAGGGGGGGTGTTTTTGTGGAGTTTTGGGATGGTCTGCCCATGCCTGAATGGGTTTCGGCCTCAAGATCTGGGTCAGGTCCACGGGCACTTCACTCTGGGTGGGGGTGGGGGGGGGGGGTGAACTGCCCAGGTCCAGACTCATGTGTGTGACACACATGGCATCTTCGTCATCCCTGTCCCAGAGTGAAAGGGGAATATCCAGTCCTCTTGTGATTTTTTTTTCTTTTTTTTTAAACGGCCTTTTTTTGTGTGTGTGCGCGAGGATGTGATGGCTGCACACGCTTCCACCTTTGCAGAACAATTCTCACTGGTGGGGGTTGTTAAAGTAAAGTGGTAACACAAGGCTTAGCAGGAGTGGCACAAATGGGGGGGGGGGGTGGGTTGGCAAAAAAAAAAAAAAAAAACACAACCCAAAAACAGCCTGTGCAGAGTGAGTGGCAGATAGAAGTAAACTATGTGTGTATGTCCCCTGAGTCCACACATACCCCCCCAACATGAGTGTGACATGGCATGATGACTGAATAGGGGGAAATGGAGAAGGATGAACTTGGTTAAGAAAACAGCGGGCCGACTGCTCTGGCGCCTCTCCACTAGAGGGAAGGATGAGGGAGGAGGAGGAGGAGGTGATGGAAGGAGGACTGACCGTAGAAGGAGAAAAATGCCTCCCGTCTTGTCGTTTTGCCCATTAGTGTTCTTGACTGGTGTATTTTATCAAAGCTTAGTTCAGGTTCAGGACAAAAGAGGACACACACACACACACACATGCACATGCAGAGCACAACACACCGATCTACCCTCCTCTGACAGGCAAAATGATCGTTAAAAAGAATGTAAAAAATTGATAATGTAATTGGAAAAACATGCAGCAGTGTTTGAATGTTTTTGTGTGTGTTGGTTGTTTGTGTGTGTGTTTGTGTGCATGTGTTTGTGTGTGTGTGCATGTGTGTGGAGCAGCACTATGCATTGCATTATACAAAAAAATTCACATCAACACCTTGCAGAATGTGCTCTCCATCGCACCACACGGCACATTGTTGTGACAGCAGGCGAAGGCTGTATGAACGCCGCGCGGTGGCTTTGCGGAGATAAAAACACCGACATGACATCATGCGCGTTTCACCAGTTCAGGATGTCTTTCCGAGGTGTTACACCAAAGCAGCTCCTAAAATCTTGACGAGGATCACGACTCAACCGCACTCTGGCTCGCTCAGTTCTTTAGAGTTTGATATAACAGAGAGCAATAAATAGATCTGTGCTCATGAAGTGTGATAGGCCCCTCTGGCACTGTTATAAATGCTGACTTTCTAGTACCATATTAATATTTAAATTAACGGTTAAAATGGCTTCAGATGTTATTGAGCCAATCTGCGCTGAAGATTTGAAACATCTATTTTATATTCATTAGAATGTCAGACATGGGAATGTTCTTTTGTCAAAGGATTTTTTTTTTTTCTTCCCGTAAGACTTTCTCTTCCTGTTAGTAATAATGCAGACAAATATTTGAAGTTAAGTCAGCTTTTCTGCAGTGGGCAGTTCTTTTATTCTGTTTTTTTTTTTTTTTTTTTCATAACTTTTGAGGGCAGCTGATAAAAACAGACAGTGCTGGAGAGACTGTGATGGGCTGTGGAATAAAAGAACAAGCAAAAGTCTACATCATTTCCCCTCTCCCTCTCTCTCTCTCGCTCTCTCTCTCTCCCTCTCTCTGTCTCTGTGTCTCTCTCCCTCTCTCTCCCTCATCCACATCCTGAGCTCTTTTCCCAGCTCCAGACCCACATCGGGCTCATGTGGGTTTGTTTTCATGGTCCGGGCGCCTGTCCTCGTCACAGGCATGGTGAGATGGGAGGAAGGGATGGAGGGAGCCAGGGTGCAAGTGTTTTGTGGTCACCACAGCTCCCCCTGGCTACTGGGAGGCTGAAGTCACTTCTGAGGTTAGGGGGAGGAGCGTCTGGTGTGTCTAGTTGCTGTAGTGAGACTGAATGCGTGTGTGTTTGTGTGTATGTGTGCTCCTCGGGAGGTTTATTATGCGTGATCCACTCCATGACTAGTCTTGACAGCATTACAATTATAAATCTACTCACGAAATATACCTGCGCTTTAAATACACACACACAAACACACACGCACGCACGCTCACAACCCATTTCACAGCTGGATTCAAACTTCATGTTGCGTCTTTTAAAGATTAAGATAAAGTTTTTCCCTCTTATTATCTTTCAGAGGGTTTATCTGGCTGCACACTGCGCTCCCGGGCGAACACACCAGCGAGTGTGCTTTAAAACACACACACACTCATGAACACACACGCGGTGTTGTTCAGATTGCAGATAGCTGTGTTTGGGTTGCTTCTAGTGAGTCCTTGAATATTTATAAATGAAGTTCTGACAATGAAGAAAAATAAATGGATGGATAGGTTGGAGGGTGGGTGGATGGATTGATTGATTGATGGGTGGTTGGGTAGATGGATGCATGGATGAGTGGATGTATGGATGGGTGGATGTATGGATGGGTGGATGTATGGATGGATGAGTGGATGCATGAATTGATGAATGGATGGATGGGTAGGTGGATGCGTGGATGAATGGATCGATCAATGAGTGGATGCATGGGTGGGTGGATGGATGAATAGGTTGATAGAGGGATGGATGGGTAAGGTGGATGCGTGAATGAATGGATGGGTGGATACATGGATGGGTGGATGGGTGGGTAGATGGATGGATGGGTGGAATAATGCCCCATTAATGCAGATGCAGCTGACATTAACGCCACATTTCTCCAGACTGCGCTCCTCTTGGTTCCTCCGAGGGACGATGAAGACAGAACGTTAACCTGTCAATGCTGCAGTCATGAGCTTGTGTCTGCGTCATCATTCCTCCTCCAGCTGCTTCCTGCATGTTGATTATTGACAATAATACAGTGTGACATTTTAACACTGGCACCTCATGCACATTTTGCCCGCCTCATGTTATTATTTCAGACATGATAAAGCTGCAGAGACACAAGAGGCTTGACCCTGACCTTTAATTTTCAGAAAATGTGCATGTTTTTTTTTTTCCCTTCATGTAGTTCAGTCCTCCCCTCTCCACGTTTCCTCACCTTGGCCTGTGCAGCATATAGTTTTGACCCCAATTTTGCCTTCTCTCTCCACTCAATATAGCCCATTTTGCTCCAGTGGCCTTGCGCTGCCATTACACACGCCGGCTGATTGGCCTGCGTGTGACTGCTTGTTTCAAAAGAACAGTTTTCGTGGGTCGCTTTTCTAAGTGAGCGACTTTGCTGTTGGTTTGCAGCGGCTCTGATATTCGGTTTCTTGTTAGTGACCTTTCTGATGACAGAAGCGGCATTTACTTCCAGGTTCTGTGTTTGATTGCCATTTGTTCAACTGCGCTCCCTTTCTGATCAGGATATAGATCCAGAGTCGTTTTTAAAGGATTAACCCTGGGATGTAGGGCACTTTTGGATGTTTTGGCTGATAAATCCATATATTACAGACACACTTGTGGGTCCAACATTCAAATTATCGCAGTAGCATTGCACTTTAGCCTCGATTAGAGGGGACCCGAGGGCCGTCTGTTGTAGTTTCGTGTGTGTTCAGCTTCCCGATAGCCGGCTCTGCCTTGGCCCTGACTTTGTTGTGCGTCCATGTTAATGGGATGTTCTCTCTCTCTCTCTCTCTCAGTGGGCCAGGGACGCGCTGTCTCCTTTTGGCCCTCCGCTGCTGTGACACTCGTTCTTGATACAGGCCGGACCCATTTGATCCACGATAGCATGGAGTAACCGGGGCGCGTGTATCGACAAGATAACAATAGGAGGAAGACGAGCGCTTGAGCCCGTGATTGCCGCTGTAATCTTCTCCCTCATGCCGGTCCGCCGTCATTACACTTGATACGGCGCTCGGGGCTTTATAGGCACAAGCAACAAGAGTCAGTCTGGATACGTGCCAGAGCGGGCATACGCTGAGAAGCTTTGCGGTTGTGTGTGTGTGAGTGAGTGATCTCTCCTCTCATGTAATGACCAGTTCAATGGTGTGATAACTGCATATGTTCCAATGTTTTTTGTTTTTTTTTTCCCTCCCTGAGCCTTGTCTGCGTAATATGTATAATGTTTCCTTTATTGCTGTGTGCAGTTGAATGTATGCCAGCTCCTGTGAGTGGGTGTCTCAGCCGAGCAGCCCACGCTGAAGACCCGGGCGCTCCGCCGTTAATGGACAGACGAAGCGCTGGACGAACGAAAAAGAAAATAGCGTGGGAAGAGACTAAAAGGCTTCGGCGTCTGGACACTTAAAGTAATAGTCAAAAGGGGAATAGAAGAAGAGAGAGGGAGGCGGCGAAGGAGGATTTTGGCCGGAAGGGAAGGAGCCACTGAGGTGTGGAGGGGTTTTCTGTCCTGACTGATGCCTGTTGTTCAGCCCTCGTCCACTGTTTTCTGTCCTGCCAGTGTGATTACGATCGGGGGGGGGGGGGGGGAGCTGGCAGTGGATTAATGTCAGGCTGAATAAATGATTGTGTGAGATTTCTGCTTGTAACACTTTCATACATGGATGAGCGTGCACGCAGAGACACACACGGCGAGGGTCAGTGATAGCCCATTTTCTCAGTTGCGTTGCTCTTTTGGAAGCGTACAACCATCTGTCTGTGTTGGCTGAATGATTAAACAAATCCTCCTTCCGTCTCTCTTCGCTCTTGCTCGCTCTGTGCGTGTGCGCCGCGCGTGTGTGCGCGCGTGTGTGTTGTTTGTGTCGAGTGCGTTTTCTCACATTGGCAACCTGTGACTTTCAAGCAGTCCGCTCCATCATGTGTCCGTGAGCACGTACACAAATGGTTCTGGGTGTGAGCTGAGAACTCCGCATTCTTTGGAGAGGAGGTTGCACGTGTGTGTGTGTGTGTGTGTGAATGTGTGTGTGTGTGTGTGTCCTGTGATGGAATGGTGACCTGTCTAGGGTTTATTCCTGCCTCTCCTTCTGTAAATGCTGGGCTGAGCTCCAGCACCCCCGTGTGACCCCGATTAGGAGGTTAACAGAAAACGCATGGATGGAAGACAGACTTTAATGGATTCGTTATAAGCTGGAACATTTCGAAGTGTTTTTTTTTGTGAGTTTGGGTCATTTTAATTGATCCTCATTATAATTTAATTGTTATTTCGCCACAGAACGGAGTACATTTTAATTGTTTCAATTATTTCAGGATGTATTAAGTCCCTTCCGGGCCTGCATCCTATTTAAAAAATGCGCTCCGCCTTAAACTAACAGTTTGAACTTTCGGGGCTGCGGAGTCACTGCTGATTTTCGTTCACACTTTTCATCTGCTTGGAAGGCTGTCTGTACAGTCTAGCTCTCCCTCTAGCAGAACAGCTGGCCCATTGATTTATTTTACAGGCTGGTAATTGTTCAAACAATGCACAAGAAGGTATTTGAAGACAAAAGATGGGGAACTTAAAAGAGAGGGAATCCTTAGAACACCCAGACATAAGTACACTCCGCGGCATCAAAACAGAGTAAATACTCGTACGTCTCTGAGTAAATTCAAAGGGTGTGATATCATACGTTGATGCATTAGCAATTAGGTTACTCTCCCAGGTCTTGACATCCGTTAGCAGTATGGCGCCATTTAATAGCTCATCGGATGGTGGGGAGGGAAAGACCAAATATCCAAGATGAAAAATCTTAAAAGAGAAGCAGAGGGAGTACGCTGTCTCTGGTTGGCCCTCTGAATTGAGTTACAGATGTTACGATTTGTCATCTTGTCTTTTTCCCCTCGTTTTTTCCGTGCCTTGTTTCCACCCTCATCCCTTTCGCCTCAGGGGCTTTGGGGGGGTTTATCGTTCTAATAATCCATCGGTTCTTTTCTCCTTTTTTTTTGGTCTTCATTTGTTCATTTTTTCCATTTGGGTGGTGATATTTGTCATACTGTCAAGCTGGTGGGTTAGCGCATGTGTTTGTGTGTGTATCCGAGCGAGTGGGAACAAGTGGCGCAGAGTGTTTATGCCTTGATTTTGGTCGGCGTTGGTGGAAGAAGTGGACGCGTGGGTCAGAGTGGTTTGGCCCAGATCTCCATATTGAACTCCCAGTCTCATCAATATGCAGCACAGTGGGCGGTTTGTGTAAACTCGACTTGATTGCTTTAATTGGTCGGAATACAACACTCACACACATTAATACTTCTATTGTTGTGAGGACTTAGGCTTGATGCATTTCCTAGGCCCGTACACTAACTCTGACCTATAGTAAACCCAGTCTTAACATTAACCTTAAACCAAGTCTTAACCCTCAAGCAGCCCTCTAAAGTTGTGAGGTTCAGGCAAAATGTCCTCACTATTCAGGTAAAGAAAACACACACACACACACACTGCAGACAAGGATATAAACAGCAGTTGGAATTTCAGAGGGTTAAGGTCTTTTGTCATAAGCAAACATTCTTTTATAAGTCAACATACATATACATTCAGCGTGCACATGCGGCGGGTCACACACATGCATCGTGTTTGTTTTTGCACGTGCGTGAAAATGATGTGGAAATCAAATTCACCTTGAAGTATCCTTCTCATATTTTTGTCTCAGACTTTGCTTTGAACACACTGCAGCACTCAGTTCAAAGAGAAACGCCTGCGTGTGTGTGTGTGTGTGTGTGTGTGTGTGTGTGTGTGTGTGTGTGTGTGTGTGTGGCGTGCGTGCGCTGGTGTGTATTTGTAATGACAACCTGGTTTGAGATGGGACGAAGCAGGAAGAAGAGAGGGAGAGACCTGCTGCTGTTCTCTTCCAACCACCCCCGATCCTTCCCATCAAAGGGCAGCCAGGCCTGGAGGAGCACACGTCCTTCGCCTACACCCCCCCAACACACACACACACACACACACCACACACATACACATACACACACACACACACACACTCATCCCCCCACCCTCAATTAAAACTGCCTGACTCAGACAGAGCAAGGAGAGAGGGTGATACAAGGTCAACTGAGGGAAGGAGGAGGTGATGAAGTGAATGCGTGGACATGGATTCAGGGTGGATTCAGGTCGCTGTGGCATCAGTGACCTTTCACCTTTGTCCTGTTTGGGACTCAATAAGTAGAAGGCAGGTGCAGAACCGCAGGAGATTTTCTGTTTAATGAAGGAACCTCATGTTTCCCTCTGTGACATAAAGTGGAGACATTGGTCAAGAGACTTTCACGGGCTGATGCTGTTGCTGTGTGTGTGTGTGTGTGTGTGTGTGTGTGTGTGTGTGTGTGTGTGTGTGTAAGTTTGGACTTGAATATGTAAATATTCTGATGTTTTTAATCTCACCTCTATTTTTCAATTTTGGTAGTTTTATATTTAGTGGTATTTAGATGCAGCAGTATTGCATACATGTTCACTGTCAATATGAGTGGAGGCATCGCTGCTTGTGTTACTCGGCATTGATACGGTGTGTTGTTCCATCTGTGACCAGCCACTAATCAACCCTCTGCATCGGGGGCTTCGTTGAGTGTTCACCCTCTGTTTTTGGTTTGTTATGCTCGTTATTAAGTTACACCGCAGTCCCTTCACATAATTAGTCATTTTGGGCTTGATTCAGATGTGGCTGACATCAGGTCCTCATATTGTTTTCATCCCGGTGGGCATCATTTGCACAAATGATTCTTTTTTTTTTTCCAAGTCTTGTTTTGTACATAAATACAAGGCCGTAGCTTTGCAGACATTGTTGTAGCAGCTAAGGAAATGCCTCTTGTGTGAACAGACAGAATGTCTGATACATTTATAATTACGTTTTTCAACTCATTTGTTTTAGTTGTTTAAAAAATTATGTATATATATATATATATATATATATATATATATATATATATATAGAGAGAGAGAGAGAGAGAGAGAGAGAGAGAGAGAGAGAGAGAGAGAGAGAGAGAGAGCACATTCACTGACAGCATATGTGTGTGTGTTTGTGTGTATGCACAGTTCAGCATTGCACATTCATGTTTGTATTTCTATCTTTGTGAGGACTCATGATGCTTTTCCCATTCAGGAAAGTACTCAGGGATCTTATTGGAGCGTTTGACCTAATGGTCGCCCACTAGAAGCATCTGACAACATCCGATTAGTGCTCAATATCTGATACTCACTGTTGACTTGTGAACAGAATAATCAGACATGATTAATGACTTTAGTGCCGTTTCAAACGCCAGCTAAGAACATGACAAAGGGATGGATGGAACAGGAAGAGGACGAGGGAGCAATAAAAACAAACTTGGGGCATCAAAGGAAGGAATTATTAAAGGCAGGAAGGATGGAAATGATGTAAGCAGCAAAGTGTTTTGAAGATCTTGGGAAATAAGGAGAGAAAACGGAGGGACTCAAAGGAAGGAAATATTCACATCCTCACCGGAGCAGACAGAGCGTGTGTTTTCTCTCTCTGAGGCGGGTGTAAGACAGCGATGCAGCGGGGCAGCAGACAGTAAAGGTCACCCCGTCTTTCTCTTCCTCCTCGCTTCCTCGTTCTTGCCATCGCTGAAATGATTTCCACTCAGAAGTCCTTGGCAGACCTCAGTTATGGAAAGAAATATTGCACCTTGGCATCTAAATTCAGAGTTATTGCCAGAGACATACAAGCGGAGCCCTGAATCCCTTCTCTAACGGCGTGTATGCATCACCTTTTATAGTACAGATAATACTTCAGATCGCAGCAGTTATCATTAGAATAGTTTACTTTATCATCGCAACACTGAGATGTTTCACAGGTTCTAAGAAATGCTTGCAGAGGTCTTCAGAGAACATACACAATATAGCTTTCAATGGTAGAAATTCTCTTGTTTTTTCAAGTGAAATTATAAAACAGTGAGGTCTTTTCTTCCATTTCTCTTCCATTCCACTTATCTCCACTCCCTTACCTCTGTCACTTTCTAATATATCCTCCTTTTCTTTCTATTTTTCACTGTCTTTTTCACCCTGATCTCTTTCTTTCCTCCTAGACCTCATCCCCTCTTATTTCCTGTCACCCCCCCCTCCTCTCCTCCCTGACTCAGGAGGCTGTAATCTCCAAAAGGTCAGTCCTGGCTGACATTTTCTATGGAACCTCATTGATTTCCACTCCGTGTGTTGCTATTGGCCAACAGAAGCTGCCTCCATTTCCCACCAATCCCCCTTAACCAGGAAGCCAGCCAGCCAACAGACCCCAGGGTCAGCCAGCTTCAAATAGCTTTCTCTGTAACGCTGCGTTCTTGTTTGCTCTGTATCTCTCTCCTCTGTGGCTGCACGCCTCCCTGCAGGCTGGGGAATGAAGGAAAAAAAGAGCAGGATGGATGAAGGAGAAGGATTAAGGTCTAAAACGGAAGTTTACAAGGCTCATGATAATGGTTCTCAAGCTGTGGTACAGGGTCTCCCCCAGGGCCCCTACATGACCACTGAAGGGCCACAGGCAAAGCAAGGAATATTTCATTTTACTGCATTTTGACAGAAGATGTGAGAAATGAGGGGAAACATCCCATCACATTAGTTGTACTTTCACGGGTCCGACTGTGGGCGTTTGGGATGAAATAGTATCAAGCTTCAGTCTGACCTCACAGACTAAACTAAGAATGTCATACTCCGTCTATTCATCATCATTTGAATGCAGCACCAAACCCAGCTGCTTAATTTCTTATTAAAGTTAATCTTCTGCAGCCGACAATGTAATCATCTCAGATACATATCAAATACACAAGTCACACACACACAATCCATTTCATCGATGAAAAGGCCAGAGGTGTGCTTCTCTGCATTCCTGATGTTACCCCAGTTCATTTCCCTGCATTGTGGGAGTAAGACCGAGAGCGGAGGAAGAGCATTTCTGTTTGTAAAAAGCTCAGTGACAGTCACAAGACACGATAAGAATGCCTGTGACAAGGACACGCCGCTCCCGCTTTATCACACCGCTGCAGTTGTAAGCTGACCTGGTCCACGGTGCCGTGGTGACGTTGTTGGGCATCCATAAAGCCTATTGTGCGCTCACAGAAGCTGGAATTCTAAGCACCAGCAGGCCTGCAGGCAGCCTGGAGGCCAACTCTTACCTGTGAGCGCTGTTCAGTTTCGTCTCGCTGGAAACATCTTTTATCGCGCTCGAGGTAGCAGGTTAATTCCATATAGGAACTTCCAAAGCCGTTCTTCCAGAAAGGCCCGTTTCTGTTTGTATTTACGACGAGCACCTCGGCTACTTAGCATAACTCAGTCCCACAATGGAGCGTCGGGCTGGGGGGACGCAATGAGAATAAACATGTTCTACCACAAATCAAGCCAACGCAGGTACAGTAGACAGGCTGTGAGCAACATGGAAACCCTTTTCCTTCGATATTCATCTCTTTTTTTAATACTTTAGCTGACATTTGCTCTGATATTTGCATCTTTATTAGTTGCTCTGCCGTAGCAGAAGTGTATCTGTGGTGCATTTAGGATATGCCGCGCTCAAAAAAAAAAACAACTAGTCGTACTGAAGTGAATTGAATACCTGCATCACTGCAGAGCCATTATAATAAACTAGATTCAACTGCGCTCTGAGTGGAAGCAACAATAGCTATTGTGCGTCTGAATATGCTTATGTGCGCCGACTGCTCGGCACACTTGTTTTTGCATAACGTGTTTCAGAGCATTATGCTCCTCGCTACGCCTGCCTCGTCTTTATCCGCTGGCTGTTTCCTTACTCCTGCCCCTGCTGGCTCTGCCCCGCTTCCCGCCGCAGAAAACGCCGCCCTCGCGAGACGGCGGCGGCGGCGGCGACGCATGCGGAAAATGTCCGAGCGCTCCCGCGTAAACAAACGGGCAGGCAGCTCTCTGTCTTTCCCCTGTGAAGTGATAATGCATTCCCCATGCTGCTTTTGTTCTCATGCTAATGAAGTGGACCGCGTTGGTAATCACTTTCAGACCCTCAGCCGAGGAGAAAGCAGCGACGGCAAAACAAAGGCTGGAACAAAAGAAGCGCTTTGCTGTTGTCGCCGCGCGCTGGGGGAAAGCGGGAGGTAGAAATAGACCCGGGCGAGCACATCCTCCGCTTCGCAGCCTTCGTCGCTGTCCACCAGGGGGTTGGGGGGGTGGGGGGGTGGGGGTCAGAGGTGAGGGGATGCAAACGACGACCCCGTTCACGGTCCACATTCAGCGCGGGAGAGAATCGTTATCGGGCTTTCCGGAGCTCTCCTCTGATCGCACACCGCCCTCAAAGGTGGCCTCAAAGGTGTGTCATCGCGCGCCCCCCCGAGTCTTCATCCTGCTGACACCGGATCCCTTTAACCTTGTTTACCGCCAAAGATCTGAACTGAAAGGCCGAGTCAGAGCCGAGGAGCCGGCTCAAAAAGACCTCGCTTTTAACCCCCCCCACACACACACACACACACACACACACACACCCTTTACAAACATGACATTTCTGTCCGCGCTTCTTAAAGTTTGCAGCCCGGTGTCAGCGCCGCCGTCCGATTACGGCGATGGCGCGTGCTCGGAGCGCGTGGTCTCTTTGGTCCCCCTGCCGAGGAGATGAAGGCCTTTCTGTCAGCGTCTGAATGCATCTTCAACAGCAAATGCCTGAAGAAATCGTTCTCAGAGCTCGGCTCAAGCTCCTGTGTGCCATAAAAACCAAATGATGGATCCAGTTGCAAAGCTAGATTATGATTTTTTTTTTTTTTTTTTTTTTTTTTTAAGCCCGCTTGAGCAGACGAAGACTGGAATCTAAACTTTCATTTCCTGCTTCCCTCCAAATATATTAATGATCCCTCTCCTCCTCCTTTTCCCCTTTCATCTCATCACAGCTCCTGTTTTTATTACCAATCTCTCCCTCAGGTTGACTGTGTTTAGGTCATAACGCCCAAACGCTTCCCCCCCGTAGAGCTATTTGTTTACGGGAGACCTTGGAAATTAGCATGTTTCATAAGGGCAAAAAAGCTTCATGTTCTACACAGTTGAGTGTGGTTTCTGAAGCCTGTGGTTTTTGTATGTGTGTCTCATGTGTGTAGGCAACGTGTGTTTGTGTTCCCATGTCCATCTCTAGTGTGTTTGGCGTGTCATCCCTCTCAGTAGAAGATATTAGGCTGCAGTAACAAGCTATTGATTGGACACGGTGGGAGTCTGCCCCTGATCTCTTATGGAAATACTGAGACACACACACACACACACACACACACGCGCGCACAACTGTACGTACAAAATGCCCCCATAACCAGATAAAACACACACCAAAAGCTAACCTGCAGATGTTTTCCCTGTATTAACGTTCCTTTGCTGCACTCGGAGACCTCCTGGGAAATCAAACCGCTTCATGTTGATGCTTTTTTTACTCATGTTTTCTGTTTATAAGGATGAGTTTTCTCATTTCTTTGTCTGTTCAGGTGTGTTGGCTATCTCTGACCCCTACCGCTGGGTCTCCCAAAACAATCACTTCCACGTTGCAGAGGGCTCTTTGCAAGGAGTGCAGAATATCGATGGGTTTTCTTTTTTTTTTTTTTTTTTTTTGCACACTGGCGGACAAACAAAAAAAAAAAAAAAAAAATGATCAGAGCGGTATTGATTATTAATTCACCACAGAGGACATTTTTAATAAAATGTCACATCGTGAAGCTTCTGATCAAAAAAAAAAAAGAAACAAAGCTAAACCTGAGCTCACTTTGAGCTCTGGGTGCAAACTACAGAACCTGTTAGTGAGAACATCAAGTGTGGTTTGTGAAATATTGATCAAGGTTGTTATTAACGTTTTTCTCTCAAAATGTATTTCAATTTGGAGGGCCCACAGAGACCCACACACTCATGACTCTCACTTTTTTCTTGCATGCGCGCACACACTCACACACACACACACACACACGAATGGTTTCCTTCAGACAGGTGTAGTAGAGTCAGACCAGTTATTTGAGCTGTTGTAGCACAGCCAACAACAGCCTTGGTCTAATTACCTCTGGGACGCCAGCATCACGCCAGGAGCAAAGCAGGTGTGTGTGTGTGTGTGTGTGTTTGTGTCTGTGTGTGTGCGTGCACGTTTGAATCAGCCATGATGTGATCTGCTGATGTGTACGTGTGTGTCTGCATAAGTATGCATGTGTGTCTTCACCTGCCAGCACACACTTCTGTTGACATGGCTCTGATCTCTGTGATAAGCCCAACAACAGGAGCGTGCACCATCACTCTTTCTCTCCCACACACACACACACAGACGCGCACGTAAACACACACAGACGCGCACGCACTGCTGTAGATGAAAGGCGAGACGTCTGGATTTTTGGAGCAGCTAACATGACAAGGCTGTTATCTGCTATGCTCTTTATGAATATCACTAGATGGTCTTTAGGATAGATGATGCCAGCTTTGATGATCGTTGTGTTACTGAAATGACATTTTGGCATTTGTGTACACTTAAAAAAAAAAAAAAAAGTACACTAAGGACTGGTGCACAATCAGCATGCGTAAAAATGTGGGGATTTTTTTTTTTTTAATGCAAGCTGTCGTTTTTCTCTCGCAGCATTTTTGGGGAGAGCGCACTGCTGCATTTCCTCATGTTTCTCACTCACACACACACACACACACACACACAGATCAGAGTAGTGAGCCGTGTGAAGTCTAAAGAGGTTAGTAAGTTCAACCACTGCCTGCTGAATTAAGCCTCTTCCTCTGCTGGCAAGGTAAAAACACACACCGACGAGAGGCTAAAATTAGCGCTGTAATTGGGATGATTTTTTTGAAGGCGAGAAATGAAAAGGAAGCAGCGAGAGAGAAAAAGCCTTTCGCCCTTCTCACATGGCATTTCATTTTAGATTGATCTATTTTCTTTGGTTTATTTCTGCTATGGCTTTATGCCACTAGTCACATCCTAATAGGATTTTTCCTCATAAATTAGCTGAGCACTTTCCTCCTATAGGGCTGATTTAGCTCTTCCACTGTGCAGATCTATGTTTATTTATTTTTTATTTTATTACATTATTAAATGCAGTACGAGGGCCGCTATCACACGCTGCTGCTTTCTTCACCTTGAAATGTGCTTCGCTTTGTAGTTTCTGCTACTTCGACACCCAGCGCAGGCGAGAGGCACATATTGGACTTCATGCAAATGAGCCTGCGCCGTTAGCCTGACAAAACCTGCAATCTCGCTCCATTACGGCGGCCACCGTTTGTTAGCAGAACTCTGTTTGTGTAGAGAGCCTCGCGGAGACGAACAAAACTCTCGCTGCGCCATCGCAGCCAAACGGCCAGCCCGCTAAAGATGTTGACGGCATCGCTGTATCGTTTGTTTTGCATTCCGCCGGCTGCGTCCAGAGGAGAAGAGCCGTCCTCCGGCACGACTGATGATCGGAGACGTCGGGATTTTTAATGTCGTTCATCGACAGATCCTCTGCGGCCTGGTCAGTTCGGGAGCGTGCTGCGTTCCGCACGTGTAGACGTTTTACCGGTTGACCGTTCAGCCAGTTTAATTCAGTCATTGTCAGTGATGAACCACTGGTGCCGCCCTGCCCAGTAAGGAGACCAGTAAGACCAGTAAGATGCTCTCATGTCGAGTTGAGAAGTAAAGTCTCAGTGATTTCTGTGTTTTGATCTAACCTCTGACTTTAACGATTATATTTTGCTGGATTATTTCCATTCCCACTATCTCTTATACAGGAGGGGGGAAAAAATCTGATTAGAATTTTTTTTTTTTTTTCCGGAACAAATTAATTTCTTCAAGAAGGCGTCATCGTCTTTTCTTTAAACTTGAATATAAATCCAAGACGTGCTGCCAAATAAAAAGACATTTCCTGAAATTGCAGGATGTGTTGATGAACCACCTACAGCTTTCTGAAGGCAGCATAGGGAGCTATGAAATGAGTAACCAGCCTGAAATCACACTTAAAGCAAAAGCAACGCAACACTTCCATCAAATTGCCTTGAAAACTTTGCCGGATTGGATTGTTGGACGCGTTTCCGGAGTCGACGCACGAACATGGCGTAATAGAGGGTGTAAATCTTAATCTCGGTGTTTGTGGAGGATATCTGCAGCGGGCCAAAACCGACAAGGCTCCGTGTTTGTTGGTAAAAATACACCAAAGCCGACTTCGTTCCTTCAAAATGGTTGATCAAGACTTTCTCTCAACTCAATTTGGAGAAAAGTAGGAGCGGCGCGACAGGGAAATACAGAGAGGGAGCAGCCACACGCAGAAAACAAGAAAGTGAAGAGGGAAAAAAAAAAAAAAAAGAAAAAGAGGGAAAACTGCCAGGCTGTTTGCTCCCACCTGTCTCGACTTGAAAGAAAGAGGAGAGAAGACAAAGACTCACAGACGCCTGGGAAGACTTGAAAAGGGGAACATAAAGGGAGAGAATAGGAGGAAGAGGAGGAGAGAAAGAGGTAGAGGAGCAGATACATGTGCAGCCCCGAAAGGCTTGTCGGCGTTTGAAGCCAAAGCGCAGGAACAAGCAGTCGCATCGACTTCACAGAGATCAGTCTGCGGGTAAACGACTGGCGTGGAAGGAGACGTTTGATACTGGGAGAGCTGGAAGGGAAGGATCGCTCATTAGATACATCCACCAGAGCGGAGAAGCGGCAAAAACCGCAGACACGTCGTCTCCCTCGCATCTGAGGGATTAGGATACGTAAACAAGCCCGAGAGTCGATGTTTTCAGTGTTCTTAAATCGTCTTCAGAAATCGCGGCTTTGATTTTAAAAGCGAGATGTTGCGACGCGCCACAAGAAAAATCGTGGGTCCGGTTCCAGGCCGGGGCCCCCTTTCTACACGCTGTTTTCATGTTCTCCTCCAGCTTCCTCCCACACTCCAAAACACACGCGTGTTAACTTGACTAGAGACTCCGTTCAGCCTCCGCCGATTCCTGACGCTATCACACGACAGCATGTCTCCGCGTTATAAAAACCTCTGAAGCTCTGGAAACAACACAAACCTCACCGAACACCTATTTTTTTTTTTTTTTCCTTTTTTTTGGTATTATTCCTCTCTGCTCCGCAAATGAAAGACTTACACCAGATGAGGAAAGGGAACAAGTGAGGCAACATCCACAACATTTTTGTAATTGCAGGGGTTGATACGGAGTTAAAGCGTTCTGTGGTTTCAGTCCTCGTCCCCACAGAGGAAGACTGTTTTTCCCTGGTGGAGGGGAAAGTTTCCTGCCTCAGGCCTCAGATCACATGTCCCTCTTGGATGCAGTAAATACTCTAATGTGGCTGTAACAGACGGATCAGCGAGGCAAAACAGATTATTTTCATGCCGTTTGATAAAACGAGTATGTGTGCGTGTGTGCGTGTGTGTGCGTGTGCGTGCGCGTGTGTGTATGTGTGTGTCCGTCCTCTAGATGTGTTTTTATCGACTTTCTGAACGAGGGTGAGTTCATTAGGTTTACAGAACAGGTGGAAATGTGTGGGTGTGTGTGTGTGTGTGTGTGTGTGTGTGTGTGTGTGTGTGTGTGTGTGACCTTTTGTTAAAAGCTGTAAATCGAGGAGCGTCCGTACACTCGCGCGCGCCCTGGCGCGGGGGACAAATATTTTGTTTAGGAGAGCGCGAGCGACGGTTCATTTGTATATGAAAGCGGCCGGCGCCGCAAAGTTTGTGCGGCGGCGCAAGTTTGCATTTTGGTTTAGCTGTTCAAACAGGCAGCTCTCCAGTCAGCCGTGTCTGGGCTGCCTAATGAAGGACCCCGGCACATTGAGCCCCCCCGCTGTGTTCAGACACAGTAACCATCGCGGCTCCCTCCCTCTCATCTTTCTATTTTTCCCTCCTGCGCATCGGCGAATCACCCGCCGTCATTTTTTTCCCATGATCCGCATCCGTCTTATCGACTTTAGACGCTCCGAATTTTTGTAACTAATTTCTCCTCTCGTTCGACTCGCCCGCTAATCTCGCGGGCTCATCGCCTCTCTATTATTCCGTCTGACATTGTTGACACAGAAACAAACATCGGCGCTCGGGCGGCGTCGGCGGCTGTGACAGATTCGCGCCGCAGATGCAACAGTCGTGATTATCGGCCCGAGATAAAGATGGATGACGCGTCGCCACTCCCCCCCCACTCCACCCCTGCGGTGGAAGCGGGGTCGAGCCCGGCTGCTGCCACCTCCTGGTGCCGTGACTTCGGGAGGCTGCATCCCGACCTTTGTGCCTCCAGGCCGCGACCTTTTTACCACAGTTTTGGTGCATTCAGTGATTTAAGATGATAACAACCGAAGACTTCCTTAAAACCATATTTCATGTTTTGAGGCTGAGCTTTTTTGCTTTTTTTCTATATTTATAGTAGCTGTTTAAAAACGACTGTCTTTATGAAGCGGGGTGATTTGTATGTCACGTGCTGCAGGACGGTGATGCTGCTGCCTGTCTCTGATTGATGAATCCCTCTGGTTCACAAACCAACGCCAGATATATTCGATTAGCTGAAGCAAAGCAAACGGTGGACGGGGGATCCAAACCTGGCAACCGTGTCCGTGTTTATCCTCTCTCTATCTCCCCCTGTCATCCTCCCCACCCCCCCCTTCACTTTATCTCATGTTTATCATGAAGTCGAACAACTCTCCCTCTTCCCTGCTCCTTCTGTCTCTCTACCTCATACACACTCCATTTCTAAAAAAAAAAAGAAAAATAGAGGAAAATGGGAAAAGGAAGGAAATAGCTGCTTCTACGCTCAGGAAAAAAAAACTTACATATTTAAATTGCCAGCCCATGATTGTGGGAATGAGCCAACAGGGTAGAAAAAATGAGGGAATTGAGGCTTGGAATAAAGGAATAAATGACAAGGGCGAGGAGAATGAGGGAGAATTGCTCGTGTGTGAATTATGAAAATATCTTCAGGGGGATGAGAGGCGTGAATCATGCTTCAACACAAGAGGGAGCAGGCCAGCAGAAAAACGTGTCGGCCGCATATCGGCGAGGCAGGACTGATACAATTTTTTACCTTCCAACAAAAACGAGCACACAGGCAGCATTTTGTGTGTAAAAAAAAAAAAAAAAAAAAGTTCAAAAAGAGAGTGATGGAGCATTCATTCCTTTTTTTCCCAGCCTTTTCTGTGATCTGGGCTCTGGAGGATTTCATTTCAGCGTGTTTGAAATCCTGTCCCTTTACCCCCCCCACACACACACACACACATATGCACGCACGCACACACACACACACACTGTTTTGCCTCTCTTTCTTCCTGACACGCGTGTTCCATGCCTGGCTAAGAGCAGCGCAGCTGCACAGACAGAAATCCAGAGGATAGCAGCAAAGCTCCCAGGGACGCGTACACACTGTGCCAGCAGGGACACACACACACACACACTCCTTGGAAAAGGACATGTTAATGCACCCTTTGAGACACACACACACACGCGCGCACACACTGACGCACACCCACACAGAGTGACACTGCTGCATCGTACTCACTTTCAACCCCGCTGACCTCGCGCTTTGCTGCCATCATGATAAAAATCGCCCCTGCCTCCCTCCCTCCCCCCTCCCCTTCACTCCAATTCTAATTCACTTAAAGAGATAGATTGTTTATCATCCCATCCGGATCTGCAACCCACCCCCTAATCCCACCCTCCCTTTATTCTTTACCTTTCACTGCCTCCCTCCCTCCCTCTTTCCCCCGCTGCTCTCCATTTTCTTTTTTAATTTTCACATGCAGCCTCCTCGCCGGCGTTCTGGGTAATTAAAAAGAGAGCAGGAAGATTGAAAATAGGAGGGAAAGAAAGGGAGCTTGGATGAGTGGGGGGGTTGGGGGGGGGGGCTAATAAAACACACATGCGCACCCGCATCCCCAGTGGTGGAGGGCCTCCGCCGTCACGCGCGCGGGCCTCCATCTCCCCGCTCATCTCTTCCTCATCACGCCGTTTAAGTTCACCGTATGCGTCTGTGTATCGCTCTGTTTCAGACTCCATCACTCTGTTCATCCCTCCATCGCTGTAATAACAACACTAATTCTCCCCCCTTCTTTCCGCCGCTGTCATGTGCAAACATGATCATTATAGCTCGGTGAAATCTACTGTGGATCTCAAAAGCACTAATGATCCGACAACCACTTAAAAGACACACACACACACACACACACACACACACACACAGACACACACATACTGTCACCAGTGCTGGCAAAAATTCCCTTGAATATACAATATATAATTACTTTGCTGAAGCCTGTTGTAATGCTGTATGTAATATTAATGAATTGCATGTTGTGCGTGGAAATAATGAAATGCAAATGTTATAGAAAATGAGTAATTATAGTGATATTGTACTGCTGATCTAATTTTAATTGTGTCCTTTCTCTCTTCCTATGTTTTTTTGCCGCTTTGTGCACCGTCTTCCTCATTTAGGTGAGTAATTTTTTTATTTTTTTTCATCGCCGTCTCGTTGTGTAATATGGATTAAAATAGCTGATAGGTTTTAGTTGAGGAGCGTCGAACATATGTCCTCAGCAGGGACGCTGTCTCTCTGATTTTGAGGCGTAGCCGCTCGGCATTAAACGAATCACTCCCCACTTTAGCAGATCTCGTCACCTCACACACACACACACCTAAAAACCACACACACCTAAACACACAACATGAAAATATTCGTGCCGTTAGAGCCGATGTCATCTGTTCACAAACACTTCAGGGTGCTTCACCTCTAAACGAGGGCTTTGGATAAAATAAGTGATAGGTGAGGGAACAATAGATGTTCTTTTGAGGAAAAGAGAGAGTGAGAGCCAGACAGAAGGATGCACCTTCTCTCCCTGCTCTTGTCCCTCTGAGGACCCGGTAACGGGCCTTATCAGAGAGCCCTGCACACACGCACACACACACACACACACACACACAGTATGTCTTCCCATTATTCTCACTAAATGCCAACACGTGTGTGTGCCGGCGGCCCCCTCGGAGGCGTGCAGTCCGGCCGGGATCCAACATCGAGGACGCGTCGTCGTACGACAGCGTGCGATTGGCTGGAAGGGCTGTGGACCTGCGTTAGCGCCGCCGCCGCGTGTCATCAGAAGGAGAGCTGGACCACTTGTGGATGCGCGACACCCTAATGTGCTCGTTTGTTACATTGGCAATGGCGCTGAGATGCACCATCAGTTTTGATGACGCTGTTATACGTGTTTATGTGTTTTTGAGATCATACTTAGGGAGCAAACATCACAGCGCGTCTCTCCATTTGAATGCAGAGCGACTCTGGGTTATAAAACCTCGGGGTCGCTGCGTATCAGTTGGTTTTGGGGTAATTCCTTTGCTCGATGCATGTTCCTGCGGTTCTGGAGGAGTAATAACTTCAATAGTAATAACTTCAATACGATGATGTTCCAAGAATGAACTTTGTGAACTGTGGCAGGGGGGTGGGGCTGGGGGGGTGTTATTAACCGGTGTCAGTCGTACCATAGGCAGTTAGAATTATGCTGCAGTTAAAATCAGGCGGCGTTCTCCTGGTCTCATGTAATTATGCAGATCTTCTGAGCACCGGTGCAGTTTCATAACCAGCTAAAAGCTCCGGCTGATTCATTTACTGCAAATTGTGTTCAGGAAACTGGCTGAGAGACGGAGCTAGCGGCAGCACCACAGGAAGGCGGTGAGGAGGTTGGCGTTCTGGGTTTTTTTTTTTTTTTTTTTGCTGCTCGCTGAGTGTTTACCTGACGGGGGGGGAGGTCAGCGCAGCTTTTGAAGTTTGCAGCAGGCTTGTTGGTTTGGATCTTGAGCGGCCTCCTCGAAAAGAAAAGAGGACGCTGACGAATGAAGCGTCGTTCTGAGCAAATCTATAAATGATGTCCTGATTTGGACAGATTGGTTCGCTCCAACAGAGTGTGCCATCTCGTCTCGAAGGGAATCAATAGAAGCCTTTTTTGTTAATCTCCTGCATAGTTTTATCTCACGTGCAGAAGGTGTGGTGTGTGTGTGTGTGTGTGTGTGTGTGTGTGTGTGTGTGTGTGTAGGTTTTTAGAATGAATAGTGTTGCTGACCTTGCTTTTTGAGCTATTCCTCGTGGAAGGATCTTACCCTAAAACCTTCCTCCCTCCTGAAAATCAATAAGCTAATGGAGATTGCAGAGCCGTGTGGATGTGTGTGTGTGTGCGTGTGTTTGTGTGTGTGTGTGCATGTGCCTGTGTGTGTGTGTGTGTGTGTGTGTGTGTGTGTGTGTTGTTCTACTTGCTACATATTGAGTACGAAAATCCACATTTTACGAGCAAATTGAGGAAATTTTTGGGAAGTGAGGCTGGTCTTGACAACTTCAAAGGACTGTTTGAGGGTCAAGATGTGGTTTTAAGGTTGAGATTAGGATTGGTTATAGATTAGGATTAGGATTAGGGGGTTTGTTATGATTGTTGGGGTTAGGGTAAGCAATAGGGTAATGCAATTATGCCTATGAAAGTCCTCACAAAGATAGAATGTGTGCGTGTGTGTGTGTGTTTGTGTCAAAGCGAGGCCTAGCCATACTGAAGTTGCCCTGCAGTGAAAAGGCGGATTTGGGAAGTTTTAAATGTCCCCATTGGTTCTAATTCTTTTTTTTTTGTCTTGTCTGGTATGAAAAGAGCAAATAGCTACAATAACCTTCGCCGTGCTACGGTGGGAATCACCAAACAGGCTGTAAAAGGCAAACACTCGGAGTTTTGTTTTACAGTCAGCACGTTCCTGCGGCGTTTATCATTCGGCACTCCTCCGCGGAGCCCTTGTCCTCTCACTCGCAGACAACTGCGGAGGATTTACCGTGCTCCGCTAGATATTTGCTTTGTCCAACACTCTGGCAATAAGGCTCAGGCTTTGGGAATATCTCACTCCCATTTCTGGAATTGGTTCCATAGCTCTTTTTCACCAGAGCTGACACATTATTTTGCAGCGCTCTCCCTCCGAGGTGCCTCTCCCTCAGGCAGGCGCAGAAGTTTGGTGCCCTTTCCCTGCGTCTGGGGTCCTGGTTCAGGACAGAGAATCAGTCACAGTTACACATATTAGATTAGAGAAAAGTGGAAACCAAATTGCCCTCTCCTCCTCTAACTCCCCCTTGCCCCCCCCCAACATCTTCCCATTCCCGAAGGGCCCAGTGTCATTGTCCCCCCGCTTTTCCTTTCTCTCTGTCTCTGAACCTTTCCATCCATTTGTGTTGACTTCATGGACAGACCATAATGGATGAGCAAACTTTTACATTTTGAGTTAAAGCTTATAATGATAGATAGATAGATAGATAGATAGATAGATAGATAGATAGATAGATAGATAGATAGATAGATAGATAGATAGATAGATAGATCAGCTTGCTTTTTCAGGTTTCTAATTAATGAGTCTTCAATCACTCCATGTTAATGGTGGCATAGAAATATTCGTTTTTATTAGCGACCTTCATCACTTCATTCAGCCATTTATCCATTTTTCTTCTTTGTGCTAATCACCTCATTTCAGTAAAATGAGGAGCTTGACTTTGACTTTTACCTTTAGATGGCTGTACCTGACACAAGGGCAGTGAGCCAGGATATTAACTTGCTTTTTTTCCCCACCTCTTTGATTTATTGCCTACTTCTGTATTTATTTGGCCCATTTCTGCGCCGCGAACCCATCGTATCCTGAGCGCTTCCTTTGAAATCGTATTTTGATTAGCGTATTTGAAGCCGGTAAATATAAATACCAGCAGAGAATGAGGGGTAGAACATCACATCCTCCAGATGACTCCCAGTGATTCTTCCTCCTCCACAAAGGGGCAACTAATCCCATCATTAACCTGTCAGAGAAGATGAGAAGACCACCCCCCAAATACACGAGGGGACTGACTGATGATGACGACTGGTGTTTTTGGGGGGGGTTTTCCCTCAGACGCACGTCTTTATTTGAAGATTTATTGTTTTTAAAAGTGTTGCTGATGTCACATCGCAGTCAACTGTGTGGAGCGAAAGGCAGAGACAGGTTGTGCAGTTACCAATGACAACGGTAAACACTGAAACGCTAATGAATTCATCCAAATCTGAGTGAACTAATGCTTTTAGGAGACGCAGCCGAAGGTTCTTGCACCTGCAGATACAGTTTTAAAGACAAAAGCATTCAATCTCACACCAACTTCCGCAGAATTTCAACCAGAAGAATGTTTTACGAATCTAAATGAAAGCATTCTATTTCCTTATTTTTTTCCTCTGAGATGTGCGCTTCCTCCTTCGGTAAATAATATACATTCGCGCCATCTGTGCCGCCATCGGTTGGCGCCTTTGTGTTCTTCGCCGGGTGGAGGAAACGCGATGCTTTTAGCGCTGCCGGCCATAAAAGGTGCACCCTCGCTGTAGTGAGAAAGTCCCGCAGACCTCCGGATTCTCCGGTGTTGCCGTGTTCACTGATGGAGGATCAGCCGGGGTTTTTTTGCTGAGCACGCCGGTTGTAACGCGTTCGGCCGAGGGCAGTATTGTTTTGTCAGCGAGCTTTCCTGAGGCGGTTTGGCTTCGGCCCGAGGATTCCTGCCTGATGGTCTTTTTTTTTTTTTTTTTTTTGGCCGCTGCTAAAGATCGACACAGTTCAGCTCATAACTTACTGACTGGAATTGTGTGTTTTAAGCATGGGTTTAACAATAATAGCGGGGCCCCTTTACGGAGACCCGATTCAGTTGGGCCGGACTTTTGGCGCTTGCGCGCCGAGCGCCGTGTGTGTTTAACGCGTCTTCCAGGCTAATTGAGCAGGCTGTAATCAGACTTAGATTTACTCCGAGGGGGACGCCCGGGCATCGAGCCTTGCCAGGGACCCTGCCGAGGAGCGCCACACCACACCCCATGCTGCGCCTCACTGATCACAGGAAGATGGGGAGGAAAAGACGAAAAAGAGAGCGAGACTTATTTGAGAGGCGTAATTATGGCGTCTGATAATTAACATCAAAGATGCTGAAAGTCTTGGACATTCTCCCAAATCTCTCCCGAGCATCCGTAGCAGCCCTCCACTTTCCCTTCCGTGCTACCGTCTTTTTTTTCCCTCCCTTTTCTTTTCTTTTTTGGTAAATCCCCTGTTGAATATTCCCACGTTCCCTTTGCCGCGTACGTCCGCGTCAGCCTCGAAATGCCAGTGCATCATTTCAGGCTAACACCTGAAAATGAAGTCATATTTCAGCATTTAGCCTCAGCTGCGAAAAGTGAACTTCGCCAATGTCCTTCCTTGGCCTAATGGACCCCGAAGTCATTCAGCCATGAACATTATGCTAATGCTCGCTAAGCTCGCTCTCTCTGCCTCCTTTTGTGAGTGTCTGTCATTCTATTAGGCCCGATAAACAAGTCTGATTTTCAATTATCTCTATTCAAATGAGGCCCGCGGCAGTATTTGCTCGGAGGCCTCCGGTGCGAGCCGCGTGTGCATCCACGATTCCGCGCGTCCGTCTTCCCATCCAAATTATTTACTTGCGCAATTTGCGTCTATTTCGGCACGTCCGGCGACGCGTCTGGAGGCTTTATTGTCCAAACAGTCCGGGACAGGATCCATTCTCCTTTTTATGGGTAAAGTGTCATCGTTGATGATTGGAAATCGCGATAATTATCGTATAAAAATAAGAAGAATGGTCGAAAGCCTCACAAAATGATGATCACCGCTTTCAAAACCGGCCTGGAGTTAACTGAATCATTAGACAATAAATCCATAATCACACATTTAATACAGAATGAGTTTACGTTATCCATGTTTTCGTGATTCATTGGCGTTAGTTTTGACGCTAACAGCTTTCGCTGATTCCCAGCAGTGCTCAGAGGGCCCGAACTCAACCAGGTCCAGAAATAGCGGGGTCATTTTTATCTTCCACAAAGTTATTGCCTCACTGCAAGAAGGTCTCCGGTTTAATTCGGGCTCCAACCTTTCTGTGCGGAGTTCCCCAGTGTCTGTGTGGGTTTTTACTCCCACTAAAACATGCACATTGGTTTAATTGGAGACTGTAAATTGCCCCCGGGTGTCAGCGAGGGGTGCCTTGCGACCTGTCCGGGGGGTATTCCTGGATTCCTGAATTCCCCTGTGATCCTGATTAGGAATAAGTGGCAGTTTACCGGAAAAAGAAAAGAAGGAAAAAAGGCATGATTATTAATGTCACTGTCTTTTTTTTTTTTTTTTTTCAAATGTAGGCCACGCAGGGCTGGGAGGATATCAGAGCAGCCAATGAATAAACAGGTTATTGATCACCCGTCGGACTGACAGTCTGACCCAAACCAAACAGATAACAGAAGGACAATTAAGGCAGAACACGATTCATCTTCCTTCCTCTCTCCTCCATATCTCTGAGAACCTCTCGCTCAAATGCCCTTCTTTACCTCTCCCTTCCTTCTCTTCCTTCCTCCCTCCCTCCTGCTCTCTGTCCTCTGCTTATGAATTCCCCTTGCTCGGCGCGGTGGCCGATGGACAAGTTTTTAGTATGCAGCCCCTCTCAAGGACAGAGCCTTGTTAGAAAGCCTATTGAGCTGTGGAGCAATAGCCCACTAGATCCTAGCGCTGCAGCACTCTCCCCCTCTCTCTCTCTCTCTTTCTATCTCTCTCTCTCTTCCTCTCTTCCCTCCATCCCTCCTCTCATTAATGATGTATTAGTTTATTAGGCGCTGGATATTGGGTCGGGGACCCGGCGACGGACTTCATCATGGCATGGCTGCGTGGAGAGGAAACACGGGGAGGAGAAGGATGAACGGGAAATGGGGTGTGCGCGCAGATGAGGGAGGAATGGCGCGTGACGCACCCGTGAAACCGACACGCTCGGGGTCGGAAGTCAGAAGCGAGCGTTGGCTGCGTCGGTGTCCAGCGACACAAGCGGAGAGGCTGGAAGTCAGCAGCGTCCACTCTTGGTCACCCAGGGATTTCTGGTTTCCCATCATGCCCTGGGTGTGCGCAGAGCAATGTCACCGAGCATAATGGGTCTTTTTTTTAATAACAATTCTTGCTTGTCTTTATCTAAAATGTTAGTCTTTCACTCCCTTTCTTCTCAGGTCATAAATATGAATTCAGCTTCTCCCATTTGCTTTATTATCTTGTATCTTCTCATGAGTCTTTTCCTATTTACAATTTCTAATTTCCTGTTTCCTCTCTCACCTCCTCTCTCTCTCTCTCTCTCTCTGTCTGTCTGTCTGTCTTTCTCTCTCTGTTTGTTTTCACATTCCTACAATCTTTTTCTCTCCCCTCTCTTCCTCCCCTGTAGTGGTCCATCTTAGCCTCTCCTTTTTTTATGCATGGATGATTTTGTTTACCTACTTGTCATCGTTGAAGTGCTCACTCTCTCCACTCAGCTGTGACGAGTGTGGGTGCTCTTTCCCTCTCTCTCTCTCACACACACACACACACACACACACACACACACACACACACACACACAGTTTTTGTCTACCAAATAGCACACATTCACATTAGCACAAATCCTCAGTTCTGAAAATCAGGCGGGTAACACATTCCGTCTTCCAGGCCTTTTCCTTGTGCTTTCACATCTTCTGCACTCCTCCTTCCACTCTCTCTCTCTCTCTCTCTCTCTCTCTCTCTCTCTCTACACACACACACAGATGCACGAATGTACAATATATTTTTCCCCATGGTGCGCTGTCGTAGCAAGAGCACCGTCCTCCCTCGCGGGGAGAAGAAGAGCCATATTTTCGGCCTAAATGGAAAGCTGTGCACTTAGAGTTTGGCTTTGGCCTTCGTCTTGACGTCAAGAGATGACGCTAAGTGGAGAGAGAGAGAGAGGAGAGAGTGTGTGTGTTTGTGTGTATGTGCACATGGAAAATGCTGAAGGGAAAGCATTTTGCTCTAAATGGACTGTAAATATCCTCTTTTTTTCTCAAATCAAATCTTCTCCCGTCTAAAGCATTTGTTTAGATTTGACCTTTCCCACTGAATTCCAGGCATATAAGGAAAGATTTGAATTCTGGGAAATTAATGACTAAATCTGCATTTGCTCAACTATCTGTCAGGTACTTTATACAAAATCTTCCTCACCAAATCTTCCAGGCAGATGTAAACACTGCGATTGCAGCCAAAAAGTAAAACAGATCTGTATAAATTAATAAAATGAGCATCGGAAGCAATCTCTGTCTTTCCAGTGCATGACTGAATATCCAGCCAGGCAAATAGATGTTTTGACTTAAATAATCTATTCTACTGCTACTTTACTTTTACCTAGACAAATAATAATCATGCAAAATAGCTAAATTGGGGTTACATTTACATGTTTGATTCAGCGTTTGTTTGATATGAAATCCAGAAAAGTTCTATGTCTTGTAAATATGTGTTTTTAATCATAAAATTAAAAAGAATTACACAACTTCCATTGTTGCATAAAACATCAGACTCATTACTTCAGAAAATTAAACCCAAACTTCTTTATTTTGATGTTTTCACAGTTTGGGCTCCTCGAACGTGGGGAAACTCTCCGCGCTAGCGCAGCCAAACGGGCTAATGCCTTATCTCCTGTCAAGAAGGACTAATGTCTTTATATTTTACATGTTTACGTTTCAAAATGAGCCACCATGGCTGCAGTGAAACACCTCATTAAGAGCTCGTGGGAGGAGACGCACAAAGCCAATTCCCAACGCGCTCCAAACGGCAGCAGCTACCGGCAACGTGTGAATGCTAGCTTCGCACGGCCCCGTTTTTTTTTTTTTTTTAACGTTGGAAATCTCATCAAGTATTTACCACCCATCGCTCGGAGAGAATGAATAGTAAATTGCTTCTGGTACTAAGGTGACAGCGTCTCTGTCTTAGCTCTGGAGGACCGTTGGCTACATTCCCCCCCCCCCCCGCCATCAGACAAGCGCAGAGAGAGGAGGCGTGGGCATACGTTTAAGTGTGTTGCGGCTTATTTTGTCCCCTGATGCTCGCGCGTGTGTGCGCAGACACACACACACACACACACACACACACGTGCTCTCAGCGTCTTTATTTTTTTTTTTTTCTTGTTTGTTAGTATCCAGGATGTGTCTTCCCAGCCTCGCCTGAATAAGCAATGGAAGCTGTGGGGTCATTGGTTCTTACTCATTTTCATAATCTGCTGTACAGAGACAGGGAGAAAGAAGGAGGGAGGGAGGGAGAAGGCCAGAAAGGAGAGTCTCTCCTCTCTCTGTCCTCTTGGTTTGTTTTTTTTTTTCCTCTCCAGGAAGATGTGATTGCTCGCAGGACAACTGGAGGAACATTGGAATTGGCTCCATGTTTCCCTCACTTGTTTTAGCTTTAGTTTTTTTCTTTGCAAATCGAAACTAAAAGGAGGGGACGGTGGTGCTGTGACCACAATACGCTTGAGCTACCTGACAACAACAGTCCATAGCTTGGCAACCTTCGAATTTAGTTAAACCCTAAGTTCAAATATTGATTAGGGAGAAATGGTTTGCCGCGAACGCCAGCGGGTCGCAGAGGGGAAGGGCTTCCGTTTGCTCACTCACAGATCTTCACACTGATGGATTTGGCTGAATTCAGCTTTAGATCACAGCTAAGGCTCGTAGCACGATGGCCCGGAGAATCGGCTGGTATGCGGCGTTGTTTGTAAAGCTTGAAGGAGCAGATGCTCGCATTGACGCCGCCGATTAATCTCTATAAAACGCGGCCACCAATAGTAAGAAATAAAACAGCTACCCATGTGTGAAGGCTGAGCTCGCCTTCGGAACCGGCGCTTTTAGAGCCGCAGACAGAAACTATGTAAATCATGCAAAAGTGAGAGGGTCTCTTTCACATGTACCCCGTGTGATTTACTGGGTGTGAAATCAGAACATGACAAATGCACCTGAAGGCCCGTCACATGGTGTTTTTAACTAGGAGCGTGACGAGTAGCCGCCGTTAGCTTTTTGACCCTGCATGGATGTAATGATTAGCAGCTTAAATTGAAACGTCTTAACCGTCTTATTTATTCATGAATGCAGCAGCTTCATTACGGCTGTTGTTTACGCTCTTGGCCAGAGGTGGAAGATGATAAAGATCTCTGCGGAGAGCGTAACTCTTCCGCACGCAGTCGTTCTCTTTCTCCTTCCACTTATCTATTAATTTATCTATCTGTCTTTCTTTCCGTGTGTTCATGGTTCTCTCCCGTCTTTCTATCGGTGCGTTCCCCTCGCTCGCTCCCCCTCGTCCGCCGGTCCTACATATTTTCGTGATCCGTCTCGATCCTGTCCACCCCGCCCCTCCCCGGGGACCACAAAGGCAATAACCAGAGTCGGGAGAGGGTCAGACTCCGTGACCTCTGCAGGTGTGCGCGCACGTGTGTGCAGGCCCTAATGTTTGAAACATGACCGCCAACCCTTGAAAGCCGGGGATTTACGCGCGAGGACGGTCCTCGCCCTTCACGTGTACTGGGTAGGGTCGTCTCACGGACGCAGTGCGTGGACGCGGCCGATGCCAAAGATGACCCCCCCCACCCGCTGGACGGTTTCATGTTCGGAATATCATGTCAAGCCACCAGAAACTTGCAAAGCACGGAATGCAAATGAGAGGAGGATTAAGGGGGAGAGCTTTGGAGGTTTCTCCCCACACCTGCATTCACACTGCCTGCGATCACATTTAAGGTCCCAGCGTTGGAGCAGCGATGGCAGAATTGGTATTCGTTTGAGTGTGTAAGGGGGTTTGGGGAAAAACTGGCGGAAATTGAAAGTGAATGTGAACTGCATGATAGTCTGCCTGCTTCCTCTCTTCTATTGTTCTCTGTTCTCTCTCCCACCTCCCCTCCCATGTCACCATCTCTCTCTTCCTCCTCTCTCTCTCCCTCTCTCTATCTCTGTCTCTCTCTCTCCAGAGGGATTTGACTCTAACTGGCCTTGGCGCCCGTAATGAAACCAAATCTATTTAAAGCCAAAAGCAATGCAAGTTTTAATTTCCTATCCCAGACTTAACCTTTTTGGCTGCGCTGCATTTTCACATCCACTTAATAACTTTTTTACCCTCCACGTCCACCCACCCCCCCTCCTCCTCCTCCTTTTCTCCCCCATCATTCTGACTCTGTTGCTTCCTCCTCTCGATCAACCCACCCTCCAATTTCCCTCTTCCTACCCTCAATCCCCCACAGTGGCAGGGCGCAGGCTGCCTCTTCAAGGGCAATATCTGTCAAATGATTCCCCTGTGAAATTAAGACAGAGGCCATCAGAGAGGAGGGGAGGGTGAGGAAGAGGTGTAGGCCAATAGTTGGGTTTGGGGGGGGCTTAAGAAGGGTGTACAGTCAGGTGTAACCTCTTCTCCTCTTTCAAAACTCCATCTTATCTAACAAAAGGCTGCCGGAAGACGCGTTGCTGAGGCGATCTGTTGCCTTTTTTAACGTGTAAACTGGGATTATCTGAGAGGGAGGGAGCAGGAGAGAGATGGGAGAGTCGTTTAAAGACAGAGAGAGAGATTTGCTTCGTCTGCGCCGTGCTTTTTTTTCTGTACTGACGTGCTGGGTCGTGTTAACACAACACGCTTGAATCAAACCCGGATCTCGCTGAGTGATTTGCTACAAGCGTCCTCTAATCCCCCAACCAAAATATATCCATTTCCACGAGCGCGCCGCACAAACGGGACAGAAGTCCCGCCGACGGAGGTACGGGCAACGCGAACAGCCCGCTGAGGTCGCACTCGTGTCCTGGAACATCGTGTCCGTCCTGTGTCTGATGCAGGCTGGCTGTCCGCGTCAGCCACCTAAATCATATTAGAGAACAATCAGAAAAGCGGACTGCTCTTGAACGCACCCCCGTCGCTGCTCACATCAAGCACAGCGCCATCTCCTGCCCGTTCTCGCTATTACACCCAGCCTTTTATAAGCCCTTTCCTTGACAACTGAACGCCATCACCACAGATATGTGTTCTATATAACATTCAAACATGCATGCACAGTCTAAGATACGCCTAATTATTCGACACGTCAGTTATCAGAGGCGATGTCATTACGGCACACCCCGAGAGCTTAAATTTATAGGTCTGTTCCATAAATGTCTGAAATGAAATTAATCTTCTACAAGGTGTCATCTGTGGCTTTTAAGGAGTGAGCACACACACTCATACACACATACTTACACCTCATAATGAGAAGCCATTATTAGGCCATGATTGGAGTCGAGGTACTTATATTAAAAGTGGCAGGAGAGGCAATATCACCTCTGCGTCTAATACGCTTGCAGATATGTCATGTATTTTAAGACAGCTGCTCTGCTATTTAGAATTAATATCAATTTAATCTCAGCAACAACGTGCAGACAGCTAACAGAGGACTCATGATCCATTAAGTGCAGATTGTGAATCAACGTCAAAGAGCTTTTCCTTTTTTTTTTTTTTATCCCGAAGAACACAAAGCCCGTATGATTATTGTGTGTTTTGTGGCCGACTTTTCTTTTGATTCTGTGTAAAAATAAGTGCAGAGCAAACAAAAAAAAAAAGGAAAAGAAATGAAGTTGGCCTCTAAAGACACATGAATAAAAATAATCAGTCTTTATTCTGGTGCCTCACAGTCATAAATCACTCCTTCCCAAATGACGGGCTCATACACGGCGCATCAGTGTGGCAAATGGCTCTATCTTATAATAGCAACGTAGCACATAGCAATATTATCTAGCGTGGCGTATTGTACTGCATGTGTCTCAGCGCTGTGCCCCGGAGCGCTCGCCAGATTACACTGGCCCAGCGACAGTCTTATTATAAGAGTCGCCCATTAAATCATATCAGCGCTGCTTTTTATAGGCCAACACCTCGGCTATAACACTATGAAACTGTCTGTCACGCAGGAGCTTCTGCATGTGTGTGAGCGAAGGAGACCGTCTGGGAGGGGACATGTTTGTGTGTGTGCGTGTGTGCGTGCGTGCGTGTGTGTGTGTGCCTGCGTGCGACCAAATGTCGTCGGCGTTGGAGCCGCCCGCCACGGCATCTGACAGCGTTTCATCTTCTCCTTTTATTAGATCAGCCTCGCGCCGCTGTCGCCTCTCCTTTCCCCGCGCTTACATCACGCGCGCCTCGCCCGCGCCCGCTGACCATTGGCTCGCCCGCCTCCGCCGGGACGCCGCGGTTGGCTGGCCGGCCAGGGCCCCGGTAGAGTCGAGGGCGACCGGGGCGGCTTTTCCCTCTCAGGATGAGCCCAAATATGCGAGCCGGATGGATGAGCGATATTTACGGACTTATTTATTTATTTCCAGCCGTGTGGCTGTCACACGCCAAGATTCTGTCTCCGCCATTTATCTCAGGGATTTGTTTACTTGGAAAACATCCTGGGGTAATGGTTCAGGAATTGGTTGAATTATTAAATATAGAAATATTTAGAGATATTAAACCTGGCTCTCTAGATTCATCCCAATTAAAAGACTAAAACAAACACGGGCCCTGCCATCATCTGTCAGTCCTGTCTGGCGGTGGCGCTCGGCGCAGGTGATCGCCAGATCTGAATGTGTGTGTTTGGTTCTGCAAACCCCCTTGTCACACGCACCGCTGCAAGTCTGTAGTCACCGCAGCTTCCCGAGCCGGAGCTGTCATGTCACATTTGTCGTCTCCGACGGATGACGCCGCTGCCAACAAGACGGAGTTGAAGAAGCCATCCTGCAGGAGACAGCGGAGCCGCCGCCGATGCTTTTGGACGACGGCGGATTGACGCGCTTTTGTTCCGCCGCGCTTTTCTTTTGCCCGCCTTCTGAGGAGCAACTTTCTGTTTGGTCTGCGTGTCTGACGTGACTCGCTCAATTGCCGCGGTGAAGTTAATTCAAAGCCCGCGTGTGACTCTGAGCGCGCGTGTTCGCCTCCTTCCTTCTTTCTTGGCTGACAGCTTTGTGATTTCTTTCCATATCGTCATTTTTTTTTTTTTTTTTGTCCTCCTTCTTCTTTCTCTTGATTCGCCCGCGTTGTCACTCCTCGTGACGCCTCTCCGTGTCTCACTTAGTCATTTCCTTTGAAACCACGGAGACCGAAATTGCGCGGCGCCGCTCGCCGGTAGAAAGCGCGCGTGAAAAATCTATTTTTCTAATCATATCTGAGTGCGTTCTTAATTGATTGTAATTGTTAGGACACCGGTGAAAGCATCCATCAGCCCCGTGGCTCCCTAAAATAATCAGTTGATGATACATTTCCCAAATGCAGCCAACAGAAACAAATGATCCACACAGTGGGATTTAATTGAAATGCATAATAGCATTGTTATTCACACTCGTTTTCATGCTAATGCTGCACTTCATATATGCGTCATTTACGCGCGTGCACTCGCGCCCCACGTCGACGGCGAGCGCGCATAAATATGCAGACAGAATCAACTGTTAGAGGGGGGAAGAGACACAAACTCACACATCAATTTCTGATGCCGGAGCACGCCGCACATACTAAGCAACGCGCGGGCAGAACAGACACGCACGGCATCCCAAGGCCTCTCCGCGTCTCGGTTAATCCAAGCCGTCAGTCAATGCTTCGGGGGCCGGGATGCTGCCGATTGATGGTAATTGCGAAAACCGGAGGCGGATGAAGGGGAGCCGGGGATGTCAATAGACAGGTGGGAGACGGGTGGGGGAGGGGGGGAGGGATGGATTCCTCCTGCCTGCCCACAAGTCCCTGCTCAGCACGCCGCGTGACTTCGTTGTCAGCACTTTGTCTCGTGCATGGTTAATGGTGGCGGCCGCTCCCGGTTTTCGATCCCTCCGTCTCCGCGTCCTCCCGTCTTCGAACCCCCACAACACACACACACACACACACACACACACACACACACACACACACACACACACACACCCGACAAATGAGATTTCGCCCGAGGTGGATGGAAGGGTGGAGCGAGGCCTCTGTCTGCCTGTCTGCCTGGGAAGAAATCTCACAAGCAGGCGCTGACCTCCCTCTTCCTCTCCTCCTGCCCTTTTTCCTCTTCCTCCCCTTCCTCCGGTGCCGGCTGTCTTCTCATTTCAGACGGAGGCCACAATAACTCGCAGTGAATTGTTTTAATGAAGAAACAAGGGGAATGCAAGGGAGGAGGAGAGGGCAAGGGCACCCAGGCAGACAGCACAGTCAGAAATTAGAGGAATAAAAAAAGTAAGATCTGGTTTGAAATAATGGAAGGGGGGGCGGCAAAAAAAAAACAGCCTCACCAATTAAGGCGAAGTTTTTTTTTTTGTTTTTTTTATTATTTTTTTATGTTTGTTTCATTTCTTTTGGTCACGGGCAGTCAGTCACACTCGCTTCTGTGGAGTGTAAGATGAATTACACCCCTCCACTTCTTCTCGCCTGCCTTTGTTGCGGTGAAGCTCCAACCGTTTGTACCTCCCACAATATCTCGGCGCTGTGAATTCTCCACGCCTGTTGTGTTTACCGAGCAGGCTCCGTTTGAACTGGCAAAGAGAAACGTCTGTTTGAAGTGTCTCTTTGATGGTGAGCCCAATTTGTTTTCGCCGCTAAAAAGTTTGTTTGAGCACTCTGAAATGTGGGCTGACGTTGACGCCGGGGCTCATCCTGAGAGGCCCGCTGCCTTCCTGCGTCAGTGCGGCGTGCGTGCGCGTGCACGCGCGTGTGTGTGTGTGTGTGTGTGTGTGTGTGTGTGTGTGTGTGTAGCCTCTGCAACATGAATCACCTGAAACGATAAACATATGGTCTCATTACTGCTCTGACAGTCTCCACGTGTTTGGAATCGACGGCATGACCGTTAAGTAAATACGAACTCTTTGAATGTGCAAATAATGGATGTAATCTTAATTTGTTTACTTTTTAATTTGTTTACCCAGTCTGGGTCAATTCCAGACTGGTTTCTGTGGAAGCGCATTTGCTGCAAGCTGCTAGAAGATATTAGTGATCAAGGATCGGGTGGAAGATGTTTGTTTCTTTAATTCTTGGCTGTTTGTTTGTCTGAGTGAAAGAATGATGGGTTTTTTTTTCCTTTTTTTTATTTTTTGGATGAAAACAACCCAGACTGATCATCTTGCACCGTCTATTTGATGCAGAAATTTAACATAATAAACACAAAGCAGAGCAGAATGACTCAAAATCCCACAATTCCACTCACCGGTGAGGCTCGGTGCTCCGCCGCTCCTCAACCAAGATGGACAACATCTTGGCCTCCAACGTGGGGGCCATGGGTGAGAAGTTATGACATCCAAAGATGGAACAATCCCTTTCTGGATTCCAGTAGCAAATATTCATCTGCAGTCTGTCGGTGATGCACCGAAACACCCTCAAGGAACGTTGGGCGCCCCCAAAATCTCCAAATCCTTCGTGGTTTTGACTGTTTTTTAGTCCCTTGATCATGGGTTTTTACACAGGTCAGCGAGGCCTCGCTGGTTTTTCAAACTTATTACAGCCTCAGAATTAGGCTTTCATTTGGTAACACAAAGACTTTCGAGAGTATCAGTGGCTTTTAGGCTCTGACAGGCCGCATGTCCAACAGAGGAAGAGTTTGGCATCGCGCTGATCAAAACAGACCCTCATAACAGACCCCACTTGACTCCCCTCCCCTCACCCACTCCCTCCTTTTGATCAGAGTCCTTGTGACAGTGATGCACAAGCCTCTGCAGCGCAGGGCTGGCTGGCTGGCAGGAAATGTCACATATCCCCCGAGAATAGAGGAATGGGGGATTAAACAAAGACAGACATTCCTTTAAAAAAAAAAAGAGAGGGGGGGGGTTGGTGGGAATCAAAAGGAAATCAATTTTTCTTCCCTCGTCTGATGGGAAGAGCTTTTTAAAGATGCTGCCACTTTCCACTAAAAGAGGCTTTTGTGCGCGTGTTTAAACAGGTTAGCCCGGCCTGCTCCTCACCTGCAGCACACTGAAGGCCTGTGGAGGCTGAATCAAAACAAATCATCACCAACACACCCCCTCCGCTGTCCTTGTCTCGCACCCCCGTCCCCACCTTCCAAGCTCGAACGTCCTTTCTGAAGTCCTCGCCACTTCTATCAAGGAGAAGCAAATGGCACGCGTTTCATCTCTCCAAAGCAACGGCGGGCCCCCGAACGCAGCACAGACGCGGAGTTGGCTAACATTGAACTGGGTTGGATAGAATAAACACAAAGGCGAGAGGGAAAAGAAAGCAGCTGGGGGAGCACAAAAGGATGGAGCTGCAGATGGGAACTAACCTTGTCTGGGTTCCTCTGATGTTCCTTTACTCTGCGTCTCCATCTCTATCTCTCTCCCCCTCAAACACAGGCACACGCACACACACACACACACATGCACACGCACGCACACACGCTCCCGCCTGCACTTCCATTACAAGCATTACTGCCAAGCCTGCATTCTCTCTTCTCCTCTCCCAAGTCATCCTTTTATTTAGCGCGTTCAGAGGACGGCACCAAAGGGAATGGGAGGTTACAGTGCATTAAAGGAATTGTTCGACAAAAACGGTCATTCCCCTTTCAGTGGGAATCACAGAGGCTGCGCGGCAACAGCTCTTCAAAGCCGCCAGGAAAACTTCCCGTGAAAAGGCTGCGATTTTCTGCATCGTAAGGGGACGATTGGGGGATTTATTTTTTTTTTTTTACTCCCGCCGCCTCGCTGCGGCCTGCATTTCCATTCTTGGATGTTCGCACCATTGCGATTTCCTCACTGTGTAACAGGAATCTGGTGTGAATTTGACATCTCACATAGCAAAGCGCCTCCCTCCACAATAACGTGTGTTAAGAGAGGAGCTGGGAAAAACACGCTGCCCCGGAAGACTCCGGTGCAGCGTTAGCGGTAAACTCTGATGCCTCAGATAAATCGGCAGACAGAGCCGTTGTCATGGAAATCTGATTCATCATTGACACCGTTGTTCTTGAACCCTTAAATCGGCCTCACAAAGGACGCCATCGCTTGAGTTTTGTTTTTTTTTTCTCGACGGCGAGCAATTAACTTTTGATAACACTTGGAACAGATGACGTCCGTCATTCACGTGTCGGTCTTTACGCTATTATAAAGGTCCTAGCTGCCCCACTTTAATGACAGAAATTACGCAGAAATAATCTGGAACCGCCGAATAAACCGGGAAAGCCGACGCCCGCAAATTAGAGACGGGACGGGCGGCGGCGGCGAGAGCCTGCGGAGACGTTCAACTGGTTGTTTGGACGTGTGAGTCTGAAGTGAAGAGGTTGCAGTCGGGTGGACTCGACTGCCCGACACACACGTACACACACACCCCCCCACCCCCCACCCACCCACACAAACACACACACACACACACACAACCAGAGCGGCCCCCCCTCCAACGCTCCTCCAGTGGCCCTGTCGGCGTGCCAGGGCGGGTGATTACCAACGCTTTCCCCAATTATGGGCTGATTATTCCGCCGCGCTCTAATTGACTGGGGAGATATGCAAATGGCTGTCATTTGGGATGATAAAGGATGCGGGTGCTGGATGCCCCCTGCATTATTTAGCCTCGGCTGTACGCGGCGTGAAGGATGTGGCGTGTGCTTTAATTGCTGAGGAGAGAGAGGTTAAGCTGAACGAGCAGCAGAATTAGAAATGAGGAATTTGCCGCCTTTATTTCTTTATTTCTCCTCTCTCCTTCCGCCGCTCTCCAGCGCACAGGGCACGGGAGCTAATGCATCAGGGTTTGGGGACGGTAGTTGATGGGGGTGCTGATGGCGGGATGTCGTGTTGGAATGACATGAAAAACAATTACAGGGGGGGGACCGACGCAAGCTGAGTAAAGCGTGTGTGTTGAGTGTGTGGCGCACTCATGAAAAAAAAAAAAAAAAAAACACAGACAGCACGTCATCTGGGAAGCCTGCTCAGATGAGCCTGTGAGAATGTCCACCAGCCTCATAAATAAATTCCTCTCCCACCACAGGAACTTTTATTCATCATTCGTCCGGGATTTTTGGGAAAAAAAAACTTTCCACTCAGATTGGGGATTAGGCTCCCCCAGCCCCAAAGTTTTCGGCTTCCAGTGACTTTTCACGTTCCCAGGAATAGTCGAGGGGCGGGGCTGCGTGCCGAGGAACGCTCGTGCACGCCGCGTCCCACTCTTTTGTTCGGTTTTTTTTTTTTTTTTTTGATTGTGCACTTTGTTTACCCAGATAAATAAATTCCTGGGAGCGTCGGTGGAAGAGCGCCTGCTGTTGGTGCAGGTGTGGGTCAGGTGGGCGTGTGAGCGGGTCGGGGGTAGCGTTGAGTGAATCGGGCCCACTGGCTTAGTGCTCCTAGCTGCTGCAGCTTGGCACATTATCAGGGGGAATCAGAGTGAAACTCAACACTAATCCCTCCAGTTTGGAGACGAGCAGCACCAGATTTGGGAGTCTTTAACAGCTTAGGGGTAATAGGGCCTCAAATGTCCCTTTCAGTGTGGCCTGTCCCATTTCTCCACATTATGAGAGGCTTAAGAGGCAGGGCAGCTATCACTCAGTGAGCTCTTTATCGTACAATAAGCAATAATTGTGACTGTGATGGAGTTACTGTTAGCATTATCACCAGTATGACTGCGTCTATTGGAGTCCTGATACAGGTGTCCACATGACTCTTTGACCCTCACACCTGACTACAAAGCTGCTTCTTCTTTTCAATGTGTGTGTGTGTGTGTGTTGGGGGGTAATAAAGAGTGAGAGAGAGCTTTCTTTTTGTCTTATCGAGATGCGGCGGCATTATCAAGAGATTGTCTGGGCTTTGTGAAGTGTGCACTGGCAGAATGGAGAAGAATGGAACAATTGCTTTTCAGTTCTGCCGTGGCTCTCCGCGGCACAACTTTGGGAAGCCCTGAACAGTTTGTTCCTCGGCTGCTTTTGTTCCAGATAACAAAACCACAAAGAAAAGACTCCCTTCGATGATTTAGTCATCCAAAATAGTACATTCGCAAAGGATGTCCTCTGTAATCATGAACCACTTTTGGTCCAAACGTCATTTTGCTCAGTACTGCAGTGTTGTTTTCTTCAAATTCACTTTTTTCTGCAGCGATTGCTTTATTTATTTTTTATGCCCAGTTCTGTTTATACTCAGAAAAAGCACCTATGCTACAGTAACTCTGTCTGTGTCTGTGTGTGTCAGTGTGTGTGCCTGTGTCTGTGTGTATCTGTGTCTGTCTGTCTGTCCGTGTTTGTGTATCTGTGTCTATCTGTGTCTGTTTGTGTCTGTGTTTGTGTATCTGTCTATCTGTCTGTATGTCTGTCTGTGTGTATCTGTGTCTGTCTGTGTGTGTATCTGTGTGTGTGTGTGTGTGCGTGTGTGTGTGTGTGTGTGTGTGTGTGTGTGTGTGTGCGCGCGTTTGCAGTTCAAGCGCAAGATTCGGTTGTGTCTTGGCAGTGCGCAGAGCTGTTTGCTGTTGTGATGCGGTGATTTTTGTAGACATAATTAACACAGCTGCGGTCTCATCATGAAAGCAGCACCAACAACAGTTGGAGCTGCATCCTTTTTTTCCTCTATCAGAGGAAAGAACTCTCAAAGTTCTCAGATTAAAATACACATCTGCCAGTGTGTGTCTCTGTGTGCATGCACGTGTGTATGTGCATGCGCAGGTGCAAAAATAAGTAAGTGCATTTTTGTCCTCAGACAAAAGTGCTGTTTAGTTCGCGCTATTCATCCCTTTTCAAGGATCTTTTGCCTGGAGTAGAAAACATGCTCATTTTGGAGACACCCATCGAGAAACAAACTGTTCAAAGGCTTTAAATACCAACACTAATGTGTGTTTAATGGGACGGCATCATCAGGTAGCTCAAATATTCCTATTTGATAATGATTTCTGATTTCTTGAAATATTTTGAACACCTTCATACCGCACAGACGAATTAGCAGATAAAGTACTGTAAAATGAATATAAATGCGCCGGCTGGTCATCTGGGATGACCTTCCTGTGTAGTAATCTACCAGAGCATGCTGTAATGTCCCTATTATTGCTGCTGTTCCGCCTGTTACATTCCAGAGCTGTTGCTGGAATATGGACGGCGTCCACATCGGGAGGCTGGCAGTGAGATGCAGCAGACCGACGGACGATCAGACCCCATGATTGTGTTAGCGGCCCATCTCATCTCGTCTGTGCACACGTAGTGTCAAATATTGACACGTCCGTGACTAACGAAACGCACGCTGGCAGGCGCGTTTTTAACTGCGTCGTGCCGCACAGTGTGGGGCTTAAATCGTCATAATTCCTATCAGTCCTCGTAATTATCATCATCATCATTACAGCTTTAGTAGACATTCCAGCAGATTGGCATCCAAAAAAAAAAAATTGTGAAGTGGGCGTTGTGTTAAATCTCCCCTCACTAAGTCTCTCTCTCTCTTTCTCTCCTTCCCATCTCTCTTCTTCTTTCTGTACTTAATAGCACTCAGTGGTGGGTATTACAGTCGGTGCTCTACATGGGGCATCACATTAAAACCCTCTTTTATACATGGACACACATTCAGCAGTCCATTTGGATTCATTTGCATGGCATTTCATTTGGATTTTGCCTCAGTCGTTCGTTTTGGGGGGAAGAGGATAAAAAAAAAGATCTTGCGTTTGTAATAGCATTTCCTCTTCAGTCTCCAGTGAACCATAAAGATAGAAACCCCAGCATCCAGGGCTGATGAATGTGTGCACCGCTGCCATGAACAGACCTGTCCCTCAGGCCCACAGATGATAGCTGCTGGAGTTAATTACAGTTCACATCATCATATTTACCCAGGAAAGAGAAACAGAGATTAAAACTCACCTCTGAGCCCACTCAGGTGTATTTCTGTATTTACAGTAATGCACCACAGAGAATGGAAGCACCGCTGGCTGTGACATAATGGTGTTTTTGTTTTGACCTGAGCAAATATACAGACCCTATAGGTGCAAATAGACACTCTGATGTACCTAAAAAAGCTCAAAATTTCAGCAATTCAACCTCTTTCTGCTTTGTATTCTATGTTTTTGAAGCCGTGACATATAAAGAGAGGTAAGCTTTGAACCCAGCACCAGAGAAGGCTCCATATTCAATACTTTTCTATATAAAGACAGTGACACCACTATTTGCTATGACAGGTTATGATTCTATTTAATCTAATGTGTGTGTGTATGTTTGTGTGTGGTGTGCGTGTGTGTGTATCAGACAAAGGGAGACCTAGTAAGAGACAGAGAGGGATGCTACTTTCTTCGCTCGCCCTTTCCTGTTGCTAACAGGAAGCTACAGTCCCTGGCTCCTCCCTGTCTAGACAGAGAGCTGCTTTTGCACACACGGTCACACACTGTCACGCGCGCACACACTCACACTCTTGATGCTTTCCGCCATAGCAACTTTGATTAATACCCTGCATGTATAAGAGCGAGGCAACACTGCGGTTTAGGGGGAAAGGACCACAGTGTGCCTGATGTGACAGCTACCTGCTTCACACTGGTGCCTCATACCCCGCTGGAGCGTGTGTTGGTGTGTGTGTGTGTGTGTGCGGGTTTAACTGTCCCTTCAGCTGCATCGGTGCTCAAGCATGCCTCGCTATGACAGCCCAGCAGCCTTTGCACACACACACACACACACGCACACACACTCACACACAAACAGAGGGATTTTAAACTAGTGTGTGCAGGCAGACACCAACACCAGTGAGGTGAGGGGTCACGAGCGACTGCATCTCCAATGTTGTGTGAAATGTGTATATGGCACACTGGGCCCATCACGTCCATGTGTGCGCGACTGTGCACGCGTGTGCGTATCCATACGCCAGGAAGGGAGGGGGGGGGCATCTCAAAGTAACTGGTTATTATCACCTCAATATTTTTCTTATTATGACAATTACATGCTCTAGGAGCGAATTAAGCGATACAGGACGCCAAGCGGGAGTGGTTGACAGCTATTTGGAGACTCAATGCACAGAGCAATTTGCAGTCCTGAGCCAAACAAATTGGATTTGGGCCACTTTGGATTGGGGCCCCAGACTGTTGGTTGTTTGGATCCGCCATCCGCACTCCTGCGCTGGCTGGTTAGCTGACTGGTTTCAGCTCCTGACACGTTGCACAGACAGGTGATACGGTGCTTCAAGAGCCGTCGGACGAGTGTACATGTAAAGAAAAGCTTTATGTCGATAAGCGTGAAATGACTTCTTTATGGGAGTGTTTCAGTACCCATAAATAACAATGATGGCTGTATTAGGTATTTACAATTGACAGGTTTATAGTCTACAAGTGTTTAGCTCTCCCAGCCCTCCATGTAATATATTGGTGCTACTTCTTTGGTCTTGGGCCACACAGCTGTGTTCAAGTGTGTGTATAATCCAAATGAGTCTAACAGCCTCTAAACAAATTACTGGTACACATTTTCCCACCCCTAAACTGCCACTGGAAAAGCTGGCAACAACATCCAATTAGGTGAAATGCAATTATTCTCATCCATTCACACAATTAGCTCGTGGGTTAACAGCTTAGCCGTCCACCCGGCTAGCTTCCCGCGTTTTCGGAAAAGCCATCGCCATGGTAACATTTGCTCTCAAGGTAACCCCGCCATGTCAAATGCCGCGCGCCGAGGGCGGCCAGCCGGTCGGAGAACAACATTCAGACCTTTCGGAGGAGGCGACGCGATTGGCCGAGGCGGGGAGTGGTGCCACGGAGAGGCGGAAAAGGCGTGTCCCGCGTGCTCGGCGGAGCGGGGAACGATTAATGCCAGGCGACAGACTGGTAGTCTGGCAGAGTGGGTGGGCACTTAAAGCAGCGTGGTGGAAAACAAAGACCCTCTGTGCCAGTGCCAAGATCACATTAACCAAAACAAGCAGCCAGAGACTTCCCCCACCTTGGTGCTCGGGAACACGAGCAAGGCGGGGACAGAAAGACTTTGGAGTAGCTGGTTCTCATTTTATAGGACAGAAGATTAGACATGGTAATACCCAGTATTACACTGACACGCTCAGCTCAGGCATGTGCTGGTTGATTCTTTTTGTCATTTTATTTGCAGCAGTAAAATGCAGTCCATCCCCCATAACTTTATTTTATTGCCATCAAGATAAACATTTTCATTTTGTTTCTAAATTCTCCCCATTACATTAATTTGTTAGAGTCAGTGTTCGGTCTAATAAACGCTGGAATAGCCGGTTGTAGATTTGTGCCTGACTTTAGCTGAAGGCTGGGGTGTTTGTGTGTGTGGAGGCACATGGTGTGTCTGTGTGGTTGTGTGGTTGTGTGGTGACGGTAATGGCTGTAGGGCTCAGGTGGGATGGGCCGAAGGGGTCGACAGGCTGGGTGCAGCAGGTAGGATCATCTGGCATTCACCCACGTCTCTGGCCCCTTCCTCCCCAAGTGGGCACCAGCCGGGAAACCGGGGTCACTTACAGGTGACTTCCCCCATATTCAGCCACAGCTGGGGCGCTCTCACCAGTCTGCCAAAGTGTGTGTGTGTGTGTGTGTGTGTGTGTGTGTGTGTGTGTGTGTGTGTGTGTGTGTGTGTGTGTGTGTCCATATATCTGTGATGTGCTGTCAGGGGACAGCCATCGTGTTGCATCGCATCACATCTGGCCTGCTCTTTACCTCTGCCACTGTTCTTGTGCCATGCTCTTCTGTACCTCCATGCAGCGTTGTCTCAGCAGGATCGGTGGGGATTCCCTTCAGTCAATTTAGGAGCAGGAGTAGCTGTCAGACATACACACACACACACACACACACACACACACACACCCACACACACACACACACCGTCTCCCTTAAACCTTTTGGTCTGAATAAAACACTCATTACCATTAATTTTTTGGAAGCAATACCAGAATACAACAAGTTCTTTTTGTAACTTCTCATATTTACCACCACAAAGTACATCACTCTTAGTTCTACTGCTGGTGAAACATTAAAAAAAGTCAAAAGGAAGATAGTGTGTTTGAGAAAAATCTTTGAAACTGTCCTCTGAAAGCATTGGAAATATGCTGCAGCTTTGCATCATGTACTTCACTTCCATCCTTTTAGTTGTTCGAGAGCCTTTATAGGTCATACAATCTGGTGTTTTAACCACACAATCCTATTTCAGCTGTGCTGAAATAGTTGCAGTAGTACCAGTGTATCGTGACATCATATCTGACGGGAAAATCTCGCCTCGGTTTGAGCTTAAAAGTTGCCTCCTGCTGTATGTCGCTTCTCGTTAACATGCCTGGCCGAGCTCCGCAAATCCTCACCTTAACCCCCCCCTCCTCTGTTCCAGGACCTGTCCGGCTCGATTGATGACCTCCCCACCGGGACGGAGGCCGGGCTGGGCTCAGCTGTCAGCGCGGGCGGGTCCTCCAGCAGGAGCAGCAGCAGCAGCCAGGGGGAGCAAGGGGTAGCTGGCAACCAGGGACAGTCGCCCTTCTCTCCTCACGCTTCGCCCCACCTCTCCAGCCAGAGGAGCGGGCCGTCTCCTTCCCCCGTGGGATCGCCCGCGGGCTCCACTCAGTCGCAGCAGTCGCGGTCAGGATCGGGGCCCATCTCTCCTGCCAACGGACCCGCTGGCAGCGCCTCGGCGCAGGGTAATGTCTCGCGCGTCCTCGTAATCTGGTGCTGGATTAATGAACAGCGCGACTTTTGCATAATAGCTTTATTGGTTTAATCACCGCAAACAAACAAAGAAACACGCGCCGACAAGGTCGGCGGCGTAACCAAGCGCGACGCTCGAATTTTACATCAGGTGCCGCCCGGTTGGATTCGCGGGGAAATGCGCAGAATTTGCTTTACGTCTCGGAGGGAAATTGCTTTGTGTGGCCAAACAAGAGACGGGCATTTGAAAATAAATGAGGGAAGAAGCACACACCCCACACAATCATCAAAAGAGGGTGTATCGATCGGGGAAGATGTTTTTGTCTCCGTGTGTTTTAGTTCAGTTACAGGCATGATCGGCCACTGAATACTAAATATACAAGTTGATTCACACATAAAAATATAAATGCAACACTTTTGTTTTTGCTTGTCCGTGAGCTACGCTCCCTGGAAGCCTGTGGCATTGTGCTGTGATAAAACCGTTAGAGGGGTCTATTTATTGTTGGCCGCCTAAGGACCACCTGAGCAATAATCCTGCTGTCTAATCAGCACCTTGATATGCCTCACCAGTGAGGTGGGTGGATTATCTCAGCAAAGAAGTGCTCACTAATACAGATTTAGACAGATTTGTGAGCAATATTTGAGAGAATTGGGCCTTTTGTGTACATAGTTCTTGATCTTTGCTTTATTTCTGTGTTTAAATATGTGAGAGTACGTTCTCTTTTCTATTTTTAAAAACGTGCATTTGTAGAGGACTGCAGAAAGGTCACATCGGAAACCGAGCACCCTTGATCAGATGTGGTAGATGTATACGTTCCTTTTCATAGAGAAAATATTCATTTCACACCTGTCCTCGGGTGACTCTGCAGCCTTTACATTTTCTGTCCAGATTAGGCGTCGTATAAACCTCTCATCTTGATTTAGGAGCGCCTCTCTTCTCTCATTTCATCTCACTGAATAATCTTCCCGGATCAATTTTCATTCGCCCGGTCTGGACGGAGGATGGGAGCTGAGCGCGCACTGCAGCAAAAAAAAAAAAAAAAAAAAAAAAAAAACCCAAATCATATCAGTCGTGCATGTCTAGAGTTCCATCTGTGGTCTATTTGAAACCCTAATTCAGACGGCAGAAGAATATGAGAGCTCCACTTGGTGGAATATGTCTCATTCATTTTCCCCGCATAGTTTTTGTCCTTGAATAGACGAGCTTTATTAGGCCTTTGATCACGGCGTCGCTGAAGAGAATCCCAGAGCTGCAGCAGCATCTGAAGAAAGTTTCTCTCCCCGCTACCTGTGGCTCGCTCTAATATTCCCAACGCTCGCCGCGTGTCCGGAACATATTTCCTCGCCACTTTGACTGGTAATGAATTGAGACTGACTGCTAGTGGAGGGCATCCCATTTGATTTGGAGCACTATGTAAGATAACAGGGGCCAAACACGACACCAACAGGATTATCAGACCGTGTGTGTGTGTGTGTGTGTGTGTGTGTGTGTGTGTGTGTGTCTCTCCAGAGGCGGCAGCAGAGTGTGCAGCCGTATAGATAAACACTGAGCATTATAAACGGCCCGGTCTGATCTGCCTCAGTCAGCCATGTCGGCCTCCCTGTCATCCCGCCACCTCTCTGACCGCGGCGTCGGCGCGTCTCGGGGCGCGTCAATCAACCGTGACAGGGCGGGGCAAAATGTCCTGCGCGAGATCCAGGGCGCCAGCTCCTCCGCCTCCGCCTCACCTCCTCGCAGCTCCCGCGGTGATTGACACTAATGAAAAAGCGGGACAGTGGGTTTTCCGCCAGCTCTCGCCGGGAATCGCGTCGAGAATCCGGAATGAGGCGGCGAGGACGAGGCGAAACCGATCGGCGGGATGTGATTAATGAGAAAATATTTTAAGATGCCCGCCGTGCCAAGTAAACGTTGAAAACGTGCGGGGCATCGAGCAACATCTGGCACGTTTGTCGGCGGCGTTCTGCAATCACTTTGAGTTAGCCGAAAACTCGGCCGGCTTGAGGGACGCCGACGTGTCTGGCTAACGCACTTCGGCGGCGCTTCACGCCATCACGAGTCGGGACAGTTCGGTTAACGCTGTCTGTTTTATTTGCCGCGGATTAGCGAGGAGAGGCAGCGCGTCACCAAGCGAAGCCCCCCCCCCCCACGTCTGGTACTTCTGAGGCCGTCAAAACTTTATTCATTAATCAGCCGTGAACAACATTGTCCTCTAAATTAACTCAGTAAGACATTCGCGAATAAACTAATTATTTTGTGTAATGAATTAGCATCGGGAAAAAAGACAGGAACCAGTCAAAACACCACTCATCATCTGGCACCGCTGCGGTGTGACTTATCGAGGACGTCATAGGACAAGTGAGCTTCTTTTAGAGTTAGTTTGGCCCTTGATTGGCTTTGAGGTCCAAAGTCTGCTTTGATGTTCGGAGGCGGCCTTACTCCCCTTCAGCTGGATCCGAGCTGTGGGGTGAACGCCACCACGCAACGTCCCATATGTTTAAGTGGATGTTTGCACAAGCAAAGCGGTGTTGAAGATAATTAGGGCATTCATTGGAAGAGAAAACAAGGCATTATGAAGCCTTTTTGGAGAGGAAGTCCCGTTGAGTGTGTGTGTGTGTGTGTGTGTGTGTGTGTGTGTGTGGATGGAAACCTTGACATCACATCAGCCTGCAGACACACCCGTATTCATCCGTTTGATTATCTACAGCTTATTTCTCCTGCGTATTTACCAAACCTTACTGTAATGGCAGTAAAGTATCCAGATAAATCACCTCCCAATTCACCGCTCCCCTTGTTTAACTTTAACTTGAGCACGTGAGCTTGTGTTAGTGAGTAAACTTGGGCAGGAGCAGATCAGCGAGGTCAGACGCCGCCGGCGGCAGAGTGATGCGCCGCGTCACACACACGACTGAGCACCCGTGGCACGCTCTAGCCTCACCTGCAGTCAGAGGATACAGTTTTATTCCCTCATTTAACCTGGTTGCCATAGATTCGCACGCAGGTGAAGTATCTCCACTACGCCTGCAGCTTTCACATGAAACGCTTCAACAAGTGTTGATGCCTTCTCTGCGTGTGAAAACCGGGAGGAGACAGATTGCCAACCAATCATACATCCTTACACATGGACAAATCTATCTTGTCAGAAGTCCACAGCATGCCTGTGACCCCCCCTCCCTCCCCCCCTCCCTCTCTCTCCCACTCTCTCTCCCTCTCCCTCCTTCCTTCTCTTTCTGCATCTCCGTGAAGCAAATCCAATACATGGTAACATTATCCGGGCCTCGCCTTGCTATTTGGATTCTCTCCCAGAGCCAAAAAGGCACACACACGGGGCCAAATTGATTTTCCTGTTGCGCTAGATTTGTGACAGTCAAGCAGAAATCACATGCTCAACTGCCAAGCCCCCGCCCACCCCCAGCCCCCCCCCACTACCTCCACCTCATACACAGAGCATCTAAAGCAATCCTTCGCTGCCTCCTGATATATATTGCCCTTACGTGAGAGCTCATCAGGGAGGCAGACGTTCACCTGTCACCGGACCTGATGGAACCAGCCACCACCCCCCCCCCCCCCCGGTGTAGGAGGAGGAATATGAAGTCATCCAGCTGAGTGAAAAACTTGTTAACGTCGACCCATTAGCTGTTTTGACTGTTTCCGATTTTCCAATAAAAACGCCTTTTACCGTACGTTTCGAGGCGCGAACGTGCGCACCGTCGACAAGCTGACAGCCCGTCAGCGGGGCATCACTTCCCGCAGCCGCGCACGGTCGACAGGACATATCCATCACCAGACCGACACGCGCTGAATCACACGCCGCCGCCGAGACGGGCGGCGGAGACGGCTCTTGTCACCTGCTGGTGTCGGCGCTGAGGCGGAGGTGAGAGGCGCAGAGGTGCGCGAGGCTGGGGTCAAGTCCCGCGACAGGTTCCAGCGTCCTGTAATATTCCGCTTCCTCGGATGAGACGGAGCTCAGGGCCCATAGATCTGGGGTGTGTTCTCATCCCCGTCGTCTTCTTGGGTGCGCGTCCTTCTGCCCAACATGTTCGGCGCGGTGCGCAGACCCTAATTGACGCAGAGGCACGTCCGCGCTTCTCCCTGGCTCTGCTCAAACCCTCTGCAGCACGAGGGAGAAAAAAAAGGAAAAAAGAAAAAGTTGAGGAAAAACAAGAAAAATCACAAATCCTTATCTCTGTATTCCTCCAAGGTCCAGTTAACCACGTCTGCCTCCCCTCTCCCTTCCCCTCGGTCCCCTCTCCACTCCATCCACCTCTCTCCTCTCTTCTGTCTGTCCTCAGTCCTCCTGGTTTTTTTTTTTATTTTCTTTTAAAAGCATGATTGGAGCTCGCGGGCGAGCGCTCTGGAGAGTTTAAGCTGCGTATCTCTGCTCCGCTTCGAGTGCTTCCAGGGCCTTGGAAGGACAGAGAGGTCAGGGTGAGTGGATGAGGCCAAGGGAAGAGAAGGATAGATAGAGGGTGAGAGACGGAGGGGTAAGGAGACCGGGCCTGTCCAGTTTGGTAGCTTAAAGCTTGGTTGCAGTGAAGCTTCCCATCCCTTAACATCATTTACATTTTCCCCAAGTGTAGCCTGTGGTTTGTTGTCAGTTTAACACTTGAGAAACCGCATTCGCTCTCTAATTATGATAATGAGAAGCACATATTAAAAAGAGATAAACAAAAATACAACTTTGCATCCACACTGAGGTCAAAGGTCAAAGAGTGCCTGGCAGCAGTGCTGAAAGTAGCCCAACTTGAATAGGAAAGGAAGTCACTAGTCATATTAATAGTACACTGTATATTCTTTATAACACTATAAACTTTGGGGTTTTATTTTAGGGTCTGGCGTGAAGCCAAAATGAGATCCAGGAAAACTGAAAATGAAGGAACACATATTTAACAAATATTTTAAAAAAAACACAGATTCTAAAGTCAGGAACCAGTTCAGCGAAATTCTGATCCCTGCATTCAATAACTGTAAATCAGTTACTGAATGAATTAGTACATTCTGCTGTGAGGAAGCAGACTTGTGATTTCATTTAAAGAGGACGCAGAGGAGACAGAGGAGCATTCAGGCACGTTTCTTTTCTTTCTTTCTGGGGAAAGTTGTTTCGGGAAAGCAGTGGTGAGTGAGGGTTAGTTTTCATGTAAGTGTGTGTTTTAGTGCGTGTGTGTGTGTGTGTGTGTGTGTAGTTTCCTGGTTGCAGCACTCCCTAAGAGGCTGCGTGGTGGGAACACTGCCTGTGGCTGTCCCTGTCCCTCTCTTTCTCTCATTATTTTTTATCATGCTCGCTTTCTCTTCTATTCCCTCTCCTTCTCTGGCGCTCCCTTGTCCCCGCCCTTTCCTCCCCATCTCTGTTTGTCTCCGCTGCTCTTTTTCGCTCAGAGCGTCGCTGCGGCATGGGCCTCCCACTGAGGAACAAGGCAGAATTTTTCCATCCACATTCCTGCCTCTGTTTCTCCACATCCCTCCTCCAGCTCTTTTTTTTTTCTCCCCCGCTTCTGTCCTCCTTTCTCCTCCTCCATATTCATACCCTTCCGCACGTCTACCCGCATATCTCCCAGTCCTGTGTACCCCCATCTCCCCTCATCCTCGTGGCTGCTCTTGATCAGAGTGAAACAGCAAATGCCCTCCCAGTAGACACCGCGTTCGGAAAGCGCACTATATTCCAAACAAAAAGGGAATGGCGCTGGTGTGCTGCGTTAGCCGTTTATAGAAAATCCCATTCAAACTCAATTTGACAGGAAAAACCTGAGCCGAACCCTGCACAATTACTTTCCCAACTCCTATTTTCTTGGTTTCCTCTCACTCCATCGCTCTCCGCATCCCACTCGCTGCTTTTTAGCTTAAGCTGCAGTTTTGCTTTACTTACAGTTGCTACTCAGCATTGGAAGTAATGAGGATCTTGGGAGAGCACTTGTTTTGCGAGTCACCGCAGGCCTGTACTTGTCCCCTACAGGGAGAGTTAACTGGCATTAGCCCCCGGCTTGGAGAGGCATTGACTCGCACCCATTGAGATCTAAACCCCCATTATTGGAGCCCGCTGTTTATCTGCCTCTTTCCCCTAAAGACATGGCAAGTAGGGGATATAATCTTACTGTGAGGGTGTGTGTGTGTGTGTGTGTGTGTGTGTGTGTGTGTGTGTGTGTGTATGCATGCTGGTGGGTAGCAAATGTGTGTGTATGTGTGTGTGCATTTCCAGCCTAAGGGTTGTGTTTAGTGATGGTGCTGAAGCAGCCCTTCTCTGTATTTCGCACCAGTCTATTAGCGCTCCCTGATGTTACCTCACTTTGGAAAAAAGAAAAGGCCCCCACATCTTCAGAGGGGTTTTAGGTTTTGGACGTGTGTGTGTGCGTGTGTGTGCGTGTGCGTGTGCACGCGTGTGCGTGTGTACAGCAGCGAGCAGAGATGTTGACTGCCTCTGCGCTCCCATGCATCTGCAAACCCTCGCAAGCATGTACACTCCTGTCTGCTAACGCACGCCCACCAGCTCCTTTCATCTGCAATTAAAAGTCTCAGTATTGACATTCAGGTTGACTTTCCTTCATTGGCATCACACACACACGCACACACATGCCGCTTCCAAGCTTCCAACACCCTGAAACAAAACAGAAATATGGCCATGAGTACTCTCCCACGGCTTTGAACTTCCCCTGCATTTGCGTTTAAAGCACTGATGAAAAAGAAAAACGCTTCAAAGACCACACTCGCTCTTCAAAGCAGACTCGGGGTTGCCTCGACAGTCCTCGCAGAGGAGAAATTCAAAATACCAATTGGAATTTTTCTTTCTTTTCTTTGCGAGGAGCATTATCACAAAATGAGAAATGAGTTCCTTTTACTCGTGCGTTTGCTGTCTTGATGCTGCTTAGTTGCATTTTCTTTTTTAGTGAAATGCAGCTGAAAATACAGAAGAGCTTTTTCTAGTTGTTTTCCTGGGATGAAGCAGGTCCTGCAATCAGTCATCGGATCTGTTTACCTATTTATACTTTTACTGCATCGTACATCGATTCCACACATAGCAATGTGTTAATACCAGACATAAGCCAGTATTACACGCTGAACTGGCTCAGTGACTCTCTGTGAAGACAGAGCTCCTCCTGTGGCTTTGCATTATTCTCTCTTGGTATTAAGTGAAGTCTAGCAATGGTTCTTATTCTATTTCTCTCTCTCTCTCTCTCTCTCTCTCGCTCTCTCTCTTTCTGTCACACACAGATGTATATGTCAAATTAACTGTATCATTTATTAAATGTATTAACTGTATCATCTGTCCCCCTAGTAACATGACCACAACTATAATATTGGACATGGTCCTCTCTTCTAAACACATTAGTGTATCACGTGTTTCACTGTATTGATTAAATCAAACACAATTCCTTTTGTTTTTAAGTGTCAACAGGAGTGTGTGCAATAGAAGGTGGACAATACTCTTGTTTCTTTGGATATAAGTGTAAAACTATTGTATTACCCACTGCAGTTTTACAATAGCATTCATGTCCTTTTCTCCTCACTGTGTCAGTGCTCGATACATAATAGAAGGTTAATTTGCAATCTCTCTCCTTCCTGTTGGCCAGTTCAATTCACTGTAGACTCCATGTGCATTGTCCTAATCAGACATACCATTGGATTTCAATGGAGCAGACACAGTCCAAAGACCTGCACAGCCACCCAATCAATTGGTCTCAAAGACTGAGCGTCTCTGTAGGGGATCAGTCCACTTTTAACACGGTGGGGGGGGGGGGGGGTCTGTGGACTTGACTATGGCGGGTGCAGTATTATGCACTGCGTTATTGTTGTTATCAATTGTGAGCCACAAACAAGCTTGTGTGTGTGGAGATTGCGTCAAATCCCTTCTTTTCTCCCGCAGCCTCGGTCTGAAGAAGACCATCTTGGTGATGATGTCTCCTTGTTTTTCTTTCACCAGTCAAACTGCAGAGTGATTTTTCTAACAGGTGACCCCTGAGAACTGCAGAGACAGAAGAAAAAGCATCCTCGCTTTTGGTTCTTTCGATTGCTCTGACACAAAAAAAGGAATTTAAATGATGACAGGGCAGAAGAGTCTGCAATGTGTCAAACGAGCACAGAATCGCGTGAGTCCCTTTGACCCGAGTTCTTCTTGTTTCTGCAGGTGCTGCTACCGCCACCCAGAACTCTGGGAATGGACCAGAGGGAGCCCACCCACCCATCACCCGTTCGCCCATGGCTCAAGAGAGAGGTGGGTGGGGGTGTGTGTGTGTATGTGTGTGTGTGTGTGTGTGTGCTTACTTATACTTGCTGCATTGAGTCCTAAAATCCACATTCCAGACTTTGGGAAGTGAGGACATTTTGGCTGGTCCCCACAACTTCAAAACACTGATAGAGGGTCTTAAAGTTGAGGTGGAAATTTGGAGTTAGAGTCAAGGGGTGAGATGGTTAGGGTTAGGAGTTCTGTGTGTGTGTGTGTGTGTGTGTGTGTGTGTGTGTGTGTGTGTGTGTGTGTGTGTGTGTGTGTGTGTGTGTCAGCTGCCAATAAGCACTTGGCCTTACAGAACAGTCAGCCAGGAACTCTGCAGCTGGATTATGGCCACACCATAATACAGCGGGCATTCTTCACGTCACAGTCAGGTTGGATGCAGGCGAGCTGTTTGGGTCTTGGTTGCGATGGTCATTGTGAAGAAACCTGCTCTTCTACTGTGGAAAAAAAAATCCATATTCCACAATCTGAAGTTATTTTGCAACATTTGACATGGTCTGCTCTGCAACTAATTCAAAGATTGGGCACAAAGATCGCTGTATTTTCAAAGGGAACAGGGCAGCTGGAGATATAAACGCACGGTAAATGTTAATTAATTTCACTCTTTTTGCTATCTCAGGCCCTCCTAGACAAAGCACTTGCTTTAAAAATTGTTGAAGCAATTCATAGATCAAATATTAGTTTGTGAAAGATGCTGTAGTGTACGGAGATTTAGCCTTGGCCCGCGGTTCAGTAAATATACAACAGTGAACATTCACTCTTGGATTTAGTTCAATTTTCAAATTTAGTTCAGAGGACGGTGTGTGTGTTTTTTTGATAGAGGCCTGTTTTTTTTGATGCAGCTTACTGCCAAAGGCTTGTAGCATGATTGCTCACCCACAGGCCACATGTACCCGCCAAACTGGAAATTGTTTCCAGCAATTACATCCACTTCTCAAGCGTTGCTAAAAACAGCTGAATTGTTCACGGGGGAGAGAAAAGAATCCACATCCTCACAATGCTGCGAAATAAGAAAAGACCGGGAAGACAGTCTAACCTTACTGGAACTGAACAGCTCCCCCTCTGTGCATCACCCACCGCAGAGCATTCAGCAGCAGAGGGGGAGGAGGAGGGGGGGGGGTCCAACATGCTGAAATCAAGTCAGATTTAATGCTGCTCTCTAATGTCCGTAAACCTCCAGTCTTCCTCGGTCCAGTCCTGGAAAACAGCACCGACTGGTTTTTGCTGTTTCTGTAGCCCAGATCAACCCCCCCCCCACCCCCCTTGCTGCCACACATGCCCCACTTTGCTGAAGTGCCATCCACCCTGAGAGCTTCTCTCTCATCCTCATTTGCATAAATCCCCTGACTATCCCTCTCTTTTTTTTTTTTACCCCCCCCACATACACACACACACACACATACATACACACACCCATCTGCTGATGGTGTCCAGTTGAGAGCTTCCTTCAGCTGCTTGGACGAGGGAAAGTTTTCTGTGTGTGTAAGCAGAGAGAGAGGGAGAGAAATCCTTGAACGTGTTATTTGCTTTTAGCACTGTCTGCACAATGTTCCTCTCCTCATCCATTTTCCAGGCAATTTAAAGTGCGATATTACACACTGTAATTTTTTTTTCTCCTCCTCTCCAGAATCCCCTTACTCTAATGGAAGCAAAACATTACAATAATGTCCTCGCTTCTTAAACCCAGCACTCGCAGCCTAAGCACTTTCAGGCCCAAATCGCTCTTTCCATGCACCGCACTGTCTTTCCCTCCTACACACTCTCTCTCTCTCTCTCTCTCTCTCTCTCCCTCTCTTTCCTGCACTCAAACACACCGCTGCGCTCTTTTCCCATATCTCCCCCAGACACAGATGCAGCCCGAACGGGCATGTACGTGCGCACAAGCGTGGAGCGAGGAACGCAACTTTTCATCTCCCTCCTCGCCCCTCTCGCGCTCCCTTAGCAGAAACGTGGAATTATGCAAGTGCCGACCTGCGCTGCCTGTTCCTCTGAACCCCAGGAAGCGCTCGGCAGTCCGCCCGTGCATGCTCGCCCCGCAGAAGGGGATAGCTATCAAAACTTCACAGTCGGGCAGATCCAATCCATTCGCACCCAATCTGTAACGCCCCCCCCTCCCCACGCACACGCTTGTCGTTGTGTACACCCTCCATGGCCTTTCCTCCATGGCCGAAGTGGTGGATTTCGAGACCTTTCAGTGGGTGTTACAGACTGATGAGGCTTAAGTCTGAGAGAGGATCGCCCCAAAAGTCACTTTGGATGGTGGAGTTGTGCATCTTCATCAATCTTTCATATTAACAAGTGCCCAAACCAACACTACACTTCATTTTGCATGGATCATATTTAGTTTTTCATTTGTTTTACATGTCAGTAAAAAGGGTTGAGCTAATCTGTTAAGCTGTGAAAATGGACACAGACACAACGGTCTGGTGCATTCAAGGCCCGAGGACTGGGTGGGTTTTGTGTTTTGTGTTGATGTTGATGTTGTTTGGTGTGTGTGTGTGTTTCAGGGTTCATGTCCAACATGCAGAGGAACCAGGCTGGATCTCAGTTTGCCTCACCTCAGTCAGGACCTCCGGTGTCTCCCCACCACACCCCTGGGGGCCCAGTGTACCCCGGGATGGGCGCCTACTCCCAGAGCAGCCCGTCGGGCCCTTACGGGCCTCAAGGATCCCAGTATGGGCACCAAGGTTAGAGTCATTTGCTTAAATGGGCTTCAGTGGTGTTCGGTGACTCCCTGGAATAATGATGAATTATTAAAAAGGAACGCTCTGCCCTGTGCTGACTTCACACACTCTTATTGGAGTGAATGGTGCACATCCAGATGTCTGCTAAAAAAAGTTTGACAACCTTCGGAGTATTCAAAATCGAATCGTGCACGTATTCGTTCATTATTTTAAGGAAATTGGCCAACTTTACTGTCTCGATTAAGTCCAGTACATAAAACTTTAATTTCTTATTATCATATCAAGGTCATTGGGACGTCCTCAGGTGAAGGTTTTTGGTTCAGTCTGTCATGCAGCACACAGGCTAGTGTTTGAATTCCCAGAATTCAGAAAAAAAAATGCGCCGCAACCTTGCTGCGAGTTCACATTCAGCACTTTATCATAATGGGCTTCTTCGGTCTGTTATGATCTGATCACGCTGGCCTCACTTGTGCTCCCTGACAAGCAGCTGTACATATTTACACCGAGGAAAAGTGTCCAAAGCGCCCGCCGTCACGCGCTCCTCGCAGGTTTTCCCTCCCAGCGCCGTTGCGCTGTCACACAGCTCCTGGTTTGCAGTCACTGTAAGGAGCACTAGACTTCAGTAGTTGACAGAACAAACGTGTCTTTTTTTTGTAAACCAAGCCCGGAAACAGGTGAGAAATTCAGCAGTAGTGACCTTGAAAGTACAGTTTCACAAGATTTTTTTGGGGGGGAATATTTATTCCAAATATGAAAAGTGTTAAACCTGAAGAGTGCAGTCAGCAAGAGGATACAGTAACTTTTAAAAAAAAGTACAAAGAAAAGTTTTTTTTACTTTGTGATCATTCTCATTATATGTGCACGACGCATTTTTATAGAAATATGAGTAGATGTGCATTTATCAGTAATTGTCATTGATCCATTATCTATGGATTTACAGTTTTAGTGCTTTATTTTCGATGCCGTCGTGATAAATGTCCGCGCGCGTGTTTGCTTGAAATCGCGGCCTCTCCCTCACATTCGCTAATGTTGATTAATGGCGCCGTTGCGGGTGGTATTTTGGTGTCTGCTCTCCACCCACTCTCGTCTCTCCGCGTGACAGCGACTGGGCCGACAGCCCGGCGGGCACAGAAAAGACAAAACAAAGCGAGCGGAGCGCAACAGCGACGCCGGACCAGCCTGAAAGAAGCTCCAGAGGCAGATGAGCGTTAAATCCGAGCTGGGATGACAGGAATGATGTTCCCGTCAGAAAAAAAAAAAAAAAAAAAAAAAAGGAGAGAACAGCTCAAGCCCACCATCTTTCCCCCAACAATAGTGTTTTATTTACATAATGTTATATGCCATTACTAAACTAGCCTGCAGACATGTAAGTGTCTGTGAAGTGTCTGCCCCTTTGGAAGTTTTTTTGTTGATAGCAGCCTGGAATGACTCCAGGAAAACAGTGGACTCTCAGACAGATGATGGAGGAGGGACACCAGGACATAACAGGAAAGACGTTCAGTGTCTGTCCCATTCATCACATTTTCCCTACTCTCATGAGGGGAAGTGTTCCACTGGATAAAGCTGTGCTGTCTGGACTTTTAACACACACACACACACACACACACACACACACACACACACACACACACACACACACACACAGGGTTGTTAGTACTTGGTGGAATGTGGTGTTTTTAAGAGGAAATTGACAATGTGTGCAGCCCAAGGCCCAATCCAGCCGCGCTCAGCCTCAGACACCCTGCCAGGAAAGGTGCTGAGGTGGCTGAGAGGATGTTGAGGCCCCTGGCGTGAGAGGAGTCCGTCCATAGCAACGATCTATCGGTACCTGCGCCTCGTACCGGCTCTCTGAACGTGTGGCTGAAAACAAGGCTCTTTGGTTGTGGGTGCACGCGTCTTCACTTCCCAGTTCCGGTCCACACGGACACACCCCCCCAGTCCCTGTCCTGGGTGGCTGGAGCACGCCGCCGTGTAATCTGTGTTCCACTCCCCGCTGATAGAGTTCACGCATCTGCGGGGGCGCATTGGTGATGCAAACGCGTCCTCCGGCGTGGCGGGGAGAATGACTGCCTCGCTTGTTAGGGCCGGACGGTCCGGTCTGCTGAGGAAGCAGCAGACGTTAATCTGCTCTGTCACACTCCTCTTCTCTCGCCGGACTGCGGGGATTAAAGCCGGCGCAGGATATATAGCGTCCACGGGATGCGTGACCGCGCCGGGAATTTCCATGTAATTGTGAACGAAACACCAGGAGCGCTCCGTCTCTTCCTCCTCCCCTGGGTCACACTATAAATATCTTCAAGATTCCCCAAAGGCAGCAAACGCTCGAGTAGCAGGAAGAAAGCCACGGTTTAGTCACAAGGACACGGGGAGGGACAAATAAGAAATGACATCTCCTTGTCCTCTTTTCTTCTTGTCCTTCCCGTGATTGATTGCTAGAATGTATAGCATGCGGATTATGAGACTTCATGAATGTAATCTTTGTGTTTATGCTAACACATGCATAAGTAACCCACTGATTTATTTCTCACAGCCTGGTTTAGACATCAGAGGAAATGTCCAATTTGACTTGTATGAATTTATCAATGAATAATACCAGACTGGCGGTTAACGTGTAAGAACGATGTGATGTGAAGGCTGGTGGTGCGCCCTTGGAGCAGGTGTCAGAGGAAAAGCTTTCTACCAGAGAGGAGGTTGGCTCCTTGTTCAGCATTACGTCCAAACACCATGAAATAAAAGTTTCTTTGACTTTTTGCAGTAAATGGGCCCCAATGCAAAGCAGAGGGTTTTATTTCCTCAAAGCTTTCAATTTATCCTCCTTAAATCTATCGACCATCTGCACTAAAGGCAAACATGATTACGACGATAGCTTTGCAACGACATATCCCACTTCCTGTTGTTTCAGCTGTCGTTAGTTTAGGAAACATTTGGGTTTTTTTGTTACAGTAAAACCGTTTTTTTTTTTTTAGGCATATTTTGTGTCAGATTGCTGCTGGAGCTCCCAAACGCTGGCTGACGCTCACTTGTTTGGCACAGGTTGATTTGCACCCCCCGCGCTCAGGGCCCACCCTCCCTACGATTAGATAAAGGGTTTTGATGGACTTTAAAGCGCACGGGATCTCAAGAATAAAGATGAGGCTGTGTCTGTCAGCGTGTGTTCTGAATGCAGTTTGAAAGGGGATTCTGCTCTTTTACCAATCGTGTCATCATTCATCATGCTGATGATATTTAATCTGGCCTGTCATTTTAAAGGCCTTGGATAGAATTAATGGCTTGAAAGGCCTCCGATTTTAACCAAAGTTTTCTAGCGCGCGCGCGTGGAGCCCTAGAAAGTTTTGCTGTTCTTCTGCATCCAGACCGACGACACGGCTCTCAACATGCAGATCGCTCCCGCTGCATCCCAGTAAAGTGATGCCATGGATACCCACCAAACAGGGAGGAAGCGCATTGTCCAAGTCTGTGATATTTGCAACTCCCTAGCGAGGTGCTCGATCCCGAGTCTGTCGCAGGGGCCAAAAACCACAGAGTGTTCTCCCAGAGAGCGTGTGGCAGGCAGCCATGACAAGGAGGTCCACAGCTTTCCGAATACGAGGGCAGCAAACCCTCCGCCTGGGCCGAAAGGAACCGCGGCACGGCCCCAATCCCAGGATTCAGTGCTCCAGCGTTGGCAGTCGTCAGGAGTGAAAAAAGCGTGCATGGGTCTTTTTATTTCACGATCATTATACAGTACATGCATTCACAAAGACAGAAAGACGGACACACTCTTCAGCCTCTGTTTGTTAGCAGGCATCCTTTCTTCCTGAATGCTTCCCTATTATAGCCCCCCCAAAACCCTTGACAGGTGTCAGCTGTATTCAGCTCACCGACTCTCCAAAGCCTCTCCAGAAATAATCCGCTTCTTTTCCCATCTCCCACAGTAGATTTCATCACAATTTCTGGACAAATTCAGCCGGAGCTGCTGACTTTTGTGGGAAAGACTTTTATTTTGATTCAATATAAATCCTATCTCGGGGGTTTGGTGGGTGGGGGTGCGCAGGAGTACCCCCCCCATTCCCCCCGCTCTCGTTCTGTCTGTCTCTCTCCCTTTCTTCCTGCGCCCACCCTCCTCTGCATCACCTCATTCTCTGCCTCTGTTGGACTCTCAGGCTAATGTCAAGTGGAAATGCGTCTTCGCCGAGGCAGCTCAAGGACACCATTTCATTTTCGGTGATGCCCGACAGTCCGCCCCAGCCCCCCCCCCTTATGGAATATTGTCATTCATGTTTCCCTCGTTTGAGCGTGCACTAAAGCCTCCAGGTTTTAAAGGGACTTGATCCCCTTTTCCAGACATATTCTCAGAGGATTAAGCGGCGAGGCCCAACTAAAGCACCCTTAATCAAATCAAAATAAATAGCCCCCTTCACAATGGAGGATGCCACATATTCCATTTCTATTTTGTGGAGGATTTCTCCCGTGGAAGACACGTCCGCTGAGGGCTTGGGACGTGACACACTAGCGCGAGCGTACGCCACGCCTGCTGCGGCGGCGCTGGTGTTTAAACGGCGTGGACGTTGACGTTTTCTTTGACGACATCTGCATGGAGCAGTATCGCAGGCAGGGCCTTTAATACCGCGACGGAGGGGCTTTAAGGGCGTCTGGGGGAACCTTCTGGTGTTCTGGATGTGCGGCGGCAGCAAAGCGTCCAGTGCAGATTAGAGCTTGTCTCAAGTGTTCCGGGGGGTTAGCCTTAAGCCTGGCGGTTGTTCCCGGGCCCATCTAGCAGGCCTCAGCTGTGAAAAATGTCACCACGCCTCATCCCGCTTCTCTCGCCCCTCTAGAGCCGACCAAGGTTATGAATCACAATTCAGTTTGGCGCCTCTGTATTCCTCATTCCTCATTCCTCGTCCTTTGGCAGGATTCCTTCCTGGACGGCGTCAGGGGTCATTTAGACCAGTGGTCCCCGTCCTTTTTATCAGCGTGGACCGGTCAATGCTTGACAATTTACACATAGATGGTTTATGTTGCAAATCTAAATGTAAATCTGGGCCTTTTCCCCTTCAAAAAGATATTTTCCACGTCTGTTTTTTACTCATTTTGATCACTTTTGGTGCTCAGGTGACCGAGATGTAAGAGAGAGAGAATCTGGTCATTTTTCAAAATAAAAGATTGTTCAGAACCAGATAATAAATACAACGGAAATAATAAATTATTTCTTGGCGGACCGGTCCCGATTGATCCACGGGCCGGTACCGGTCCGCAGCCTGGGGGTTGGGGACCGCTGATTTAGACATCATCTGACAACACTTCAGTTTCTCTGAAATGAGCCGATACTCGGCGCACGTCACGCGCTAACTCGCTGTTTCTCTGTGGCTGTTTTTTTGCATCATTCCGACAGAACAAGTTGGAGATTAAAATGTCTGAGCTGACGGCGGTCGTTGTAAGCCCGTGTTTCCCCTGCTGGGGTTAATAAAGATGAACCAGCCTGACACCGATACCACTGACAGTGGGACAAATGGGATAAGTCACGAAGCGAATGTATTCCAGTGTGACATACACTCCATCCTTTTGGCTCACTTCTGGTGCACTCGATTAGATCTTATCAAAAAACAGTGCCTGGCATAAAACCCTGTTGTAAACGTAGACTTTTGGGTTGCCCCCCCCTGCAGGTAATTACCATCGGCCCAACTACGGCGGGACCAGCAGCACGAGCTACAGCGGCTCTGGCATGACCAACAACCTCAGAATGAATGCTGGCAGCCCCGGGCTCGGTCAGGGATCTGGGCAGTCTATTCCTGTAAGGCGCAACCACGGCCCGGGCAGCCAGAACAGAGGGTACCCGACCATGGCCCCCATCTCCCCCAGCATGCCTCACCCGGTCGGACCTGGCATGGGCCCCCCCTCGCTCGCTGCCTCTAACCGCAAGCCCCAAGAAGTCACAGTCGCCGCCAACTCAACACACAGCAGGTAAGGCTGGCGGAATAAGGTCAGTTCGCGTCTCCTTTCCCTCTGACGTTGCTCTCCCAGCAGGGTCGTCGAGGCGGTCTAAAAAAAAGGCGCCGCCGAGAGTTTCCGAGCTACGGCGCGGATCCGCGTTGTTCGGGTCTTTTCAGACAGCGCGAGTTCAATCACAGGGGTCCCTCGCTCCCATGAGTCATTTACGAGCCTCCTTATTTCACATAAAGTGCCTGACATTTTGATAGCAGACGCCATACACCAAATGTCAGCTGTTGCAGAGACAGCAACAGTGCCCTCGCGGAGATCCTCCAGGTTGAAAGAAGAGACAACACGCGAGCTTTGAAACCGGGGGAGACAGAGGTGACACCAAGCGCCGCAACACAAACACAAAGGACTTTGAGGCTGCAGCGCGGCACGAGTTCACTTTTCTTTTCAGCGTCGGGGCTTTGAATATTTCAGTGTTTGTAGCGCGGAGAGCGCGGCTGTTTGCAGGATCCCGTCTTCAGTAAACTCTTACTGAACTCTGCTGGAGGAACTTGAGAAAACACGGCCGTCCTGCGAGCGATCGCCAGCTCCTTCCTCCGTCTGATCCCGCGACTGATGAACCTTTTCTTTCTTTTTTTTTTTTTTTTCCTCTTATTTATTTCTTTTTTTTTAAACGGACGATCTTCAGGCGACCTCCGTACGCGAGGTCCTCGGCCCAGACGCAGCCGCTCAGCCCTACCTCCACGCACTGGCCTACAGCCCACACCGCTTCTGCACATCCCACAATGTCACCTCCACCCAGACCTCACCATCCATCCATCCTGCCACCCTCATCTTCACAAATCCATAGGTAGGTCCTCCCCCCTTTACCGCGCATGCCACCCCCCCATGTCTCGGCTGACTGCCCTGAAAATGAATATTCCTCTTAAATTCCTCTCATTAAAATAAAGAAGGTCTTTATTATAATAAAGGTAAAATAAAGACCTTCATTATCATCACCGTTGTGATGTCATCACCAGCAGATCTGAGCCCCACACAGTGTAGACATTTTAGGGATGGTTTGAGTCTGCCAGTGTGATATCACTAATTACACACACACACACATGCACAGGCAGAGAGAAATGCAAATGTTGGCCAAGCCATTAAAAGATGGCTGGGCTGTCAATAAGAAGTGGCGTGACGTGATCCGTGGCTGCTGGCACCAATCAGGCTGCCTGCCAGTCTGTCCTTATATTAAACATCATGCTCGTTTTCTCTCTCACTCACTCCCTTCCTCTCCCTCCCTCTCTCTCTCTCTCTCTCTCACTCCCTCCCTCCTTTCCTCCCTCCCTCTCTCTCTCCCTCCCTCTCTCTCTCTCCCTCTCTCCCTCCTTCTCTCTCTCTCCCTCCCTCTCCCTCTCTCCCTCCCTCTCTCTCTCTCCCTCCCTCTCTCTCTCTCCCTCTCTCCCTCCCTCTCTCTCTCTCCCTCCCTCTCTCTCTCTCCCTCCCTCTCTCTCTCTCCCTCTCTCTCTCTTCCTCCCTCTCTCTCTCTCCCTCTCTCTCTCCCTCTCTCTCCCCTCTCCATTTTCATGTCTTCTTGAGTCATCAGCTGTTTCTCCAACCTTGCGAGGAACTACTTTGTTTCGTCGCCACCTTCCTCCCCCTCTTTTATTTACATCTCCTTCACCCCACCATCATTAATCTGTTTTTCCTTTTCGCCGCGTTGCAAAGATGCCATCTGACGCAGGGAGCAAAAGTACAGCGATGGCTCCCCTTTTGATTTTCTGTCAGAAATCTGCTTTTGTCTCCTTCTCATCGCGTTCGGCGACGGCGGCTGTGGCTGCGCATGCTAACTTGCAAATTGCCGCTGTGTTTATCCAAAACAAAGCATCATTTCCACCACACCAGAGGGGGGGGGACAAATAGACACTGGGTACTAGCAACAAGACAGTATAAATTAGCGGAGCTGGATTGGGGCGTGCAAAATTGTTGCATTGCTGCCTTCAAAAATGATTTTCTTGTGTGACTAGTAACACTTTTACTGCAAATGAGTTTTTTTTTTTTTCCTAACAAAGATGAGAATACTCTGTCACAACGGGCGTTTTTGCAGGGGCGCTGGTGTCTGTGTTTACAGCTCCACTCTCAGACATGCTCTTCACTCATCCAGTCTCTGTCATCCTTCCATCTGCCTCTGTTCTCTCTCCTCCCACCTGTTTCTTTTTTCTACCAACTCTCCCAACTGTATCGCCCTCTCCTATGCTTCCCAGACTGTTTTATCTCCCTCGCTCACCCCCCCCTCCCCCATTTGCTCTTTGTTCTCCGCAGCGTTGTTATGTTTTTTTCTTCCTCAGATCCCACTTTAGAACATCTGAAGGAGATCAGGAGGAAATTGGCCTCCGAAAACCTCCAGTTAAAGGCTCCAGTGCCCCATTTGCTCTCCAGATCTCAGCTCAGCAATCGGGAAGCGTTCAGAGCCAGTTCGTCTGTGTCTGAGGAACGAGCTCTTAGTCACAGTGCATGTCTGGACTTGCTGTTTGATGCATCCATCTCCAGTGAGTTCCCTGCAGACACCAGTCCCCGACCCTCCAAATCCGGACCTAGTTATCCGTGATCCCACCAGCCGATCTTTTCTTCTTTTCCCTTAATGTCCCCGCCACATTCCTCCACGATTGTGAGTCCACTAATAATCCCTCGGGATTTCCTCTGCCGACTCCCACGTGCCGCGAATGCGCTCCACCTTCATTAGGCAGTGCCAAATGAAGAGACGGGAACCACTTCTGGGGTTCCGTAACTCCAAGCGATGATCGCGATCAAATCTTGAACCCCAAATTTTGAGGAAAGACACAGACTTGAGAAAAAACCCCAAACAGCTCAAATCAAATTAGGACCAACTTCAAACGGCTACAAAAGTTAGAAGAAAATTCCTCACTATCCTGAGAAAAGTTCTAAAGAAAACGATGTTGCTTCTATATGAATTTGTGACATAAGTTCTTTCTGGACGAGTCGCCAGATCGTTGCAGTACCCTCTGAGCATTGGGTGGGGGTCGGTGCCTTGCTCAAGGGTACCTTGGTGGTGCTCTGAGGGTGTACTGGCGCCTCCCCTGCCAGCGCACCAATCCCCTATGGACAAAGCCACCAGCTGATTCTAAACATGATGGAAATGAATGATGGTCAACTTTGAGATCTCGTTATCGTTGAAGAAGGCGTGATCAGCTTCTGGAAAAGTTTCTGGAAAAGTTGACTTCCCGGATGCATCAGTTGTCAAGACTTCCCGGGTTCAGACTCCGCCGTGTTTTGTTCAACTAACACGATTTCAGGCCTGTCAGTGTGGAGGAGGTACAAGTTTGCTTGGAAGAGAGGTGTCGTACCAGACTTTTTCCTGAGCTGTGGATTTTTTTATTTTTTTTGAAAGAGAGAGAGAGAGAAACACAAAGTATTAAACTGCATAAGCTTTTCTTGGCTGCAGCTTCCGGGACAAAATTGGCTTTACAAATGACTTTTCCAGCGCTGCCAGCGACACCCTGCAAAAAGTTCCTGGAGCTATAGGAACAGGCGCTGTCGGAAAAAATAAGCATTTAGGAGGAGAAGAGCGAGGCTCAGGGAAAAAAAACTGCCGTAAATCAAAAGGAAATTGAAGGGAGAAAAATGTTGGAAGAGGGAAGATGAGAGGAGAGGAGAGTGCTCCCAGGCAAATCCTTGCCAAATAATTCATTTCTGACCTCCTTAGTAAGTAAATTTGCTAAATAAATAAGAGCAGCGCTAGAATGTCAAAAATGGAGGATGCTGCCTGTGGCGCTTTGTCGCTCATAGTCTTGGCAGTGGTGCGAAGCGCTCTGCTTTCATTAGATGGGCAAAATAAATGGCTTCTCCTCCATCCTGAGCTGTTTGATGTTTATAAAAGAGAGGCAGAGTAGCTTTTCTCTGGATTTAATATGTTAAAAGCTGCCCTTTTATTTATTTATTTTTTTTAGGGTTTGACAGGGGAGTGATTCATGTCTCCTGAGTGTGTATGTGTGTGTTTGTGTGGGTGCGTGAAAGTGCGTGCATGCATGTGTGGAGTTGAACCAGAAGTTTGAGGGAGCTATAAGCCTGAGCTGCCCTGAGAACAGATTGGGTCCATATATAATTCATGGCCTCCAGCCGATCCACTCCATCCCTCCATCCAGCAGCCTCTCTCTCCCTCTCTCTTCCACACACTCTTGAAAACACACACACGTGCAATTGAAGGGTGAGGGGCTCCGCACACTCCCCAGGCCCCGACACTCACGTCCCTGTTGTCTGGTGGGGTCTGCCTGAGGGCATCGAGGTGCCCTGTCTGTCCGAGGAAGAGCAGAGACGCCACCGCTTCCACACCTTCAGCTGGTTGGCTGGCACCTCGTAACCATGGCATCCCCTTGGCAACAGCAGCAACATTACAAGAACACAAGGACATGTTCAAACACTGACGTTTACACACTCTTTGTGCCTGTGGTGTGAAGGTGTCCTTCCCTTCATACGGGGAGTCCTGACAAAGAAATAATATGCTGTGCGTGTGTGTGTGTGTGTGCGTGTGCGTGCATGAGTGTGTGCGTGTGCCAGTTTCACTATAATGTCCTCTATTTCCACCTGGACATACATAAGGCTTTTCTGTCTCAAATTAATTTCTTCTTCCTGTGGTTTAAATGGTATCCAGTTTGGCCAACCAGAATAATACTTATAACTTCTCTTAAAAATATAATAAATAAACTTTGAGGGACACTTGCAGACAGTCTGAAATTGAACCTTCCTGTTGTTGCAGGTGATGTAGGTTGTGTATGTGTATGTGTGTGCGTGCGTGTATTCATCTGTGTGTGCGTGCGTGTATGTGTGTGTGTCTCATTGCACCCTCATGTAGCAGCCATTACCTTCAGCTCTGGTTCCGTGTGAAGAGAAGACATCCCCCATCGGTCCACTGGTCCATGCACGCGCACACACCTACACACACTTCTCCTCCTCCCCTCCCTCCATTCACACATCACAGTTCTTCCACCCTTTTCTCTCCCTTCACTCTCTTTTATAGCTGCAACAGGATGTTGGGTTTTTTTTTGTTGTTTTGTTTTTTTCCCAGAGATGCCCAAGAGCGAGATGAATGTGCTGCGCGCCCCCACCCCTCACCCCCCACCCCCCCCCCCCCCACCCCCCTACCCCCCTTCACCCTGATAGCGGCACATGCATATATTAAGTGTGATTAAACACTGTGAAATGCCTCCATCAAGTGCTTTCTAATGGGCTTTTTTATGACATGAATTAGTCATAATGGGAGAGTGCTACAGCCAAAATGCTCCAACCACCGCCGCTGCCGCTGTTGCTGCTGCTGTTGTTGTTGTTGTTGTTGATTTGGTTACTTTGTCGTACACACAGGAGCTCCCGCTTGTACTGCAAACAGGGGGTGAGGGGGTGTTTGTAAAGTATGGATAAAGTAGGTTAGCAGCCGGAACAGATTTTTTTTTTTTTTTAGTTGCGAGGAAACGGCGTGTGATGATCAAAAGGTAAATCTGAATCACGCTTTTTAGGGAACACGTAGGCAGTGATGAAGAACTCTTATATTTCCCCTCGTTATTGGGGGCCAGATAAGCGTGGATTTGGTGTGTTTCTTTGCCATGGAGCTCCCCCTGTGCACCTCGGCCCCATAGAAGGATTACATATGTATCATCAGCCGTGCTCTATGACTAATTACATCTGTGAGATGAGATTATGTGGAGGTTTACCAAGCCAATCCCTCCTCTTAGGCTATGTGTATCGGTTCCAACACGAGGTATTACACTGTGTGTCTGTGTTAGCGCGTAAAAGAGAGTAGGATCCCATTTACTGGGGAACTGAGTGACATAAATCCAGTCAACATTTTTTTTTTCTTTTCATCTACATAAATCGTAAGACACTTTTCTGGGCCAAGGACTCCTCCTCATTGTGGCCATTGCCCAACAGTTACCGCCTCAGTTTGTTGTTTCCTTTTATAAGTGCTCTCTTTCTGTCCGTTTCTTAGGCCTCCCCATCCTCGCGTCATCTTCATGTTGTTGCCCCCCCCCCTCCTGTTCTCAGTCTCCCGTCATTGTGGTTGTCCTGGAGATAATCTCAAATCAGCGGGAGGCTGACCAAATCGTTCCAAACACGGTGTTCCCTTTCAGCCCGCTTGTCCCTGGCTTTGGACTGCAGTGATAGACCTTGCATCATGGAGAGCACACACACACACACACACACACACACACACACACGCACGAGCTTACACGGGTGGCTAACATTCAGCAGGTTGCAGATAAGCCCCTCTGATGTCACTTGCAGCACCATGTGACAAGCCACATTAGAGAGGAAGGGGGGGGTTGGGAGGGAGCAGGATTGATCTCTGCTGTCACCATGGAAACAAATAACATGATCCTCTCCAAAAGCACACCTTAATTAGTTAAATTATGACTTGTGGGTGAGGGAGGAAGAGGAGGGAAAGTGAGGCGAGGAAAGGAGGGGGAATTCTTTATATCCTGATGCTGCACCATCAGTCCTCTCCTGTCTTCTGCTTTTATTAGTCGCATTTCGCGGCTGTTGTTTTTTTTTTTTTTCTTTCATAAGGCCAGCACATGAGCGTGGCGGAGACGAGCCTCTGAATAACGTCTCTGTATCGCTCCTGCAGATTTCGCCGTGACCCGCTCATCGCCGGCCCCGGCCTGCCGGTAGATGACGGACGTGCGTGGCTCACCTCTCTCCCCTTTCTGTGTCAGACACGGGAGCTACCAAGGCCCGGGCGTCAGCCAGCCCAGCACCATGGCGACCACCGTTCCCTACAGTCAGCCAACAACAGGGAACAACAGCTCGGACGTGGGGAACGGCCAGGCTCCGGCCTACAGCATGACACCTTCAGGTACACGAAGGCACCACGAAAGCCGGGTTGATCTGCCTCGTCGCCGTTGCCCTGACATGAGAGGCAAAACGGCGCCTTTTAACGACGTAAATGTCGCTTAAAGCGCCCCAGCTTTAAAAAAGAAAAAACATCTGCCTCAAGAAAGTATCTTTATTTCCATTCACACGCAGCCTCATTCAGCCCTCTGACAGATGCACAAAGGCCCACCCTGAAGATATGACCTCGGTGCCGCTGACTTGTCTCGCAGCAAAGCGTGTCAAACGCACGCCGATAAAATAGAGAAGAGCCCGTTGCTTAAAAAAAAAAAAAAAAAAAATGACGCCCTCGAAGGTTAACACGAGAGCCACTCGGGATTCACTTAGGCATTTAGACTGAACATACAGAAGAAGTGACTCGAGACCGCTCCCATTCAAAGGCGGCTGGAAAGCGCTATAAGATAAGCAAAAGAAATCAGGAGAATTCTCTGAGTTCACGGAGCGTTTTCTGAGCAGAGCAGGCCCTCCAGTGAGCACAGATCAATGCGGCGCATCCCTCCTCCCTCTTTCAGCCTCTCGCCCCGCTTCATTGTCACTAAAAGCACCTCGGAGAGCGCCGTGGCATGTAAAATGAAAGGCGCCTTTTATTCAAAACCAAATATCAGAATGCGTGACATTTGGAAAACTTCAAACAGATTAGAGCGCCAAGGTTCCTCAAATTTCATCTGGTTTGCCCCTGGGCACAGGAGAGAGAGAGAGAGAAAAAAAAAAGCCATTCGTTTTCTCAGTGTGCCACCGCACACAATGGAAACATAAAGGAAAGGGCCTTGTATCCGAGGACCCCTTCGTTCTCTTAATTACGCAGCCGCCGCCGTGAAAAGTAGTCTTTAAGTCCTCTTCAGCGATAAACCTGCGAAAACAGAAAAGACTTCTGCCTCTCACGCCAGCCTTCCAACGGCTCCAGTCTGAGCACGCGAGGTCGAGCTGGCTGATCTGTCCCAAAGAAGTGGCGCGCCGCCACATTGAATCGCCACTTCTTTACACATTTGACTGGCGTTCTTTGAGCCGCCGTGGCCTTGAGATGAGCAAATGCGATGAATTAGGCCGCCCAAAGGTCCTGCCGGAGTCTTCTCTGTGACGCTTTTCGCAGAAAGCATTGTTCATTTTTGCACCACTGAGTCTGTCGGTCCTACAGCCATCAGAGCTCACCTGTTGTTCGGCGTCTCTGCTCACTTATTTGAGACAGGGAGGAGGCGGGGGTGGGGGGGGGAATCCAGGTTTTTTTTTATTCAATTTGGGCTTGTTGTTGAATATTGTTGTTTCTTTTAGTAAATCGTTTCTTGTTCTTGGTGAAGGTCCCATGGCAGTGTCAGGAGACGGGACAATAAGCGCAGATGGGAAACCAAAAATAGATGTGAAGGATGACGGCGGCACCACCAACGAACCCCACAAACCAAAGGTGACCTTCTCCTCCTCTTTCTATTTACTCCTTCTTTTTTTTTTTTTTTTTTTGGTTTTACTATATTTTTGTTGAAGAACACAGATCACCATATGCTGCCTCAGCACACTGTTTTCCTGTTGTGTTCTCCCCGTATTTAATGATTTGTTTAACATTTACCATTCCTAATGTTTTCCTCGATTTGTTTTTGCCCCCCAGCAATATTTTCTCTTGCTGATGTTTTGGTTGCTGGGAAAAAAAAAGGAAAGAAAAAGAGGTGCGGAACAGCAAAAGCGAGGGCTCGGCATCTGCTGCGCACACATGTTAAATTCATATTGAGCACAGAAATAGAGCGCGCGCGGACGAGCGCTGGGTCATTTGGTTTGTCGCGGAGACAGTGAAGCCTTCGCCGGCCTGTCCAGTCAATCACACACTGCATCACACATGCACACACGCGCTCACGTAGCCCTCCGCACAGTGCTGACTTTTCGTTTTGGCCGACACAGCTCAGCTTGGCTCAGCTCAGCAACAACAGAACCGTGCTCTCTGCCCCCCCCTCCCCCCCGTCCTTGTTTTGCTCAACGACGCCTCACCCGCCTACACATGCCTCTATCACTTCCACTACACGTCTTCTCCCTCCAAATCCCTGTCTTTTCTTTTGCTGATTACGGTAGTAGGGCCTTTTGAATTATTTAAGGCAGCCAGAGCAGCCAGAAAAGACCCCCAGTGCTCCCAAAAGAGATGATCTGTCTGCTGAGGGGGAGGAGGAAAAGAGGGAGAGGGAGATAGATAAGGTTTTGCTGACATGGGCATTCTGTGCACGGTCCACAAGCAGTCGTCAAGCTGTTGTTCCCGCTTTCACACTGTCTTTAACACACCGACGCACACCGCTGGGAGCTAACATGCAATGTTTCAAGCGCACATGTACATTTAAAAGCAATTACTTTAAGATTTTCCATGAGTCTACAACATATGATTTGTGCTTTCTGCTTCTATTGTCATATGCATTCTATCCTTTTTTATGCAAGTTTGTGATATTGATCCCCTCACCCGGAATAGTAATTTGTTGTTAGTTTTGATAGTACTTGTAGCGTCCAAGTTCCAAGTGCAATTTGACATCGTATTTTCATTCCATCTGAAGAAAGGTCAAAGATGTCCTGCGACCATCAACACAAGTGTAAATCTTTATTCATGTACAATACCTCTGTAGGCTAAAAGCTGGACCATAAAACAGGAACAAAAAAGCAGGTGTGTTCCACACAACAGATTACCTTCACAGGTGGCCTTAAGCTTCAAGAAACCTTGAACCTCTGGTGCCAAAAAAAGGCTGAAGTGGAAACAGTGACATCTGCTGGGTAGATGAGATTAGTGCGGTTGTTAAACATGCAGCTTGACACCCTGTACACTGCAGTTTTGTTGATTGATTTTTACACAGTGTTTGTGGGAGACGCATGTTTATGTTCGATACAAATGCAGATATCGAAGGGATGGTAAAGGCGCCACTGGAGGAACCGTGGTTGAAGACAAACACACACACACACACACACACACACACACGCCAGAACGTTTGACTTACGCAAAAAAAAAAAATGTCCTTCACCAGCTACAGGACGGCTACAACAGCAGCAGCAACAGCGGCGGCGCCCCACAGCAGTGTGCGTCCCAGCCAGCCACGCCGGGCGGCGCCCTCCCCGTGCCCTCCCCCCTCTCGCCCAGCCCAGCCAGTCTGTCCTCGTATCACGGAGACGACAGCGACAGCATCAGCAGCCCCCCCTGGCCCCCCAAGACCCCCTCCAGCCCAGTAAGAACCGCTATTTATGCCCAAATGTGCTCCATAAAATACTCTTCTGAGGTGATTACTTTTGTCTGGTCACTCAGCCGACAGCTTACTTACTTGAGATTGCGTAAATATTTGATGATCTTCACTGGGAGAGTAAACCGTTTAGCTGTAGCATCCAGGTACCATATATGAATTAAAAGGCTTTAAAACGACACTTTTTAAAAATTAATGCTGGTAATAAATGTCACATCGGTAATCAGTTCCCTTTCTCTCAATACGCCTCATTAGAAAACCAACCCTAACTCCTCCGGCATCAGCGGGGAGCGGATCACGCGGCTGTTTGAGTTTGGCGTGGAGCCAGAGAGGCGGAGCTGGGTGGAACGCTACCTGAACTTCATGGAGGAGAGGGGCACGCCCGTCAGCCACCTCCCCGCCGTGGGCAAGAAGCCGCTGGACCTCTGGAGGCTCTACACAGCCGTGCGGGAGATAGGAGGCCTGGCCATGGTAACGTTGGGCGAGCGCGCGTGAATGACGAGAGCGGAGCGAGCGCGCACGCGTCAACCCGTCGGCTGTTTAGTATTCTCCGGGAGAGCGCAGCGTGGCATATGGCGCGCCTGTAAATGCTGAGAGATGTGCTCCAGAGAACGAGACGGATGAAGTGATAGTCAATATTCCGAAAATGTCACAGTACTTAAGCTGCGAGAAAACTCCGTGTTTGTGGAGCAGCGTGCGACGAAAATTCCAAACTGGCTGACGAAACCTGGCGTCGGGAGGGTGGCAGTGAAGCTTCAAAGAAATACAGAAACCCAATATCCTAGCCAAACCCACGAGGGTAGTTATGCTGATGTCTGTGGAATTCCTATTCCAACATGGTGGAAGCGTCCGTCTTTCCGTGAGAACCCGGTCAGGGAGGCTGATGGCCAGGGAGTCCTCCACCTCAGCCGGGTGGACGGGGTGAAATCAGAGCCATGTGAGGACCGGTGGAGACCTTGTTTTATCCCTGGAGACATGCAGACAGCATGAGTGACCTTCTCCATGCTCCTGGAAGTGCACTACTGTCCACCGTAGTAATTGTATAATATTAACTAAAGGAAGGGAAATGGCCTCAATGCTGAAGAACCAACAGTGTTCTGAATGAATTAGAAGGTCAGCTGCAGTCAGAAGCTCAACCCGTTCAGGGGTGGGGTTTCTCTTCTATCATATATCGATTATCATCTGGGTTTGGTTTAATCAACTGAAATCTATCTGTTACGCGTATAACTCTTTGACTGTTCAGCAAAGTAGCACAAGAAAACTCCAGAAGAGTCATTGACAACAGAAATGACAACGTTAAGTCAGACAGCATCGAGGAGAAGCTGGTCAAAACAGAGCAGCAGTGGTCCGGAGGAAATCTGTTGTGGTGGTAAATACGTCTGGCTATGGGCTTGATTATTTTGATTCGAGGAATCCGTCGGCTGCACTTAGACATGCTTCAGGGAAAACGGCAAATCTGGAATTGCTGGAATACGTGACTTAAGAGAGAAGGGACGAGCACGGGGGAAAAAAGATCTCTCCGAAGCGCGCTCTCGCTGCGACGTGCTAACAGTCCCCGCCATTCCGCCACTCAGGTGAACAAGAACAAGAAGTGGCGAGAACTGTCCACCAACCTCAACGTGGGCACGTCGAGCAGCTCCGCCAACTCGCTCAAGAAGCAGTACATCCAGTTCCTGTTCGCGTACGAGTGCAAGATGGAGCGGGGAGAGGAGCCGCCGGCGGACAGCAGCAGCAGCAGCGGCGGCAGCATCGCTGGAGGGGACAGCAGGAAGCAGGTCAAGATCCAACCGCCGTCGCCTGGTAAGGCCCGATAAGACGCCAAAACGTTTTTGGGTTGGTTTTTTTGGGGGGTTTTTTTCCCCTCCTTTCATTGCCAATAAACTCGTCCATCTGCCTGCAGCCAAACAACAGGTGCTGCTGATCAAACTACAGGTGTCTGGAATCAATAGAGATTCAGAGATGTGCGCTCACACACACGTTCGTGTGAGAGATTCGGGGGGGCGTAAACTTATGAGAGTGAGCAATGTTATCCCAACAGATGCACAAATTACGCCGGATTAAAGCTGGCCCGCAACCTCAGACTCCACATTAGCCGATTTAGTTCGTGCACCAGCATGAAAATAAATATGACCTCAAAAACACATTCGCTCACGTGTGTGTGAGTGCACCTACAGCGACACAACTTGATCACGCTGCATGGCCCTGCGCACAATTATGACGCGAGGGTGAGGAGAAGTGGGGGGGGGGCGGTTGTGTGATCGTGGAGCGGTAAGGTCACGTCTCTAATTTGCACCAGAGATGAGAGAAGTGACCCTGCCTTTTAAATAGAACATCAGAGCACGTTACCTGCCTCAGACACTGCAGATTGCTTTTCCCAGTGGGTGGAAAAGAGCGCCCGCCTTCATTTGGATACACACACACACACACACACACACACACACACACTCAAATGCAGCACACGAAGGCCCCGCACACTTCATTAACTCATTCATTGTAAACTGTGTTTCAGTGTATTAGGAGTTTTTATTCCACCTCTCATAGAGCGGGCCTTTAAATGCATCATAAATCCAAGTAAACCTCGGATTTGCTGTTTCTAAAGTCAAACCACTGGACTTTAGGAACCAGGAGTGTGATTAATAACCTTGAAACCGCATTACCTCTCTCAAGAGGGGAAATATTTATATGTGCAGTCATCTGTTTCCCCAACAGTGTGTCATCTGCAACATTACAGTCACTAAAATGAATCATGAAGGCAACATGAACAAAATACCTTTAAAAGTCAGCCCTTTCTCTTCGCCTTTTTTTTTTTTTTTTATCTTAAGCGTACGTGTAATGGGAACGTTAAGACTGTTTATAGTGACCTGTGCACTATAAAGTGCCGAATTGCCCTGCTAAAAATGAATCGCATTATTACCCTCCATGTTTTCCTTCTTCTTTGACATCCTGCCAGTGTGTATATGGACTGACGGCACAGTGATGTCAGTGAGAGAGTCTGTCCTGCAGGCTGCTGCTGGTGCACGTGTGTGTGTGTGTGTGTGTGTGTGTGTGTGTGTGTGTGTGTGTGTGTGTGTGTGTGTGTGTGTGAGAGAGAGAGAGTGCGTGTGCATGGGCATGTGTTGGGGAATGATTAATGAGGGCTAGAATGTAGAACATAAACAATCCTGACCTCACCGTCACCTTTCATTCACAAAACTGGCTCCACTTACTGACTTTGTTTTCCCACCCCCCCTCCCCTCAGCCACTCTACCTCTCCCAATTATGTCACCCACTGACACACTCACGCGCCCGCACTAAAGTGCACACACATCAAAAAAAGTCAGCGTGGGGACTTTTTTTCTCTCTCTCTCTCTCTCCTTCTATAAATGTGAAACAGAGGGCATCTGAGCTCTCCTCCATGTTTTTTTTTTTTTTTTTTTTGCTCTTTATTATATTTCCACCTGCTCATGAGGAATCTTCTTAACCTTGACCGACCCGTGCGGTTATTTATCCGTGTGTGTGTGAGAGAGAGAGATTGTGTGTGTTAGTGTTAACCTGAAGCAGGGACATCCCAGGAAGTGAAGTATCCCCACCGCCACCCCCATTTCCACCTTTGCTCATCACCAGGGGATAACTATCTCTCATTCTCTCTGGCCCCGTCTCCTGCCATGTAGAGGCATGAGCTATTATTAAATAATTCAGATCATCATCAATCTTTAAAGCTCCATTCTTTTTTATTTTTCCTGTGGAAACGTGCGGTGCAGGAAGAGGCCAACGAGGCTCCTCCAGAGACAGTCCTCTCATGCTAAATGCTCATTAGGATTCTTTCATATTCTCTCTTTGTCCTTCTTTGTCATCTTTTAGCTGGAAGAGTCCACGTCTTTGGTTAAAGCTACTTCTGGGAATTTAGACTGCCGCTCTATGCGATGGCTTCATTTTATCTGGCTGGTTCTAGATCCAAAGAGTCTTTGCGGGGGTTGAGATGATTGTAGCTCAGTGCTCTTTTGATTTTTTCCTTTTTTTTTTTCCCCAGTCATCTGAGCATTATAATTCACAGAAATGCGGTGGTGGAACGAGAGCTGCAAGCACGTGTTGACGACCTTCCCTCTGACTGCACGCTGAAGCCGAAGCTTTCCCACTGCCGACTTTTAAAACGCGCTAATAGTGTATACGTAGACAGTCTTCAGAGGCGCACCTCCATCCTGGCACAGACAAATCCTCCCCTTCTGCCTTGTGTTATTCTCCTGCCTCTTTCCTGATCTTCCCCTCCCTCATGCAGGCCCCCCTTCTCATGTACGGCATCACTCTGCTTTGGCCTTAAGCCCAAAGTTATCGCTTTAATACAGCAACACGCTGCGCCAGCTTAAACCGGAACCTTCCTCCAGATTGTATCTGAGCGTGTTTTTACACTTTTTTTTGCCGGGGATTTCTTCGCTCAAACTTTAGCCGTGATCGCTTGTCTCCTTCAGCTAATTCCTGCGGCTCCCTACAAGGCCCACAGACGCCCCAGTCGTCCGGCAGCAGCTCCACGGCAGAGGCAGCGGGGGACCTGAAGCCCCCGACCCCTGCTACCACCCCTCTGGGGCAGGTCACACCACTGCCCCCCAACAGGTACCAGACAGTCATCCTAAGGCCTTAAAATGCTCTGATTTGCTACTGCTGCTCAAAAAAAGCAAAGTTAGAGTCGGTATTGTTTAAAGATGCACACAAAATACAGGTACTATTCAATTTTATATGTTCATCTTGCATTACACACAGAGCTACCCAGATGGCCTCAAATAACGCCTTAATAACATTTTTAATATAAAGTATAAAAATAGTAGCAACAGTGTTACAAAGCTGTGTATTAAAGGCAAAGGTGTGTTTTCAAGCTGTACATATGTAGTAGAGGTGGTTATGAGCGTTCGCATCAGTCCTCAACATAACACAGGGTAGCGGTTTAAGTAAACTCTTGACTTCAATTCTTTTTATGTTTCAAAGAGAAAAACAAAATCTTTTTATTAAAACATGACACGGTCTATACCATGTCCGTGTTTTCAGCGCCCGCAGCTAATGCAGCTTCCCCTCTCTCTCTCTCACCTCCCTCCCCATCCTGTCCAGGAGCAGTGTGAGCGTACAAGACCCCTTCTCCGAGGTGAGCGACCCGGCCTTCCAGAAGCGTGGCACCCCCCTGCCCCCCTCAGCTCCTTATCAGCAGGGACTCACTATGCCTGACATGATGATGAGGATGCAGTATGACACCAAAGACCCCTTCGCCGGGATGAGGAAGAGTGAGTGAGGCCCATGCTGTGACACCCTTGCACACTGACACCAAAACCTGTGTTTCTCTGATCTCACATATTAGTTTCCACAGTCAACGATCACAGAAATTCACCTAAATTTGTATGTGTGTTTGTGTATGTGTGTGTGTTTGCAGATAAGAGGTGTTACACCACACACACACCTCTTTATGGAAAACACAGCAGCTCAGTTTTCATCTCATCTTAACTTTGTCCGTCCCTTTTATCCTCCTTGTTTTCAGCCTTTCTTATCCGCCCCAAACACCCGCTGAGACGCACCTGTTTGGCCGACTCATGCAGTTCGGTTTTCAGATTGAGCTGCAGTTTTTGAAAGGATAGCGGCTCCTCTGAAGGCTGCAGAGTGTAGCCGGAATGAATAACATGGTGGATGTTGGCTGCATAACAACAGAGGGAGCCTCAGATTAGCTTTAATCAAGAAAAGGACAGGACCGTAGAGAAAGGGTGCCACCTGGTGGTGGTCTGTAAAGTAGCTCCTGCCTCCATTTTTCGCCTTTCTTTTATATTTAGTCTTAATTGGACTCCTGCATTTACTTTATTTGATCCTCCTTTCCAGTGGCAGGGGCAGATCCATACATGCCAGGCCAGATGCAGGGAGGAGGCATGCAGGACATGTATGGTCGACCCCCATCGGCCATGAGTATGAGCCGATCTCAGTACCCTTACGGACCAGGCTATGACAGGAGGTAAGCAGAGACACCCGCGGCAGGCTTTTTTCTTTTTGCTGCGAGGTGACTTCATGCCCACTGCGTGTATGTTGGACCGCCAGTGGTCAGTGCTGTGTTGTTCGGTCCTCAGGCCGGATCATGTCATGGGGATGGAGGGGAGTATGGGGCCTCCTGGGAGTCAAAACAACATGGGTCCTTCTAACAGTGAGAGCAGCATGTACTCCGCCAGCAGATACCCTTCGCAGCAGAGGTCAGCACTGCTGTGTTCTCGCGCATGTTTGTGTGCTTCTGCACAAAGGCCTCGGTGAGTGAGACAGTATCTCTCTCTCTCTCTCTCTTCTCCGCATCAGAAACGATGGTTACGGTCAGCAGTACCCCACCATGCCGTATGGGATGCATCCATCTGGAATGTATCCACAGCAACAGGTGAGATGGAGCTCGGCTGCGTTTCGGTGACATTGTCAAACGGAACACTCGGTTTACAGCATCGGTTAATTTGCATGTTCACCTCAGAGATTAGTGATGAATATGCCGCAGAGGACGTGGTTGTCTTATGTAATGCCACAATAACAATGACGTCTATCACTGCTCCTCAGCACGGCTACAAGCGTCCGATGGACAGTATGTACGGCCCCCCGCCCAAGAGACACGAGAGCGACATGTACGGCATGCAGTACTCCAATCAACAGCCCGACATGTACAACCACTACGGCAGTGGCTACTCGGCTCCAGAACATAGACCCCTCCAGGGACAGTTCCCCTTTCCCTACACGCGTGACCACATGACCCCCTCGGGTCAGAGCCAACACAGCATGATGGGCGGGGCTCCCGGCCCCAACCATGCGAGCGATGGTCCCAACATGTGGCCGTCCAGGACCGACCTCGGCTACCCCTACCCCAACAGGCAGGGCCCGCCGTCTCAAATGGCGCCCTATGGTTCCATCGGTAGGGAGGACGTGGACGGGCGGCCGAGGCAGGAGCAGTGGCACCGCCAGCCGCCCTACATGTCCTCTTCAGGAGGCATGTGCGCTCTGTCGTCGCGTCAGCCGTCGTCTTACTCCAACTCTCCCTCCATGGCCAACCACTTGCCCCGAGCGCCCAGCCCGGGGGCCTTCCAGCGCTCCATGGACCCCCGGATGTCACCCAGCAAAGCGCCGTTCATGTCGCCCATGAAGATGCCCAAACCCGGGATGACCATGATGGGTTCGCAAGCCGGCGGGCCGCTGGGTCAGTTTCCTCCCAACCTGAGGCAGGACCTCAACTACCCACCAGGATCAGTCGAGTCCACCATGCCAAATCTGAAGCCCAGACGAAAGCTGAACTCCAAGGACACCGGTGAGACACAGACCCATGACAGTGATATTAAACACCATTACTGCTGAACTGTAGATTCTCTGAGAGCGTTGAAGAACGCGGGGGTGTCATCAGCGTATATCACATTAGTAGTCCCATTCTAAACAACAGGAGCCACATATGAACCCTTGGGACCTTCTATATTCACTTTAATACAACTTTCTCTTTGATTAGAAGTGAAACTTTCAAAGTAAAACTGTTTTTATGACGTTTACCGGCTATAGAGGGCATATTCTGCTCCGGTTGTCTCTGCGATGCCAACTTTCAGTCTCTCTGGCATTGTTGTATATTTTATTATCACCTGAAGAAAAGGAAGCCCTTTTTCTGCTTGTCATAATTCCCCCACTATTGATCTTAGCTTTCTGTTTGAAAATTAACACTGATCTCGCCTGTTCAATGCCCCTTTTATCATTTCGCGTCTGATCTACATTGTTGATGGGTTTTTGTTGCACGGTTCCAAAATGTCTGTGGTTTTAATTCCAGGAACGCCGGAGGCCTGGCGTGTGATGATGTCTCTGAAGTCTGGCCTGCTGGCAGAGAGCACTTGGGCTCTAGACACCATCAATATCCTGCTGTACGATGACAGCACCGTGGCCTCCTTTAACCTCTCTCAGGTAAAAAAAAACAAAAAAAAACTGTTTCATGGCTGCTGACTGACAGGAGCGATTCATTCAAGTTTGCCACCTGTTACATACGGACTGTCTTATCCTTAACCTCCACATTTTTCCCATTCCATTTAGGGGTAGTCGTGTTACATTTGAATTCGTTGATTAATATAAATGTCAAATGTAACATTATTTGAATATTGCTAGCGTTGCTGAGAGATTATTTTAAATTTACAGTTAGATTGTTGAAACATATATCAGTAATTAGAGGCTGTTTTACTGATTAAGGGCTTTTTAAATGAATGTGAATGTTCTTCTGTCTAAATTCTGGACTGTGTTTTTCTCACCAGCTGCCTGGGTTCCTTGAGCTGATTGTGGAATACTTCCGGCGTTTTCTGATTGAGATTTTCGGTATCCTGGAGGAGTTTGAGGTGGGGACTGTGAGCCAGAAACCCCCTTCGGGCGTTGCTCCTGACCAGGCAGAGAAGGACACCGCCGAGCTGGAACCCGAGTCCGTGGTCCAGCCCGAAGCCGCTCCAGCAGCGCAGACGCCAGCGGAGCCTGCGGGAGCCGTCGGGGAGGAGCCTTCACCGACGGCTCCGGAGCCGGAGCCAGCGCAGGTGAACGGGGAGGAGGGGGAGGAGGAGGCGGGGGAGGGGGAGGAGGCGGTGAGTTTCAAGGTGGAGGAGAAGGAGGAGGACAAGGAAGGAAGCAAAGGAGAGGAGGGTGACGGAGCGGAGAGTAAAACGTTGAGCGCTGATCATGCCGCCGCTAAGCTCGAACCAAAACCTAAGCAAGCCAGTAAATATGATAAGCTCCCCATCAAGATCCTGCAAACGGAGGACCTGATTGAAGACGTCACGGAGCGCCTAGGTTACATAACGGAGTTCACCACCGGGCTGTTGCACTGGCAGGCAGGTGGGGGCGATTCCACGTCGCACATCCAAACCCATTTTGAGGCCCAAAGCGAAGCAGCTGCCAGGTCAGAGGAGAAAACGGAGCCCGTAGGCAACGAGGAAGCCAAGGCGGGCGATGGGACCGAGGCGCCTCTGAAGCACATCGCCGCTACCATCGACGACGTTCTCTGCGCCCGCGTGGACGCGCTCTCCTACGCCCACCCGGCGCGCTCCTTGCCCTCCTACCCCTTCAGGGTGCACTCGGACGGCGAGCGGGACCGCATCACCCTGCTGGAGGACGAGCCCCGGTACCTGGACGAGGCCCCACTCTGCACCGCCTCCGCCTGGCAGGACTCGCTGGCCAAGCGCTGCCTCTGCATCTCCAACATCGTTCGCAACCTGTCCTTCATTCCCGGGAATGACCTGGATATGTCGCGCCACCCCGCTCTGGTCCTCCTCTTGGGCAAGCTGCTCCTGCTGCACCACCGGCACCCGGAGAGGAACAGGTCGCCCCCCAGCTTCCAGAGAGACGAGCAGCTAGAGCGAGGACTGTCGAGCAGCAAAGAGGAGTGGTGGTGGGAGTGTCTGAGCGTGCTCAGGGAGAACGCCATGGTCACCCTCGCCAACATTTCCGGCCAGCTGGATCTCTCCAACTACCCGGACACTATCTGCCTCCCCATCCTCAACGGCCTTCTCCACTGGATGGTGTGCCCCTCGGCGGAGGCCCAGGACCCCTTCCCTTCGGCGGCGCCGCACTCCCAGCTCACTCCCCAGAGACTTGTGCTCGAGTGCCTCTGCAAGCTCAGCATCCTGGGCGACAACGTCGACCTTTTCCTCGCCACGCCGCCTTTCAGCCGACAGGAGAAGCTCTTCACCATCTTGGTCCGCTACGTGGGCCAGAGGAAAGCCCAGGTCTACAGGGAGATGGCCGTGGCCGTCCTCTCGCACCTGGCACAAGGAGACCCCACAGCCGCGCGCGCCATCGCCATGCAGAAGAGCTGCGTGGGGAATTTGGTCGGCTTCTTGGAGGACGGCGTGAGCATGGCGCAGTACCAGCAGAACCCCCACAGCCTATTACACATGGGGCACCCCCCCATGGACCCACCCAGCATAAACATGATGTGCAGGGCAGCTAAAGGCCTGTTGGCTATGGCCAAAGTGGAGGAAAACAAGACAGAGTTTGTGTTATTTGAAAACAGATTGTTAGACCTCTCAATTTCATCGGTGCTTAACGCGGGAGTGGCGGCCGTTATTTGCCAAGTCCTCTTTCATTTAGGAAAATCATGACAGGAGGCGAGGCAGGACCCACACTAAAGCGGACATGATATTTCTGTGGTTTTTTCTATTTTATTTATCTAAAAAGACAGAAATGTTTGTTTTTTTTAAAAGAATATCCACAAAAACAAAAAAAAAATATCTCTATACATGTTGAAACGGTGGGTTGGGAATTTGAAAGCTCATTTTAATACAAGTATTTAATACCTGCTGGTGTTGGATTGCTATGTTTGATATTTTCTTTAGCGCTTGTCTTCGTTTTACTTGTTCAGCCAAAGCTGCCACCAGATTTTGGTGCTGAATTACACGGTTCATTTTGAGTCATCGAGGTGTTCCTCGGTTTTATAGACCCTAACGTACTCGTCGGCATTTCGTTAAACGGAGAGTATTTATTTAAAAGCGTCACACTGTACAGTCATTTTTGTTTTGTTTTTTCTTCTTGGCCAGTTCACAAAGTTGCTCACAGGGGAGAGAAGTCACTGACTTTTTCAAATTGAAATGTATACGTCTCCATCGCTGGAAGATCAATTGTGCAATAGGACCAGAGCGAGTTGTCCCTTTTTTGAGGTAACCCTGCTGCAGTGTGTGCTTTAGGCCACAAGGAGGCAGCACTCCACCAGCCAGGCGACTGTCAGAGTTTAATTTATCAACCACAGCTTCAGTGGCTTCCACAGATGGACTATGAGGTTCCTGAGCACTTATGTTATGTTTTGGTTTTTTTTTCTTTGCATTGCTCTGTATATAAACCGTTGTACAGTGGCCGCACATGATTCTGTGAGTCATAATGGAGCATTGAGATGAGATGGGACTTTCTGACTAATACAACAAATGCTTTTATTGTTGGTAAAATTTGTTATAGTTATACATATTTTGTTAAAGGGGTCAAATATTTGAACATGGCGGATATACCTGAGTTTTCATTGTAAAAACAAAACCTGTATGCATTGTATAATAGCTGAGAAAACAATCGCTTTGGTAATCAAATGTGGAAGTGCCAGGTCGAGAGGATATCTACGTGAGGTGACACGGAAAAAAACTGAACCTTTCTGTTCGTTACGGTCCTCCATTCATGTCAATGGGCATATTTTTAATTCTAGATAACGCTCTGAGAGAAACATGTGAAATGAACCTTCAAAATGTCCTTGAAAGCTCATTGTAAAGTTTGCCTTTTTATTCGTATGACTCCACGTGTCTCTTTTATTCAGTATCCACGTTTATACTCTGTGCTGCACATGTCACAAATAAATGTACGGTTAACATCGTTACGCACCGGCGACGTTGCATTATGTCCAGACAATCTTAGGCCAATAAAACTAACATCATCTGCTTACACGGACTGCCTTCTTTTGATTTTATCCAAATAAACTTTTTGCAGTTTAAAGCGACGTGAATGTTTCAAGAGATCTGTTCTTGAAATGCTTCGGCTTGGCCAGAAAACAGAGGAGCTAACGTTCCTGAATTTTAATGTCTAATGTTGTCTAAAGATTCTTTCCCCTCATGAATCATGAATTTTACTGAGGGTAGAGGTATTTAAATCAGAGTGATCAGCCTATCCAGACCCAATCTAAGTCCTTGAACATTGAAATGTCTGTGAAATGTGTTCCAGCTCACTGAATTGACTTGACGTAGAGATGAGATACAGACACGCTCAGTTTGATAGAACCTTGCTTATCAATGTGGACCTTTTAAAATTGAACACGTTTATCAGCGAGGACTACTCAAGACTTGTTTAGATCTGTCTCATTCTCGGGGGAAAAACATGGAACTCTGAGGGTGTTTTCCTTCTGTTTTGATTATCTGCCTCACATTAAATTAGCATAGACTTCCATTTGAGCATCCAGTATTGCTATTTTCAGCTCAATCGAAGCGGTTCCAACCTTCAAGGACCATCCCGTCCCTTTTCATTTTGATTGAAAGTGAAACCAGCTGAGCAGGTTGCTTTTGACTGTTGCCATCACTGCCTTCAGTTCACAAAGCTGTGACGCGCGCCAAGGTGCGTTTCCCCAGGAAGCGACATCAAATTAGATTTCCAGTCATTGTGTCGGCCCTCTCTCCCGTTCAGCAGCAGGCAAGGGCCTCCTGTTTCTGGTTTCCAGAAGGCCTGCAGGTTGTTGCCAGTGTAAACACTGGCATCGCGTCTGAATTCCTTAGAAAAGCAGATGCAGACACAAACGCGTCAGAGGACGCGTCAGAGGAGTGTCTGCGCGTGTGACATCAGCCCGAACGGCAAGGCGAAGCTATAATGCAAGCATTAAAGAGAATGGACCGAGGCTGTTGCCATGGCGACGCTGATTTTGATTGCGTGTACCCCTCAGCGTCGCCTCGTTAAAGTTTCACGTTAAAGGTAGGACGGGCGTCTTGTCCAAGCCAGCCCACGTGCCTCTGAGAGTCTTACGTCTCGCCCTTTTCCTTTCGGCGCTGGCGCCTTTTCTTTCAGCGGGCGTGTTTCACGTGGGCAGCCCCGCCGCAGGAGGAGACCTCCTCTGACGAGCTGAGTCACCGAGGCCCGACAGGACGGAAGAGGTGGACAGGCAGCTGTCGCCAGCCGGTGGAGGTAACCTGCACCCCCCGGCTTTCGCAGCTCCTGTAGGGTCGGATTGATGAGCGCTTTGAGCCTGTCAGGCCAGGGATGGAAGAAGTGTTCCAGCAACATCTGCGGCCCACATCTGCGGCTCTTTAGAGATGATACACTGGACTCTTGGCCGCGTTTAGATGTCAATATGATCTATTCATTCAGCAGACACCTCTGATTGAAAGAACGTTGGCTGGTGGAGGCTTTGGCTGCCTAGAATGTCCCTTTATGGTCCTCGTTCTTCAGGCATACGTCAACACAGTTCTTCGCCATCCCCACATCAGTCGGTCTGTGGTCAAAGATCATCAGAAGGCATCGAAAAGCAACGGATCAGCCAAAACATGGCAACAATCACGCAGCTCACTCAAGATTTAAAATGATTGTCGCATCAGAGGTGATCTATTGTCCCACCAAATGTGTGCGTATGTGTGTGCGCGTGTGTGTGTGTGTCAGATTGCTGACGATGATTCTGTAATCTGATTAGTAAACTAATTGCCTGCCAAATTCTACTTTCACACTAAAAAGTGCAGCAGCGAGAGTGAAGGCACTCATCTCCACATGAAAAGCAGCTTTCTTTTCAGAGGATAATGGGCTGAGGACGAGGAATTGTGTGTGTATTTGTGTGCGTGCGTGTGTGTGTGTGTGTAGGTGTTATAAGGACAGATGACAGAGGAACTGTAGGCTGGTGATGCAATCCTCTGAGCTAATCGACGGGGCGAACAGGAAATTGCATCATCAGAGGGCCGTACGTGGCACAATAGGAAGACCTGCGTGGCAATAATAGGGCACGTCTGTTGTCATTAGAAACAAATTTACCACCGTTTACTGTCAATACGGTTCCTTGTTTTCAGCCTTTTTTATCACAAGCCAGAACTGGTGCCTTCTGGGTGAGGCTTCCGGGGACACATGACAAGTCTGATTTCTATAGACGTGAACACACGATTAAAAATCTATGTCTGGAGTAATATTAGAATAAGTTACATTACTTAATTCAATTAAGAAGAGAAAAGTAAAAGAAAAAAAATAAAAATACCAAGCTTCTACCAAGCTTCTAGGAGCACCTTTTTGGGGCTTGTTTAAAGTAAAGGAACTCAGAATTACATAGGGGTGTCTTTATGTGACCGAATGTCGGGAAGGTTCTGAAAGAGGAACCACCAATGATATAAGTGCACGTTGGTTGCATAGACAGATGCAAAGGAGTTTTTGCTCAGTCATGAATACAGAAAAAGAGAATAGCCACAAATATACCAACAATAAAGTCTAATACAGTCGATGCACACTGATCCGTAGGGAGGAAAGCACCAGGGAACATACAAGCATGTTCCTGTTTTTGTTTTTGTTTTTTCTTTTTGCACAGACAGCAGATTCAGTTCTCAGCATGCTTGAGAAGACCGTTTGGTCCAAGCCGTAATGATTCTGTAAGGGTTAGTATTGGGATCTGTTCGGCTTGTGAACGTCACTTTAGAGTTCTTCGTGGTGATATAAAAACTGTCCTTATGCAGACATAGTTCTCAGAGGAAGTTTTGTCTCTGTGGTTCTGTGATTATTAAATGCAGATGTAGACATACTTCTAGTGACGTGCACTCCGGGGTGACACGGACTCAGCCCTGCATCTAACCCACCCAGGGTCAGCTGTTATCTAGAAACAACCCAAGAACAATTAACAGACTTGGTTATGTTGTATTATTACCTATTTTATAACACTATACGAGTAAGGAGAAGAGGAAGAGCAGCCATTGTAATAACAAGATAATGATAAATAATTATTCCCCACCATTTTCTTTAAAGCATGTTGAGCATGTGGGCTTACATTGCAATGGGTTATGAATGGTTTCCATGGCGACGCTGGTGATTGCTAGTGCGATGTATTCCATGAAGGAATTGCTCCAGTGAGTGTTGTGCACTGATACAGATTTTTAATGTAGCAGTCAGGCCCGTGAGTGAAAGTGGAAGGCGGGAGCAGCGTGTCTGTTGTCTTTAACAGCGGGGTGTAATTGAGTTAAAAGACTCCTAACAGGCTGGGGGGGGTGTTCGTACCCAAATATTTGATATTCAAACATGAAGTGGGAGTGAGGGGCATCTTTAGAGAGCAGCACTATGATGCATTCATTCCACTTCATCGAGAAATTTGGGAGATGACTGCAATGGATTTGAAGGTTTCCTGTAGTGAGTCATGCGCATCCTGGAGCTTTAGTAATAAATCATCAGCTTATAAACTTGTTTTTTTATATCGTGAGATGGAGTCTTGTGTGTCTTTAACAAGCTGTTTTGTCTTATTGTAGTTGCAGATGTTTCTATAAAGATGGTGAATAAAGGAAGAGAGACCCCCCCCCCCCCAAATTCCTTTAACCAAAGCCTGTTCTTCATCAAGTGATACAACTATAGTTTAAATCTGTTGGAGGGAACAGTTTCCTTTTTTTTTGTGACAACCGTCTGATCGAGACGAATGAGTGCGTTGCCTCCTCAGTTTCCAAAGTTTCTGAGTAGCACCTCCTGGTGATCGGCTGCAGAATCTTTCTTCACTTTTTCCCCCTCTTTTTCTAATCGTTCGCTCAAAGTGGAGGCAGCGTTCCCTCGCAGCAGCAGCAGCACCGCATGAGGGCCACTGCTGTGCAGACCCTGGCTGCCCAGGGATCTCACCAGCACAACGTGGCTGCACGACTGTCAGATAAATAAAGAAATAAATTAACCAATAAATGGAGCGTAAATAAACACGGGGGCCTGCCTATGGAGCCATATTGTGGCTGTAGATCACTCGAGTGCTCCTACTCTCCCTCGCTCTGCCATGCGTTCCCATCTCTGTCATTGTCATTTTGCGCTTGGGTTCAAAAACCAATGCGGGTCCAAACGTTTGTGTGTAAACATCAGTCTGTTGTATCTCTTATGTTATCTTTTTTTTTTCCTGCCCACTCCCCTGCTCGGCTCCGAGAAACCGCGCAAAGGACGCATGGAGGTTCCCGGAGCGGTTCGGGAAGCCCTTGAGCAACCCTCGCTCGCACCTCCTCTTCGGCGGTGACTCCAGCCTCGGTCCTGGGGGGGGCGGAGGAGGTGGAGCGGGGGGGGGGTGGAGGCTCTCTGCTCCGCTCCCATGTTTTGATGTTGTTTGCGAGGGTGGCTGCGCCGCGTTCCGAGAGGAGGGGGACGCACGGACGCGTGTCCATTGGTCTGTCTGCGTGCCTGTTGTCGCGGGGGGGGCGTGTGTGCGTGTGTGTAGGGGGGTGGAAGCTTCAACTTTTTTCCCCCCTCCTCGTAAACGCGGTTAAATGTCGAGGATGGTCTTTTGAAAGCCTCGGATAAATCGCCCAGGAAGCCTCCGCACGGTCGTACCCAGAGCGCCGTGCGTCCCCGAGCGGCGGCCGGTGAGGAGGAGGGATGCTGGGGCGGCTCTGAGAGCGCCCCGCCGCCCCGGGAGGGTTCCCATTTCCCCTTTTTAAAAAAAAAAAAAAATCCTCCAAGTTCTCTTCCGTGGCTCGTTTCAAACTCATTTACCCTCTCAACTTCTGAGGTGGAAAATGGTGTTATTCGCTTGGTCGTCGGCTCGCCACCACCCTGGATAAGGACCGGAGCGGCTACGTGACAACACCCCGACGCGGCGCCGCTGCGGAGCTCCGGTAAGAGCAGCGGCCGGAGCGGGGAGACGAGCCGGGAGAGGAGCGCTCGGTGCCGGGAATGTCGAGCGAGTGTCACCGCTGCCCCCCCCCGGAGCTCACCCGCGCCTTCGTTTTTTTGGGGTTTTTTTTGTGTTTTTTTCCGCTTCTTCGGAGTTGGCGACTTCGCCGTCGGTGGAGCCAAAGCGGGGCATTAAAGCGAGCCTCGGCCGAGCTCCGGGAGGCAGAAATGACAGATTAAATAATCCCGTCTGCTAACCGCGTTAGCCTTTAGCGGCTCCCACCAGCCCGGCTGCCCATGCTAACCGGGCTGCTAACAAAGGCGGCTTTAAGTGTCGGTATGTCGGAGCCGCCGCTCGGGTCGGCTCCTGCTTCGGTCGAACCCGCCGCGGGGACTTGTACCGGGCTCCCCCCGGACCGGCCGGGCTCGTTTTGGTGAGGTTCTGGGCAGGTCGGCGGGGCTGGTCGGAGCCCTCGCCAGGTGTTCTCGACACCACCAGGAAGCGTGGCTAACTTCGGATCAACTTTGTTCACCAACTCCGCGTCTGGTTCTGCTCAACCGAACTGAGCTTCTCTTTCTCTTTCTCCCCCCCTTTCTCTTCGCAGAGACACATCTGGGGGATCCGGGATTAAACCAGCGGCGGGGATTATAATCGGAGGTCAATGCATCTCGGGGTGTCTGAGTCCATGAGAGAGTGCGAGTACAGCCAGATCAGCACTCGCAGCTCCACCCCGATGGAGACCCCCTACAAGAAGAAGACCCCCAAGAAAAGGAAGTGGGAGGCCTTCCCAGGCCGGAATAAGTTCTTCTGCGATGGGAGGATTATGATGGCCAAGCAGACAGGGGTGTTCTACCTCACCCTCGTCCTCATCCTATTGACTTGTGGACTCTTCTTCACCTTCGAGTGAGTATTGCTCTCCCAACCTCTGGTGGTCTCCTGACCTGCGCACGCTGACATTGGGGGCGCACGCCAGGGCTCAGCTGTCACGGGGAGGGGGGGGTAAATAAAAGTTTGGATATAGGTCAGTTATGTGACTGCCACTACAGGGTTTATTTGCTGTGATCTCCTCGGGGCCCAGAGAGATTGTGGGCCAAAGGGGTTTGGGGATTAGGTGCATCGGGGGACTCGTGTCGTCGTATAGGCAGGTTGTGTTTAGGGCGTGTGGATTTCTGCTTTCAGCCTATTTATCGCCTCATTATTTGCCGTCAGGACGCATTCTTAAGACGTGGGTTTTCTTTAAGTACTGTAGGCAGGAATGGGTTGTCGTGTCCTTGAGCGAGATATAAAAAGCTGACCAGAGGCGCAGTTGTTTACCTGGAGAGGTTTCGATGCTTCAGCGTGTGGTAATTTGCTCTTTGCTGTTTCTGTGTTCAATAAAAGCCAGTGTTTATTCTGTGACGGGAGACACTCTTGATTCTTTAGTGGATCTGCCAAAGAGTCGGAGAGTCTCAAAAAATGACACATGAGCAACATAGAATTGAGCTCAACGCGCTCACATTTGCCCCGCTGTAGCTGAAGGGAATGCCTGAACACACACCTCTCTTTCTCCACGTAATCGTAGGTTAATCACTGTGTCATGTGGCCAAAATAACACCATCTATGCCTGATAAGAATCCTGCTTCATCGTGATATTTGTTGCTCAATAGGACGGTCTTTATTGGACACAGAAAGCTTAACAGGCAAAGTGATTTGCAGTGGATGACGACTGCTGGTTTTTATCGAAACCCCCTAATCACCCAAGAGCGAGCCAACAAATGCTCTACGTTACTTTATGCGTTTCTGGTTAATATGACATCTTTTAAAATCTTTGACTGAGCAAAAGCAAAAGTGTTGCCAAAGAATAAATATTTTTGTGGCAATAAATGACAAATCGGGCAAAAAGAGCCGCCTTTGTTGCCACTGTGGTATGTCAACCACACAGTCGGTCTGTTTAAGACGACACTTCTTTATGTCCGAAGGCCCTCTGCATTCCTCCACAGACAAAAGGCTGCACATCTATCAGCAGTGACCTCTGGACCACTTCATCTGTCTACACCATCGCCACTTCAGCTAAGATACCAACGTAACCCGTGACCAAAGGGCAGGCTTCTACGGAAATACCGCTTATTTAGCCAATATGCATGTGTCTGTTTGGGCCTGGATGAACCTCATCCCCTCATCCCCAGCAGAAAGGATGCCAGATGCTTCCAGGTGGCTTATCTTCCTCTGCCACTGGGCCCAGTGGACCGTCCGCTTCACTAACTACGGGGTGACTTTGTGACCACAGAGCCACCTTTCAGATTAGCAGTGTCCATGTTGTTTTACTGTTACTGCCCCTGGGCCGAGTGAGTCCTCCCAGCTCTTCTTGCTCTCAGTCTCCCCTCAGCTGAAAGGAGACATTTATCTGACGGGACGATAGTCAGCAGACCGGCAAACTTCCCTCTGTTGTCACTGACTGTAATGCTTTCTGATTAGATTTATTTTTCTAATCCCTTCAATGTTAAAATATTAAGACAACCACGTCTCATTCATTTTGTAAGACTGAGTGAGTTTAAGGTTTCGCTCGTAAATTCCCCAGCTCGTGATGGGTACTGTGCGTTTCCTAAGAAAACTGGCATGTGCTGTAGTTGGAGACACCTAGAAGCCTTTGATCCGTTAAGCACATCTTAGGAATGGTTAATTAGATCAGCGGTGCTGACTGCTGCTTCTGTATTATATGGTAGATGTCAGGTATCAGTGCCCTTGTAATTAGTCCCTCCATAGAGAGTAGACCTTAATGAACTGCCGTTGTTGACAATCCGTCAATCTATTGTCCATTGAAAAAAGAAGACGTAAAGTCCCGGGGGATTGCTGGAGAGGCAGCAGTTCAGTGTAATTGCTGTGGCAGCGGGCTAGCAGAAATAATCAACCATCAAAACAGGAACATGTATGTCTGCAAGTGTGAGCATATGGCATTTTGTATTAAGGTCGGGACAAGATATGGGTAATTTATACCATTATAGAAGATAGACCGTGGTGTGTTAATGGGAATCAGCATTCTGTTACAATGAAGATGCACAGATGAGCTTGGATGCAGCTGCATTTACATTCAGAGATTCCTGACTACACATCTGACTTGTTTTTATTGTAGGCTTTTAAAAGTTGTGTTTTATACCTCAGTTGGATTTGAGACTATTGTAAGGCCCTTTTAACCATTTCCTCCTGTATAGTCTGTCAGAGTGTCGGCGCTTTCCCCTTGCAGTATAATCGTCGCTTTATCAGCATGCTCTGGAGGAGTTGTGTGTGACTACAATTTACCCCAGTTTTAATCCTGCTGGCTCATGAGTTTTAATTCTGGCTGATCCTTGTGTCTGAAAAGAGAATGGAACAATCTGAAGTTGCAGTGTAGAGTGATGCTGGAATAAACAGATGTGGGGGGATGACGGGAGATAACCCCACATCCCTCTTTTACACCAGCCCAGATTTGCAAACACTTTTAATGCTGCTTTTGCTTTGGTTCAGACATATGGATGACACTTGTTGGATGGAATGTGGGGAAGAAAAAAAAAACCCACATTCCAATGATCTGGACCAGTGGAATTTGAAAACACAATATGTAAAAATGTGTTTAATTTCATTACATCTGGTTGCAACTTCCACTGCAATGGATGGCGACACATATATTCCAACTGTAGATATTGGTCTCATCACAGTGTTCTAGTTTTCTTCCTGATGCCTGTCTGTGGTCCATGGAAATGCTATGAATTCTTCATGTGCAAACACACACCATCGTCTTCAGCATTTATGGTAAACCTGTAAGAAGCGTCACGTTTGTGCTGATGGATTGTGGTCACTTTGGGGCTCTGACCTGGGCCCTGTTCTCCTAGATCTTTATCAATGACACCTTCGCTGCGATGCGCAGTCACTACTTCACTCAGACTCCAATTATGTGAATCTAGAAAAAGTGTGGACGCCTCATCCGTATTTATTAATGTTAATGCTCAGAGTCCAGGAACAGTCAGATGGTGCATCTTAAGGAATGGAGACGTGCATGGAACATTTAGCCAAACATCACGCCAGAGATCTCCATGTCTCCTGCTTGTTTTTATTGTGTGTCTGAGGGGTGCTTATCTGTGCACAATAAACCATGTTAGTCACCAGCAGACCTTGGTTTGTTTATTATTCTGTTGCTGGCTCCCTCCAGACATCCCTGTGTGTTGTTGCACATGTTGCCTTCTATGCCTTCATTCTGCCTTTGGACAGTTCACCGAAGCAGATGTTCAGATGTTTTCCTAGTGTTGTTGTACTTATTGGTTACATATACGTATTTCCACATAATATAACGTGGTCTGAAGTTTGTTCTTGATTTTAAAAAAGTGACCTTTGTTACATGTCCCTCACAGAATATCAGTGGATTGTTCCTCTATTCATTTGTCTGAAAAAGTCTCCAAATCGCTACATCTTAGTTTCAATTACTACCACATTTTGAGCTAAATCCTCTTACGAGGCCAACCAGTGTTTTCAAACCCATCTGGAAGTTAAGCTCAGTGATCATCCTTGTTTGAACCCAATATTCAAAGCATATTTTGCTCCAAACTGCCACTGTCTGACTTTTTAGTGTCGCCTGAGATAAACCTCATTCTGGTTCACATTTTCCTGAGAGGACCCGGACTTCAACAGTTATTTTGTGATGTGAAAACATTATGGGTATCAGGGCTTCTATCAGTCATCTGAAGTTTCTAAGATAAAAACACTCTGTCAAGATTCATTATACAGCATCACATATGGGACAGGGACATGCCATAATGTGCTACTCATTTTGTTGAATATGCATTTGATGCACTTGGCTTATGCCCCTCTCTCTCAAGTCTCATTACTCACTGCAGCTACAGGGATAAAAGACATCATCAACTTCCCCATTTATTATATTTGGGTGCTTTTGTTGGCCAGGAAGGCAGATCTGTAGCTCGTTCTTGCTGTGAGCCAGTTCATTACGCTGCCCCCGGGAGGGGACTGGTGCGTATCTGTGTGGATGCTCGTCTATAGTTTGACTTTAGTGTGCAGATATCTTTGTGATGACATCTGACACAACCTCATTTGACCTTATCAAAGCATTTTGAATGCCACTAAGCGGGCTTTTCTATTATTATTTTTTGAAAGCGGTAGTCTGCTTGTGTGACTGTTTCCATAGAAACCACAATCTCTGGGAATATACCACATCTGACATTAGATACTGTCCGTCTCCATGGCAACACGTGCCTTACATCCCAGATAAATATAGGATTTTTTTGTAAATCCGAATAGGTAATATACCATGACTATATTTGTGCAAATAACTCTCTTCTCTATATCAGGTAGCATTAAATATCATGGTTTCTTCACCAATTGTTAGAAATAATGTCACAGATGATGTGTTCATTGTTGTTGAAACCAGGCGAGATGCTGCCTATGTAGCTTAGGCACTGAATTGATCCAGAGTCGGGCTCGGTATTGCATCAGTCCTCCCTCTTAAATGGATTCAGTGTTTAATCTGTCCCCGTTTCTCCTGACTTGTCACCTTCCATCACACCCCACTGCATTTTCATTATGTTCTTGATGTCCGAAACAAGGAAACACAGCTCCTGAGCCACTGGTTTGTGTTCTCTCAGTCGTCCCATCAGTTCATTTCAGATGACAAAAGTATTTTTTTAAATGGGCAAAAATCACAAATCTGCATATTTTAGCATTTCTTATATAATGAGGTACACGTAGTGCCTTTGGAAAGACTGCGAGCAATATTTAACATTTTAAAAGTCTACATTTTTTATTGACTCTGAATTGTTGCTGTTAGATGTTGCTCCATTTTCACACTTTGTGGAAAAATCAGGATGCTGCCTGTTATTTAAATTCCAGGCAGAAAACATGTCGGAGCAGGAGTTTCTGACTTCATCTGGTCCATGTTTCCCGGAAAACCCCCCCAAAAAAACAAAACCTCCAATCAAAGGGGAAATCCTGCTGACTTTGATGTTGATATTTGTCTTTAACTAATAGCCAGCAGCAGGTGGATGGTGTTTCCCATGTGATGATGATATATTTTTTTATGCACCCCTTTCATGCCCTCCAGCCAGGAAACAAAGAGCTGATCATACTCCTGGTTGTCTTTCCGAAAATATGAGTGGATTCATTTTACCAGGAGAACAAAAGTGTTTGATATTTTGCTTTTATGTCTGATGGATGGATTTGTGGCATATAGGCCAATCTAGCCATTGTATATCAGATACAGGGTTTCCTTAGGTTGGCAGGTATTTGTGTAATGCGTGGTGTGAATGTAAACACTAATTACAGTTCCAGGGACTCTGGCAGAGCATCAAAGTGTAAAGATTCTAGCCAACCAGACACGATGGATTGCAAACTCAGGACATGTTTCTGGATGATTTTTATGCTTTTTCCACATTTCCTGATTTAAAGTGGGAGAAAATCCCACTTCATCCACTGTTGTCCAATGAATGAACTGTTAGCAAGAGTCTTGGATGATTTGTGTTATTACACACTGACACAACCGGTGTCTGGAGCTCTGACCTTGGGAACTCCAGCAGGAGAGCTGTTTATTCTGCAGCGTCGTCCTGCCTGCAGCCCCCCGCCGATGTCCCAGACTACCCAGGGCTCTCTGCATCGTTCAGTCCCACGCCAGATGTAGACAATCAGCAGGACTGACACGTGTCCCCTCAAATGTTATAACAGAGTGTCGTCTTTTTAAAAACATCTCCCAACTTTCTGTGGAAATCGGGGGACCCTTGTGGCACATCGCACTTGTTGACTCACTGACATTCAAGTAACACATGTTGGTACCAAATGAGATTTATGTTATTTGATTCTCAGTGGTCTTTGGGTCAGCGTCTTAAATGGTGGATTTGCTTCCCGGTCCTGCAGATGGTCGTTGAGGCAGAACTTGTTTTAGAAATGATTGTTTTTGTCCTTCTGCTCAACTGTGTAAAGCTGCCCTGGTCATTAAAATATGCACCCCGTCCTACCGCATTTGAAAAGAGCGATTGTGGAACAATGATGGAAAGTGATGGAAAGATGTAATGTACTTGTCATTCTACCACTTGCGTGACTTTCCACCACCGTGCACACAGAATCAAGATATCCCGGTTTGCATATACTTTAAATGAAATTATATTTAATCCCATAAAATTGCATCTGTGGTGTGTGTGTTTATGCACCACGGCTGTCGAGCTTCTGCGTGCTGCTGTCACTGTTACTGAGTCTTTTATCCGCTTGACTGACAGAATTATTATGACGGCTCTGTCAAAATGAAAGACAAGAAGAAAGTTTTACGCTGATCTCCGGCTGATCTTTGTTTTTCTATGTGTGCGTTTGTTTTACCTTTGTTTTGTGGACTTATTCAGTAACAGTTAGAAGCACTAACGCCTAAACATTTGCCTGAGTTTTGCACAGGCTCATTGTTGTCAAATGTTTAAATGGTGGAAGAACAGGTTATAGTTGCCCCCCCCCCGCCAGTCTGGGGTAAAGTATTTACTTACTAATACCAAAGACCTGTTAGTTATCAATTGTTTCATTTTGACTATGTCAAATAGTATCCAGCCTGCAGCTTTTGTTCCCTCTTTGCTAACTTTTTTTCTCCCTTTTTTCCTCATTTTTCCAGTTGTCCATTCCTGGCGCTGCACTTGACTCCAGTTATTCCAGTCATAGGTGGCGTGCTATTTATCTTTGTGCTGGGGACACTCCTGAGGACAAGCTTCAGTGACCCGGGGGTCCTGCCCCGGGCCACAGCAGATGAAGCAGCTGACCTTGAAAGACAAATAGGTAAGATTTTAACTGGGTTATTTTTTAATTTGCTCAGAATCGGTTGTCAACTTGGCTAAATTACTCATTAAGAACAGGACTGATTCCCTGAACTCTTTAAGGGCGCCGCTGCTCTGTACTTTAGTGGATTATCACTGCTTTACTTTGGTTTAGCTTTTTAAACCCCCTTTTTAAAAATCCATTCAAAAGTTTTGCTCCTTTGGGACCTGATCGGTGTGTTTTCCCAGCAGTGGTCCTTTCCGTGCTTCGGGCCGCCGGGGCCTCATTAAACAAACTCTGGACCAGCTTAATTAATCTCATTAGGAGACTTAAAAGATTTTGAAGAAGGTAAAAGACGGCCAGCCTAGAGCAGTGGCTCGAAACATCAGCGTGTAATAATACCTTATGGGCAGCATTTATTTCAGAGAACAAACAAATTAATTGCCTAAAATATGAAGATAGTTGACCCAAATTCCAGACAGCGCTTCTCTTTCTGTCCTCATTTCATCCCAAGTATGTTATGATTCCCGTATGTTGAAATCATGTGTAGCAGACTCTTTGTCATGTGTGATACACATAGACACTATACCGGTTGTTGATGTGGTAATTCAGTCATTAATGGGTACATGACTGAATCAGCTAAGACTATTCTTCAATAACACAGTGTTGAGACCACAATGTTGTAAATTTTGTCTTTTTTTTATTGGTTTATATACCTTCTTCACTTCATTTTTTTTTCCTGCTGTGGTGCTGATAGTGGTGCTCTCTGTTTGGTCCTGAAAACCTCTTTACACCAGGGGGGTAAAACCAGACCTAACCAAATTTGAGATTCCACCTACATTTTCCCCTCAGAAGAAAAATGAAATAGATAATTACTATCTAGGAGGGTTGAGCTTGTTGGACACGTTGTAACGCCTCAGATCTCTGTAGCCTCAGTTTCTGGAACGCTCGTCAGTTTCATAGCTGCAGGGAATGAATAGACTGCTTAAATGTTTGAATACAAATATTAGATTCCACCATCTTCTCTTTGAAAGGGGCTGGGCTTTGATAGCATAGGAGCGTGCTCATGCACAATGTTTGTTTTGCTGTTTCATTAAAGTCATAGCGTGGCAGCTTGATATGCAAGACATTAGAAACACATCTGTTAGCTCTTAGCCAATCACCCAACCTCTTCCCAGAGTTTGAACTCTTAGGTATTTCTGTCTCTGTTACTATTTTTAGATCATTTTTGTCTCTTTTCAGCTGGGATTTAGAATTACTTTCTGTAGCACTTTAGCTTACATACATTAATTTTTTACACAGCACCTACTAAGTAGATAATGTATTCCTGTGCAGATAATTTGTAACATAAACTTGTTTAGTTTTTTTTTTCTTCATACACACTCGATTTATACCCCTGTTTATATCAAGCTTCCACAGTCAGCATGCATGTCATTTATCGAGGAAATCAAAACCAGCAAAAGCTGTTGTAATTCATCAGCACCCTAGTGAATAAATGATGATGTTTTGAATCCAAAAGAGCTACAAGGTTCAATTACTAAGCACCCCTACTGATCTGTTGTCTAAATCTTTCACACGAGACATCAAGATCTTTATACTTCAGCTACTTTAGAAGCCAGGCTGTCGCTGGTCTTTGCAAGCTTAAAACTCCAGGATCTGTTAAATGTTTTCATCTTAAATCGTGTGTGGAAAATGTGGCATGTTTAGACGCCATACTGACTCTGCAGCTGGACCACAGCCTTTCCACTCGGTGTTTGATTCCACTTGCATTGATGTGGCACATTTCAGTTGTTGTTTTTAATGTTAGTGGAAAGAAAACATGCCATTCAAGTGGGGAAAAATTAGCTAAAACCCCCAAATAGAACAAGCAAATTCCTCTCTCCAGATGTTCCAGTCATGAAACACTGCTGTTGGAGACTGAAGCTGTCTGAAAGTTACAGCTGGTGGAATTTAGGGGTCTAAAATAGACTCCATGGAGCATAAAACCAAGCAGCACTGACAATGTAAACGCAATAAACTGCTACAGTGAGTAAATGAAAGCACGTCTGGTGGAAACATGGGTGGTAGAGATATGATATGGAGCTTTTTATAGTTGTGCTTTGGGGATAAATGTTAAGCAAAGATGGGATAGATGTGTTGTCTTGCATGTGTCTGCATATACCAGACACTCTGGCATCCATACAGGAACATTCTGAATATTCTCTGACCTTTGTTTCCTTCCTTCCACCTCATGTCATTAAGCCCAAATGGTGGATGTGATGGCAGCAAGTCAGTTTTTCTTTCCAAAGCTGCCAAGCTGACTCCTGACTTATACAGGAAATAGCATTTTGTATTTGGCACTACTACAAAGAGATGTACATCAGGAGAGGATGCTTTGACATATAGATTTGTTGGGATAGTATCAGCCATTGATGTGAAAGCTTTCGGCTTTTTCGTTTACGTGTGATGCGGGAATAACTGAACAATTCATCTAAAGATAATAATACATTTCTGTTTAACCTCTGAGTTTAATAAAGGATTTGTAGTCTACTTCAGTGTCAATGTCCCCTTTTCTCTGACAGAGATACACTTTAACTCACTGTTCTTTGTGGATTGACTCATAAAATGCCACATGTGGTGACGTGATGCTGCTCTTTCTTGTTGATTGTTACTTGGTTTCCTTTCATGCCCAGATGTTGATGGACTGTCAGATGAATAAGTGATAGAGGCTTTGTGGAAGAGTCAGAATCACGCTCTTCTGAAATGCTTCTCAGTTGCAATGCGTAAGGACCATAACAGTTTGTCTTTTTTAGATTTTTAAATGTTAACACATACATTTAGATTAAACAAACTTTCAAATATTCTCTGGAGAATTGGGTTTGGATTTACAGTAACACCATTTTATTTACTTTGTGATTTGTGGAAGGGTTATAGCGTCATAAACTAGCGTGGCTATAAACTTCATCCAGGTGCCATAATAAAATGCACCGCAAATCACCAGAGAGAGCCTGATAAATCACGTTAGACGCGGCTTCTGCGCGATTTCAGACAAGCTTGTCCGATTTCCACACCTTGCAGGCTAACTCGTGCCATCATTTGGATTTGGTCTGGATCAGATTATCACCATTATGACCATGAGAAGATGTAGGAGGTGACACAAAAACGTAAATAATTGTAGACTGTCGTGCTAAAGTTAGAATTTAGATACATAAATAATAGATTTTATTCTTTTTTGAAAACTCAAGGAAACATTGCTGCAGATTTCCTAGATGTTAGTTTCTCAGCCAGCAGGTTCTGTACATCTCACATATGTTTTGGATTGTCCCCAGTTTTCCTGGTTGCACACAGAGCCCTTTAATTATTAGTTTCCCTTTAATTCTCACCAGCAGGCCACCTCCTGCACAATTTGGCTGACATTGGAAACCTTTATAGCTTTGTGGACGAGGACATAGTGAAGTAAACAGGGTAAAAGTGATAAGTGAAGTCACATTACAGCAGTACATTTAGTACAATGGATCAAATATACTTTTCATCTCTTTAATTTCCATATCGAATTGAGCAAGTATTATTTCTGTTATATCATAAACTGTGTGTGTGTGTGTGTGTGTGTGTGTGTGTGTACACTTGTTCTGTTACATCACTTGCCAATCAATTTGTGGCTACGAGCTCTGAGTTTTCTATCAGACCAGATCAACAGTTGTGGCGCAGGGCCAGTCTTGTCATTTATTTAGACTGTTTGTTGGATTAGGGAGGGCTGCAGGGGCTTGTGGAGCGCAGGAACTACACTAAAAAACTGAAACTGGCTCCCAGTAACTGTGTTTGAGGGTTTTGATTATATAAAGTTACTTTTGGAGGACTTGGAGTCACTGCAAATGTAGAAATCCTCTCAAAGTTGTCCTCTGCACACTGGAAATGTGAGGAACATGCTAAAATTGGGTTTGGAATTTAGGGGAAATCAAACTTGTTTTACAGATGGACCCTTTATTTGAAAAATAACTGCTCAAAGAGCAATTTCTATTTTATGATGTGATGTTTTAATGTGTGTGATACCTCTGAAAGTGAAGTACATCCAGACACACACACTCCAGTGTACGTAATAATAGTCTATCAGTCAATGTAAATGATGTACTGTAATTTAGGAGAACGGTGATTAGATGATTTGGGCTCCTATGGTGTTTACATGACTCTGTAGTGGGCATTCTGAGTATGCAGTATTTTGGTGAGTACAAGTTTTCAGGTCCACACCCAAGTCTTCATTTTAAGTGATAGATGATGATGTCTAAGATAGTCATCGCCATGGGACATTTTGACTGCTTCTTTCACTGATGGTGTTTGTTTAAGATCATTGTCCTCTTGGAACAGGAGATCCAGCTTGAGCCAAGATCTGCCTCTCTTTGTCCTTACGTTTGAGTGCCAGTTGTACTGACAGCTAAACTGTATCCCCAGTCTCTGCTGTAGGTACTGTATTTTGGGGATGAAAGGCCTCTTCCTTGTATCCAAACATGTTTTTGTCTCACCATCACCATCAAACATCAGTGGTGTGTTTAGAGCAGGAGTTTTTCTCGAGGGCAACAACTTGTGCCGATACACAAATGGAGAGACTGACATCTCTTTTTATTTGGTTTTTGTTGATTATTGTTATTTCCCAGTGTGGTTTCCTCCTGAGACACAACTGTGTTATATATTTTTCACATCGAAACAGTGTTTTGACAATCTACAAAAGTCATTAAGAAGGCGTCCGCAGTGATATAAAGGATATTGCAATGCAAACCATTCTACCACCAGCATTTATGACACCTGACAGCAGCAAATATCAGTTTAAAATGCAACGTTGCTGTGAAATCCATGACATTTCTCCAGCAGCAGAAGCCAAATTGTTTTGTGAATCATTCACACTCTCCCCACATCTTTGGTCTCTCAGTGGAGTCTCCTGAGAGGATGGAGAAGCAGCAGCTTAGAGGAGAGAGGTCCATCGTCATCGATCACTACGGAGATGAATTCACTGCAGCACATTTTGTTGGTTTCCTCTGGCTCCTGTAGAAATGTCAGACACCCACACAAGCCTCCTGGTCCCTTTGCAATCCCCCACTAACACACACTCCTATGTCAGCAATGCTTCTGTGTAAAAGAGCCCCCAAATTATCTTCCTACACACAATATCTCCCACTCTCACAGCGCCTAAAGGTGGAAAAGGAAGCTGAACATGCAGAGATAAAGACACTGACTTTAATTGCTTGGAAATCCTTCTCATTGCTCCCATTTTTGCTGTCAACACAGCCTCTCTGAGCTGCTTTCCAATATTTCCTTCTTGCATTGTGAGGCCTGAAGAGCTTTGTTTTTTTGTTTTTTTTTTTAAAGTTAATTTGAGGACTGTTCACTGAAGCAAACTTCAGTTGTTTATTTGATTTATGTACCAAAGTTTCTGGACAAAGCATCAGTTTAATATCTAAACTGGTGGGAGATAATTACACAATTACACAGGGACTCTAACTCTATGACTAACCTGTATATTTCATATAATGTTCAGATTTATTTTGGCTTTGTCCATTTATTTTGCCGCAGCATTTTCTCATGTTCTGTCTTTCTTCCAAAGATGTGGCCAATGGCAGCACAGGCTACAGGCCTCCTCCCAGGACCAAGGAGGTTGTCATCAATGGTCAGACAGTCAAGCTGAAATATTGCTTTACCTGCAAAATCTTCAGACCACCACGTGCCTCCCACTGCAGCCTCTGTGACAATTGTGTGGGTGAGTTCAAATGTGCTCTGAATTTTTTTTATTTTTTGATGAAGTTTGTTGTCAGGAACGAAAATTCAGGAGTTGAGGAACTCATCCACACTGTATTTTCTTTCATTTTCTAATGTGTTTTTATGAACAGCAGAGTTGTTGCTAAGGGCTTTCAAACACAATTTTGTTATGTTAACTATTTCATGAAAAGCCAATAGCATGTTAGGTACTCAGTGTGTTCAGTATGTAAAAATGTAATTATGAGCCATAGTTCAAACAGAGCATCAGCAATGAGTGACTGGTCCAGAATTCCAATTCTTCTAGAGTGTACAGAGGCAAATAGGAAAATACTAATAGAATATTGGAGCAAATATAATTATAATTGGAATAATAAATATTATTATGTATATAATTACTATTATAATATTATCTATAATATATAATATAAGTATTATCTAAAATATGATATATATTATTATTATTATGGAACTATAATAATATAATTATAATTAAATAATGGGCACTTTGGTTTGGATTAGGTTCACCAGTTGGGATTAGACATGATTAGGAATACCCAAATCTTGAAACAGATGTGCCACCGCAGCAGAAAACTACTCCTCATCTGAGATCAGGCAATTTCATCTATTGGAATAAAATGTGATGCTGTATTTACAGCAGTGACCCAAATCTCACCTCGTCTGTGGAATGTTTCCCAGACCCGTGACCTTTGCTCCGGAGAGCAAGCAGAGGGATGGAACAGCTATAGTAAGAGCGATAAATTAAACTGCAGCAGTTACATTTTGCCATATTTTTCAGAAAAAAGTAAAAGAAAGTAAATAGACGTGAAAAAAAGCAGAGTGGCAGATTATTTTTCCCATCAGAGACAATTCCTCCTTTAATGTCTGTTTCCCTGTCAGAATCAGCACTGCTGGAATATTCTGGGACACATGAGGAAGAAGTAAACAGAGAGAGAGAAAAATGGAGACTGGCTGGAATAAAGACACACTGGCAGTCAATAAGAAATCCTCACAAGTCTGTATAATGCACTATTGTGGGCTGTAAGCACATTTCCAACATTTGTATGTTGGAACTGTCTACACTTGCCTTTTTTCAGCACCCTGTATTTATATAAGAGCTTTTTCATTCCAAAGATCGGTGGCTGTTGTAGGAGCAGATGTGAACCAAAGATGGCAGAGAGATGAAGGAATATGAGGACATTTTGGCCCTGCAGATGGGTGGAAATGACAAGTTCAAATGAATGTCAGTAGGAAATGGTACCTGTTTCATTGGTTGGTTGAGTGGCTCTCATTAGGAGTGAAAATTAGGAAAGGAAATAATAAAATCCTACGTTTTAACCCATTATGCTATTGTAAGTAGAAATTTATTTTAGTTATATTATTAGACAAGACCAAATTACTTTTTCTGGGGATCAGCTATTTCCTCCTGCTTGTACACATTACCTGACTTCCCCTCCTGTCATTTTCTTCCAATGGTTTTGTAACAGCAGGAAGGTAATAAGCTCTTAAATGACACAGCAGTGACAGGGTCTCCCTCACAGACCTGAAGTTCAATGGTAGAGCCCTGTCTATTGGTATGCGGGCATCACACATTACCTGCCTTTACTCCTGCTTCCCTTCACATCACACGTGCTCCCTGGCCTTTAAATCCAGTTGTCGTGTTTACAGTGAAGGTGCTAGTTTGATTTTGTTGAGCATATCAATTCTGTTCCAGGTCTGAGAACTGCTGCCATTTGATGTGCTCCATTAATGGAGATTAAATGAAGCTTTAAAATTTCATTATTATGTAATCAAACAATTAAAAATACAGATAAAGACTTACATTCTCAAGTCATTATGAAACATCAGTCAGTAGTTCAAATCCCTTTGGTAAATACTAATCTGTATCAAGTCTGTGTTAATGTTTTATGTCACTAATTCATTAGCAGTAAACCTCAAACTCGGGATGTAAACAGTTTTACATCCGCACAAAGCTGATAATGAAAACCAGTGAATGCACAGGGAGACATGGAGGGATATCTTACTTCTCTGTTGGCTCACTGGATATCCTCGACTCTTGTCACAGTGAAAATCAAATGAAGCGTTGATTAATGAAGAGAAAACATTATTTCACCTCAGTGAACAAACACTGGCTTTATGTAGTTGGTTAAGTATTTACCAGCTGGCCCAGCCAGTTTCCACACAGTCTTTTATTTGTGGCCGGCTGCCCCATTGTGAACGTTGCCTGTCCCTTATTGATCTTTCTATTTTTGGAGCCGTAAATCCGTGCTCCAATCGACCGGCAACCCGACCGGTATCGGCCGATTTGCGTATTAACCGAATCGGTCGAAGACATCATTTCAACCGATCAAAACAGTCGATTGTGTTCAGCAATATGCACAAAACACTTTCACCACAGCTGAAATGGCATTTCCCGTTAAGAAGTTAGGATTATGGTTAGATTAACACTCTCTCACTGTAATCATCCCAAATAAAGCATAAGCCTATCTGAAAAGCAATCCTAACCTCAACTTTAAAACCACATCTTCACCCTCAAACAGTCCTTTGAATTTATGAGGGCCAGGCGAAATCTCCTCACATCCCAAAAATGTCCTGACTTTGATAGTAGAATGACTATTTTGGGCATTACAAGAAAACACACAACACACGGCACTCTTTCTTTCTCCCCTAAAAAAGGTCATAAACAGTCTCACCCAGGTAGATGGGTATAGATGACTCACAGATAAAAGTAATAGTTTTTGTTTCTTGCTCTGCACTTTATCTGATCAGTTGTCTGATTGCAGGGAAATTACAAGGGCTCTCTGACTTTATTTGGCTACTGCCTTTTTATGTTCTTAAAGCCCCTGTTCCATTATTGGAATTGCTTACTGCCCCCCACCACCTCCGCAACCATCTCGTTGGTGATTGGCTGGAACGTGGTTTGCTATGTTTTGGCGCACAGCCTGTGCCCCTAGTGGTTTCTTTCTGTTTACAACCCCTGTGATGTCTCCAGAGACCGCGCTGTTTCAGTGTATTCAGGGGGTGGACAGCCAGTGGATCAAGGGGGAGATGCCTGTGATTGGAGACAAACGTGAAATTGCGATGAAAGTGTGCGTAGTGATGGTGGATTGGAGTGGTAGTGGACTGCATAGCGCACCTTTAAAGGTCACTCCTGTTAACGGTCGAAGGAAATACCAAACAAAACAGAGTTCCTGGCAAAGACCTCACAGAAGATGTTAGTTGAGCATTTGAAATTAACCTGTTTTTTATGTGTCTGCCCACTCAGAGCGTTTTGACCACCACTGTCCCTGGGTGGGCAACTGTGTGGGGAGGAGGAACTACCGTTTCTTCTACATGTTCATCCTGTCGCTCTCCTTCCTCACCATCTTTATCTTCGCCTTTGTCATCACACACATCATTCTACGTAAGTATTCTGCACGCTCCTGTCTGTCCTCCAGGCTGTTCCCGGGCCAGCAGGTGTAGGGGGGTGTTGGGGAACGCTGCAGCCTTCTGGCCCATCACCATCTTTCCTGCTAGAAGGCTGTGGACTGTTGAGTTCTCCAGCAGCGAGAGCCGTAAATGTCAGCGGATCAGTGCTGCCTTGGGACAAATACAGGCCGAGATGAACTGCTGGAACGTTTTAATTAACAGTCTTTTTATTTGTTGATGACGAGTCCAGTTAGAGAAGTAGACATGACTGCAGTGGGATACAAATGTCAGAACTAGTTAAACAGCATTATATAGATCATGATAAACTGTTCAAAATCTTCACTTGACAGCTCTCTCTCTTTCTCTCTCTCTCTCTCTCTCTCTCTCTCTCTCTCTCTCTCCCCTCTCTCTCTCTCTCTCTCTCTCTCTCTCTCTCTCTGTCTTTATTTATTTATTTACTGTTTCATTTTTTGTTTAATTTTCGGTTGCCAGATTGTGCCAGATTTCATGGGCGCCCTCTGCCTCGCTCATTTTATCCTGCTGGCAGAAATGTCTGCAGGAAGTTGTGGGTCTGGATCGCGTAGTCACCAGCAGTTCCCACGTTCCATCCACTCGTTTGACATTTTTGTGTGTGGCAGTCTAATTGAGACTGAGTTTTTCTGTTCACAGGCTCCCATCGAAGTGGTTTCCTCAATGCACTTAAAGACAGCCCGGCCAGATATCCTTTCACCAAAATTAGATTTGTTGGTTCTGCCATATATGTGTTTTGTCAGTTTTTGATTTTTCAATCAATCACCCATTTATTGTCTGTGTTCAATAGGTTTACATTTTAACTTGGATTAATAAAGGGCCAGGGCTCATTTTATGCCGGTTAAAAGACTCAAGGCAGCTCCTCGTTCTGTCTCTGTCCATAAACTTAGACAGTCTTTGATTTTCTCTGGCTTTGACTCTGCTGACGAACATGTCAGCCTGTTAGAGATGCCAAGTGTGTGTGCTGGATGATTTAAGCTGCAGATGTTACTTCACAGGTTTGCATTATGTCACAACATCTGCATTAGCGATTTAGACTTTGGGAAATCCAAGGTTTTAAAGCAGACTTTTTCATTTGAGACAGTTAAGACAGAAACGGTCAGTTTCGAGATATCCAGCCTTTAATCTTAGTTAGTATTAAGTTTTTCTTTTTTTTTAAATAGCCTTTTTCCTATTCCCAATTCAATGTTGTGCCTTTGTTACAAGAAGAACCACGTCTATGTCATCAATGCGTTCATTCATTTGTACTGTATGTTCACTTTTCAGCGTTAATCCCTGTATTTCCAACCAGCGCCCCCTGCTGGTTGGAAATTAATTAATATAATTAATCCTGATTTCCAAGATTTTATGTGGGCATTCTTATTTGAGGTTACGGGCATGAATCTAATTCCAAAAATTAAAAGAAAAAACAATGAAAAAAAATCACAATTATTATGTGTGTGTAGAATAACCGTATAGATACATAGAGTAAACTGTATAATAATAACAAGAAGAAGAAGAATGTTGAAATGTAAACCTTAAAGAGCGAAACACAGGATCAGGGTAGTTCCTGTCTTTCTGGCAGGATAAATGTGTGCCACGCTGAGGTGATAATTGCTTGCACTCCAACAGTAGTTTAACAATGATCAACTGTAGTCAATTGTGTCGTCACAGCTTGGCACGGCATTAATAATGGTGACACGTCCTTGCTAAGAAAGCAGATTGTGAAGAGAAAGAGGACAGACAAAAGGACTGAATTGGATCATTTAGTTGATTTTTACAGTTGAGTAACACGCTGCGCTTTGGTCTTTGAGAAGATTGGACTGGCCTACTGTTAAATACTGTTTTTCACTACCCCCAGAAGGGCGTGCGGCACTAAGCAGTGCACTGGGGATTTGCTGGCTTTAGATATCCTGAGATGTAATTACGGCTCCCTGCTCCTCATTCTCATGAAGCAGAAGGATTCATTCATCTTGGACTGTATTCGTGTTTTTGTGCTTAATATAGAGCAGAGAAAATCAGTGGCATTCTGAAAGCGCCAGTCTCTTGCTAATAAGAGTTTATTGCCGTGTGTATGTGTGTGTGGGGTGTGGGGGGGGGCACTGAAGGTCAATACACACATCTGTCTGAACTTGAACTGTTACATTCTGGGTGGTCTTTTATGTGTCTTTTATGTGTTTAAATGAAAAATAGATTCAGTTTACTGCCATCTGCCGTAAGGTTTCTTCCTTGACTGAGCTGTGTCACTGTGCTGGAAGTGGTGGTGTGTTTCTTCTCAGTGTGGTCCATAGTGGGCCTCTCAGGCTTCCATACCTATCTAATCAGCTCCAACCAGACCACCAATGAAGATGTGAGTACACACCCCACATCAGTATGACGCATCCTGTTCCTTTTTAAGAAAGCCTGGACAAAAGAGAGGTTTTAAACTTTTGAGCATGCTGTGCAACATTTGTGTTGTAGCAGATACACAACAAATGAAACATTAATGTACCACGCTGCCTTTTTCTCCAAACACAACACAGACCAAAAAGAGTCTGTGTTGTGCACCCTGCAGTTTTCCATGTAATTTAGTTTAGCCCTGACCCAGACACCCCACATCAGAATAAGCACTTTGTTACATTTCAGAGGGATGTTTGTCTTGTCCTCTGACATTTTGAGTGTGCTGTGTGTGTTCCAGATAAAAGGGTCCTGGTCTTCTAAAAAAGGAAAGGACAACTATAACCCCTACAGTCATGGCAACATATTTGCCAACTGCTGCGCTGCCCTGTGTGGACCCCTGCCACCAAGGTATGACATTTAACTATTCACAGTTGTGTTAGGAGGTGACCAGGGGTCAGCTTTGCCCACATGTTGACATATAACCGTGTGTGTGTGTGTGTGTAGCTTCTGGGTGCGTCGCCTCCTTTGACCAGCAGTTATTTCTTGGATATTATTTCTCACACTGAAAAAAAAAAACATTTTTCTTATTTTCTATTTAATAGATCACACCACCTGTTTTTTTTTCCAAGTTGTAATTTTGTGTCCAAAGGGAAAAAGAATAAAATAGAACTTTTAGTGAATCCTCCCTCTGATGCGAGGAGCTTTGAAATGAGCTCGCCTGCAGCTCTTCGCTCAATAAAGACTGCTTAAAATACCTCTAAAATCCAAGATCAAAAGTTGGCTTGATATATCAATTTTCACACTTTTTCTGTTCATGTGATTAGTGAAGATACAGACCGACTGTCACAGCCCCAACATTCTCATGTCCATGTGACTGCGAATGTCTGCGCTAGTTTCAGATCGCAGCCTCTCGCCGACAGCTCTCGACGCGCACATCTGTGAAACAAACCCAGACTGCTCTTTCTCTCACCTCATCACGGCTAAAAGTGAGCTCACGCTTGCCCTGTTTGATAGAGATACCTAATTCTATCTTATCTTCCCAGGCCACTGTACACACACTTTAAGATAGAGCACTTACAGTGACGCTAACGGGATCCCACAAACATCTCAGGCTTTTGAGACTCGCTTCCTGTAATCGAGGCCTTCAGCGAGATGCACTCCAAAGCCGCAGGGCACCAGTAATAATACTGGTGTGTGGAAGGGGAGAGTCACCTGTGGACAGACGTCTTCCATCTGTGTGTGTGTGTGTGTGTGGGGTGGGGGGGGCGGCATTGAGGAAGTAAATCGTGTATCACTCCTCCCCCTGCTCTTAATGATCGCTACCCCGTAACTGCGCTTGCTTCCACTCCAGCGTGCATTACTAGTAACACGATCCGCCGCTGTCGGTTTCTTGCTGAGATTCTATTTCCGCCTGAATCCAGCCCAGACCCGCGGGGATAGGCCGTCGACACGTCTGTGAAGTGATTACTCAGCTTGTGCTGCTTATCGCCCAGCGCGCGTATGTGCGTGACATCAACCTTTATCTGACTGATAAGCTTCCATTAACGCTTCTGACGTCTTGGCACACACGTGCAGGTGCGTGTGAGTTCGGCAGCGGTGCCCCGGCGCGACCAGCACGGCGCCGCAGCCGCGTTAAAGGCTCTCACAGCCTCATTTGTGCCTCTGTGTAGACGACGTGTGAAGGAAAGGTCATGAACAGCGCTCTCCTCTCCCCTCTTTCTCTCTCTCTCTCTCTCTCTCTCTCTGACTAGCCTCATTGACAGACGTGGCTTCGTCCAGTCGGACACGCCGCAGCTGGCGCCGCCAACCAACGGCATCACCATGTATGGGGCCACGCAGTCTCAGCAGAGCCACATGGTAAGAGCCCCCAGATGTCAGCACACTCGTCCAGGCCTGTTGTCTATTTAGTCCTCAAACCCTGCTCTCGTGATCTATTGTTGCTGCGCCATTTTCGGGTAGCAGCTCAGAGCACCAGAACCTCATTTGTGACTTGATGTGTGTTTTTTTTTTTTTTTATACTGTAAACCATTTGAAGGAATTGCGGGGAAATGTTGACGCGCGCGCGGCTTCTGTGTAAACACAATAAGAAATGAGCAGAGATTCATTTGTTGACAGCGGCGCTAAGCAAAGCCATGTTGTTTTGATAAAGACGTCAGTCAATAATTGGCCCCTTCCCATAATCGCATGAACAAACGCATACTGAAGTGGTGCATCACTACTGGGAAAGAGGTTCCCCACCAGTGAAATGCTTTCAACATGAGCAGGAAGCTGCAGCTGGAGTAAACACGATCAATCACGCAGATCTGCTGGTGACTCTAGTGCGTACGTGCTCGGTTCTGCTCAACGGGGATTACCATGAAAACACCTCAAGGTGGTATTACTGGAGCAGATCGGGGCAGAATCCCGTCGTGGTTGGAGTCCAACGGGGGGGCGTCACCTGACTGACACCTGACGGGGGGGCGTCACCTGACTGACACCTGACTGTTGCATCACCAGTGATGTAACGGATCCTAAAGGGCAAAACATTTCCCATCAGCGTCGCTTGTGTCACCCTTCGTCACAGGTCGTTGTGAACGCAGCCGTCTGTCCCGCAGACCCCCAGATCAGACTGCTTCTAATGGATTTGATCATGAGGTGCAAATTTACCATCAGTCGTTTCGCAAATAGCTGATCCTGGATCAGCTGCTGGCATGAAGGCGGGCGTCACGCTGACCTCACTAATGAGTTTCCTTCTGACGCGTTAATTGAGGCAACAGGCCCTCCTCTGTTGTCTCTGACCTCGGTCGTTAAACACTGGATTAAAGGCCCGTCCGCACTCATCGCATCTATCCTCACATATTTCCTCCAAAGCGTCGAACGCGGAATGCCGATCGACTCCAGGAAGACCCTCGATTGGCCGTGAGCTGCCAGAACCTTCTCTTAGGTCGGCGCAGGTTACAAATAGCTCGCCATCTGTTTTCTTGCACACGCGCTGGACGTCCTGTTGCGCCAGCTGCGGGACATTTTTCTGCACACTGATAGAGTGAACCATTAACTTAATATCCGTCTGGGAAAGCCTGATGCGCCACATGGGAAGCACATGTGGAGCCAGCAGTCTGTTTCTTTTTTTTTTTTTTTTTTTTTTTGATCGTCTCTTCCATAAATATTCCTTTCACTCTGTTAAAGTGTTGGTTTGTCTTAAGATTCCAGATATTTCACGCAGATTTTGGACAAGCTAAATTTAGTAACTCATTGAAAGGCCAGCATGTGAACATTGCCTTAGTCTGTCTTCAGATGAAATGAAACGGTTATAGTGTATATTTTGTCACTTTTATTGTAATTATTACACATAGTTATTGTAATCTCGGGCCATCTCAGACTCAGGAGAGTCCTCAGCCATAAATTATAAATGTTTTCTTTCTTGGTGGCCGTGGACTGAACAGGCTTTCCTCCAGTGGTTTTCTATCTTTTTAATGATAAATTATTCAGTCTCGCTCTGTTCTTACAGTACAATAAGGCTGCCTTTGGAGCCGGGAAGCCTTTTTTTATACCCAACGCCTTCGTTGCGTCTTAAAATGACACCCTGGCATGAAGAATTTTTGTAACTTGTTACCAGGGTAACGGCAAATTATGTCATTTCACACCCTGATAGCACAAACACGCTTTCTGGGATACGATTTTTAGGAGGGAGGGCTGAGGTGGCAGACGTTAGCCCCCTATAGTTAAATGGTCACTCACCCACAAACCGCAACGTAAACATGTGGAATCCTGTCCTTCCCGTTGGGATGAGGGTCCTTGGTCTGGAATATTAAGCACAAGTCATCATTGAAGCCGTCTTTAAGATGGTTTATGTGCCACTGCGGCCGTCCTGTAACCTGACGGGACATTTCCTTTGTAAATATTTCTATTTTTGGTCTAGCTTCCGTCCTCGCTCGCTTCCTCCGTCGCCGTCTTTTCCCTTTGTGAGCCCAAAGTTATTTTTACACGCACACGAGCCCACAGCAGCTCCATCCGCAGCTGTTTCCTGGCTGATAGCTGCACAGCGGGCGCTGAGTGACGGGCGGCGGTTTCCATTTCTCGAACGTTTCACCCAAGAGTGAGCGCCAGCGGTCGCTCTCTACGACTCCTCCGTCCGCCAGCGACTCACTTCCGCCGTCCCCGAGACCTATCCGAGCCGACGGCGGCGGGGCGGCCCGGTTCCCGAGCGCACGTATCCTGACGCTCCTGCTGCTGCGCTTCACACACACACACACACACACACACACACACACTCTCTCTCGGCCTCCCAAGGTTAGTCTGTCAGCGCGTTACATATTGTTTCGTGTCTGCGGCGGCCTGCTGTGGGGGATGGACGGCGCTGACTCAGTCCGGGCCTGACTGCTTATAAAACACGAGTGGGCACGGAAGAAAGACGAGAGGACCAAGCTCCGTCTTACTTTGCCACCTCTTAATTTCCTCCTCTACCAAGCGCGCACCTGCTTCGCGTGTGTCGGACCGGCGCCGTCACATCACCTGTGCGACGGACGAGATGAACACGACACGCGTAACGTCTCCTCTCGACGGTAGCCTCACATTAAAAAAATGGCATCTGCTCTTTTTAGGTCAGTGAGGTTCATGCAGAGAGGTGAGACCTGCTTCACATCTCCTTGTGGCTCTTTTATTTATTTTTTTGGGGGGGTGATCGGGAAGTTCTTCTCTCTAATCTGGTCTGACCTCCTGGCCTCTCTGCACAGCGGGGGGGGGTCAAAGGTCTGTCGGTCTTCTGTCGTGGGCGCCGTCGCTCTGTGGTGGTGAAGGGCTCCACGGGCTGCGGCCGACCTCGCCGTAGCCTACGCGCGGCGTGGACGAGCGGCAGCGGCCTGGCCCGGTTCCTCCGCTCCGCTTTCAGACGCGCGGTTTCCTCTTTAAGACAAGGCGGTGCGGATCAATAGGCTGTGAGACGGCCGTTGAGCATCCCACTTTCATTCACTGACCTCAGCTTTGGTTTCACCGGGGTGGATGAAAGGCCTTCTCTGTGTGGCTCTCCGGTCTAATGAGGGTACTAACAACTTTCTTTTTTTCTCTCTCCCTCCTCCAATCCTCCTTTTTTTTTCTTTTTCCTGTGGTCTTCACTCATCTTCTGCTTTCTTGATCTGTTTCCACTCTCTCACTCTTCTATTTCTGTCCCTCACCTCCGGCACCTGATCCATCTCTCTGGCCTCCCCCCTCCCCTCCCTGATCGCTGGCCCTGGTCCTGCTTCTGTTTTCCCTCTCTCAGTGTGACCAAGACCAGTGCATTCAGAGCACCAAATTCGTTTTGCAGGCCGCCGCCACGCCCCTCCTCCAGCAGCAGAGCAGCGAGCCCGTCATCCTCACGGCCTCCCACGAAAACGGCGGAACGTTGCCCGGCCGCGCCTCCCTCGTCTTAGGCGGCCCGTGCACCTCGCTGCCCCTGGGCCAGCCCACGCCCCCGACCTCCACCTCCAGCCTCAGCTGCCACGAGCCCGCCGACATGCTGCCAATCCACGGACACGGCCACGCCCACGGCCTTCAGGAGCCCGTGGCTCACCACCATTATCTCACCCCGGAGGAGGTGCCCTCACCGCCGGGCATGCTCCCCTGCGGCAGCCCGATGGGCCACAGCCACACCATACAGGGCGGGTTCTACGACCCGGCCAGCCAGGACTCGCTCCACGAGGACTCCGTCAGAGGGCTGGTGAAGCTCAGCTCCGTCTGACGCTGGGCCACGCGCCGCCCGCCCCCTCCTCTAACCTCAACGCGCACCCACCAAGGTCTCCCGTGCCACTTTAGCTCCAGTTCACTCTCAACACCCCCCCACGTTCCCTTTTCTGCAGCCAGCGGGACTGAAAGCGACAGCCCGCGGTTTCACAGTTAGCTGATGGCGTATGAATGGAATTTTACAAAACTCAAGCGCAGCCAACTGCCCTCAGCCGACGTCTTGCCAAACATCTCTGCTGGATTTGGGAGAGTTTTTTTTTTGGTTTTTTTTGGTGTGGTGTACGACAACACAAGCATGCTCTTTCTTTGTATTTAAGGGAGCGGAACCCGTTAGGAAAATTGGACAGGAGATTCCAAATTAGCATATGTCTTTGAGCCATTACAAGCAAAAAAATATATACTGTACATATAAATGTATTGACAGTACACTTTTGCCAAGATTATAATTTCTGTCATTGGCTCACAGGTCGTTTTAACTGATTTGCCTGCTGCTGATTGGACAGAATCTTGCCTTTGTTTTCCCTTGGATGTGTTCAGCGGTGCAATGGTTGATGTCACCATGTTGCATATCATGTCCTTTTTATGTTTTAAAGAAGAGTTGTACTGTACCATGGTTATTACAGATCTTTAAAAAAAAATTATATTTCCTGTGGATATTAATAAAACACCGACTTTTTATCAGATGAGGTCGAATTAATCTGCAGGTTGAGGAAGCCCCAGTTGTGGTAATGGTGAACCTTTGGGGTCTTAGACCTTAAACAATTTTATAAAGCACGCGGATCTTGAAATTTCCTGGGGAAAGCGATGTGCACCGTTGCTTTCTCTTTGGTCTCAATGTTACTTGTCATCAGACAAAAGTAATTTGAAGATGAAACAAGGGTAACTCACCGTTGCGTTTTGACCTGAGCTGCTCTTTCCCTGCCGCTCCAGATCTAAACCTCTCCCTCCCCCCTGTGGCTGACCTCGGGTACTGCAGCCAGCTCCTGCTTTAAAGGCGCGCTCCTCCGCATTTCCACTTGTCTTAAGTCAAACACCAGAAGATCTATTTTTTTTCCACCATAGAAGTCTCTTTTTTTAATCTGCACTTTTTCATGCTGCTGTTTGGTTTTAAGAAAAACAAAAAACAAAAACAGAATGAGCTCACTTTTGCTCATGGTTTTTATTTCTCTGATGAATCTGAGAGCATAACAAAGCATCACCGGCTGAATGTTCCAGAGGACTTCAAATCCTACAGGGTGAAAAAATATTCATGTGAATGGTCTTTGTGTTGCCTGTGGCCACTAGCACTTAAAATAATAATAAAAGCAGCATTCACCTGGAGAAGGAATAAGAAACAATACTAACGCCACTTTTTTATTTTATCATGCACAATACATAGAAAAGTGTCCTACGCAGTAAAATATCAGGTATCAGGAATAAAAACCTGACACTGGGAAATGAAAATCCCAGTTATCCCAGTCCTTTTTCTTTGCAGGATTTAATGTGGCCCTGGTCCTCAGTTCTACAGGACGTAACCAAAGTTAAGCCATTCCACTCTTAATATTTTCTGAAAGAAAAATGTAAATAGCCTCAACCTGACCTTACCCAAGTATTGGCTGTGTGATTTTAGTAAAGACAAACATTTCTGAGCTGTAGTTTTTATTTTAACGTTCCAAAATGCTCGGCGCTGACAGTAAGTCGCTGCTGCTTTTTGTTACACGCGTTCCTCTGGATTCAGTCTGCGTCATATTAACGGGACACTTAAGAGAACACAGGAGATGAACATACTGGAGCTGCTGCTCTAAACCCGGCCTGACGACGGTGTCCGTCCTCAAAGACGCTAATCTAGCTCACGCATGACGGACGTCGGCGAAGGTTCCGCCCCCCCCTCCACCCCCCACCCGGCGGTGGGAAGCGTGTCCGAGTCACCAGAGTTTGACATCGGCGAGCTCCAGGTCTCCCATGATCTCCAGCTGGTCGATGCTGCCGAGGTCCTGCACGCGGTGTCTGAACTCGAACAGGTGGGAGCCGTTGACCGCCAGCTTGAACTGGTGGGGCTGACACAGGATGAGGACCTGGCGGGAGACGGAGACGCCGTTACGCTCCCGACGCGTCGACGGGGCGGGGGGGGGGGCGGCGCCTACCTCAAAGTACTCGCCCGAGGAGAAGGGGAAGAAGGGCAGCTCCCGCTCCTCCTGACCCCAGCACCCGCCCAGGTACGAGTTCCTGATGAACACGCCCGCCTTGATGCGGGGGTTCAGGTGCAGGGCCACGTTGTCCGTCCTGCTGCTGCGCAGGTTCACTGTGAAACTGAACACAGCTTGTCGGAAAAAAGGCTTTCCGGGCCTTCTGGGAGGGCGGGGCTGGGGAGGTCGAGGGTGGGGGGGGTTTACCTGTGGGGGTACATGCTGACCTGTCCTTTGATTGTGATGTGCTGTCCTGGGATCAGCCCTTTGAGAATGCTGCCTTTGTAAGGGAGGGTCTGGAATCACACATTCAACTCTGTTAAGGCGTTCCAGCATATTCTAAAGAAGGAAGGAATGTTCGCGGAAAAGTATCTCAGCGGGAACGACGACGTGAGGAAATGTAGACTCCAGATTAGACTGGCTCGGGAGTCAAATGGCTAAAATTATTCCGCCCTCCTCCCGCCAAATTTAATCTCATCCCATCAAGGCTTTTTTTAGCGTAATCCTGCAAAATAACAAGTAAACAAATGCATGAGCAGAAGTACCGAACCAGACTTTTCCCCCTTGTCTGCCTTTTTTTCTTTTTTTTTTAAGGTTTCGCAGACACAAGGATTCATTTACAGACTGCGGTGTTGTTGTGTGTCGATGACGCAGAAGGAAAACTTACCAAGTCACCTGATTCTGAGTATATCGCCTAAGAGGGCGGGGGGGGGGGGGACAAATTTAGAGATTGTTAATCGGATTTGTTTTTGAAAAACAAGCACATGACCAGTTTAAGAGAAGACAATAAGGTAAAGACGTAGTTACTGAGTTTGGGATGTAGCCAATGGCGTGCACCCGGACGCTTCCAGACACAGAAAAAGTGTCGACCCTGTTCAGAGGAACTTTGTGCTTGTATTCCAGCAGATGAGCGCCGTTGACCGCCACCTGCGGGTGAGGACAAGTGCGTCAGTGTCCGGGTCGAAGCGGCTCGAGAGGCGCTCGCTTGAGGGTTTCCCCTGACTTTGAAGGTGTCGTTTTGCACCAGGATGATGGTCTCGAAGGGCGCGCCGTGTTTGTAGGGCAGCTGATGGAGCGTTTCCTCCTTGGCCCAGCTGCCCTGCAGCAGGGAGCTGCAGACCACGCAGGGCGAGCCTTTAAAGCGGGGGCTGAGGCGCAGCGCCACGTCCGAGGGGGGCTTGGTGCTGCAGCCGCTCGACAGGTCGACCTGAAACCTGCAGGAAGGTTTTGGTTGAGGTCAGACAAAGGCTTGGTCTGGACCTTCATAAGGCCTGGAGGCAGCAAAACACCAAACTCGCTGCTCTGCTAACATTTTTAACATAATAATAATACTATTAATGAATGAGATACTGTATTAACAGGCAGGTGGTATGTGTTGTATTAAATCTAGTGTGTAACTACAAACTGTAAACGGGAGAAGGGAAACGTTTACACATAAAAGCGTCACAATGGTTCAAGGGTGTCAATCAAACCTGCTGGGATGGGAGTTTGTAAAGGTCTAGTCTCACCTGTCGGCATCCAGAGGCACAGAGCCCTGGATGATGATGATCTCCCCCGGGTGCAGCCCTCCAGGTATGGGCCCCGTGTACGGGACCACCTGAGGAGGACAGCTGACATGTGGACCCCTGCACTGACACAAACTCAAATGACGGAGCTGCAAGTGAACGCCTCACTCGTCTGCAGTCGTTCACCGTGCGGGTTATTTAGTGACAACCCCGGGGACTTAATCCACTGAACATACACACACAAACACACACCTACGGGAGGGTCGATTGATCTCTGACAGCACAAGATTATCGATCATAATCTCTGCAAGAACTGAGCCCCTTACCGGATTGAGGACTGTGTGTTTCGCGTTTGCCACAGACATCAGGCTTCTTCTAGCAGCCTCCAAACCTGCAGCTGTGCATGAAAACAACCGAGTCTGGAGCAAATGTGACTAGATTATTCCGCTGTCCGACACCGGAATGATGAAGACGGCGGGCATCTTTAGTTACGACACGACGCGTGCGCCCGTGCGACCACGTGATCTGGCCTGGCCGTCGACCCGGCGCTAAAATAATTTATTTAAGATGATGCGGTTAATAATTTATATGTACTTCCAGCAAGTAATGTTTATATAAATCCTCCTAATGCGTCCTTTGAAATTATACCGAATCCATGTCAACCCATGCTCTTATTTTGAAAAACGGAAGTGGAATTTAGAGCAGCGTCAGCAGATTCTTCATCCGGAAGTCCACATTTGTGTTTTTGGCATTTTCATCGTCATTTTCATCTTTTAAAGATTTTACAGATTTTACATCTGATTGACTGCGCTGATTTAGTTGCGTTTTAACCATGTTCATTGTATGTTTTCATTTGATTTTTAAATACAATCCGGTTTTCACGTGAAATTAATCTGTAATCATGAGTTTGTAATCATGAAGGTGTTGTCAAACATTTGATTAAAGTCCTTGTTGTGGCCCTTTATGCGCACATTTCATCCATTTGACCAGAAAACTCCCGTTGGAGCCGAGTTTTGGTGCGTAGTAAATCCTGCCTGTTAGAACCCTCGTCAGCTGTTGATGGGGACTCTGGCGCCCCCTGCCGGGCATGTGTGTATATGTATACAAACACACACACACACACACACACTTGTGTTCCCTTAGTCAGCAAACGAAACCTGATTCTTGTTGATTGTCAGTCAACCAGGCAAATCTGTGTCATGTGTTCATAATTAATTCGGGAGTTCATTCAAGTATTCCCAACATGAAACTGAAAGTGTGTGAGCAGCCAAGACGCCTAAACTCAACCTCACGACCGTCAGGAAAAAGAAAATATATAAAAATGAAAGCATTATATATGTATATACATTAAAAATTAATTATTTAACTTTTGTGGCCTTTTTTTAAAAAGAGCATAAACGTGGAAGCCTCAGAGACCCTCCATCCCCCTTTCGGAGCAGAAACTGAGTTTTGTTCATTTGTGTTTCGTTCAGTTGTCTTTTTTCATTTTTGTTTTGTTCATTTGTGTTTTATTCATTTGTGTTTTATTTGTGTTTTGTTCATTTGTGTTTGATTTGTGTTTTATTTGTGTTTTATTCATTTGTGTTTGATTTGTGTTTTGTTCATTTGTGTTTTATTCATTTGTGTTTTATTTGTGTTTTGTTCATTTGTGTTTTATTTGTGTTTTGTTCATTTGTGTTTTATTTGTGTTTTATTCATTTGTGTTTTATTTGTGTTTTGTTCATTTGTGTTCAAACCTGACAGGACCTAAACGTGCAGTTCTGTCATTGGCCGCTAGGTGGACACCAGTCACGTGACAGCGTTATTATTTAAAAATAAAATTTTAAAAAAAGAAGACACGGCTTAAACACCTACCTTAGGCACCGTAGGTAAATAGAATGTCAAATCACCTGCAACTAACTTCACCGCCTGTTTTAACCTAAACCGACCTGTTTTTAAGAAGACTCTGATCCCTCCCAGTTTCGTTTCTGACTAATCGAAACCTTCGGCCGTATAAAATTCGGGGCCGAGCTCCGCCCGTCATCAGACGGGAGGGAGACATGGATCTAGGTGAGGCTGGCCGGCGCATCAAGGGCTCGCTCCCTTCGCTAACAGGCTTGCTGAGCGGTCTCAAACCCTCTCTTCCAGTCACAGCTGCTGTCGCGGTGGGCGGTGCGGGTGAGTCCGGCTCCGGCTTCTGGTGCGCAAAGAGCGCACAAGTGCGCTGACGGCGCGCCTCTCTCTCTCTCTCTCTCTCTCTCTCTGTGTGTCTCTCTGTCTCTGTCCCGTCCGGGCAGCCGCCACCCTGGTGCTGGCCCCCGTGGCCCTGGGGGCCGTGGGCTTCACCTCGGGGGGGATAGCGGCGGGATCCGTCGCCGCCAAGATGATGTCCGCAGCCGCGATTGCCAACGGAGGAGGCGTGGCGGCGGGCAGCACCGTGGCCGTCCTGCAGTCAGCCGGTGGGTCTCCCTAAACCTTTCGATCACTCCGCCTCCGTTGAAGCCAAAAGGAAAGCTCGATCCAGCCGGGGCGTGTCGTGTGTGCAGGCATGGCCGGCCTGTCCGCGGCCACCAACGCGGCCCTGGCGGGGGCCGGGGCCGTGGGCTCGGTGGTCCTCAAGAGCCTCGGGTCCTCCTCGGGCTGAGCTCCACCGCGGACGCAAAAGTTCAGCGTCTGGCGCAACTTGACGTTTACGCACGACCCTTTGTTCATCGGCGTGTACTTCAAAAGCTGCGCTCACGACTCGACGGACGTCGACCCTACACAGAATAAACCCTTAAACTCGGTCCCGTTGCCTCTTTCTATCACGTCTTCCTTCCCGCGGTCAGCCCGGTGGTCTTTGCGCAAGCGAGGTTTGAGAACGTGGATGCGCGCAGCTGCTCTGACTGCCCTGACTCAGTCACGGTATCCACAACACACAAGACAAGACACACAGCAGGGACACCTCTGGCGCTCAAGGGGCGAGAAGAACAAAAACAACAACAATTGTGCACGGCGGCTGTCACGGGTGCTGACGTCACAACATCAATGCAGACAGCATCGGCTTTGATTTGTTCTCACTGGACGCTTTCGTGTGTGATTGGAGACCTTTTAATGGCAGGCCACATGCAGGATCTGATCGATCAAGTGTCAGTCACATGTTGAATGAGCTCGGCCCATTCCGGCACGTCTGGGCTCAGAAGCGTCAAAACAGTCTTCAGACATCAGATTGAGGTTTTACAGACGAAAGAGGGGACAAATGATAGTAAATATGTTGAATTACTGTATACACATTTTGAATGTAAACCTTCAATTGTAATCTAAACACAACAGTATCGGGCAGAATGAAATTCGCAACAAAAAAGCGGGTATAATGTGTCAAATGCTGATAAAAATCACAATTCAAAGGTGACAGCAGAGGAGCAGCCACGGCTCGTTTTACTTCTGAGACTTCGGTGGAGGCGAAAGAGCTCAAAGGCACCGTGTGTTTCCTTCACTGCTGAAGTGACTGGACGATGATTGTGGTGCAAAGAATGTGAGAATGTGCACAGTCATGGACTGTGGCAGGGTGTGTGTGAGTGAGTGTGTGTCTGTCTGTCTGGTATCCTGTTAAAGTGCTGCAAAGGGCCCCCTGCTGGACACGGGCTGCTATTGCACGGACCTCCCCGCTCCACCGTCTGTTTTTGAAATGGTTCCGAACAAAGATGTTAAGTTAAGTTGATGATAAATGCACCAGGAAAACTGTGACAACAACAACAGAATTTAGAGCTGCTTTAGCAGTACTTCTTGTGGAATCATAAGAGTCCGTTATTGTCATTGAATATCCAATGGGACTGAACAGGATCCACAACAAACTCTCACTAAGAAAATAAATAAATAAAGGTATATTTGATCCCTTAAGATTCAGCACTTCTAGTCGACAGTAAGGTAAAACTTATAAACGTAATTTCCAACTTGTAACCATTAGTTGATAAAATAATGGTGACAAATACAGTGATGGAGGCTGAAAAGCCGAATGTCTCCTGCAATGGTTTGAAGGCTACTTTGGCGCCGGGGACATTTCCTTACCTCCCCTCTTTACTCTCTGAGCTATCCCATAGGGGACGTGGCATGCTACTGTCCCCATTTCCGCTGCCCCCTCCACGTGAAACATCTGGTCATCAAAGAAAATGTGGGGCCTGATCTTCTCCAGCATCGGCCCCTTGGGTGCCCCGGCTAGAAACAGAGCCTCGTCGATCTCCAGACCCCACGAGCGCAGGGTTCTCAGGGCCCTCGTGCCCGAGCTGGCTGCGCTGCGGGCGGTCACCAAGTAGGTCCTGATGGGGCAGTCCAAGCGCTGTCCTTTGTCATAAAACTTCTTCTGTAACTTCCCCAGTGCCTCCAGGAAGCCTTTCAATGGTCCCTGTGGGCAGAGAACCAAATACAATTGGCTGACAGCTCCTACAAAATAAGAGTCTTTAGCACGTCAACATTGTTCCAAATGCTGCTGCACAGGCTTTTATCTGAACTCTTAGCACTTTTATTACTCTTCCAGGTTCGTGTGTTAATTGTCAGCACGACCTCATCACTTAACCTTTGACTGAATTTACAGCAGCGGTGATTTTGGGAGAACTACGGAAGAGCAGAGGGTACTGACGTGATCGAGAGGCTTGTTCTCATGGGCCTTCTCGTGCTCAAAGAACTTGTCCAGGCCGTGGGCCTTGAAAATGCGCTCGGACTCGTCGGAGAAGAGCACGGCGTCGCCGTCGAAGGCGACGCGCAGCTGGGTCTCCGACACCTCGGCCATCCTCTCTGGGGTGAACATGGTGGCCGCAGCTATACCTGAACATGCAGCGGAGACTCAGGCGTGGGCTCTGGGGCCTGCTTCACAAGGCGCACCGCGGCGGCGCCTCCCTCTGCACCCACCTTCCTCCAGGGCCTCCCGGACCTTGACGGGGTCAGCAGACAGGTACAGGTTTGTGTGGTAGGCCTTCAGGTAGCCGATAGGACTGTTTCCTCCCGTCATGCAGAAGCGCTCGATGAACAACTCTGCAGAGACGAGCGAGCAAACGACGTCACGCAGGTGGGCTGTCATTTCAAATCTATATCCGTCAGGTTGCACGTTCCATCGCAGGATCTAAGAGAGCATTCGTGGTGTCAAGATGAAGTGGGAATGTCGGACTCCGAGTTTGGAGAAGGATGAAAACAAACAGAACAAACGTTTGCAGTGTGTTGAGTTTATCAGTGCAGTCAGCCACTGTCACGAGGATGAAACCAAAGATTCCAAACTCGCTGTATTCCCTGTGGTCAACTTCCGGTGTTTGGGGCTGAGAAATAACCCATCGACCTCTGGGTTAAGGAGCAGCCCCTGAAACGCAGCGGACGGACAAGCAAATGCCTTTTGCCTTTGTTTCCACTTGCCTGTGATCAACACAGGATATTGGATTTCTCAGGGCAGATTTTGAGAGACTCAGACGTCATGACGTCATTCCCGGTGTGGGAGAGAGAGAGAGAGAGAGGACCAGATGTGCAGCTAAGAGCTCGGGAACCTCAAAAGCAGCGTCACTGACCACTGGGGGGAATGATTCATCGACAGTGTGGTGGGTGTTTTCTCATAAATGAGAGAATCCAGTTTTCATGTACCGTTCTACTGCCTCGTTGTTTTGAGTTAATGCGCCATCTAGCGGTCATCTGCATAACGGCAGCATGGGCTTATTTGGGCTGCAGCTTTACTTGTGATTTAAGATTGGATTTAGATTTTCAATTATTTATGAACCAGAGTTTCCGACTAACTTGGACTCACCCCTCTAACGGGCTTCCTATGTGACCCTCTGCCTGACCTGACCTTTACCTTTACCATCTTCGTGGTCACTCTTGGTTCACACAATCTGAAATGATTCGCCGCAAACAGAACTAAAAGAAAAAAACTTATTGGACAATATTGGAACTTACGGTAATGATTGATGGTATTGATGAGCCTTAATCCGACATAAGCGTGGTTGTTGGTCGTGAGCACCACATCAAACAGCTCCTCGCTCTCCGGGTACATCTCTCTCAGTCGTGTGTTGACTGCCTCCAGAGCCTGGGAACAAGATCAAACATAGAAAAAAGAAATAACGTTACACGGTATCAAGGCAGGAGCTTAAAGACGCGTGTGCTACAGAGGGGGTTGGTGTTTATTGCTCATTACTCATGGATGGTGCCCCCTAGCAGACATCCCACTACCACCACCAGCATCAGTGGGTGAGCTGCATGCTCTCCTCCTCCTCCTCCTCCTCCTCCTCCTCCTCCTCCTCCAGAACTCTGACCTTCACGAAGGAGAAGGCTGGTCCTGGACAGAAAGGCTGCGTTTCGTGCTCCACCTGATGCTTGACATACTCCTCCACGCCCTGCCGTTCATAGATCTGCTGCTCCTTCTCCATGTTGAAGAGGACCCGCGATGACACCGCGATGGTGATGGCGTTCTCTGGCTTTGGCTGGAAGGCAAGAGTCAATTAAAAAAAAAAAGATTTAAACGATGTAAATCAGAACAGAGACGACGACAATATTAGAACAAAGGTTGTTGTTATTCAGAGGACTGACCTTGGCCAGGGTCAGTAAAATACTTTAATAAGCATCCAGCTTTATTAGATAGTGGGGAAGCAAATGTTGAACACATTCACAAAGACTACTTTTGTTCATGTGCTGTTCATTGTGAATACAATCAAGTTAGAGAGGACTGACAAATCAAATGATTAATAATGCAGTTGACTTACAGTTATTTGTCCTGTTTAAGCCTCTGACCCTATGGCCATTAGGTATTGCTACATTGCTCTCAGTACACTAATGGTGGTTTGCAGAGGGCCACGCACAGCTGATCTAAGACAACGGTCCTTTCTCTGCTTCTCATGCGCTGAGCTTCCAGCTGGCACGAAAACCCGAGCCGACCAGATCCAGTTTCCCCCCGAGGTCCACAAAACTTTCTCCTCTGTGAGGCTTCCCCTGCTGCACTGCAGCCAACAGGCAGCCTCGGGCTTTGAGGAGTCAGCCAATCCAGCAGGAATGGGATGGAGGAAAGTTGAGATGGATGTGATATTGAGCAGAGCCTGTTGATGAATGCTGCATGAGGAAGGCTGCTGGGGGTGTGTGGGGGGGTATACTCACAGCTTTAGGTTTCCTAGTGGGGGTGCAAGGCTTCAAACCCGCTCGGGCGTCCTCCCACGGTGCAGGGCTGCTGCTGCTGTCATTTCCGCTCAGGTCCCGTCCACTGATGGGCAGAGTTTGGCTGCTCTTCACACTCATGGCTGCTCTTCCTCACACCACTATCACTCAGCTATCTCAACGCTGAGCCGCGGTCGCCTTCTCCCACCCTCTACTTTGAAATGACGCTGTAAAATGTCGCTTCTTATTTGCTCATTCACCACTTAGATTCGCTCCGTGTCCATTTAGGAGACGGGACCATGGCTAGAGACGCAGACTAACAGGAGCACGAGGACCAGTTCATCTCAGACGCAGCAGCAGCAGCAGCATCGTGTTGCTGTCTTCATCTCCCCCTGCTCATCTTTTCCTCTGGTCCCTCTCTGTCTCACACGCACTTGCTGCTCACTTTAAGCCACGTCGCATCCGCCCCTTTTTAACCCCTTCTGCGTGTCATTCCCCGGAGCAGCAGCAGGGGATTTTAATGTGTGTGACAGCTCGGCGCAGTGTAGTGCCCCGGACCGGCTGGCGTGTTGACGCGCAGCTGTATAACAATGTTGACAATTCACTCCTGCCTCAGCTCGCTTCCCTCCCTCACCCTGTGGACGCTATATTTCGGTCTTGTGGCTACAATCAAACATTTTAGTGTTTTTACCCAGCAGAGTGGGAAATGGGGGTCCACCCCGGGTCATTTACTTCCTGTGTGTGCAGTTAATGGGAATTGCTTTCTGCCTCTTGTCCATGTAAACCCCTGCAGGATCGTTCCATGGATTGAATTACAGCATCAGCGGTCTCAGTTGCTTGGCAACGGCCACAGTCTGCGAATCTGGCCTCCATTGGCTGTTGGGGGAGCTGAGGCCGCATGCTACGCCCCTTGCAAGTCCTCCGCAAATAGACCTGTGCGATCAATCAGAAGCGTACTGCTGATGCTGGGAATGACGATGAAAGTCCTGGCTCTGCTTTGAGGAGCATGAACGCAACAGAAATAGGATTACTGGGGCTTTCATCGCAACAGCAGGCGGCTACAGATGCGTTCCTGCAAGAAGAAGATACTGAGCAGGCATTCATGGCAGCACCCAGAGAATCCAAAGGATAATTAAGACACGACCTCACAGGCACACACTGGACCTGGCAACCATTTGGACTGTTATCTATAGGCATTGTCATTAAACAACCTGGGATTAAATCTATTAGTTGACGCTCAAGCAAGTCGTACCCACCGGCACTGCTACGAAGGGCCATTTGCCATTTGTCTTGTTGGATAGTGTTTCTGGATATGACCCCAAAGAGTGAACCCTAGAGGCAAGGAACAAAGGGGGTTTGTCGGGTGACAGCAACTGTCTCTGATTATTGACAGAAGATCAACAAGCTGCAGTTAAATTCAATCACATCTTTTTTTCTTTCTTTTTTTTTTAAATGCGTTAAGCACAGACACCCTCACCCCCAGTGGTCACAAATACGAGATCTTGAAAAGGCGACGCACCGACCCCCTGCGTGCGTGCGTCTGGCCGCTAGAGGGCGCTAGAGGACAGGCCCGCCGTCGCCCTCTGACGGGCTGAAGCGCTCCTCGGCCTCTCAGACAAAGATGATGTGAAAGATAAAGGTTCACGTGTAAGAGGAAGTTATTCTGAGAACCCTGCTTTAATGTGCTTTTTAATGTGCTGCAATCTAAGGCTCACAGAATTAGACAAAGCAGTAAGCATGCTGCAGCAATAACCTTTCTCTACTTTTGCAACTCTTTGGGGATTAACAATTTACCATTCTCAGCAGAAATCATATAATAGTATTATTATTGTTGTTGTTATTATTATTATTAGTAGTAGTAGTAGTATTTGGTGTAGTGGTAGTAGTAGTAGTAGTAGTAGTAGTAGTAGTAGTAGTAGCAGTAGCAGTAGTATATTTCTTGTTGGAACAAGTAAAACCTTCAGGTTTAGCCTATTCTACTGAACAGGAACGATGTAAAGCTCTCAGGTTCCTCCTGTCTTTGTCTTTGTGTTGCTGATGGCTGGGCTGAAGCGCTCAGGGGGTTAACAGGATGTGGAGACAGTTGGGGCGTATCTACGGAGCTGATTTGAATAATGCGTTTGGCGCGAGACTCCGAAGAGCCAGCCTTTCTTCAAACAGGCCGCGAGTCCACTCCCCCTCCCCGTGCACCCCGGAGTGGCGGGAAATGATGCAGAGACAGAAGCAGAGAGAAGGAGGGAGAGCGGCGCCGCAGTCACATGGCCGTCGTAAAATGTGCTCGAGCGAAGAAGAGAAAAATGGGAAGAGCACGCAGCGCATACCGTGTCTGTTTTGGTACGGGTGGAGGGAGATTATACTCAGTCAGCGGTAGACTGTGGGTGGAGACAAAGGCAGGCAGAGTGGGGCAGAACAAAGAGGAACAGCTTCAACCACCCCCCCCAGATCTTATTACCCCCTCCCCCAAGACACAGCCTGAGGCTTCAAACAAGCCAGTTGACTATTATAACCTTAATCAGTCCTTCAAAGCGACCACAGGCATGTTCGCCACCACAAGGGTCTTTGTTCTAACGGAGGTTCTGAGGTTTGGCTCGAACCTCTCCCCCGTCTAACGTTCATTGAAATAGCTGCTGTGTGCAGGCGCAAGTTTGACTCACTCCTGCTTTGACAGCCGCTGATCCCGCTAGAGGCAGAAGGACCTTCATGGAGGTTCCTTATCTAAAGGGGTCGCGCAGACTATCGCCGGTATCTACAGCTCACTCCAGGCATGATTGGATTTGTTGTTATAGGCTTTTCGTGGGAATGCCGGTCCCGATCGACCCCGCCCTCCTGAATACAGCAGAGCGAGCGGAGGAGGAGGCTGACTTAGCAGTAAGCTCGTCTGCGCTCTCTGGCAGATATGACAGACAAGAGCCACCGGCTCCCTGCGTTCCTAATGTCCCATTCCATACGGATCAAACGCCGCGGTCCTGGCAGGAATTCGGGGCACCCGACTTTAAGTTCTTTAAGTCACCGTTTTCAAAGTTAACGTCATCAAGCCGTCGGCCCCAGAACTGTAGACCCACAAGAACAGCGAGACTCCTAAATGTGGGCGGGTTGGGTCCCCACAGGTATACAAGAACAATCACAGGGATGACTTCATTTAGATGGAATATGCATGTGAATGACTCCCCCATGGAAGAGATAAGACAGATCAATACATTGACTTTTGATTGGTGGGTGTGATTACTGCATGCCTGAGTGGGGTGTGGGGGGGGGGGGCAGACAAAGAGCTTTTAAATCCCAATCGAGGTGGGGGTGAAGTGACGGTGTAGAAGGGGAACTGTGAGGTCTGCAGGGGGTGAAAGGGGACGGCGGGGGAGGGGTAAAGCCCCAGAGGGGGGGTGACGGCACTCACTGGGGCTAAATTCAAAAGATGCAGCAAGTGTCCCGACTTCAACCGAAGCAACCTTAAACCGCAGGAGGCGAACAAAGGAACATCTGCTGCCTGACGGCGTCGGTGGAGCGGCGCATTCCCCGGCTCTCCGATTCAGACCGCCGCGGCAAACGCGGCAACGCGCGCGCGCGGCAGCAACAGGTCCTAACAGATATCCCACGTCACAAGTATTTGTCGCCGCTTCACCTCCCGCGGAACGCTTTCGCTGCTCCGCTCAGGCGGTAACCTCCCGACGACTCCTGCGCTGGCGCAGGGAAACGCGCGTTTAGCGCTCTTTGCCACACTTTTTTTGTTATTAAAGCTCGTGAAACACAAACGTGGAGTGATCATTGAAACCTCTGACGTAGCCCGACTTGGCTCGGCTACCTGAAGGCGAGGCTCACTTGACGATGGCTGACACGAGCAATATCATGTGTTGACTTTTGCTCCTGGTTCGTTGCCTGCTGGGTATGTCTTTGGGTAAAACATCTAACCTCAGACAGCCTGCAGGCTAAGTCCCTAATTGGCTGCGTGTGTGCGGAGCGAGGCCCCTGATTGGCCCGCGTGCGTTTTGGTATCTTAAAGGCCGCAGTGTTTGCTTTAACCCCCCCCTCCACCCCTCCACTGCAGACGGCGCTCGGATCAAACGCTTAGCGGGCGCGAGGCCTGAGCCTAAAGCGACAGCCAATGATGTCATTCGCGCTCGCCGTCCGTCCGGCCTCCATCTCGGCTCGCTCGTTTCGCCGAGCGGCTCTGGCGGTCGCTCCGTTAGCGGCCCTTTTGTACCTGGCAGGGGCACCCAGATGGAACAATGCCTCTTCCTGTTTTGGCTCTGCAGTGACTGACACACTTCCTTTGAGCCGGGAGTCCAGCCTGGATTTTGCACAAAGACAGAAAACGTATCGAGGCGACGCGGGTTAACATCCTTGTTTACTTGTTTTCATTTACGACCGGTTTGGAAAAAAACAAAAAAGGGGACGCGAGCGCTCGAGGACGCGCCCGCTCCGGTGACTCGTGAGGGCGGGTGGCGGTTGCGAGGGCTTCACCTTGTGTTTGTGCATTAACCAGCGGGGTGACCTCACCGCAGCCGGAGCTTCCTCCTCTGCCCCATAATGGATTTGTCTCAGCGAAAGCTTCCGGCCTTTTCCTCTCCGCCGCCGCGGTCTCGCTCGCCAACGCGACAGGCTCGCCCTCGCCGGCCGCTGACCGCGCCACGCCGTGACCCGGGAAGGGTCAGAGAGTTTAGCCCGGGGCCGCCAGCGGCTCAGAAGCGCCTCGAGGACCACTTGACGGGCTCGTTCTAATCACCGCTGCGGTGCGTCTGGGCCCAGATGGCAATGGCGTTTACGCTAACGGGATTAGGATTAGCTCCTAATTAGAAAGGCGAGTTGAAAGGCCGCCACTGCTGACACATCGTGGCCGTCTGGCCTTATGCTGGACTAACCCCAACCCCCGCTAAAAAAAACAAAAAAAAAGTACAGAATGGAAGCTACTACGCTGTCGCAGCAGACAAGACCGGCTGTCGCCCGAGAGGGGGAGGAAGTTGCTTCACAACGCGAAAACGGCGGCGCTGCGAACAGGTGCCGAACAGGAACTTGTCGCACGCTGTGTTTATTTGTTTTCAGGATGAGCGAGTCGATCTGGTAGACGGGGGGGGTGGGGGGTGGGGGTGGGTGGGGGGGAGTCTGGAGCAAAATATGACACCGATCAGCTGGGGCCAGACGCATCTGGAGCGAGAGGAACATATGCAGAATGTTCCAACTGGATCCTCACGGTTATGTAACAGGGGCGAGCAACAGCAACGGGGAGGGAGGGAGGGAGGGAAGGGGAGAGAGAGAGGGAGAGAAACTGACCTAGATCAACAAATGGTGGCGATAAGTACCTGAGGGCAGGGCAGGAACCAGCAGAATGGGTCTGGGGGGGCTGGGGGGAGTTGCTGTCAGGGAGGAATGTTCAAGAAAGGCCCAGAGAGAGAGAGAGAGAGAGAGAGAGAGAAAGGCTTACAACATCAGGGAAATATACGGCCAATATAGATTTATTATATAATCATTTGAAGTTTTTTTTTTTTCCCTGTCTGGCCACATTAGGATCAGATGGACAGAAGTCGCTGCAGCCTCAGCTGAGCTCCAGTGACACAACCAGGCTGGAATGCGGGTCAGTAGGGAGTGAGATAGAGGACTGTGGCCAGGGAAAGTTCTTTTCTAAGTGTGTGTGTGTGTGTGTGTGTGTGTGTGTGTGTGTGTGTGTGTGCGTGTGTGTGTAATTATATCTCTTCCCGCTTGTGTTTTCTCCATCTTCCTTGACGGTCAGTCGCTGAGAGAGAGAGAAAAACAGAGAGAAATTAAAGGGAAGGGCGTGTGTTGAGTAACAAAATCAGGACAGATGACTCTGAGTCGACTTCTCCTCTTTCCAGCTGACTTTGCATGCAACTGTTGAAAAAAGAAACCCCCAGCACAGCCTTCTCCTAATGGGGGGGATGAATCAACTCCACCGCACTCCTCCGCCGCTGGTTCTCACACAGACGACCGCGAGGTTATTCTAAGATAAACCTGCTGGTATTCCTCTGCCGCCTTTTTTTGTCCTATATATTATCCCCCATGTAGGTCAGAGATAAGCCGCCAGTCCAGCCTTGCTCGTAGAATCACATGTGCCGTGTTTATGCTCCGTTTACTCCTCATAAACTCGTGCATGTACAGAACGCACGAGTTTATGAGCCTTAAAGCCGGCCGGACAACCTGTTAGCATGGTGGAAGGATTGCTAAACTGTGTTCGAGTCTCTCTCGCTCTGAAATTGCTGAGGTGAAGGGTTCACCACAGTAACGGCTGGGAAAGGATGTTTGACTGTTACGAAAGCTTATCCTCCCACCGTCCAGGAACACCAACACCGGTCTGAGAAGTGATGCTAAGCTATGCTGTAATTATGGCGGGTGTTTTGTCTTTTCTTTTTCTTTTTCAGGCGTGATTTGCACTTGTTTGACATTTACAGGTGGTCTATAAGCAGGACGCCCCAGAGCCACCAGTGAGGCGGAGGCATTTCTTTGCTTTTCCCTCGTCAGGGAGGATCGCCAAGGTTACCTCATCACCGGCTCTTGTGATTTGCTTCCCCGCCAGCTTTCACAAGTTCAACCCTTGTTCCGGGGTGATGTTTTATGTGTTCAAACATCACGCAACTGCGCAATAAAACCTGCTTTCCTTTGGTGATTGCGTAAACAAAGAGGGCGAGATGAAAACCGGAGGAATTTGCACTTTGTGTGGGATGACTGGGGATGATTTGTTTAAATGTGAGGCCAAATCCCATTTCACCCCTTGGGATAAGAATGTTGTGTGTTACGGTCGAAGATTAGTGCATCCCTGAGTGATCAACTCTGTTTATTTAATGGAATGATTTTCCCAGCAGCAATATTTGCTGAGCGAGTGTTCACGTCTTGTTTAAACACACGTCACACATGTGAATGGACAGTTCCTGTCAATATTGAAGGTCAACAGGGAAAGATGGGTGAAAATCATTTTTTCCCGCCTGCGTCAGGTTCACGTGCACGGCAAAATCGTGAACCCGCGTCCTCTCACACGTACGCGCATCGGGGGATATCAATGGGAGACATCTGCTTGGGAACAAAAGCTTGACTTGAGCGTTGACGATACATTTATCCGCAGATGTGAGCGAATAAAACACACGTGTCCCAACCGGAGGGGCGGCTGGAACATATGCCTGACATGTGCACGTTAGATGTTCCCCGTGGGTGTGGGTTGAACCCGCGAGCCGAAGATCAGGTCTGGCGAGTTAACTGTCGCGGCGGAACACAAAATCCACCATTGTTTGCTCAGTTCCTCAAAAAAAGGGAAAACACACACCACTTTTCACCCAGTAGCAGCGTCCCCCGTGCACACACACACACACACACACACACACACACACACACACACACACACACACACACACACACACACACACACACACACACACACACACACACACACACACGGGCTCGCGCTGGGTTTCCCACTGCACGGATAAGTGGCTCCACACCATTTGAGGAGTCACCAGCTCGTTTCTTTGGTCGAGGTTCATTTTGTGCCGAGAAGGAACAGGAAACAGAAGAGAGGAGGACCCCGATCAGTTCCACGATCACATATCGTATTTCTGCTTTCACTTCCTCCTTCGTTCTCTGATCGGTATTTTAAACGGCCTGATACCTGCCGGAAGCACGAGAAGAGACGGAGGCAGAAATCACATGTGAACCTTTGTCACAGAGTGCTTTTTCCTGAGCGACCCCAAGTCAAGATTTGATTTTTTTTTTTTTTTTTTCATATAAAGGAACTATTCAATGAAAACCGTAGCCCCTGGGCTCCAACAGCCAGGTGAAACACAAGAACAACCAGTTGTGAGACAGTTGAAGTTCAGGGCGTGCCCGGCTCAACCAGCCGGCTGTACTTGAACTTCACACTCGCTTTGTGTTTGTCATACAAATGACGGACCCTCCGCTTGATCGCTCAACCTGCACAGACTCGTCACCGGGTCAGGACCTCAGAAATGTAACGTAGGGGAATACACACTCGTCAGCAAAAGACGCCCGGGTGGAATCCACCGTAGTCACTTCACTGATCTCAGGTCAGCCTACATTTGATGTCAAAGGATCCGTCGCCCCGTGACCCCTGACCCAGATATCCAGGATCCATGTTTAGGCACGAGTACGCGCTCACACCGGGCCCTATCGGAGGCCGGGGACGGGGTGAGTTTGCGCGTGGTATTTTGGTGAACCGTAGGCGTGAGAGCGCGTCGGCCTAAATAGCGCTGGCTTCACATCAGCGCCGCGACGCCGCTGACCCCCGGTCAGCACCGGCAGCACCCTTGAGGCGACGAGACCCTTTTATTTTGCCGCTTTCCCACACTTCTGGTTTCCGAGCCGAGCTTTTACGAGCGCCGCGGGGAATCCGCCCGTCCCGCGAAAGCCATTTCTAGAAAAGGAACTTTCTCCCCCCACGGGGATAGTTTAATGGCCGGACGTCTCACGGTAAAGGTTTAGTGCCGCGGCGCACCTTGCACATCTGTGCCGTCACGTCACCTTTGCTCTGATGAGAAAGCGGCCGCCAAAGGGGAGGAATCTGGAGCGCGCCGCACCGCTGACCGCGTGGACTTCAGAACGGCACACAACACACAACACAATAAAAGTCGGGTCATGAGATAAACAAGAGGGAGATACGAAGCCCCTCGGTTTGCAGGCTCTTTTACAGCCGCTTATTTTTAGGGACGCGCGCGCCGCCGTGGCTGCGTGCACTTTGTGTCCGTTCACGCCGTCTCTGAAGAGGCTGCCTGCGCCGTAACCCAGTTAGGAGCACTTCAGGTGCCCAGCATGCAGCAGCCTCTGCAGAGAGGAGGACGCACGACAGTACCGCACGCTCTCCACAAGGACGAGCCTCAAGGACAAGCAGCCTCCAACCAGCTGCTGTTTCGTCTTTTTTTTTTTTTTTTTTTTAATTGTTTTAAAAGCTTTTTGATGGGAAGGTCAGAAAATATTCTACCAGCGCGTCATCGAGGGTTTGGAGTCGTTAAAAAAAAAAAAAAAAAAAAAAAGGCAGACTTCAGGCTTGTATGCAAATATGGTATAAAAATGTAATGTTGCAATCGATGTTATCATGCTTTTTAAGAAAAAAAAAAAAAAAACTACCAAAACCAGATCCGAAACATTGAAATCACAAAGTGACATGTGAATATAAAGTACAGCAGTGCTTTTTTTTTTTTTTGTTTTTTTTTTTTTTGCAGAGTTTCTTTCCTGTTTTCTTAAGAAAATAGAGCTTCTTCGATGCCCGGTGGCACGTCATTAGGAGGAGCAAAGATCGCGGAACCGCTGTGGATTTTTGGCTCCTTCACCAGGTGTGAAACTATTATTTACATTTGATTTGTACAACAAAAACACAGTTATGGCGGCGTCCCGTCACACCAGGAAGCCCCCCCCATTTCCTCACAGTTACACAGAGAGGCATTCACGCCTTATGATATATGAGAAAGTTTCACACGTTGTTCTGGAGGATTCGTATATAATATATATTTACCACCAGTTCTGGCAACCAAGACACGCCTCAGTTTACATCTATAAAAATGTATTTCGTCACCCCCGTCGTTATTAAAACACTGTGCAAAACCAAATCTGTATAGACACTATCTGCTCATCCCTGCACCAGGTTCATGGGCCGGACAGTCAGTCAGGAGGAAGCCCAGAGCCGCATGAATATATGTGACTGCGTACGAGAGGCATGCTGTCATATCAAAAAATCGGCCTTTTCAAAAGCGACGCGGCGGCTCAAAGATCGCCGTCTTGGAAATGTCGCGCCTCACGAGCGTTTCATTTCGGTCAGCCTGCGCAGGAGCCACTGCTGCCGGGTCTTCAGGTGCCTCTTCTCCTTCAGGTGGCGCCTCTCGGCGCCGTGCAGCTCCAGCAGGTAGTCCGTGGCGTGGGTCAGGATGGCCACCTTCGGGGTTTTGGCCGACTCCAGACCGGGGATCTGCTCCCGCAGGGCGAGGAAGCGGGACCGCAGGTCGTTCCGCCTCTTCCTCTCGAGGTAGTTGTGATTGCGCCTGCGGTCGGTGTCCTCGGCGTCCGAGTTCTGGGGGGTCTCCGAGGGGGAGGCCGGGAGGGAGGTGCGGGGCGAGGAGCTGGCGGAGCGGGCCCAGGTGTGTTTTCTCGGGGGCTCCTCGTCCGACTCGTTGTCCTCTTCCTCCTTGTACTCCGGGTCGCTGTCCGGGGAGCGCGCGGCGTAATTGTGCTGCTGCCGATGGACGGACGCGTGGAAGCGTTTGGGGCAGGGGTCGGCCCGGACCGTGACGGTGACGGGCTTCCTGAGGTTGACCAGCCTCATGCGGTTCTGCTTGCTCTCCACCGTGACCACGTCGATCTCCTCCTCGTCCTCATCTGTGATGACATTAAAAAAAAAAGAAAGAAGACCTCGTCAGCGCGCGGGAGAACTGAACCCCTCGCGTCACTCTTCTTAAACAGGGATGCGTGCGGCTCCGCTGCTCCACCAATGAGGAAGCGGACCAGGAACTGTGGCGTGAAGTGAGAGGTCATTCACACCAAGGCTCGCATGAATGAATGCCGATCATTCATCAGCCATTGAAAAGAGGAGATAAAGACACACCCTAATGCGAGAGGTGTGAAAGACTGACCATGCGGGCCTGCCAGTGTGTGTGTGTGGTGGTGATAAATGATCGGGACCGCCACCCCGCCCCTCTGCAGTGCTCACAAGGAGCCTCAGTCTGATACTGGAGAGATGAGAAATTCAAGTAAAAGTGACGGGGCGCGGCTTTTAAACGGCCGGCGCCCTCAGAACACGCATGCGGCGCGTTGTGAAAGTGTGTTGGAGACGAAAGCCGTTCTAAAGGTTAATAGCCGCCTTGCACTTGATAACCCCCCCGTCCCTCCCTCCCTCCCTCCTCCATGCGCAGCAGATCACGGTTACGCAACAGCAGCCCAGCTTCCTAAATTACCGGTGCGCGCTGTTCGGTGTGTGTTGTTACAGGCCAAATGTTATTCTCGTGCAGGGGCAGGGTGGGGCGCTTTAACGCGCGGCTGATTTCTTACCGGAGGAATCCGAGCGCGACTCCGAGCCCGACGACGCCGCTTTCCGGCCGCTGCCGCTGCCGCCCGTCGGGATGGTGAGGACAGCCGCAGGGTCGACGCAGTCCGAAGCCAGGGTGGCGAGCGCGGCGCACGGGGAGACGCATTGCGCTTTGCTGGGTCTCACGGCGATCTTGGCCACCGGGGAGACGCCGGCCTGCGCCACCGCGGGCGCTCTGCCGCCGACCTTCTCCGGCTGCTTGCTGGCCGAGACACTACTCCACATGCAGTCCTGGATGATGATGGAGCTGAGGTTGCCGAAGAGCTTGTCCGTGTCGGGGATGAGCGGACTCTCGCTCTCCTCCTCCTGACCCAGGACTTTGGCGCTCAGAGTCCGCGCCGGAGACATGGGAGGGCTGGGCGACAGTTCGAACTTTTTCCATATGTCTTCGCTCGGCGCCGTCGACTTGTAATAATCCTCTTCCATGTCGAAGTCGTTGTTGAAATAAAAATACGGGTGACAGTCCAACTCCATGTTCGCCCGCTGATCAAACAATTTAAAGGTTTCCCGGTGAGGATCAGGTGATCCGCGTCTGGTACTCGTTCCTGCAATCTGAGGAGAGACATCACAACTATTAACAAGTATTCCCGATTAGATACGTGATCCAAGCATTAACCTAATGGACTGCCGGAACATAACCCCCCCCCCACACACACACACACACACGCCCCTCTCCCGACAGCTTTCTTTCCACATATGGGACCACATTAATAATTGATTCCATCCTGCGGATGCTCTATTTGATGTGCGCAAAATGGTCCATATAAAGTTGTCCCTTTAATCCCACACATGGAGGTCGACTTTTAGCTCGGACTCAAACACACGAGTGCTCTACTTTGTTTGAGCAGACTAGTGAAGTAACACACCGGGCTGTGTTTCCTGAGACGCAGCGCTTTGTTCCAAAGGGGCGCCGTCATGTGAACCGGTGAGGGAGAAACGAGGACGGGGTGGGCTGACCCCCCCGCCTCCACCAAATCCCCTCTATTACCAAACTTTCACGCTCAGCTGCGATCAAACTACTCACCGGGTCTTGGTAAATATCCAACAGTGAAATTTACGGCATTGAATAACCCCCCCCCTCGGCACCCAAAGAGCAAAAGTGTCTGCGGTGCGCAAAAGATCAGGCGGATACAAGCTGTCCGGTCTGTTTCTGGATACAAAGGAAGTCGAGGCAGATACTTCGGCCGAGTGAGGTTAGAAAAAGCAGATTTTTTTTAAAAGCCGGTGGGTTTTCTGAGAAAAGCGCACCAGGGTCCGCCCCGAAGCACACAGTGCGTTTTTCGCGCCAATATCCTGTTATAAAGCCATAAAAAAAGTGCAGGGAGGAGTCTAGAAAATATCTGCAGCGGTCGATCCGGGTAAGCACCCGAATTTGCATCCCAGGCGGGGGAATGTGCTGAGCTCCGCCCCGTCTACGACACCTATTATGGTTACAACAACCGGTGTGGGATCGAGCGTCCCCGTTTGTTGTTTCCATGGAAAATATTCAGTTTAATCACAAAAAAAACTCACATGTCATATCATAATCATCATCATAATAAACTGTCTCTTTCAATCATCAATGTTTTTTCTTTTTCTTTTAAATAACCAGAAAAAGTCAATAATTAGTTCAAATATTTTAACTAACAATAATCTTACAGCGGAATTTCACTGTAAAAGATTATTAAACACATCTGTTTGTATCTTGAAGCTGTTTTTTTGGGGTTTTTTTTTTACTCCCACCACAAATTACAGAGTAATTGTCATATATTAACAAAGGTCAGAGGTGACACAGTCGCCCAGATTGAGGTCTTCATCGGTATCTCAGCTTCAAACCTGCTGAGTCTCCTTCATCCACTTCTTCTACTCCGCCCCCAGCTGGACCGACAGAAGAGCCTCGGCCGGCCCGGTTAACGCGGTGACGGGGTCGCGGCGCGTGCAGTCAGAGAGCGGAGGGATCCTCCGCCGCTTCCCGCTCAGCGAGCGCACAAACACTTTTCAGCTGTTCAAACGTCTGCAGCTGCTGCTGACGGAGGACCCGGCGGAGGAGAAGGTCCTCAAGAGGACGGCGAGGCCACCTGGTCCCGGACAAGAAGGCCGCTTCTGGAAAACCCTCCGGAGCACCCAAGATATTTCATTATCCCAACACAAACCATGGTGTCTCCATATGGAGCAAACCAGTCCTCAAGCAGGCACATATGATTTGCCTATGCCCCCCCCCCCCCACGACGCTTGTAGAGGAACAAAGGGTCAAAGTTCAGCAACGTCTCGTGATCTGACGGCTCCGGGTCAAAATGGCACGCCGCCCATGGGCCTCCATGTCAGACGTATCGATCAGCTTCCCGGGTCTCTCTGTTATTGGACAAGACAAAAAAACCTGGGCGTCTTAATGAGCCCAGAGCCGATTAGTCTGTCAGCGGGACCGCCACACAAGCGGGGCCGGACGCGCCGCAGGTCCACCAGCGTCCCATATGCAAGATCAGGTCGACACCCCGGGGGCTAACGCCGGAAGATCGAAATAAAATTTCTTTGAAAGCAGAGTTCAGGGGCCCCGGATCCAGATCGGTGCCGGATAAACAAAAAGAAAAAAGAAAGAAAGAAAGAAAAAAAAACACTCACGCACACAAAAACAGTGATTTAGAATTCAGATGAGGTCCTCCTCCTGTTCCTGCATTAAAACTATTCTCTTGTGGCCGTAACAATGCTTAACACCAACAATAGCCAGCACCCCATGTCTTCTCTGAGCTTAACTTCAAGTACCCGCCATTGTCCCTCATTGTTATAGTAGCATATGTTTAAGGAGGATGGGAATAGTAGGGGGGGTGGGGGGGTCCCCCATCTCATGTAGGGTGAAACAACCACTCAGAATGTGTTACAATGCAGTGCAGGAATTTGGATGGTCTTCCAGGGATTGCCTGTGAAATTGTCCCCATGTGCCATACAAGCGGGGGGATCCTCCGCTTCCCCACGACCTCCATGACCCAGGGACGCCCCCAACCACCACCCCTGACCCTCTCCAACCGCCTGAAAACACCGGTCCCCAGAAAGGTTTCAAAAGTAGGAGCCCGGGGCAGAAGAACGGCCCTCGCAGAAGAGAAAGACCGCATGATTTATTTAGGTGCGTGTTATTCCTCCTGGTGGGGTCTTAAAACAAACGCTCTGACGGCCGCGCTCCGCCCCGAAATACACCAGCAGAGTGTGGTACCTGTGCACATCCACATCTGCCAGTTGCCTACACGTATTTCCTGTGTAAACCAGTGGTTCCGTCGCGTTTCTTTTTTCATTTCCCTCAAACTGAGGCTGTTCATCAGATACGAGCGCCGCCAAAAGCCCCTCACCAGATTGTGGCGTTCATTCGAATTAATGCTGGCGCGGAAACCAGATTCAGTAGTCAGATTAATGCAGGACGCTTCTGCACAACGGCGGCTGATAAGAGCACGAACGTTCAACTTAAAGAAACGCACAGATCCACGTCTGAGTTTGTTCCCCGCTGCAGGACGCATGAGCTGGGTTCGACCGCCACCTGCTGGCGGTTCGGTGTAAATGGGACAGCCCGGAATCTGTCCATAAAAGTGTTATAATAAAGCTTTTAACATTTAATAAATAAAGATGTAGGATAGTAAACAGCACATAAGCCCCGTGCCGTGTGTTGAACAAACAGTGACTAATAATATTATATAATGAGGTGATGATGATGATGGTGATGATGATGATGATGATGCTGATAGACAGACAGACAGATAGACAGACAGACAGATAGACAGACAGACAGACAGACAGATAGATAGATAGATAGATAGATAGATAGATAGATAGATAGATAGATAGGTGAATATTCTTTTTCATAACGTTGTTTTATAACATATAGACCCCAAATGGGTTGTTTTATACACTACACATGGCACTACGTCCACTAGATGGCGCCGCAATAAAAACAATGTTCATAGTGTCGCACACAAGTTTCTCTCTCTTTTTTTAATTCTACACGTCCCAGTTTCTTCAGTCTACCTGAACTCAGCTGCATGTATTTTGTATCTATTTGCAAAGGTTGCACGACCATGAACAGCCGCGTCGGCCAGGAGGATTCCACATGGAGCCAGCGTAGTATTGGAGTGGCGTGATCTCTGAGCGGCTGAGCAGCTGAGAAGCCTTTAACCATTTGTTGAGGCAGCAAATTTATTGGGTTTTTTTTTTTCGCCCAGACGCAAAAATGCACAGCATCCCAATGCCTGGTCGAGTTCAGGATTCCACTTGTGGCTTCATAGCACAAGTATTTCATTTTGTCTACATGTATGTTGTGTTGTTGGTGTAATTCAAGGGAGAAGACACCGTTAAAATGTTTATTATTAATGTTAATTTTAAGATTCCAGAGAATTCCACCAGTGGATTATTCAGTGTAAACTAGAATGAAAGAATCCATAGTTTGTTTAAATCGATAATAAGTATTAAACCCTCGCTGTTTGCATAAAGGGGGGTTAAGATGCAGGATTAAGATGTTTTAGATTTTGGCTGTCATAAGACCAGTTAAATTCACTCCATTAAGCCTGTTCTGCTTCTGTTCTACTACAACTGGGTCATTACCCAAAGAGGGAAGCTTTCCTGTAACTGTTCTGTGTTTCTGTATCGGTCTGAATCGATCGCTCACTTCATGTACTTTTGTTTCAGCCTCACTTGTCTGCAAATGTGACCTCTCGTCGTCGGTCTCTTGAATGTTCTGTCTAGTTGAACTAAAGAGTTTCATAAACACTCGTTTTCGTTTTCGTTTTCAGATATTCTGTCACTCGGGGGCAGATTGGGTTTGTCATTCACACCATTCAACCCCCACTGGGTTTTATGTGGAGTGGAAAACCAAAGGAGATGAGAAATAAAAACAGTATACGCACAATTTTTAATGTAATTATCATGTAGATAGATAGATAGATAGATAGATAGATAGATAGATAGATAGATAGATAGATAGATAGCAAATCTAAATTTTATTTTATGTTGTAGGCCTATGTGATATCTGGATAGTATATTAAGTCTTCTAATAAAGTAAAAAAAAGGATTTAATTAATGTGAATCTAATTTAAATAGGTGTATTATGTATCTAGAGCAAATGTATCTTATTACTGGATGATGCATTCATGGATAATAGTAAACTGCTACACTGATACGCAGCCGCATTGGCAAATATTAAAACATGTATTTATTTCTAAAGTAAGTGGATTAAAGTGTTTATATTATTATTATCGACCAGTACAACAAAATGAAATAAAATAAAGAGTGAAAGGCAGTGTTCCTGCATCACATGCACCACACACACCGTCACGATCGGACGATCGTTCCTCTGACGTCAAACTAAAAGGTGCACGACGCAGCAGTGTTCCGAGGCAGGCTGTCACCACACACACTCCCTGAGCTGGAAGGAGCTGTTTTGGATTCGGACATCAGTGGAAAATCGACCAGGGAGATCTCCTTCGACCATCACCACATCACCTGAGCGGACCTGAGGCGCGATGGCACGGGGCGAAGGCGCGGAGCAGAGCGCGGCCAATTTACTGTCGGTCAAAGCCATCAATGCAGAGAGGACATCCACGGTAAGGGTTCAGATGAATGGAACGATGGTGTCCCAAATAATAAAGGCACATTCGACACATTCGTCGCCTAAACCGGGCGTCACGTGTGTCGAATTTCACCGGCTCCATTCAGACAGGCGGTTCTTCCTTCTTTCATTTTTCATTGTCTCCCGGGTTCGAATCGCAGCCGGCTTCATCTGGGACGATATACCAGCGACTTCCATCAAATTTGAGGTTTTAATCGGTGATTGCGGTTTTAACTTGCGCGGTCGTGATGGAAGGATGCGCGACGCGCAAAGTGGAGCTCTGCAAGCGCTTAAATACGTCCACGCCCGGCCGTCGATTTTTTTTTTTTTTTGCAATTCATACGTGTTGTAAATGGGATGGGTGGGTTTGGTGAATGGAACCTTTAAATGAATCGAATGAGCGGGGTAGTTTGTTCATCAGTAGGCTAATTGATCGAACTAGTGACACCACCCTCGAATTCACCGCCCACACCTTCATCGGCGCGGTGGTCACGGATGGGAGCACAAAATGGTTTATTTGGAAAAAGGTTTAAATATTGATTGTGCCTTTTCTCATTAGATATCAGATAACAGTCGTTGATTTCAATACTGGTGCGTGAGGAGCAGACACGATCTCGATGTGCACGTCTAGGTGATTGGTTGCGGCTGTGGAGTGTGCTCCAGTGGACTCACCCACTGTCGGCTCCACTCGCACTACCTCCAACATCCTATTGCTGGAGCCAATGGGAATGCTGGAGTCCCCGTGATGCAGACTGTGGGTGTGAACTCCAGTAACCTTGTCCTTACGCACGCCACTGTCGACGATTTACACACTGGCTGCATTGCTGGGGGGGATTTGTCTCTAATCTGTCATTCTTTGCAGTGGGGTGAGGGAAATTAGCCAATCTGGTCCCATGCAATGACAGGTCGTCCAGCGCTCTGACACTTTTTTTGTTCAAACAGAACAGACTGAACGTGAGGATTAAAGCACCCCTCCAGACGACAGCGTCGTGATGCGGCGCTCAGCGTCCTCTTCATGTCTGTACCCTGATGCACCAACCACGTGACACGTCTCCTCTATATTTCAGCAAACCGTTCGACGGAAGCGTCTGACTTTTTGGAACAAGCTGTGTTATTCCATCGGCGGAGCCCCCTATCAGATCACAGGCAGCGCCCTGGGCTTCTTCCTCCAGATCTTCCTGCTGGATGTGGCTCAGGTGACACTCATATTTGTGTTTTGAGAAGGCCCAGCTTCACACACACACACACACACACACACACTCAGACACACACAATGTAGTCACACACAGATTAGCTCCATCAGTGACTGCTCGGGCGTATTAACCTGGACCCCTGCCACCATCTTTGTTCCTTCATTAGTAAAGTTAAAGTATTCCTCCGCACACCGCCTGTTGAACGTTGAATGTGCCCAGGCTCATCTTGATCCAACCTTTTTTACCCGTTTTCCTTCCAGCTGGATCCCTTCCATGCCTCCATCATCCTGTTTGTGGGCCGAGCCTGGGATGCCGTCACGGACCCCACGGTGGGTTTCCTGGTCAGCCGGAGCAGATCCACCAGGATCGGCCGCATGATGCCCTGGTAGGTCCCCCCCGTGTGCCAGCGTGAGCCGCAGACTGTAGAGAACGTTAGCTGATGGCAAAAGTATCCTGTAACTGAGTGGGCAGAGCATTGACACGGGTCAGAAATGCACCAACAGAAGCACAAACAAACACACACACACACACACACTCATGCATTTCCTTGCAGCCATGGCAACCGCATGAACGAAGGTGCTGGTACCAGGGGCTGCCACCGTACCCACTCAGACGTGCTCATTTATCACTTCATCTTCAAATGTGTTGCATTTGCTGCCGTGCAAATCGGCCGCCTCACATTATTCCACACGGACGAAGTTGATTTGTCTTTGATTTCTTTGATGTAGTGATTGGCCTGCATTAAACTTCCTGTGTACACATCTGTGTGAGTGTGTGGCTGTGCCGTGCTCTATTTGGCGTCCGGTCGAGGATATCCCCTTCCCTTGCCAGGTGCTGCCTCTCCACCCCCGGAGGACTGTGTTCATACTCACACTCAGTGGCAACCCCCCCCCCCACGCACACACATGCACACACACGCACACACACCGACCCACAACGAGCTGTAAAGCTAAAATACTCTAGAGCGGGGGTGTCAAACTGCTTCCACAAGGAGCCGTGTGGCTGCAGGTTTTGTTCACACCAGTCAAGCACACACACACACACACACACACACACACACACACTTTGACCATTCAGCTTTCTGAAGACTCAGATGAGCTGATGAAGTGAGTCCAGTCTGGTGTGATGCTGCTGGGTTGGAACAAGAACCTGCAGCCACACGGCTCTTTGTGGAAGCGGTTTGACACCCCTACTCTAGAGGATGCAGATGATGTGGCCGGGATGTGGCGTGTGTGTGTGTGTGTGTGTGTGTGTGTGTGTGTGTGTGTGTGAGGCCTGATGTGGTCATGTGACTCAGCGACCATGACCTTGATTCAATGCAGCTGTGTTTCTGCGCAGACGGAAGTGTGATCTAAAAACTCCCGCTCTCGATGGCAGGGCGGTTGAATAGAAGCAGACAGCAGGAGGTTTCGGTGCTACGGTGACACGAGCATTGTGGGTGTTTGAGTCAAAATGTCAGCGTGCCACTTTTGTTCTGAGAGGGGGAGGGGGTTTTCCTGAAGCCGTGTTTTTATTGGCCCACACATCAACACGCCATCATCTTCAAATCGGGGGGGGTGTGTCTGGCTGTGCGCGCACCCGTGTGGGATTTCCTGGGCTCTTCCAGAGGAAGGTTCTTATTAGGGGAAACTGCACATGGGGCTTTCAGGTTTTCAGCTGGTGACTCTGTGGAGGGTCATGTTCAGTCAGCCGTGTCCGTGAGCAGCGAAAGTCGCAACCTGGCCTCTATTTTGAAATAAAATAGCGCTCATTAACCTAATTCACTCCGCCATCAGAGGGAAGGGGGGGTGGGGGTGGGGGGTTTCCCACCACGTTTCCCACGTGTGGTACTCCAGATCCCTCCAGGCATGCGAGGAACATTTCACCATGTGGTTCAGAAGCAAAATATGAAGATAAGATATCACAGGTTAGGTCACCTGCAATGTTAAAGCTCTTCATGAGGATGAATGCAGGTTTTTGTGCTCCATGGGTCCTCTATCTGCAGTATTTTCAATCTATGAAATGTCTATAAGTCTATAAGAATAATAATAATAATCATGTTTTCTTCACCATTACACCTGTATGTGGGCTCCTCTGAAATAAAAGTTGTGTCTGTTGCCTCTGTAAACACAAGTTTGTCAAGGTCAGATGGATGGTAGGCTAACCCTGAGGAAGAAGCAGCTGAGCCCAAGTGGGGGGGGTGTCAGGGAAAGTGCGCCTCACTATAGTATCAGGCTGAGTGCACCTCCACCCCCACGCGCTCCAGACCTCTCCGCTAACAAGGCGGGATTAGGGAGATTATTCACCAGCAGCATGAGGGCATAGGAAAGGCTACAAGTGAAAGGGGAGCAGAGCTACAGTAACGGGGGGGGCACATTCTTTGACGAAGCTCTTTAGCATCGGGGGGCAGACAGCTGGATGGGCTTTCTGAAGAAAACGTGTTCTGTTGGACGCGCGCAGAACTCCTGCTTGCGTCCAGTCGGGCCGCTGGTTGAATCTGGACCACAGGGCCTAGCACCACCACTGACCTTTACCTTCTCCACGCTGTCCCATCTCCTCCCCAGGATACTCTGCTCCACTCCGTTTGCTGTTTCCACATATTTCCTCATCTGGTTCGTTCCTCCTTTCGAGCAAGGGAAGGTCGTGTGGTACTTGATATTTTACTGCCTCTTCCAGTCCATGCAGACAGTGAGTAGTACTGCCAACACCCCAGTACTCTATTACTCTCTGTACTTTGCTTTAACGGAGGCTGTTTGTTTGTTTTTCTTAACTTTCCAGTGCTTCCACGTGCCCTACTCGGCCCTCACCGTGTTCATCAGCTCGGACCAGAAAGAGCGGGACTCTGCCACCGCTTACCGTACGTCAGCGCCGCGCGCAGCCGGACAAGTTTAAATGCGTGTCGCTGCCCCCGTCACTGATCTTCCACCTCTGCATTCCACCCAGGCATGACGGTAGAGGTGCTGGGCACGGTTCTGGGCACCGCCATCCAAGGGCAGATCGTGGGCGGCAGCAGCTGCCCCGACGACGCCGTCGCCGCAGACGGCAGAAACGCATCCAATTTCACCGTGTCCGCGGTTTCCCTGGAGGAGTCGGTGAGGATTGAAACGCGCTTCCCTCTATGCTGGGATGACCTAATAATCCTGGGTTGAGTTAACTTGGTCCGTCTGTCCTCAGAAAAAAGCGTACCTGCTAGCTTCAGGGGTCATCTGCATCATCTACGTACTCTGCGCAATCGTTTTATTTTTGGGTGTGAAAGAGCAAAAAGGTAGGAAAGTGTGACGTAACGAGCAGCTCCAATTTGTCTTAAATTAATCTTAAAGACGTCTTATCTGCGTTCTCCTCCGTCCTGGATTACAGAGAGCGAGCGATACAGGGGCCAACTTGTGACTTTCCGCCGAGGCCTGTACATGGTCATGAGCCACGGACCGTACATCAAACTGGTCATCGGCTTCCTCTTCACATCTCTGGCATTCATGGTAAACACTGAGTTGAATGAGTGGACACTCATCGTTGGGTTACCCCTTGAGAAGAAGAAGACTTTAAAACCTGCTAGTACTCCAAAATCCCACGCATTGTGCTGCTTGGCTAATAATCTTTGACTTGTCTCCTGCAGTTGCTGGAGGGAAACTTTGCACTTTTCCTCACCTATACTCTTGGCCACAGGAAGGACTTTCAGAATATTCTCCTGGTCATCATGGTGAGTGTTTCTATTTTTGGGTGAAGGACTCTTATCCATGTAAAAGTCAGGCCGTGCATGCAGTTGTGTGTGTGTGTGCGTGTGTGTGTGTGGGGGGGGGTGCTCCGAGGGCAGATTTTCAGGGTGAGAGAAAGTGTTGTTTGGGCTGCTGGCTGCCAGCCACACACTCGCATGTCTTTAGCACTAGATCGAGGGAGACAATGACACAAACAGGCACTTTTGTTGCTCTCACAATCCGCTAAGGGAGCTGTCGCCCTCTCTTCCACCCTCCCCCCCGTCCTGCTGCTCATCTACCTTTTCCTTCGCTCCGATTTGGAGTGGAAAACATTTTCAGGCACCCTGTTTCATAACTGGAGGGTTTGGGAGTGCGGGCTACATTTTTGCCCATTTTTGATATTGGTGGTGATACTCAGGCTTCTAATCTTGTGTGAGTACTCCACTGTGCTTGACTGAGTCTGACCTGGAGGTCAAAGCCTGCAGCGTGTACTACACCATGCACTTTATTCCTCTAATTGAAATTTTAATCATATATATTTCACAAGAAACAGCCATCTGACTCAAAAGCTTGCGTCTTAAGTGGAGCGAAATAAAATTGGGAGACTGCCGGAGTAGTAGACAGTGTTTCCTGAGAGACCGAAAGTCAGTCATATAACAACCAAGAAAAGCGGGGTATCTCGATTTCACTGCCGGTTATTAGTCCTGGTGCCATCAAGAGCACCACGACCAGTGGTGGCTGGTGAAAAGTAGCCTTGTTGGGTCAATTTCAATCTCATCCCAAAACATAAACAGCTGATACCAGTGCTCAGTGAATTACTCATGATTTACTTCCCAAATTATTAATGTGAGGTGCTCTTGTACAAAACATACACAGCATTTTGCACAACACACAATACAGGTATATTGCACACCAGTTTAGACCCAAACTGGACTCAACATACGTATTAAGTTTAGAGGAGCAGGTTGGAACAGTTTGGCTAGTGGAATTGCCACTTTGATCGTGCATGAATTTGTATCACAATTTACAACTAATTCCAGTAGTGCGAAAGCTTAATTCTCAACCATGAACATCCTCGAAAAGTGCCTGAATTTGAGGATGTGTATGCTGTATTTAATACATAACACCATAAGCAACACAGGCTCCATTGAGTGTGACTGCCCCCAGAATGTTACATAAAATGCTCTGGAATGCTCAACACAGCTCAAATAACAGAGGTCACGACCTGTTTGCCCTCAGCAGGCTGAGGTCTTTATTTGCACAGTCAAGCATCAGTTGCTCAAAGTGCCCGAGGTTTGACAAAAGAAAATTCTACCAAATGCAAAAATCACATTTACAAATCAAAATTAGTCACCATTAAGGTATTTCTGTATTTCTAAGGTATAAATGAGGTATCATTTTCTCCTCACGCCTTTTCCAGCTGTCTGGGACTATAACCATTCCATGGTGGCAGTGGTTTCTGACCCGCTTTGGCAAGAAGATGGCGGTTTACTTTGGCATGACCGTAAGTTGTTTTAATGCGGCTTCTGCCAATCGAGTAGTTCTGTTGACTGTGAGACAGCACAAAGCCTTCTGTGTTTTTCCTGCAGTGGGCCATCCCCTTCATGATTCTAATCGTCTCCGTCAAGAGCAACCTGATCGTTTCTTACCTGGTCTCGGTGGCTGCGGGCGCGAGCGTGGCAGCGGCATTCCTCCTGCCGTGGTGAGTTCGCCCGCAAAAAGGTTACGCCACGCTGTACATTTGTGGAACAGCCTGCTACGCTTTGCACATTTCCAACAGGATTCCAGCTATAAAAGGTTTTCTCCCATCGCAGGTCAATGCTTCCCGATGTCGTGGATGACTTCAAGGTTAAGAACCCAGACGTCCACGGCCACGAAGCGCTCTTTTACTCCTTCTTTGTCTTCTTTGTCAAGTTTGCTTCTGGGGTATCTCTGGGAATCTCCACTCTGAGTTTAAAGTACGTCAACATCATTCACGCCTGTTTGTGTTTCTGCCCTGAAGACTCCCCTCGGTCATGTGACCAACCAGAATCTCCACACCATCGTTTTTCTTTTTTGTCCTCCCAGGTTTGCCGGATACGTGAACAGAGCCTGTTTCCAGCCCGAGGCCGTCAGTTTAACCCTGAAGACTCTGGTGTCTCCGGTGCCCGTGGCGCTGATCCTGGTCGGGCTGATGATACTGAGGACTTATCCCATCGATGAGAAAACCAGGCAGGACAACCACAAGCTGCTGCAGAAATCGCTGTAAGTGAGAAGTGAACGCGGAGTGCCGCATGCGGCAGTTGAGGAGCTGAAGTCGGTGGAAGCAAGTGAAATGTTTGAAATGCTCTCTTTGATTGCAGGGACTCTGACTCAGACTCTGAATCTTCAGCACTCGGCAGCAACGTGTAGTGGTGAAGAGTAACAGGCTGCTGCAACGGCTTTGCGTGTTTGCACAATTTTGTCGAGGGACACAAATACCAACAATGTGAAGGAGCGAACAGAGGAGCGCTGCTTTTTTCCGGAGGACACGCACAACCAGCAGTGGATCAGGAGGGGACACGACGACCCCTGGTGGCCAGAAACCGTCGCCAACTGTGTCCAATGAAATGACAAAGTTGAAGAGCAACTCTTTTTGGCGAGGGGGCGGGGGGGGCGTAAGTTGCCAGGTCGTTACAGGTCCAACATAAAACAGACAAACACTCACACGCAATTTCACACCTAAAGCCCACCTATCCCCCAAATGCATGTGTTTGGGACTGCAGGAAGTCTGTGTGCGGGGAGGGAGGGCATGGAGGGAACACGCAAACCTGCCCAAGGGATTTGAACCAAACCACGGTGCCACCCTTCTTCTCTGAACGTGCACAAAGAAAGAGCTGCTCCAAAGATGGCTTACTTTATGGTTTACTGAAACTCCACTACATCATTGTTGTACGTTGCCTTCTGATTATCAGATGTTTTTCATGCAGTGCACTGTGGGATACAGGTGGTCATTCATTCTAGGTTTATTCTATGGGCCCTGTCTTCCTGGGACATACTGAAAAGCTGCTTATAATCTGTTGACACCTTGTGATTGGCAGCATTGTTAATGAACCTCTTACTGAATCTATTCAGTCATTGCGCTGAAGAAAATAAACAGCATCAACCCTTTTGGGTACAGGGTATAACAGCACTTAACCAGACCTGTGATGAGACTCCGTACAGTAGTCTTCAGGCCACTACCCAAGTGTACTTGAACTCTCAGGAGGAGAAACGACTCGCTGTGGTTTGATGCACTGTCCTCACAACAGAACTGTCTGATACAAGCCTCTTTTGTAACTGTGCGCAGTCACATTTTGGACTGAACCTGCTGCTTCATGGTTTTTGACTCCTTCAGATTCCACAAGGTTCCTCAGACATTTCTGAATGTGCGTTTACTGTGAAGTCATTTCGACTAGCATGTTCTCCATTCCCCGAGGGAAGAGACTGCCCTGTCTACTTATTTATTGAAACAAACTAAGGGAATGTTTCTTCTGACAACATGGTCTAGTTACTAGCAGTACGTGATTATGATGAATTGCTGCTGAAATTTGCGATCATAAAAAAGCTAACAATGCTTTTGTAGTTTTCGGGAAAAGAACCAATCACAGGTTGTACTGTGGCGACTGCTGCGACACACTTGAAAAGCACTGGAAGCCCCCGGTGATTCTCGAAAAATAGAAAATGCTTCAATAATTTCCCACCAAATTAGAAGCTTTTCAAGTTGCACATGACTGATGAAGCACATGGCATATAAAACTGTGTAGAAAAAAATTCAAATGTTGTAACGTCATTTTAAGTCTGTAAATCAATTACGTCAATTGAAGAGTGTTGAAAATGGGTGTTAATCAATGTTATTTATGTCGCAACAATTTTTTTAGCAAGGTATATTAAATTTGAGTTTGAGAAATTTTCTCCTAATGTGGTAGATTCCTGCCAGTAAAGAAGCTGAATTAATCAATTTATTCCCATCAGGCATCACATTATTCCACAACAACACCGATTGTCTCTTCATTGTGGGACTTTGGATATAGTATCCAATTAACATTTAGCCTTTACGGTTAGGATCAGGAGTAACAGTGTAAGGAGTGAGTTTTACCAGGGTCAAGTTGTGATGGCGTGAGCTCTAGGTCGGAGCATCTGCACGCACCACAGCTTTTGTGGGGGTGTTGGCGGTCTATCAAAAGTGGTCCAGGCCATGTAAACCAATGTCCACATCCAAAATATCCCACAAAGGGCTGTTTGGCTGCAGGTTTTTATTCTAACCAATCAAGAATACGCAGTTTGACCAATCAATGAGTCAGGTCTGGTGATGTAAGCTATGCTGACGGTTAGAGTATCCTGCCAAAAAAGAGCCCTGGAGTGGTTTAGTGGAACAGAACAAGTTTGAGGTGTTGACTTGAACTGACTCACGAATAAGGTCAACTCCAGGTTCAGCCGCTGTCATCCTGGTGCTAGATACCACAGCACACCTTCAGGAATCTGCTGAGGTCCAATCACACATGGATAATGTTCTGCCTGATCAGTCGATTATATTAGTATATATTACTCAGGATTGGTAGACACAACAGATCTAAGAGCTGAATCCTCACATTAATTTATTTGTCTGTTTTCATCCTTACTTGATGTTGGCAATCAACCAGAACATGAATAAAAGGTAATAAAGTTCTTTAAAGCCAGTGTTCATGAGTGAAATGCATCCAAACAGGAGGAACCTGTATAAATAAATAAACCAAAACAGTGAATGCAGCCCTAATTCTCATTTTATTCTTTATTGCTCAACATATAACCCGTGAATGCTGACACACATACATCAGATAAACTCAAAATCAACCAAAACGAAGCTGAAACCTCTTTCACACGTTCATTTATCCGCGACAATAATTGCCTCCAGCTGTGGCTCATTGCTGGTTTTACGCGTCGACCTAAAGTGAAAGGTAGACGGAAAGTAGTCGGTTGCGATGAATACAAAGTTGCATCTCTATGTTTTGTGGGGTGTTTTATCATTCGGCCTCCTCCTCTGTGCAGTAGTCACGCACGGATCTCCAAATAACAGAACGAGAAAGGTTTTCAAACTCGATGCGCCAAAACCCAAACCAAAGAAGCTGTCAGGCTACTCGTCCATTCATAGGACACCTGATAGATCTCCAGTGTTCCGCCGCAGAGCCAAAGATTCCGGCTTTTCTCCTGGAGCGGGAACATCCCGAGCCGGGAGTCCGACGGGGACGCGAGCCGAGATCCAGTCAGATTTTGCTTACGTACCTGACGTTTCTGTAACCTGCTCCACATCCGATTTTGTCCTGCGGGTCAAACCCGGTTTCTACGGCCTGGGTGCGGATGCAGACGAGCTGACGTTGGGCGGCACTTGCAGAAGCACCGGCGTCCTCAGGCCGTACGGGGACCTGCTCTTTACCTATCCGCTGACAGCGTGTGACGCCGTGCGCCACCGGGTAAGATGTTCGCACGCTTGCTTCCAGGGTACGACCTGTTAAAACGACTGCTTCTTCTCCACAGGGGTCCCAGGATTATCTGATCTACAAATACGTGCTCCGATATGAACCTTCGCCAAAGCGTTTCCCGACCAGAGCGCACCCGATCGAGGTCGACATCGAATGTCGTTACCCAAGGTCAGGCTTACCTGAGAAGCATTTTTTTTACTTGCAAATGCTTTGTGAAGACATCATGTAAGCAGTTAAAAACGGTGTGCAGGAATCACCATGTGTACCAGCTGAGCGTGCAGCCCACCTGGGAGACTGTCGTTGTGCGTAAAAGACTAAAAGGAAGCCTAAACAACTTCCACATCGAGTTGATGGACGGTTTGTTCACGAGTCTCAACTTTAACATTTAATTTACAATATCAGTGTCCCTTTATGGGATGTTATTTTAATTTTTTTTTAGGTTCCTGGAGCAGTCCAGTCTTGTCCCAGGTGTACCAACTCGGAACTAAAATAAATTTCCAGGTTTCTGCTCATCATCTCTCACCTGGTGAAAAAATATACATAAATAGCTGCTATGCTAAACCTTCCTTGGATTTCCAATCCAATCTGAAATACATCATCATTGACCATTTGGGGTGAGTATTATTGGTGATCAAAAAGTCATTCTAACCAGAAATGATTTCAATTTTAACCCAAATCTGTTGTCTGTAGCTGCATGCTGGACAGCAAGACCGACCCAGAGGCCTCACATTTCGTCTCTCGCACTGATGGGACCCTGAGATTTTCCCTGAAGGCCTTCCAGTTTATATCTGATCCCGAGAGAGAAGTGAGTGATACCGATATCCTCTGAAATCCTCTGAATCTGACAGTGGCTCACACCCTTTGGGTCTTCAGATCAGTGTTCACTGCACACTGTTTGTCACATCTGAGGATCCGGGTCCAACACAGAAGTCCTGCACCTACGGAGAGAACGGGTAAATCACACCAACCTCAATTTCAGGACTGGTTTCAACTCTGTGCTGCTTTTTGAATGTATGTGTGCATTTACAGGTGGAAAGCCCTGACTGGCGATGACTCCATATGTGAATGCTGTGATTCCCAATGTGTGACCTCCAAATCACGTAGGGCCATGATGGAAGGTAGGTCTGTGAATGACCTCATGAATGGCTTTTGTTTTTGTAATAAAAATGCTTGCGTATTTGTCCTCAAGGCTCGGTGAGCAGCAGCTCGTTGCTCGTGTCCGATCAGCCAATCGTGGAAGAGGACGGTTTTTTATCGATGACCTCAGTCAGCACGATCAGGGAGGACAAAGCCACGGGCATTCAGCTCACTGACGTGCGCAGGCATGACGCTATGCAGGGAAGAGCCGATTTCGTGTTTGACGATGAAGAGGAGCAGCAGCCTGATGGAGACCAGAGTGTGCCAACAGAGCCTGATTTAAAAGATCTGGGTCTGGAAGACTTGGTGGAGGAGAACAATGAGACATTTTCAAATCAGTTTGAAGATTTAGGGTCAGGAAATTCACTGTTGGGTGAATATTTAGAGAGTGAAGGTCACGGTGGTGGTGTAAATGAAATTTCTGAAGCACAGGAGAAGGAGGGACTGGCAATAGTGCCATCGGAAGCTAACGTACGGACAGAGTTGGAGTCAAAGGTCTCCGAGGAGAAAGAAAAGACCAAAAATGAGGCTGAGCTCAAGCTGAGGAATGATTCCCATGATTCCCAGCTTGAAGATGTCGGAGAAGATGGGAAGCAGACCTGGTATTTCTGGAAGTAGCAGCTGAGTCATTAATGGTATTGAGAGTAACTCAACAACAGGATATTACAGCAATAAACACATGATCATGCAGTTAATGGACTACTTTTTTATGACAGAAAAATGTTTGACTGTACTACCAAGATGAATAACTCCAGTATGTGTACTCCTGACAAAAGCAACAAAGAAAAAGAGACTCAATATAAACATGAGTCCGTTGGAGCAGAAATGCAGTACTTTAAGAAAAGGTGAAATGTCATTGGTCAATAGAATTTTATTTCCATTCTGAATGATCATTTATTACAAACCACTTTGAAATATATTAAAGTTTAACAGAAATATCCCACAGTTTGAGCCCTACAGGAGAAGGGTGAGACTTCAAATGTCAGTAACTAAAAGCAGCAAAAGTGTGCTGATACAATATTTGTCTGCTTATCGTTTGTGTGGTAATATATGCACACATATAGCTTAGAATCATAACATATATGATTAAGAGCTACTTAGGATACAATTTAAGGGATAGTGGGGTTTAAGACAGCTTTGCAAACAAATGTCTCCTCTGAACATGAAAAGGGGAAGAAAAAATAACTTAATATTTTTAAACAATATCATTTTCGTGGAAACGTTTTGAAGGAAAAGCAAGAGGTCTTAATGTCTGATCGACAATGGATATATTAATGTACATTATGCTATATTTACACACACGTACCCTTGTCACCGGTAATATTGGTCTTATTCAGCAGGACATCACGGTTACAATCATTGCATAACACTAGAGGGCGCTATACGCGTATCTTCTGCAACTACAACTCAGACCCTCTGGCAAAAGAAAAATGCTGCGTTTATTTGATGCATTGCAAAATGAGCAAATTAAGACCCACACCTATCATCAAATATTTTTCTTTAAAACAGAGATGGTGCAATGCATTCTACAGACTGATCAACTTATCCCACAAATCCAGTTCCGTCTTCCCTCTGCAGTTTCTTCAGTCTTTCCCATCAAGTTGATGGTCCCACTTCTTCAACAGTGCCTGCTGTTCCATTTGTCTTCTCAGCATCATCTGGGAGAAATAAACGTAATTAGAGAACTGAGAAGTAATGACCAAAGAACCATCCCCTTACTTTAATCCAAACATTTCTATAAACCTGCAACGGAGGGTAATAAAACTTCCTGGTTACCAACAATGCTAGTCTTTGAATCCACATAGAAAATACATTTCTGAAGGCTTTCTATTACCATTAATAAATTAATTTCTACCTATAGCCTTAAGAGAATTACAGGTGTGAGGGCTTCTCAGCTTTACATTCTTGGAGTAATTATTAGCGCTTTGGCATTTGGATCCATTGCAGACTCTCAAATTTAAGCAAACATCAGTCATGACTTTTAGAGTTGACATTTTCTGCGTTTCATTTACAACACTTACCCATGCTAATCTCTTGCTCTTCTTCCTGTCCTGCAGTTGGCTCAGTCCCTTCACTCTCAATCTCTCTTCCCTTCGTTTTAGGCTTCTTTGCAACAGGTGGCGGCACCTTCGTGCCCTTTTGCTCCGTTTCCCCGTCTACCTTTGTTGGGGAGGAAGCCTGCTGGTTTTTCGGCGCGGCTGCCTTTGCCTCCGCCGCTGGCTTGGCTTGAACCACTACTTTCTTGTTGCTTTTGGCGAAGATAAAGCTGGCGGTGCTGGAAGGCGACTTGCGGAGATCCGTCGGCGACGTCGGCGAGTGCAGGTTGAGGCGAGCGCCGGGGACACCCAGGGATCTGGCTGCGGTGCGCAGGCGGATAGCTTCCTGCAGGTTCATTGAAGGGGACACGGAGGCGGCGGGAGGAGATTTGGTCGTCAGGGATGGAGCCGAGGGTGACGCAGGTGGAACCGCGAGAGGCTCGGGCTTGGGTGCAGATGGCTGCGAAATAACCGCGGCGGGCGGAGAGGTGGGTACGGGCAAGTTGATAATCAAAGATTTTCTGACGGGTTTCTGGGGAGCGTCGGAGCTGGAAGATGAAGCTGGGGGATTGTTCCTCAGTATGACCTCAGTGTCTGGGTGCTCCTGCACTTGTGGGGCCTCAGAGCTGCTATTAACAGAGGGCAGCTCGGCTGTCTGCAGAACGGAGGGGGGAACAAAGGGAGTGGACTCCTCCTGTATGACAGTGGATGGGGGCTCTTCTGGGGTTTGGTCTTCTGTGCTTGCAGGAAGAGACTCTTGTTTTGTGTTGGAGAGATCCTGTCCAGGTAGGGATGGAGGTAAATGAATTTCTAAGGGAGCAGATGGAGCCTGTTCTTCCAGAGGTGAGTTTTCGGGACTCATCTGGCTGGAGTTTTCAGTTGGTGCTGAAATGGAGAAGTCCTGGGCTGCTGGACTGTTGGTGATTGCATCTTCGGGTTGGTGGGGGAGCTCAATGGGAGGTGGTGGTGGAATACTCTGAGGTGGGGTAAGAACACTTTTAGATGTCAATTGGTTCACTTCACAATCAGATGTAGCTTCCTTTTGTGGTAGAACAATATCTTTGTCAGCCAGCTGAACCTGGGAAGGTTCTGTGGGCAGTGGTGCGATGTGTTCAGGCGATTCTTCTTTTAAAATATTATCTTGAATAGATGGGGGTATAATCTCTGTGGTGGACACGGTGGAAACTTTGATAACATGTGGAGGAGAAACCTCTTCCTCAGCTGCCGAGGGTGTCACTGAAGTCACGGTGGAGGCACCAGTTACTTCAACCAGAGGAAAAGAGGTTTCCGCAGGAGTCGCCTCTTCTACGACTGATGGGAGGGAGACCTCTTTAACTGGTGATGGAGGAGAAATATCTTTCTGTGGTGGAGGGGGAGTAACAGCTTTGTGTGGTGGAGGACTAACTTCTTTGGGTGGTGGAGGAGTAACAGCTTTGGGTGGTGGAGGAGGACTAACATCTTTGGGTGGTGGAGGAGGACTAACTTCTTTGGGTGGTGGAGAATGACTAAATTCTTTGGGTGGTGGAGGATGACTAAATTCTTTGGGTGGTGGAGAATGACTAAATTCTTTGGGTGGTGGAGGATGACTAACTTCTTTGAGTGGTGGAGGAGAAGTAACAGCTTTGGGTGGTGGAGGAGGACTAACTTCTTTATGGGGTGGAGGAGGAGTAACTTCTTTGGGTGGTGGAGGAGGACTAACTTCTTTAGGGGGTGGAGGAGGAGTAACTTCTTTGGGTGGTGGAGGAGAAGTAACAGCTTTAGGTGGTGGAGGAGAACTAACTTCTTTGGGTGGTGGAGGAGGACTAACTTCTCTGATTGATGGTAGAGGTGGAGTAACCACTTTGGGTGGTGGAGGGTGAACTGCAGTAAGTGGTGGAGGGGGAGCAGTGTAAGGTGGGGGTGGTGGGATATTCGGGGGTAAGGGTGAGTTTCCTTGTGATTTACTGTGTCTCTGCGGCTCAGCCTCTGTCGTCACCCTATCAAATTCTGTTTCCACCGCAGATAAACTGGATGTGAACGAGGCACCGCCTCCAGGATGGAACTTCTCCGCTGGTGCAACTGAAACACCATCAACAAATACTGGCGGTGGTGGAAGAGGGAGCTCAAAATCATCAGGCCCACTGACCCCTACTGGTGGAGGTGGTGGGGGCCAGGATAACTCCGGAGATAATGGCTCTGTTATACCACAAGCCAACTCCGTGGTCTGCGTGGGGGGTTGGATTAGAGGCACCAGAGGAGAAATGTGAACCAATGAAATGGCAGGTAAGTTATCCGTGTTTGTGTTTACCTCCGTGGCTTCTGTGGTTTCCTGTTTACTTTCCTCTTTTCTGCTGCCAACCAGCCTTTCTTCACGTTTCTCGACAGCCTTCACTAAGATTCCATTCAATATATTACTTACTCTAACCTTCTCATCTATTTCAGTCACTTTTTCACTTCCCATCAAATCAGCGTTCGGCAAAGTCCGTCTGTCGCTGTGCTCCTTGGGAAGTTCATTCAAACTCACACTTCCTTGGCCTTTCTTTGCTTCCAGCATCTGTGGAGCTCCATCCACAGATTCCAACGCTGGACTCTTGTGTTTCCTTTCTACCATCAAGCTCTTCACAGCACTTTCTGTCAGCGAAGAAGACTTCCGCTGTCTCCTGTCCTTCGGGTTTTTCTTTATAATGGCGCTAATGTTATCAGGTGCTGGCGGCCCCAGCAGCAATTCGAAGCTGCGCTTGCTGTGGGCCCACACCTCCGGAGGGGGTGGAGGAGGCGCGTGGACTTTGGGCGGTGGAGGGATGTTGAAGAGCTCTATCAAGGCCCTCACAGAAGGATTGACACTGCTTGTATCAACTGAGATCTGCGGTTTTGTGCTTTCGGGAACCTCTGGCACTGGGGGAGGTGGCGTGACGGTAACAGGAGGGGTGGAGCCTGGGAAAAGCCTTTGAAGCTTTGCCAAGATGCCACTCTTGTGCCTGGTAGATGAGCCGTGCTTGGGTTTAGACGACCCATCTTGGCTCGAGTAGCCGCTGGATGGGGAAAGGATCTTGTCCTGCAGTGCTTCTTGTTTCCCTTGTGAAGCCTCTTTGGAACCCGTGACCTTTGCAGTCTCCTCTGCCTCCAGTGCCTGCAGCTGGGATCTCATTGGACTGAATGATGCAGAACCAGTAGAATCCTCCAGGGAACTGGTGTCTGCATTGTATCCCGGGCTGTCTATGATTCTGGAGGAAGGAGGGGAAGATTTGCTTTCCGTTTTACTTTCCTCAATTGTGATGACGTGGCGTGGTGATTCACCTGAGCCGGCCCCAGTAAGCTCACGTGAGCGTCGTTTCATTTTATTGTGAAGAGAATAAGAGCGGCTCGGTGGAGGGGGAGCCTTCTTGGGCTTCATGACGGACAGGCTACGCACTAGTGGACCCTCTTTCTTCACCTCATCTCCGTTAATTGCGATCATTCCATTCGTGATATGGGAAGCCCTGCTGGCCAAAGAGAGAACTGCATTTCTGTCTCCATCCTGGGAGCCCTGCTGTCGGGGGGTGGTGCTACTAGAGACGGTTGAAGAGTTGGACACCAAGGTCTCTGTGGAGCCTGAAGTGCTCCAACAGGAGCTGTCGGACAGATTTTGTTGGTTGGCGGTGGAGGCTCGGGACGAACAGGCTCTTGAGGACAGACGGGAAGCAGCCGGGCTGGACAGCAACAGATTCCCGTGACTGACGGTGCGAACGCTGTTGCGACTGCGCCCACGGCTGATCTCCACCACGTCGATAGAAGGCGGCAAGATGGCATTGGGGATGATTTTAGACATGTAGGCAGCCTGGGGTGACATAGACATGACGGGACTGGGCGGTTTCTGCAGCAGGCTGTTGGCTGTGGTCATCCAGGGGACAGCCAGGGACTGGGGCCTGTGCTCGCCCGACGACTCAGGGACCAGGTGGTGCAGCAGGGCGATGTCATCCCGATGACCGGCATGGGCTGCTGCGAGCTGCTCGATCTGGTCTTTGTTGAAGGCGAGGATGGGTTTCCTCGGACGGCTGCCTCTGTCAGCGTCTTTCTGCGATGCCGCGGTCGTGTGTGGCCCGTCGGGGGCTGAACCATCATCCGTTTCACCATTATAAACCTCGTTCTCCTCTAGTCTCAGCCCGACTGCCCAACCGCCTCTGTCCAGACCTGGGAAATGACAAAAACACCCATTTCAAAGTTTAAGAGAGTAATTAAGTAAATGAACAGGCCAGAGGAACTCAACCAGTCCTCAGGTGTTGAACTTATGATCCACACACCCAGTTCCATCTGAACGTGCTGTGGGATGCCTCCAATAGTCTTTCTGTGTCTTTTCCTCGTCTTGCCTTTTTCAGACTTCTTTCCCGAGTTCAGCGGCCTGAATGTCGACTCTGGGATGACACAAGAGGGAAGTGAAGGCTCAGTTAAGCGACCACTCACCTTCTTTTACCGACAATTGCTACACTTGTGGTTACTTTGCCGGGTGAGTCCAGAGCGGGAAGATCTTGAGGACACGGACGACTGCACAGAGGTGACGGACGTCGTGTCACCGATGGTGCTGTCTGTGACGAAGCCTCCGCCCTCCCCATCCGTTTGAACGGTCATTGACGACTGCAAAAGTAAGAAATCATGTTAACAAGAGTTTGAGAATGGTAAAATAGAGTGAAGGTAAGAAATACTTCAAATGCACTCACAACGGTGCTTTCGTTATCCTTGCAGTCGACCCCATTATTGGATTCTGTCAGAAAAGTAAAAGTTAACAAAGCAGTTATTCACAATAGTCAATAGAATTGTTTTTGTCATATTTAGTGCTAATTTAATTTAATCACCTTCCTGCTGCATCATCTTCAATCCCTCCAGAGCTTCACTGTGAAGGTTCTCCAGGTACTTGGGCCTGCTACTCTCAATGAACACATTCTCTTGGAGCAAAGGGGGCGTTGGGGACTTTTCGTCCTCTAGCTTTAGGACAGCTGGAAGCAGAGACGGGAGAAGAGGGGATCAGGATGTGATCACAGATCAGAGCTCCAGCAGGTAACAATAACGGGGCCACACGGGCAGGAATGCGTAAACACCTGAACCCAGACAATTACCACAAAATATTTTCATATCAAACGTGCCATCGGAAATATGTGTGTGACTGGCCTTCAGGCATATTCCACGCACAGATCATATCAGTCTTTCAACAGTAATTATAAAATTGTTCAAATACCAGAACATGATTCACATGCACCATCCAAAAACAACTGAGTTTGCCAGCAGCACATGTACATGCACACACACACAGACACACATACATACACACATACATACACACACACACACACACACACACACACACACACACACACACACACACTAATCAAAAAAAAACTGTAACTGCATCTATATGGATTAGTCTTGTATCAGAAAACAATGTATTGAAGCTGTGTTAAATGTTTGGGGAGACAGTGTAATTAGACCCTGCTGGATTAGCCTCAGACATGTTATGAGCATTATCACCCCCGCTATAGAATTAAAGGTGTTCTGGTGCTACAAAATCCCTGCTATAAAACTAATTATCTCAAAAATGTAAACCTATTAAGTCCTTATTATGGCTTCCTCCATATCGGAATAAATATTAGCTGTTAAAGTGACTACAAATTACAGAATACAGAGGTGACAGTGACAGGTTTTACTGGATTATGGTAACAGTTATTACCCATTTTAAATACTAATTGTCTATTTTAGACAAACCAGTTTAACTAGCCTGTATTACTCATGATAGAGTCATTATTTAGGTTTTATTTTAATAGAAATGTGCGGCTTTCACTCACCTTTCTTCTTGAAGACTGTTGGAAAGCAGTCAAATTTAGCACCTGAGCTATTATTCAGAAGGACTACCATGGTAATTTCAAAATATTTCCAAAAAAACAGAAAAAGTACATCAGGGCGCCCTTCAGCTCAAGAGAGATCGTTGTGGGGTGATGGAGACGGGGCGCCGATGCCATTTGTTGTTGATGAACTTGTTGTTGTCAAGTGTGAGTCCATGTGGAACAGAGAAGGTCTGAGCAGCCAATAGAAAATCAGCTCTCAAAAGTTAATCCTCAGCAGCCTAATTCCTGCCGTCCCACTCAACTACGTCTCCCCCCTACTCGTTGCACATCAGATAACCATCATCTCACTGATGATCTCACTGCACCCCCACCTGCAGTCCCGCTCGCGCCCGATTGGTCGGCTGAGGCGCAGATCAACCCGGGATCAAACGTGTTAATGCTGAAGGGAAAGGAAGCTGTTGTCGGGGATTTTTTGGTATGTGACCTCACAAATCGTCATCTATGATTTACACAACAGTGATTTGACACCATTTTCACTATCTGAGCCTTCCAACGCACAAAAACAGCCCCTCTGACCCCACCGAAGGAGAACACACGACTTTATGCTTTTGCCACAAGGGGGAGTAAGTGACTAAAAACGTTGTTTTCCTAAGAAAATAAGTATTTAAAGAGGCCCAAAAGCAAATGGTTGCACATGTGAAAACTGTTCCTATTGTTTGCAGAACTGTAACAAACTTGTAAATACAAGCAAACAGGCAACATTCTGCCAACAACTACTACAAATTTATGATGTGCGGGAAACATCACCTTTTTTATGTGTTTTAAGTCTGTTTTTTCCTATCATCCTCTGTTTTGCGCACCTCGCCTGCTTGCTGCCAAAAATAGTTGTTTTTCCCCTCCCGCTTGTGTTGTGCAGTCATGACAGGGAATGTGTGCCATGTGAACAAATGAAAAACATTCCCATGGTTGCGATCCCACCAGAAAACTCCAGACAAAAGCAGTTCTAGAAAGAGAAGAAGCAGGAGTGGATCACCGTTTCACCAGGACCTGCAGGATTAGGAGGAAACTTTGGCCTGAAAGTGCAGAAAACTGATATGGAGGTGTAGGGAGATGTCAGTCAGGGACGACACTTATCTTGTTACCATGACTGGACACATTGTGCAGTGAGACATGGAGGCCCAGAGTGACGGGGTGGGGTAGGAAAATTATGGCGGGGCTCCTCCTCGCTGCTTCGGGGATCTCACTGTAATTGTCTCCATGTTAATCAGTTCCATATTAAAAGACACCATCTGTCACTGGTGGCCTACATGGGACCCCCCGAGCATTAACAGGATGATTGTGATTACGCTTGACCCCCGCCATGCCGATACTGATGTTTACATCTGTGTGGTGGAAAAACAGTCTAAATCTGATGGACTGCGTGGAGTAAAGACTTCTGCTCAACGGGGGGAATTATATTTCATGACATGTAAATAAGAATGGATTTAAGGTGAAATGGTTCAACCACCAAACATCTGTTGGTGTTTGTTTTCACCAACACACAGGAGAAATATATATATATATATATAAGTAGTTTACATGTTACCATGTAGCAACATTCACACTCACCACAATTTATGACTGTATAATTATTTTTCATTTAATTTATGGGTATGTGTCCTCTAAATTATGAAGTCCTAAATGGGTGAGTTCCCGCCCTCTCAGCTCAAAAAAATAAGAACTTCTTAAATTGTTATTTTTAAGACTGCTTTATTTATCCCTAACATGAAAAATATGAAAGTTGTCATCTACTCAGATTCTCCCATCAATGACCATCAAAAGCGGATTTTAAGGTTTTGGCACGTGTAGGGTGTCTCTGAGCCGTGCCCTTTGATGTGATGTGGCATTCTCTGATATCAAGATTGGCCACAGGGCGGTGTTTATTCGCTCACAAAACAAGATTTCAGAGTCCAATGTAAATTTTAAAGGGAAAAAAAAAAGAAAAAAAAAAAACACAAAGGAAAAGAAAGGAATACCTTGACGTGCCTCCGACCTGTAGAGCCACTGTTTGTGAAAAGTTGCTGGTGACGTCATCTCATCAAAGAGCAGAGCTTAATCCAAAAATACTGGAGGGGGTCAAAAATGGCCCGTCGGTTTGAGACCCCTGCTCCAGATGAAGGAGCACGCACATACCCGGCGACAAAGGCAACTTAATGTGATTCTTCCTGCTCTGCTTCACCGAAATCAAACAGACACTGATCCTGGCTCACGCCTTATATCCCTGCCCCAACTTGCTTCTGCCTCTTGTTTTGCACCGTCAGGCAAAAGCAGACATTTTCTCCAGCAGCGAGGGGGCCGACTGCCAGGTGCTTAAGCCTCTCTAATCAGCACCGACCCAACTGAAGTCTCCGTAATGACAGTGGGAGAGAAACCGAGCAGTTTCCCTTAAAAGCAGTTACGGCTATTGACGTTTTGGACGCACGCGTCCGCGCCGAAGCCCGAGAGTTTCACGCTCTCGTGAATTAAACATAAACATCTCTGGCGAGGCTGGCAGACAGGAAGGAAAAACGCAAGGCGTGACCAAAGCTTCAATGGAGGTAACAGATACTCCAAGCCTCATCCGGCACGCAGTTCTGCACCGGTTCATCGTCTGTGTGCCGGCGAACCAGCGCGTGTCTGATGCGTCGCCGCACCAGGCATGAGAAATGTGCTCTCGCCGTGACTTTGCAGGTGGCCCACCATCAGGCTGTTCCCACAGCATCTGAGTTAAATGGTGTTTCTGTTTAATGTCAGCGCGGCTTTGTTACAGGCTTTCTTTCTATACAATTACAGGCAAAAACAAGGCCAGGCGAGTGTGCCTAAAAATGGACTATTTATCACTAAAATGATCCTAAAGATTTTAAACATACAGTAATGTTAACATAACATCCCCTGGCCAACGTGAGACATGGTTGTACTAATGCATATTCACGATTCACAACATTCTAAATGAAAAAACCTGATATTTTTGCAGAGGGAGTCTACACTCATTGACTGCCTCACACAGGCACTAGTTTTCTTTACCATTCTTTTCTTCTAAAGCTGTCTCTCAAAACTCATGACTCACTTTCCACATATTTTCCTTTCGCAACAACAGCAGCCATATATATATACGTTGCCAAAGAAACAATATATGAGATCATCAATTAAAAAAATTTTTTAAAAAAGTGTCTTTGGCTCTTCTGCTTAGTTGGGCAACACTAACCTCCAGCTTTAGTTTGTGCAGAATAAAAACATGGTGATTAAAAACTGGAGCGCCTGAGTGGAGTGATTTTACCCGTTCTTTTTATTTACATTTTTTAATGTATAACAAGAGAGCTGAGGTCATGGCACCAGGCCTCGGTCAATTACAAAGACAGGCTGTGTTATTTTCGTTCCCACCGAAAGAGGAGGAAAGCAAAGCTCTGCCAAAAGACACAAGAGTTTGCTCAAACCTGTTCTTCTGCACTTTGCTGGTGCATTAATATCGCTGCACAAAGGCAACGAGACATCACATGTGACAAACACACATGTCGAAGGCTGGTGCGTGATGTTTTCAGGGAAAGGCCGATTCTAACGGGCAATCCTCCTAATTGAGTTTTCCGATTCTGAGAATGCTCAGATTTGAGTGCAGCCCAGCACAAATGAGGCTTTTCATCCAAATGAGCTCAGAGTAACTCCCTGCATTGACTCAGAGCTTCTTCTTTCACTTCCGGTTGAGTTCTTTCCGTTTCAGGGCAGTTCAACCCCTTCCAAAAAATACACTCTCCCTCTGATTAATGCTATCTGTGTGCCTTACGCCCGTGTCTCGTGCGATTTATCAGACTTCACACAAACGCTGACCCAGGGATGAACTCGCAAAAGCTACAAAGGGTTTACAAAACCATATCAAACGGTGACAAAGTGCTTTTATCAGACATTGAAGCCCCTCCAACTGGTGGTGGTGGGAGGGGGGTTAAGTCACACTCTAGAGTGATATAAAATGCAGGAAAAGCAAATAACCACATAACACATGAACACAATTAAGGTTGGTGGTTCTAAAAGGTTTGCCCTTCTGAGTTGTGCAGAGAAATGTCTGCATGCAGCTGGGGAATGTGTGGAATCTCGGAGGGAGTGTTTCATGCAAGCAGGTGACCTTCTGAGTGTACCTTGGTAGGAGTGCATGACTTAATCAGCTCTCCCCTTCACCTTTTTATTTCTTATCTGAAAAGAGTTGGGGAGAATTCCTCTGGAACATGAAACTCCGGGTTGTATACGAGAGGCCCGATCTCATTTTAAAGTTCAGCAGCTAATCAATCATTGTCGGGGAGGGAGGACGACGAACGAGGGCAAATTAACGCCTGTCGACAGATGAGACCATTCACCGGTTACTCAAACCAGGACAGTGGCGGTTCACCAGAAGGTCCGGGTTGACCAAGTGGTCATTGGTCCAGTCTCTGCTACTGTGCACCCTGGTCAAACTCCGTTGGTCATGTTTACAAAAACTGCATTCCAGCAAAAGAGTGCGGTAACCCGAGGCTCGGGGTAAGCTCACCCTGACAGGGAATCTAGATCAACCGGCACTGTCAGACCTAACTTGCACACATGAACACACATGGCAACAGTCTGCTGAGTTATTAACACAGGTTGGGACTGATCCATCTGGTTACAGTAAAATAGATGATATAGTGCATGCAGGAGGGTTATGATAGAAGCACACCAGTTTATTTAAGTAAGACATGAATCAGTTGATGCTGCCGGGTGTATTGAGATTTAAAAAGCACGTACTGCCTCGTGTTAAGTGTGCATGACCTCCATGTAATCTGGCATGATGGCAGAGTCCCAGAGAGAGGAGCAACAGTGAGAGAACCCCTTGTTCCTCACTCACTCCTGGCTTGGCTTTTAATTAACTGGCACGGTGCCGGCCATGCCAGGCATTTAGTGGGCCCCCCTGGCATCAATGCAAATCATCATCACCACCACCACCATCATCATCATCATCATCATCATCATCAGGGGCTCGGTCTGAAGCACTCGCCCTGTGTGCAAGCGTTGTTACGCTCCCGCTGCTGCAAAACTCCAGTGAGCACCAACAGAGGCGGTCTAATGAAGAGTCCGCTCTGGCTGTTGGCAGCAACAACCTGCGCATCTCTCTCCGTTTCTGAGGGTCTGCAGCAGCCTTTCCCAACGCCCTCCTCCCAAATCCCCACCTCATAATCCGCCTTTCCTGTGTGAGCGGAGACAATCCACCTGAAACGCTTGAAATTTAGAACTGTAAAGATGTTTACAGCTGCACTGGGGCAGAAAGGCAAACCTCCACCTGACCGGGTGGGGGGGCGGACTTTACGACGGCCTTGGCTCAGCGCTGATATCCGTCTCCAGTTTGGCCTCCCTTACAAAACTCTTCGCTGCGGCGGGGCAGACCTCTCGCAACAGTGTGCAAACATTGTGAAATTAATCACAGCATACGCAAGCTTTAGTCAGAGATGATGAGTCTGAGTTTATCCTCCACCGAAACCCGCAGATGTGCCCAGAAACGTGTCTGCGCGTCACCTCCTGTTTAGTCTGACTCCTACTTGAATCTCCCAGCGGAGCTACTTCAGGAACCGTGTCCACCATCTTTGAATCAAGACGGCGCTTTCTGACTAGGCCGCATTAGCTTGAAGAAAAGGTCTGACGGCAGAGTGCGCAGAGTGCTGCAAAAACCAGACGGACAACTGGTTGGTGGAGTTGAGCAGAGGGGTGCAAGCTCCAACAAGAGCCTGCAGCTCAGAATGCTGCAGCAGTTCTCCTTCAGCGGGTGAGGAAACCCGGGTTCCAGGCGCTTACTCCAGGCGGGACTTTGACTCGCGCGTGACTGGAGAAAAGACGAGACAAAGAGGACACCCTTTTCCGCTTCACCTAAAGCCGCCTCGACAGCACCCCCGAGAGAAAGGTTTCCCCCCCCCAGCAGGTAAATGTTGCGAAACGACAGAACAGAGATTTTCTGTTTTAACAGCCCACAAAGTAAGCAAAAGGTCAGACGGGAGGGGCGGAGGGGTGATCCGTTCAAACATCCAATTAGTGAATAAACAGACGCTAGTTGCTAGGCACTCATTTTCAACCCAAAGTGCTCGCTTCAAAGACGTCCTATTATTGTTAAAGAGAGTTTAAAACCACCGTGGTGCTGCAGATGAGTCATTAGCAACAAATGACTTCACGAGATAATCACACACATGAGTTCTGGCCAAAACAACACTGTCACACAAGCGGATCCACAACACGGAGACCGCGGCCCCTCCGGGTCCCCAGAACACGATGTGGAACCGTTGTAAGGGAGTGTCGGGAACCTTTGAATACTGTAGGAAACTGCGAATTCCTGCAGCTTGCCTGTGCGCTGCACGGTTCATCTCCAATGCCATGACAACAAACAAACAGCACGTGCGGCTTTAAAAGTCAAAACATAACTCATCATTTGGTATCTGTTTTTTGCCTATTCATAAATCCATCGTTCAAATGTTCCTCAGCCCAGCGTTCATCTGTCAGATTAGACAACGGCTTTTCAAGCAACAAATATTTTATTAGCGGTAATATAAAACAGTCGGACAAGCACATTTTATCGGATTCCAAAAAAAAAAAAAAAAAAAGACTTTACTCCCTCTTGGAAGTAACTCAGCAGTTTGGACTTGCAACAGGCAAAGACAAACTTTTGATAAAGTGCTGAAAAAACACAGAACATGTGACACCTCCCATAACAGACAGTTTGCTAACTAGGTGTTTTTTTTCTGCTGTGGGAAGATAAAGGTGTCTGCTCTAAAGGGTCACTGATGGGAGATACACAGTCTGTACGGAAACGGATTAAAAAAAATGACTCTTTCCAGTTCAGATCTACTTGTCGTATCAATTTATATTCATTAAAAATCAAAGTTTCACGGCAGACAGTGTTTTCTCTACATTAAAAACCTCCTACAGCCTCTTACCGTGACCATGTGGAGGAGCCTGCCTTCCTGATCTCTGCCCGCCCTTGTGTCCGCCATGATGTCCAGCAGGATGCGCATCCACAGGCATGAAAATTTCAGGACTTCCACTCAGATTCTCTCTCTTGACGCTGAGATCCCGTCTCTTCTTGCCCTTCAGCCAGCCCAGCGCTCTTCCCAGGGAGTTACTGCGCTTCTTCTTGCTCCTTCTGTTGTGCTTCTCCTGGGCAAGAATATCCACCACATCCTGGGGAATCAGATCCCCACGCCCCAATGAGTCACGGTTTGACATCCCAACTCGCACTGGAGGTAAACCCTAAAAAAGAAAAGAGCAAAAGTAATTTTAGTTTCTAATTTTAGGAACACGTGGTTTAATGGAGCTTGGGAACTGCTCCGAATAAACCATCATTGGTGCAGACGGACATGAGTCTCCTCCAGCTGTGGCTGGCATTTCCTTAAATACATCATCCAGGGTTCTTTAAAAAAAAAAAAAAAAAAAACAATAAAAAAAAAAAAACCCAGCCAACTATATTTTTATGAACGCAGTTGGCAACGGAAAACTGAATCTTTTACTGTATTCGATGTTTGTCGGTTATGGCCAAAATTTCACGTAATGGCAAAAGCATTCATGACTGAAGAAATCCGATTTGCACGCTGTACTATTTATACTGTACTTGCAAGTGAGTGGCAATTATGATTGCTGTGTATATCACAAATTTTGGAAAACCCTTAATTTCGTGCTGCGCTCTAAACAGATGTCAGAGGAGTTAGCCGGAGACAGGCGTCTCAGCAAACTGGGAATCGGGCTGGAGGACGCGTCGTGCACCTGCGCAACTCTTCATCTGCGGCCGGACAAATCGGCATGTTTTAAAGCCCGGCGGGGATCAATCACAAAAGGTTTGTTTAAATTACAGTTCCACTCACGAGTCCTGCGTGATTCAAACCAGGCCTGCTGATGGCGTCCGACGCATAAAACAACTCGTTGGTGCGCAGAAACCATAAATATGATGACTCCCCTGCTGCAGCGATAGCAAACACGGAATCAATCGTGACATTTCAACGGCGCGTCACAAGACGCAGGTGTATCTTTTTATCTGTCTCGCAGCGGTTCCGTGGGCGCTCCTCATTCAAGCCTTCACGCTCAGCCTTGCACAGACCCCCTTCTGTCTCTACACCAAACTTCTCGGTTCTGCAAAGAAAAGAACTGGCACCGCTCCCTTCATTCCACAACGTGGAGTCATGATTTACGAAGCCACACCCGTAGGCTGATGCACACAGGCAGCCAGCACACTGGGGAGAGCTGCCTAACAACAAAGCGGGGGCCGAGAGGTGTCCGCCATTCATTTGCGCTGCGCTCGCGTCTGCCTCAGGTTCCTGCTCGATTCTCATAGCGGGTGAGCTCGCGCCTTCTTCTCAGCGCAGAAAGACTTTGGAAGGCGGAACGCGGCCAGAAACCAGCCGGTCTTTAAGAGTTCTTTACTGGCACAGAAGAGCCAACAACAGAAACATCCGTCATGCTCTCTGAAAATCCCACATGGTTCCCTTCCAAAGTGTACTTCAGGAGGAGGAATGCGATCTAAATAGATTTGGGTTCATCAGATGGAAAATATGAGAATATGAAAAAGACTCTGAAGTATTTTTATCAGCCAGGTGTTGAAACAGAGGGCATAAATATCAGGATAAATGCTCTCGTCTGTCAGCGACAATTTGATCTTGTTTATGCTGAACGGCACAGAACATTGCATTCCCTCTGCCAACGCGCTGCAACAGTCCTGTTTGTTCACATGAGCAGGTTATCTGTGCAGACGGTTTGATGAGGCTTGTCGAATCAAAGAAACATACTTTCTTCATTTCCCCTGCATGTTCAGCAGGTCCAGTATTTACCTCACTGCATGGAGGTAAGCACAGCAAAATAATAAAAAAATATATTATTTGAGAAGAAAACAAGCATAAAGGCATAAAAGATGTGGAGCACCACACAAAAATACGGTAATCCAACCACAGGCCGTACCGATGGAATCAACCTCCAATTACTCCAAAGCTGACCCAGGTCCAATCACGGTTCTGCCCCACCAGTCATCAACGGCAGGCCGTAAGCTGGGCCCGCTGATCTCGTGCCCATCTGAACACTGACGCAACTATAGAGAAGTTGATGGTTGAGATTCCAGAGGAAATGCTTGAGAACAGTGCTTGAACCACTCGAAGGCTCTTCTAAACATTGTACATAAATGGGCACGCTGCAAGTAATTTGTTATCTTAAGGCGGCCACGATGAGGCCGTTTTTCACCGCCGCACCTCACAAACGGCGGCAGAGCAAACGGACTAAATGGAAGCGGGCTCCAGTGAAAGGCCAATAAAGAGCATCCATCCATCCATCTCCTCCAGAAAGAAGTGCCAGGCGTCTCCCAGCGCTGAGCCCCCGTGTTACTGCTGCTCAAAATTACAGTCATTTGGAGTGACTAAGATCTGCGCGCTTGTATTGGCCGCCCGTAATCACAGCGGTCGCACGGGACGAGAGAGAGATCCAGTCATTAAATGTCCAACACTGATATTTTTTCCATAACAAAGGGGTGTCGGACCAACACGTGCAACTCAGGTACAGCGCGAGGACCACCCAGAAGACCACCGTCTCTGCAGTTGAGTCCCGAGGAGTTAACTCCTGCAGCCGTCAGTGGGCCTGTAATCCTAAGCCGGCACTAAAACATTGTTCCTTTTGACTCCATCCACTTTCAAACACTTTGTTTTAAGATGTTATGAACGTCGGTGGTGGAGGAGGAGGGAGGAGGAGGGGGGGGGTCCACTCTCCCCATCGAATCAACATTGGATCAACTGCCTTTGGAGTTAAAGCACCGCAGCCAACATCTTAATTACACATGGCACTCGCTGCCTGCCACGCCTCCCGTCATCAGACTCCATACAAATACTGTATATAAAGCAGAGTTTGAGGAGTTTAAGCTGACTTTGAAAAAAAAGGCACAACCACACCACCACACCACCTGGCATCAGGATCGATGGCCCCCAAGCTGACTTGCACAAAAAGCGCATGTTTATTTCTCACCCTCTCGCTCGCACACCGGTCTGATCTGTGGTTTCCCAACCGTGGCCCGGTCCTCCAGGAGCAGGCATGTGTTCCAACACGCTGTTTACTTATCCTTTTACAAAAGACGGAAGGCTTTCACATCGGACAGGAGGAACGGCACAAACACTGCAAACCTCAACGCGGTGTGTCAATACCTCCAGCGCTGCCTGATTACCTGACACTGACAGTCCTGTTTGCACACCAGCATGGAGCAAACTGGGGCTGGTAATAGTTTACATACTGTCGTTCTTCCACGACTGTGGGAATATCTGGGAATCATTTTTCCGCTACATACTTCTGACAGCTGAGGTCGGACTCAGAGCTGCCACTACAAAGGTGGGTCGGCTCCCCACTTCCAGGCGTCGGGTCGGCCATTAAGCACCGACATCTGCTTCGCCTACAGCAAAACACACCAGAGCGGCTTATTGTGGTATTCCACATACAAATCCGTTAAAATAGCAAAGATATCTACTCCGCGCTGCCTCCGCTTTGATGTCCACACTAGCTTTGGTGCGGACCGAGGCTATAGTAGGTCTGAGGGAGCTGGTTCACGCCCCTGACTTGATCCCCTGTGCGAAAGATGGCATGCAAATCATTCGCTACATTTGTTGGCTGGAGGTGAATACCTGTAGGGTGGGATTTACTCCAAAGACCCGACCTGAAAGGAAAGGTAAAGTCCCACGACAAGTGTCAACAACAGGCCGAAAAAACGAGTTCAGCGCTGCTTTCTGGTTCTCAAGCCGAGGCCGCTGTGACTAATGTCAAGTTTGCGGATGGTGGTGTAATCTGTAATCCGGAAGTGACTTTGACGGCAGTGAGTCACTCGGGGGAAGCTGAAGGAGCAGACTGCGGTTCCCTCGCTGCGGATAAGGCAGAGCCAAGAGGGAGTGCCGCTGATCCAGGCTGCCACCTTTGTTTGAATTACAACTGGATCGGTTGAAGCAGACGGATCGTCTCGTGGGGGTTTCGCGCGGGCCGGCGTGTCCACCAAACGGCAACAGCAGACGGAACGTTGCCCCCCGTTATCAGGGAGGGCGGTCGACCCGCGGCACTGGGGTCAACGGAACAGGGCGGCCGTTAAACCGCGCCTAGAATCGCCCAGGAACTAAACTGATAGGCGCTTAGCGACGGAGCGGGGTAGGCAGGTGAGGGCATCAGTCAGGGCGTCGGCTGGCTTTTATGGGCCGATGCTGCACGGGGGCGACGGCGTCTCTCCTCCGCATGGAGGCCGGACGAGTCGAGTCAGCGCTGACCCGAGCTCAGACAACGAGCTTCTTGGGAGAAGCTTTGAGGGACGCGTCAGAGGGAAAAGAAGAGTTCCAGCGCGAGCTTTGGTCCTGTCCCTCCCCAGCCGTGCACGTGAACACCGTTAACACCGTGGGCCGAGTGCACCCTCGGCGACCGTGAACACGAAGCGGAGAAAGGACACGGAGTGGAGCAAAAAAAAAAAAAAAAAAAAAAAAAGGCTGTGATAAAAATAAACAATAACAACCAAGGCGATAATGAAGCATGTGGAACCATGCTGGAACCATGTGGGTGCATGTGTGTGTGTGTGTGTGCGTGTGAATATGTGTGTGCAAGCGCGTGCGTGCGTGTTCCTGCAAGTGTGTGTCGTGGAGCTCTGTGGGTGCTCCAGTGCAAGTTGGCGTGCTCGTAGCCATGCAGCAGCTTGTCTGGTGAGAGCAGCGGCTGCATTCCTGAGGGATTGATAATTACCAACTGAGGAACTCTTAACTTCACATCTGCTTTCACCCCCCCAAAAAAAAAACCCTCCCTTTCACACACCTCCTGCTCTGTCACACATTCGCCGCTGCTCTGTGAATCAGAGCCGTGATTCTACTTTTTTTCCCCTTAAAAAGTGGAACAAATGATCCACATCATCATCATCATATGACTGGTCATTCTACACTTTGTCATAACTGGAAGCAGCACTGGACTGCTTACTCTATTTTTGACTATTTGTTTCATATTCCATTTACAATTTTAGCTCCTACTGACAGAAAATCTAAATATAGCAGGATGCGTGTGATGCCACGCATATGCCAGCAAATCCACGTGATTCCACCTTATAACTCATCATATTTAATATATTCCGCACAAACGTCGTTCAGTGTTGACTATGTGTTGATGTGACTATAATTGATAATAACTTGTCGTGTCAGTCAGGTATGCATAACTGCGCCTGAAGCAAGTCAACTACCTTTACATATAAAATAAATCAACAATAAAATGTGAGCTATTGCTCTGGAGCTTGTATAATTGTATAATTTGAGGAGAATAAGGATGATGGGGATTGGGCAATGGAGGTCAGTGGCAGCTCTCTGAGACGTTCTGCTGTTTGCTTTGCTTCCAGGGGTTGCCAGGGGTCTAGGTCCGGACTGCCGCCTCTTAGGTGGTTAAAAGACCCCCCCCGCACTCTCGGGTCATCCCTCGTGAAAGAGAAAAGTGGAGCGCGGGGAAGGCAAATACAGCTGCACGCTCTCGAGTTTGAAAGTTCGCCCAGGGATCCTGGAAACAACCAAAAAAAAAAAAAAAAAAAAAAAAGAAAATCCTCCGCTGCTGTGAAAGTGGTGTGTTTGATGTTGACCCGGTCTGACGGCGGCCCGAGCGCCGTGTTCAGAGTCAAAATACCCGCGTTAAATTCCCGCATGCGCGAGCTCCGTCTTAATGTCCCTTAACAGCTACTGATGAAGGCCTTGATGAGGCCCTATTGACTCCCTCATAAGCTCGTCAGACTGATGAGGGGCAGGGGTGTGGGACTCATCGGGGGAGGGTTTCCTCTCGCTTGGCCGCCCAGCACCCCAGCCACATCAGTGTCCAAACAAAGTGTCAACAACTGTTGTCCTCCGAAAAACGAGGCAAGTCTACCCGTCTGCGTCACATTCTGAACGTCGCCCCTCCACCAGATCCCCCCCATCACACCCCCCCAGACTTCTGCAAGCCCTGGCATGGCAGGCTGGTGAAGAAGGAGCACCAGAATGTGACACACCCTTCCTAAACAAACAGCGCTGTCTCAGCCTCACCTACCAGAGAGTGCAAGAGGTGAACTTGGTCGCCTGGAGAGCTTCGAAAAAAGTTTGGATTTGGAGCAACGGGTCAAGGTCTGGAGGGCAGAGGGGAGGGCCCTGGAGCCGTCCTGTTATCTCGGCCAGGTTAATCCACCACTACTGGATCTATACAAGCTCGAGGAGCCCTTCAGACAGGGGGACCGCCGCTGTAAATTCAGCCAAGTGTCAAGTAGTCACTTGCTGGGACAGTGACAGGAAATAACAATAGACCATTGTTATGAGCTCCATGAGCAACAGGTCTAATATTACCTGAGCTCAGGATCCCTCAAGGCCAAGCTAAGCAAATCTCCCACACCTAGTTTTCCTTGCATGTCTATACTCAACCGGAATCTCCAACACTCATCTTGCACTGCGCTCGATCACATTACTCGATAAAAACCGGTTTTTGTTTACATCCCTTGTTGTTCAAAAACCCTTTCACTTCAATCCCAGCAAAGGGAGACGGTGTTAGAATTGCGCGTGATTAAGAAATAAGAAGAATTTTTCATAGATCCGTGCAATTTCGGGCACTTTACCGTGATTGGAAGCGTACATATGGATGTATTACGCGGCTGCAGACGCGTCAAACTGTTCCCAAACAGATCGAAACAAAATAAATACCTGAATGAACTCGTCGGTGTTGGCTCCACTGATTTCAGCCTCTCTCCATTGGAAGCCCGGCGCGTCTGATCCTCTCCGTCTCCAAACTTTTTTCACCCTCCGAGGGAAAACTTCAGGTGAAGCATTTCCGCCTGACAACCGCGGGGAGCGCGGCTGACGTCTGGATGGTCGTGCGCGTCACCCTGCTTCCGTCTGCTGGACACCGGCGAACAGGACTCGGGGGGCCCCCGGTGTCGGAGCCGTTTGTCCGCGAACGCTCCGGAGGACCGCCGACGAGAAATGAGGAGAGGTTCCGTTCACGCGTCGACCTGGAGCTCCCACCTGGAGGAAGCTGCGCGCACAGGTGAGTCACAGTCTGCAGGCGACGCGAGGAGGACACCTAGTGGTCAGATACAGGAACTACACGTCTGTCTTTCTATTTTATTTATTTAAAACTTTTTGGATATAGTTTATTTTTTGGTGTTGTTTTATTTTTAACCTGAGAAACACCTCCTTAAGGCTTGATATAAAGGATTATCTGTCTCAGCTTTACTTCTACACGACCAGAATCAATCAGAAATACTTGAAGTACTTAAACAATATATTTACACATTTCATTGTGTATCAGGTATTAAAAAAATAAAGTAAAACCGTCATATTTAATTAATTCATATATTCCCATATTCATATATATTTAAATGTTTCTACACACACATCCAGTTAATCAACATTCCTTACATTAAATATATATGTGTCTTGTTTTTTTAATCCTTATCTTTTGTTGTTTTCCTGACTTGTTCTTGGTCTTTCTCTCATCACATGTATTGTATTATTGAGTGACATATGCTCGTGTGTTCTGAAGTTGATTTTGGTTCTGATTTGGCAGTGACTTTAAAAATAGCTCTGAGGAGAAAAGCCTGTACATGCCCACTGACATTACTGCATCTGCCTGCAGCAGCTTCAGGCTGAATCCGTTCAGAGGAGAGCTGAGAAAAGCCTTTTCAGCCCCGATGCCATTATCTTGTACGTGCACACAATAAAGCAAAGGTAGCATTAAATATAGCTCGCTGGCACCGAGGCTGGTCCAGACATGTAACTGACGCAGTCGGGGCCAGTAAGGCCTGTGAGGAGGCATGAGAAAGTCTTAGATAGAGTTTCCCCCCTGTGTGTCCAGCGTTATTAATAAACAGAGAGTGCAGTTCCTGAAGGCAGCGTGATCCTTAAAGTTAAAATCAAACTCTTTGGACTGCCAACTTCAAACAGTAAGTAATAACATAACCTGATATTGATGACTACAAGGTATAGACGGACTTATCTCTGGTCAAAGATTGTGAATTTGCATTTGTGTTTTGTTTTCAGCTAACTGGATTTAAAGTATGATTCGATAGACTGTTGTTATGCAAAGGGGCCTGAAAGGAACAAGGCTTGAGTGCTTCACAACAATCCCATCAATGATTGCTGATTAATGAGGGCGTTGCCTTCTCCTAGCTTTAAATTGACGATGCCATGATCAAGCAAAGCGCAGCCGGGAGAATAAACAGTATCTAACGAGGTGTCGGCCATGGAACAGTGCGCTGAGAGTGTTACAGACGACACCCTCCATGTCGCTAACACAGAAACATTCACCCTCCTGGATGAGTGTTCGCGATGCCCCTCCTTTCAAATCGAGCAGGAAGCCATGGACAAGCTGGGGGAACAGTTTGACCTTTGCACCCAGCAAGTGTCCCGCCTGGAGGCGCAGAGAGAGCAGCTGACGCAGGAGCTGCTCGGCCTGCACGAGCCCCTGCTGAGGACGCTGCAGGAGCTGAGGCGGAGGCTGAGGGAGGCGCAGAAGCTGCTCGCCCGGTCGCAGCTGAGGTACCTCGCTGTCGCTGGAGAGGTGCAGCGGGCGAGGAGGAAACTGCTCGCCGCAGCGAGAGGCTGCGTCCAAAGTCAGGTGACGCTGGCTGCACACAAGTACGAGGTGGCCCAAGCCCCCTTAATGCAGGTAACCGGTTTTACTGAGGCAGGTGACAGCATGTGTCCAGGTTCAAGGAGGTCTACCATCTCACCATTATTATGTATTATAAATGAAACGTTTTACTTTGTTCAAATTAAAGTAAGTTTAATTTGTAGCAGCAAAAAAAAATTGAATAAAATGCGACATGTAGTGCATCTATCTGGACATCCATCTGTCCATAGGAGGAGCTCAAGGCCAGCATCCAAACGCTGGTGGAGCAGATGTCTCAGCTCCAGGAGGACCATCAGATCCAGCTCAATACTCTGAAGGACGAGGCCACCAGGTTCTGCAGGCCCAGAGCAGTAAGCGACGTCGGCCTGTGTCGCAAGGCCTGCGTCAGGCTGCAGCGGCGCCTCAGCGGCAGCGTGAAGGTGCTGGAGGGCTGGTACGAGCCTCGGCTCATGGCCCTGCTCAAGAGAAAGCAGACAGGGGAAGAAACTTTGAGGAAGAGCAGGGAGCAGGCGAAGGGACTGAGGGACAGCCTGGGGCCCCTCAGAGAGGAGACAGAGAGGCTGGAGCTCCAAAGATCCTGTCTGGGTCAGAGGTTAACTCTGATGGAGAGGCAGAGGGAGGATGACCTCGCACAGCAAAAGGTACACCGAGCGGCAAAGACGCTGAGGGGGACAAAGAAATCAAGGCCAACTAAGATGTTGCTGCTTCACACAGGAGACCGTGAGGGTCTTAGAAGAGACTCTGAGGGGATTACAGGTGGAATTTGAAGTACAGAGAAAATCAAGGTGTGACCTAGAGAATCAGAAAAGGCACCTTTCAGAAGAACTGATGCAACTGAGGTAGGTTTGATGATTCCGCTGCATCCTTTGCAAGGTCTAAATAACATTATTCTGGTTTTAGGGGCTATGATCACACCACAGAAGAGGGTCCCCAAGAGCTTGATCTGCAATGATGAGTTCATCCTGGAAACACAAATAACCCCTTCAGCATGGGGCCAGGCCTGAATTATTTCTGGACAGGCATTTTTCCTTATTAAATAAATTCAGATATGTGAAGGCTCAAATAAAGCTCCAAGTCTACACTGTTGCATCATGGCTGTTTTATATCAAACCTATTTTTTTGTTGTGGGAAAAATTTGTCTTGTCCAGATAATGAAGAAATTACTTCGAGTTTTACATATTACAGAATATTAACCTCCATTTTTTTTTTTTAAATCAGGGTCAAACAATAAAAGGGTTTTGTGTGAATATTTTATTATGAATATACTTAAGTACACAAAAGATCAGATGCAGCACAGAAGAAAAACTGAGAAAACACAAGTGAAAACAGGGTCTGGAAAAGTTCTACTACGAATATAAAGCAAAGACAGATTCACTATGTACATGTTTTATTAAAAATGGATCTTTGCAGAAAAATTCCAGCACAACTAAATATAGCGAGAAGTGAAACCATTAGGGGGAAAACCAAAAATCGATTGATGCACACGTGTTGGTTGAGAATGGAATCCTGGGATGTAAAAATTGCATCCATAACCATTTAATTTAAATACTTTGATGACAACGCAGCTTTTGTTGTATTTTCAAATTTTCTACAAAAATCAGAGCTGCCAATTATGAGCTTTAAAAAGACACCACTGCTGATGCACCCAACACTGGAAAATGGATCCATTTTAACAAACAGGAAGAATGAAACGATGCGCAGACTTAAGCCTGGACCTCCGAGTCGGCTGCACCTTCCGGGTCCTCGTCGTTGTAAATATTTTCGGCCTGGAACAGAAAAACAGGAATTTAGTCCCTGGACTAATCGCACACCTGGCTTCAGTGGTGTGCTCATATCTTTGACTTACCATCTGCCACACTTGCATGATGTTGTCCTCTGATACAGAGCAGATGACCCACGGCTCGTTGGGGTTCCAGGAGAAATCTGAGATCTTTGCCGTGTGCCCGCCGTGAATGAACTAAAGGAAAGCCCGCCAGGGGGAATTAGTTTGGCGCCGAAAAACGATCTTACAGCGCACTGGCTGCTTTTGGTGCCACTGACCAGCAGCTCAGGAGGTCCGTCCTCAGCATCCTCAGGCGACTGCTCCTCTCCAATCTTGCTGAGGTCCCAGACGTTGAGCCTCCTGTCAGTGCCGCTGGAGGCCAGGATGGTCTCGTTATGGGGAGACCACTGAACCTGTGAGGAGAAGACGCAGATGATACAATTGAAAATGACTCAACAGAAAACATATGTAACCAGCACACGCTTCTAGTTTGTGCCTCTAAATGTTCCTAAATAAATAATGCGTTTGATGCACCAATCATCTAAATCATTCCATTGACATGACGTTTTACCTGGAAGATTTCATCCTTGTGAGACTCGAATGAGTGCAGCTTCAGTTTAAGGTTCCTTAAATCCCAAAGAGCCACCGTCTATCAAAAACAACAACAAACGCACCCGTTTCAGCAGGCGTATCAACCAAAACGAGGATGGCTCCGACAAGGTGAACGTGTTTTGGAACAGGTTTAGAGTGTAAGAGCAGCCCCACCTTATCTGCAGAGCCAGTGGCCAGGATGAACTCGCTGTAGGGGTTGAAGGACAGGCAGTTGACCTCTGCGGTGTGAGCGTCCACAGCGTGGCTGGGCTTGGACGTATTGTTGGACCGTGTGTCCCAGCTTTACATACAACAGAGAAGAAGTGTTAGGAGGGAGGAGGGGGAAAAAAAACTAATGTTTTTACACTGCCGAGCTGCTCACATCATGAGTTTCTGGTCATCTGCTACTGATCCAAACAGGGACTCGTGCAGAAGGTGCCAGGAAACATCCTCCACAACTGCAGTATGACCTGTGAAGATGGTCTTGGCATCTACAATCTTCCCCTCTTTGGGAACTGTGCTAATGTCCCAAAGACAGATAGTCTGCAAAAGGAAAGAAAAATGACAAGAAACTGTAATTTTCTATCAAATAAGCCTAATTTAGGACAATCGGGTTATATTTCTGCTACGTGTTTCATACATGGTCATCAGAAGCACTGAGCAAACAGCCACTGAGGTTTGGGTTCCAGGAGAGACCATAACCCTCTTTCTGGTGGCCGCGCAGACGCAGATCAGGGGTACACTCTCCAGATGGATCTGTGACAGAAGAAGAGGTTACAAACTCTGCAAAAACATTATTGGTTGTAAGCTCAGAGGAGATGCATCTGTGCTGCAATACCAACCAGGTTTGGAGGGATGTTTTGTGTAATCAAAGACCAGCACATCACTAGTCGGGGTCTTGGTGGCAATGATGCAGGGATTCTGGGGCATGTAGCGTGCTCTGTTCACTTCTCCCTCGTGGTTGATTTTGATCTCAATCTCAATCTTTCCGCTTACAGACCCAAAGCCTCCAAACTCTGAAATAAAACAGGACCAGATATATAAAATAGTTATTGCACATGACTGTATGGAATGTAATTCTACTCTACAAAAGACAGTGACAGCACTTTAAATATAATTTTAAACAAATACATACCAATATTTTCTGCAGCATTAAAGTGTTTCAGCAAGATATAAATTCACACATTTAATGAGAGTAACAAAGAAACAGTTAAGCCTGCAATGATTAGTGGAATGATTACTACAAGAAAAGCACATTTTGATTGGTGAAATTCTAAATATACTGAATCTATCCACATGAATTTTTCGTCAAATACTTGTCACAATAAAAAATGTTAGCATTACAGTTTTTAAATACAAATCCATATAAAAGACAATGATTTCAAAACAGATTCATACAATCAGCAATCATTTAACACAAAAACAAGTGAAGACATGTGGACATCTGAAGGTATTTTTGCTAGAGTCACATTATTTCGCTCACCTCCTTTTTCACTGTCATAGTGCGAGGCGTCAAACTGGGCATCATCGTTTGGGAGCTGAACACTTGCAATTACAAGATGATTCTGCTCATCTGAGGTGTGCGTCCCAAGCACTAGCCTGTGCACACTATAGTCTTTGCCTTCTGGCCTGTGAAGAGGTATGGCACCAATTAATAATGGAAAGAGTAATAACGTTAGATCCTGATGGTTTGTTTGCACAAGCTCACCTTGTGACATCAGGGAGCCACTGGGCGGTGAGGCTCGGCCACTCCAGGGCGTGAGTCATGACCAGATCGTAGAGGAAAGGGGTGTTCTTCTTCCAGATCTTGTACTCCTCGTTGATGACTCTCTCCTCCACGGCATCATCGAAGGCGGCTACGGGGGGGGGGACACGCCACAAACATAAGAAAACACTTCACGAACGCGGATCCCGGGTGGCGTGAGCGCCGTGATCTGGAGCACAGCCGAACTCAGCCCGTGTTGATGCCACATTAGTTCCCTGACGGCGGGCTAACGCTAGCATGCGCTCGCCTCGGGCTAGCAGCCGCGCGCTAATCGTTTGACGGGATTTCAAAGAGAAAAACCCGGGAGAGGAGGAGGGAGAGCGGGGGTGTGGGGGTCAGAAGCGGCTCGCCGCACCATGCACAGCTCCCCCGTTGGCTCGCAGGCTTGAGCCGAGCGCCGCAGAAGCGCAGCGGAGCTGCTAGCGGCGGCTAGCCGCGTAACAATGAGCCGCGCCGCCCGGCGCCCAGCGCGCCTCGGCGCGGCGGCCGGCGCCGCTTAAACCCGCTCAAACCCGCCCACGTACCGTCTTTGTCGGTCATGGCGTCGCAGGGGAGGTCGCCGGAACGGGAGAAAACGGCGTCGGTAGCTGAGAGGGGGAATAAATGTGGCCGGAGCGGCGGCGGCAGCGGGAGTCGAGGCAATGGCGCCAAGAGCGGGGCACGGCGCTGGCCAATCAGGGCGCGGGGGAAGTGACGCAAGGCCGACACTTCCGGAGAGGCGCCTCCGGCCCGAGTCGTCGGTGTGAGCGGCGGCGAGAGTGGGGAGAAAAGAGGTTTAAACCCTTTAAAAAGCGAATATAGACGATAAAATGGACGACCGTTTGTTAGATCTGACAGAGAAACAAAAGGCCACTAAGGCTAAATATCCGTCCATCAACAAGAAATACGAATGTAAGTCGTGTATTGTCTTTTATTGTGGTAACAAGGACTTTAGTCAGCTGACACTAAAAAAAAACCAAAATCAATCCGTTTTTTTCTTGAATGAATGTGTTCTGAAGTGGCACATGCCTTACGCGATGCATGTATTCTTCTTAATATTCAGTTATGATACGTGGAAAACATTGAGTTTACTGTTTGTGCCGCAGATCTGGACCACACTGCAGATGTACAGTAAGAACCCGACAGGCGACACCTCATGCTTGTCTGTTGTTGGCAGTCTAACCAGGCTTTTAATATTCTCTTTCAAGAATTCACTCTTGGGGAGCCACTCTGGAAGAAGCCTTTGAACAGTGTGGGATGGGCATGTTTGGCTACATGACGGACACAGAGACCGTGGAGCCACTAAAGACTTTTGATCTGGTGTCAGAAGGTCAGAGTCAGGCAGCTTGTCCTCTCTGACATCACCCAGAATCTGAATTCAAGTCTAAAGTCCGTGCATGTTCTTTGTTTCTCCTCAAAGGCAACGACATGCAGTCTCTTCTTTTCCACTTCCTAAATGACTGGTTGTACAACTTTAGCATTGAGCCCCACTTTGTTCCCAGAGTGAGTCAGCAGGATTCTTAAATCAAGTGGATTTTTCTTGTGCTAAAATAATGGCGTTGCCTTTCTTCTTTTGTTCTCTTAATTTCATTTGTGCACTAGGAGATCAAAGTTTTGCACATAGACAGAACGCGTTTCAAGATTCGCTCTATTGGGTAAGTTTGAGTTGTGTAGCGGAATCTGGGATGGCAAATTAGGGATCTATAGAACAAAAATGTCAGAAAGAAAGAAACAAAACTGTCAGAAAGAAAGAAAAGAAAAAATTGAACTTGGTTTGGTTGCAGCTGTAATTAATTTCACTACCATCTTACAAATTGCCTTCTGTATCTGAAATATGAAGAAATAATTAGTGAGGGTTTTTTTTCATAAACACTCTTATATATGATAGCAAATGTCCCAAGTTGTAGAGGTAAACTACAAAAAAATGTACTGCTTCCCACATTAGTTACTTGCATTCCTGTAACATCTATGTTGTAAGGGTAAAACAACAATGCTACTTTTCTTACTATAAATTTAAATTGAAGTTCGTCTATATCATACTTTGTAGAGCCTGCACCACTAATTTTATAAGCGTTGCACTTTAGCTGAAAATTATTCTGAATATCTGTTTTCATTATTTTTAAGTTGGGGCGAGCCATTTTCTCTGGAAAAGCATCCACAGGTAAGTATATTTGTACAAGTCCGGTCAATAACGACACAGATATTATCGGGCAGGTAACTGGAATGTTGTGCATTATCAATCTAGGGGACTGAGGTGAAAGCCATCACATACTCTGCGATGCAGATCCATGATGAAGAAAAGCCAGAGATATTTGCCATTATTGATATCTGATGATAGCAACAGAGACAACAAGCGGTCTTGGTTCCATGGAACTAAAATATGTTTGGCCAATTTTTGTGCCTTTCTATCCAGTAGACTGATTTCTTGTATGGTAGAATCTTGAAATTAGGTGGACATTTCAAAATAATAGATTTTAATGCTCTTTAATTTCCTGACAAAAATAGCTCTCACACAAATATATATAAAAAAGACATTTTATTTGATTGACTTCTGTATTTTTTAAATGTGGCTAAAATAAAATGTGTGATAAATGATAAATTGTGATGATTTTAAGAGCTTGTTTTGCAAGAAAATACATTTGTAAATGTAAGCGCTTCACTACTGAGACTTTATTCTTGTTTCTACATTTCTGTGGTCATTCATGAACTAACCATCAAATGTAAATAAAACAATCAGGGGTTATATCATGAGGTATTTATTTTTTATGTTGATGGTATAGCAGTGTTAGTGGTTCATATTTTGTATAAGGTTATAGCATGTAGAATATAACAAATATCCAAGATCACCATTTCATAAATTACCAGAGTACCGCCACATAATGTATAAATCGAACTGCTCAAGTGCCAGCAAGGCCAGGACCAAATATAGTCTGTTAAAAACTGCTCAGATATTTTACTGGAAACATTAATAGACTGAAAGGGATCGATTTGCAAAATTCCTTAAAACACAACAAATGATCAAAAGCGAAATTGTGCAGACTAATAAACATATTGGAATATTTTCGCTGGATTTTGAAACATTCTGAGAATACAGGTATATGTGACGACAGCAGTGACCCCAAGTTGTTTTAAAGCTGCTCTTTTATTTTGAAACTCCTCGGCTTTCTATTGGGTGTCACATGGACAAGTTCATAGTTCAGATCGGCCATCTCTGTTTTTATTATTATTACTATTATTGAATACTTTGTATTAAGCAAACACAATAATCTTACACACCAAAGGACACACATTCACAATTCTACATTCACAATAGTCTTAATTATTTACTGTATGAAGATTTTTATATTACCATATACTTTATATTGTAAATAGGAATACTTTTCTGTTTTTGTGTTAATATTTTATTATTGAGTTAAATACCTTACTGCTGCATTGTCATTTCCCATTTTAGGATAAGTGAAATAAAAGTATATTACACAAATAGATTATACGCCTGGACAAAAAATAATAAAAAAAACAGTTAAATGTTCGAAAATATCAACAGTTTTATTTGCGTTTTGTCGGAATATTTTGTGCAAACGATGTAACGCCTGACTTTAAGGAAATGTAATAATTTGCCGCTGAGCTTTGGAGAAGCTTTGTTTTGTTTTTTTTAACGAGAGAGTGTCAGGCTTTGTCAGGAAGCCGACAGCAGTAAAGAATCAGATTATATCCGCGTCTGATCCATCCTTCCACCTCTCTGACGCCCAAAACACCACAACAGCCTTCACCTTCTCGCACATGTGGACGCAACAATATTAGTGACGTCAGCCTCTCTCCTTCTTCTTCGCGGGTTTTTCTCCGGCGGTGAACCGGCAGTGACGTCACTGTCCCCTCCATTCGTCGCCCCTCTCACTCAAATGTAGCTGCGCCATTCTTCCTTTGTCCGCCCGGGACGACTCAAAGGCTCCAGAGGAGAGCTGTCACGGTCACCAGCAACCCAAGGGGGACGTGATTTCTTCTGCACCCCTGCCCCCGGACGAACCCTGTGCGGCTTTCATCCCGAACTTAGCATCCGTTCAGTTAGTGCTCGGACGCCACCAGCGAGGCGAAGCCGCATTGAAGTGAATCAAAATGGAAGACACCAAGTACCTCCCGGAGCTCTTGGCTGAGAAAGACAGCCTGGATTCGTCGTTCACTCACGCCATGAAGCTGATTTCTGCCGGTAAGGGCTGCTGGGATGGGCTGGTCCCACTGGGCTAGCTCCCGGCTGCACGCCGGGAGGCCTGCAGGCTGCAACGTGGTTGTCGGCGTTTGCTTGAATAAAGTCAGATCTGTAGGGTTCTGTGTGGTGTAAGCTGCTTGGCGAGATGTAAAAAATGCCTTACCAATGCTAGGAAGACTGTTGGTAGAGCATTTTATCATGTAGCGCCATTCGAAGTGCACTATGTACACTGGGGAATAAACAGCATATGGTGGGTGTGTGTGTGTGTTCAGGGCTGGAGGAGGATCTACTGACTGTGTGACGTCTCTGACTCTTGCATAGCAGTGATTAGTTTACTTACGAATGACGTCTCTTTACGGTCTTTATCTTTTTGCAGAGATTGAGAGGATCCAAAAGGGTGAAACTAAGAAAGAGCCAGAGAAAGAGACGTATTTGGATCTATTTGCTACCAAGAATCTCAAACTCAAGGAGCGAGTACTTATTCCTACCAAACAATACCCAAAGGTAAGGACGTCAAGCTTGATTTATACTTGGTCCCTTTCACCTGGAGAGCTCTCATTTATTCAGGGGTGTTTGTTTTAGGATGGTAACACCGTGGGTATTGTTGGATGGCTTACTGAAATGGGAAAATGCATTTTAAAAATGCGGTCAGTTCACTACATCACATCGATTTGTTGAGGCATGTATGCCCAACCGGGGTTGGTCAATTAGTGAAGTCATGTGAAACGAAGCTCTTGCTGCCCCAGTTAAGCTTTTTCTGATTGAATCATTTTAGCGTGAGAGACATTCGTCCAGCCACGCTTGCGTTTCTTTTCTTTTTTTTAATTCATTCTTGGGACTAAAACAGTCACCCGTTGCTCAAATTCATCCATATTTCCCACAGGTTAACTTTGTTGGTAAGCTGTTAGGACCCCAGGGTAGCACAATCAAAAGGCTGCAGGAAGAAACTGGTGCCAAGATCTCAGTCCTGGGAAAAGGTTCCATGAGAGACAAGAATAAGGTAGATGACGGGCCTGATCTTGATGCGTCTTTGAACAACAGAAGCCCCACTTATTTCATGTTGATGTCAACTGCTGCCTTTCATATGCTCATCAGGAAGAGGAGCTGCGAAAGGGTGGCGAAGCCAAGTATGCTCACCTGGCCATGGAGCTGCATGTGTTTATTGAGGTCACGGCGCCGATACCCGAAGCCTACCTGCGAATGGCACACGCCATGGACGAGGTCAAGAAGTTCCTCATTCCGGTACGGTTCAATCCCACGCGTTGAATTTGCTGGAAGCGCATTTGCTTGGGTTGCTGAGCCGTCAACGCCACGTTTGTAGGAGCCGTGCGAGGCTGACCCGTACATGGATCCTCACTTCCTGAACGGATCCCAGGATGGCTCAGTCCGGGGACGTGGCGGTCTGATGGGAAGGGGGCGAGGTGGACCCCCAGGCCCAAGGTAGGCGCAACACTTGGCTTGGAAGTTGAGTATTTTCAGGCTATTTAGTAGAGCAGAAGCTGCTCGGTCTGAATGAAACAGGATCTTAAATGGTAGCACTGAGCATTGATCCAAAAACATCTGCCACGGCAGATGTTTATTAGCACCGCATTGGCGTCACAACCTGACTGATACCCACAGGGGGCGAGGAATGCCACGAGGCCCTCGCGGAGCGATGCGCGGCGGTGCTCCACGTGGAGGATTAGGGCGGGGGAGCGCTCCGCGAGGCGCCCCGTCCGGCAGGGGCGGACCAGCTTCTGCCACTAACAGAGGGGGCGCGGCTCCCCGCTCCAGACCCCCCAGCGCGGGGGCCCCGAGGATGCTTCCCACTCCGGCCATGTCGCACCAGCAGGGTCCTGCAGCGTCGCAGCCCAAAGCAGAGGGCTATGAAGACTATGTGAGTTCTCCCAACTTCCACTGTTGTCCTTTGAGCTGGAGGCGGGGCTAACCGCAGCCAGACACGGAGAGGGCATATCGCTTCATTCACATCTTACTGTGAGGCAGTGATAACCACTCTGCCATCGTGCTGCCCAAGGATGGATAATTAATGTGGCTGGCACCCGTTATAGTTGTCATGACAACCTTTTTAAATTTCCTAACAGTTTTAACTGATTTGTTTTTCTTTTAGTCTTATGAAGAGTCTTATCCAGAGTCTGGCTATGAGGGATATGAAAACTACTACACTCAGCAGCCTGCAGCCGCGTGAGTTGTGTGTCCGTGTGTTCCTGCATGGGTGTGCGTGCGTGCGTGCGTGTGTGTGTGTGTCCATCCCATCATGTTGCAGATTCGGAATGGCACTGAAGGCTCGATTCTTTCCCACAGGGATACAGAATATTATGATTACGGTCACGGAGAGGCGCAGGAAACAACATATGAAAGTTACAGTAAGTAACCTTTGTCAGTTTTTTCTTATTTTCCCAACCTGCTGCGGGTTGACTGCGCTGCTCGTGTTTTTCTGCCTCGTCTCCGCAGCTCAAGATGAGTGGGATAACTCGTGGTCCAACGCTGGGGCTGGCGGTAAAGCTGCACCTGCCAGGCAGACAAAGGGAGGCTACAGAGAACATCCATACGGAAGATACTGATCGTCTGCTGGTAGAGCGTTGCCACGGCAACTGTATCAGATTGTAACACTCTGAACTTTTCAAAAGTAATTTCCATTTCGTTTTCTCCATTTTTTTTTTAAAGATGTTTTTTTTTAACTCAAAAGTGATGTTTTGTTGGATATATCGGCGTGCCAGATAAGGAAAAAAGCTTTTTTTCATGTTAATATCTGTTCTCCGGTAGATGTTTTAGGCTGCATAGTTGGCAGTTAACGATTTACTAAACCTAACCAAGAAAAAAAGTGATTCTTTTTTCTTTTTTTTTAGTGAAACTTTGGTTAGCATTTAAGTTAATTGTTTCTGAACAAAATGTATTTGTGGCGATAAAGTCCTCTCATGTAGGCTGCATTTTTTAAAAAATAATGTCCTTCATTAGTGGACAAAACTTAATACGCCAGTGTTACACACATTACAACTACATATACCTCCAATCCTAAGATGTATTTTGGGTAAAATAAAAAAAAAATCTAATTTCTTATTACAATACAAATTTAGTGTTGTAAAGTTCAAGAATTTCCCAAAATACTACAAAAATTAATCTGAAATGCTATTTTTTCCACCCTTTACAATTGGAACATGTCGAAATAGTGCTGAAAAAATCATCGCTGTGCTGAGCTAATTCTTGTAAAAAGACTAGGAATAATAATCATTTTTCTGTAAGGATGGCTGCAGCCAACTCTATTTTCTACATAACTTTAGGACACCTGTGTACACCTTTTAAGCCGTGTCGTCTCAAAATGCATAATGCTTGTGTACTTTTGACTAAATAGGCTACTAAATATTTCCAAAATGTTTCTGTAGTGCGTGTTTCAATAAAGCTTCTAGTTCCTTTTTAACCAACCTAAACATGGTATTTTGCCTTTGTTTTACCAAAGGAAAGCCTTCAGTTTCTGAAAGTGGTCCCCACGGGTTCTCGCCACCTCTGAAAGAGCTGTATGTATGCATATCAGCTTTTATTTAGATCAATTTTAAATGCCACCTGTAGTATATTTAAAAAAACTAAGCTCCTCCATGAGGAAATGTGCTGCCAAACTCGACTGGACATGCATATAGAATTTGAAATTTGTATTGTTAGTTTTAAAAGAAAGTGGGCCTCTGCAGCAGTGTATATTCAGCCGCTTGAAATAACCCGATCTCAACAGTATTTCAAATCAAGCTTGCAGGGATCTTACTTGACTTTGATGCAAAGTCATCCTGGCTGCTTTTTATAAAAGAAAAATATCGCAGAGGAGAGGATTCTAAAAGCCAAAAGATCGCCACAAGGTAAAACTAACCCCAACACTCATTTTTTAGATTTATGTATTGTTTTCTGTGCAAAAAAAAAAAAAAAAACGAACAAAAACGAGGTTATTTATTTATCCAAAAGGTACTTAAAACACTGAAACTGCAAAATGCTGTCTGTAGTTCCAACGAGAAAAATACGCCGTAAAACATTGTTGTGATGCGACTTTTCAAACCAAACCAATAATGTTCCAATTTATTTGACCAAATAATTACTTTTATAGTACGTATAAGGTAACTTCATGAAAAGTAGTTGCACTTAAACATCCTTTTGGACCAAAACCCCTCAGCCTGACTTGCATGATACCTGATGTTGTTAAATTAGTATTGCATGTGTGTGTTTGTGGGTATTGTGTGCGTGTGTGTGCAGATGCTGCGGCGTCCAGAGTCTCATTTCTTCTCTTTTCTCAGGGCGTCGTCTGTGGACGTGCAAGTTGACATTTTGACTTCCTGTTCACCAGACACTTAAGGTTGTTCATGAAGAATTGAGATGACTGCGGATTTTGAATTTGTTCTAAACTCTTGTTTCTGTTTTACAGGTCTGAAAGTCCACAGAGAGGTCAATGGTCGATGGTGATTCATAAGAGTTATTAATCCAGGAAGTGCCTTTTTTTTTTTTTTTTTTTTATAAAGTGTAATAGGTGTTTCCATGTTTTTCTTAACAGCAAATATAGTATTGCCGTATGTGATGAATGTGATATTTAAACATGTAACTGTTTTTATACAAAATAAAGTTTGTATGAAATTGACTTTTATTCTTCCTGGTGTGTTTCACATACCAACGGGCACAGTTTTTCCTCAACGTTGGCGGCAATATCTGCCAAACTTCCACGTAGTGACAGCCTTTAGGTGCACAGGATCTAAACCTCTTATCACACTTGACAGTCGTCTGATTTGAGATGCTGATGCAACAGAACATGCTATGAGTTCCAGGTCCAAATGTGCATTTGACTTAAATCATTTCTAAATCTGTTGAGTTAGGGAACTTAATATGGGCCGAGGCCATGCGGTAGGAGGCTTTTGTTGATGTAGTTGCATTAAAACACCAGGCCACTCCACCTCGGGGGCTGCTTTGAGGCGCGGCGGCGGGTGTGTTTTTTCGCGGAATGCCCCTTTAAGCGAGGCCCCGCCCCCTGGTTGCTAACACACCCGCGCCCCCGTTCACAGGCTAGTTTATCAACAATGACTGTCACCCTCGATTTTACACAAAGACGCGTTTCTCTTCCAAAACGTTGCCCGAAAATGTGTTGACTCGCTTATGTGTTGACGAGGAGCAGCTCCCGGCGCTGCCATTGGTAAGGTTCGGCCTCCTTGTCGTGTGTATGTGTCGCTCGGACGCTAGCGGCTAGCCGCTGCTAGCCTAGGCCTCGATCTCTGGATTTTAATCCAGCATGGTGTTGGCAGGCAGCTGCCCTCATTCTGGCCGTCCACGTTGTTACCCCCCCTCCTCCTCCACACGCACACACCCTCCACCTCGTCTCTGGAACCGAGTGTGCTCTTTATTCGGCTAAAAACTTCCCGACCTGGCCCCCCTGAACCAGGGGTTTTTTTGTTTTTTTTTCGCCCCAGCTTCCGTAAAACCTCGTAAAGACGCGCAGGAGTGGTTTGTGATGCTGCAGCGACCCTGCGAGCTCCATCCGCCGCCACACGTGGTTTGACTGACAGCCACGCGTCCCGTATTGATGTTTGTGTTTACCCCGCTGCTGGTCCTGTGCGCAGCCCTGCAGCCTGAACCCGCTCCTGCAGCCTGAACCCGCTCCTGCAGCCTGAACCCGCTCCTGCAGCCTGAACCCGCTCCTGCAGCCTGAACCCGCTCCTGCAGCCTGAACCCGCTCTCTTCTGGTCCAGATCCGAAAAGCAAGCGGCGAGCAGAGAGAGGGGGTCATCTGAGGGTGTCCGCCATGGCCGGTGGGAGAAGAGGGGCGAACCGAACCACCTACTGCAGGCCTCCGCTGGCCAGTGAACCCGGATCGGTCGCCAACGGGAACCACTCCACCAGCTCCCCGGTCACAGGGGTGAGGTCCCGGACCAGGTAAGAGACCCTAACCCCACCCACCCACCTCCCCTGATCTTTGTACTTTAACGGGCTTCTGTCTCGCTGCAGGAACGGGTCAGGAACGTGCATGTCCAGCCCTCCCCTCGCCGCCCAGACGGTGGTCCCGCTGAAGCACTGCAAGATCCCGGAGTTGTCCGTGGACCGCAACGTGCTGTTCGAGCTTCACCTTTTCTTCTGCCACCTCGTGGCCCTCTTTGTCCACTATGTCAACATCTACAAGACTGTCTGGTGGTACCCGCTGTCACACCCCCCCTCACACACATCCCTGGTAAGTGCGCCGCGGACCACGGCGTCGTGGTTCTGGGCTGCCGAGGACCAACGCGTATCGAAATGCGCGTATCTCCTGAGCGTGTCCTTCTATCCACAGAACTTTCACCTCATCGATTACAACATGCTGGTGTTCACCATCATTATACTCGCCAGGAGGCTGATTGCAGCGATTGTTAAAGAGGTAAGGCCTGTTTTTAATCAGGTGTGCGGTTTCGCTTATGAGGAACGACTCTGGGAAATTTGAAAAAAAAACAAACAAACGCTTTCGGCCTCTGAGGTGTCTTAAGTTTCCCTTTTTAATCCCCGTGTTCTCTTTTCTAGGCATCGCAGAGTGGGAAGCTGTCGTTCCCTCATTCAATCTTTCTAGTGATGGCCCGGTTTGCTGTATTAACGCTGACAGGCTGGAGCCTTTGTCGCTCCCTCATTTATCTCTTCAGGACCTACTCTGTCCTCAGCCTCCTCTTCCTCTGTTACCCGTAAATACGCACGGGAAAAAACACCACCAACATCATATTCACACGTACGCATGTTATATTCAGCGTACGCTGATCTCTGATCTCTTTTCCCACGCAGCTTTGGAATGTACATTCCCTTTTTCCGGCTGAGCTGCGACTTCCGCCGGGCGGGTCTCCTCTCCCCCCTCGCCAGCATCGGCGCCAAGGAGGTGGGCGGCGTGGGCCGCGGCCGAGACTACCTGACGGTGCTGAAGGAGACGTGGAAGCAGCACACCAGCCAGCTGTACGGCGCGCAGCCCATGCCCACGCACGCCTGCTGCCTCTCCCCGGACCTCATCCGCAAAGAGGTGGAGTACCTGAAGATGGACTTCAACTGGAGGATGAAGGAGGTGCTGGTCAGCTCCATGCTCAGCGCGTACTACGTGGCCTTCGTACCGGTGTGGTTTGTCAAGGTGAGAAGCGGCCGGACGTTCTGAGATCCACCGCGGGTGTCCGAGTTCCGCCCCCTGACCCTGCGCGCGCGCCCTCTTCTCCTCCAGAGCACGCAGTACGTGGACAAGCGCTGGTCCTGCGAGCTGTTCATCCTGGTGTCGGTCAGCACCTCCATCATCCTCATGCGACACCTGCTGCCGCCCCAGTACTGCGACCTCCTCCACAAAGCCGCGGCTCACCTGGGCTGCTGGCAGAAAGTGGACCCGTCGCTCTGCTCCAACGTTCTTCAGCACATGTGCGTACGCGTCCCGCCCGCGCGCCTGGCCCGGGTCCCTTGTCGTTCCGAGTCTGACCGCGCTTCGCCTTCTCCGCACAGCTGGACAGAAGAGTACATGTGGCCGCAGGGAGTCCTGGTCAAGCACAACAAGAACGTCTACAAGGCCATGGGTCACTACAACGTCGCTGTCCCTTCAGATGTGTCTCATTATCGCTTCTACGTGAGTACAGTAAACCCTCGTTTATTGCGGGGTCACGTTCCTGAAATAACCCGCGATAGACGAAATCCGCGAAGTAAACAGCTTTATTTTTTACAATTATTTTACAGGTTTTAAGGCCGTAAAACCCCTAACCACACACTTTTATACACTTTTCTCACAGGATTTAACATTTTCTCACAGTTCAACACTTTCAAAGTTCAAACTTTTGGTTGCGACCGCAGGTGCCTTTTCCCCTTCTGTTCTCCAATCTGGATTCAGAGCACAATGCGTTGGTAAAAGAAAATCTGCGAAGCCGCGAAAAGTGAACCGCGTCATAGCGAGGGTTCACTGTATTTCAAACCACCGGGAGACTTTCACGCGTCCCTTTACCCCGATTGGCTGAGAGCAAAAAGGGTGCGTCTGTTTGAAAATAAGAGGAGCTGCGGTGCTAAGCGACACGAAGCACGTTGATGTTGATTTACAATCCGAGTCGCTGGTCGGACTCGTTTTCCATCGCCGCCGCTGGGCCGCAAGCGGCCGTGGACACGTAGTTGCCACGCTTTTGTTTCCAAAGACGAGACGAGCGGGGCGGACGCGGCCCGTTCGTGCCTTGTTTGATATCTGTGTCCGTGCGCCCTTTCAAGCGCTTGCTGACTCACCGCCTCTCAGGTTTCAGCTCACCTTCCTGGAAGGTGTGTGTGTGTGTGTGTGTGTGTGTGTGTGTGTGTGTGTGTGTGTGTGTGTGTGTGTGTGTGCTCTCTTTCAGAGAGCAGGATCGCTGCGCTTAGCGGGAATAATGCTTGACAGAGAAAGCTGGGAGGGGATGTTGGATCCACCGTTAGCTGTGAAGTTAATGGGTTTGAAGTAAAGCAGGTCCTTTTCCAGGCTTTGACTCTCTCTCTCTCTCCCCCCCCAGTTCTTTTTCAACAAACCTTTACGGATATTGAACATACTGGTCATCCTGGAAGGCGCGATGATATTCTATCAGCTCTACTCCTTGATATGTTCTGAGAAGTGGCACCAGACGATATCGCTGGCTCTGATCCTCTTCAGCAACTACTACGCTTTCTTCAAGCTCCTCCGAGACAGAATAGTCTTAGGAAAGGCTTATTCGTACTCCCAGCTCATCTGACCACAAAAAAGAAATCAGCTCGACTTAAATTATTCTAGGTTGCATTCATTTTTGAACAACACAAACATGCCTGCTCTGTATTATTTTCTACAAAGTGCATTTTGTGTCGTGTTTTTGTTCCGATCTGCCATAATAAAAAGAAATATTTTTGTATTACGTTAAAGGGTTGCCTTTGTCTTCATTTCGGGGTATAAATGAGAGGGTGCAGTTTCAGTCATTGGGACTACTGGACGTTGTAAATCTAGATGGATGCCCCCCACCCCCCCGTTGTTTGCAGGCTGATGCGGGTGTCTGGCCCTTTAAGACGGATAAAGACAGCTTTGTGTGAGCCGAGCGCATCCATGGCTGCGCGCTTCATTTCACCAGTGTTTCGGGTCGGTGCTGCCGGACAAATCAAAGCCTTCGTCTGTCCTGAACGTGCGTCGGTGTGAAACCTTCCACATGTCTGCAGGACGCGTTTGACTGCGCGCTGCCGGTGAGTCTTATTTACGACGGACAATCAATCCGGTTGCGCGTCGCTTCTCGGCGCATTTAACAACATGGTGGAACCAATTGACGTCTGCGCGTTGTATTTACGCTCACTGTTGCCAAACTGTTTGTATTCCCCTTGTGAGAGAATGATAAAGTAGAGATAAGGTGTGCTGGTTGGAACGGGGGGGGGGCAACGCTGGCCGCTGGAGTGATGCTGGAGCAGAGGATTCTGGAGATAAGAGCTCCTCCATCAGTAATGTAATGCGATCGATGTTACCCCAAACTCGACATCATAGGAGCTCTAGTGCACTTAAGGGTTCATGAAACTGTAATTGAGGATACCAGATAACATCAGCGATCAGTTTTAGCAGATTGACTTACTGAGTCGATCAGAAATGTTGGATCGTCAATAATAATAATGTAATAAATGCACCCCTCCTCTCTCTTTCTCACTCTCGCTCTCTCTCTCTGTCACACAAACACACACACACACACACTTACACACACACACATTCGTTTTAAAGCAATATAAAGTTCATTCAGGGTATTTGCACAACATATTTGTGAGCTATTCAAATCTCTTATTAGATTTTTATATGTCAATTCAAGTCATTTTCACTTAATACCATTCTGAAATTTAGACCATCAGTTAAAACTGTGGCCGAAAAACAGCCTTGTTTCTAAATGAATGTCTCATTTTAGTAGAGCCTCCAGGTTCTGAACGCCCCACCGTTGTCGTTTCAGGACCTTTGGTGCATCTGGCCCCTCGCCGTACCGCGTCATGATGGAAGACAAGCGCAAGAAGCGCAGCCCCAAGGTGTCTCTCCCCCAGCCCCCTCCTCCGCCCATCAACCCCCGCAAGCTCCCCGCCCTGCCGGCCAGCAAAAGCGCCACCTTCTCCCTGGGCCTGCCGCAGCCGCCCTCCCCGAAGAACAGGGGCAAGTACAAGAGGTCGGTGGGAGCGCCGGGACAGCCCAAAGAGGCGTTTGCAGCCGTCATAGCTCCACCAAAGACCACCAGGTTCGCTTGTTCCCTTTTAAGCCACGTTTGAAATGAAATCCAGTTTTATTGAACCGTCAAGGTGATTTTTGATTTTTGCAACGGCTGTGGTTCCTTTCCTGTTTTTGTTTTTTTTTTTACTCAGACCCCACAAGGAGAAACCCAAGGCCCCTCAGCCGGCGGGGCCCAGTAAAGTCGTGCAGTCTTCCCCCCTGCAGCACTCCTTCCTGACGGACGTGTCAGACGTGAGGGAGATGGAGGGAGGCCTCCTCAACCTCCTCAACGACTTCCACTCAGGCAAACTGCAGGCTTTTGGTAAGACGGACCCATCGCGCGTGCCTCCAGGGGAATATTCTGTTCCCCGGCAGCAGATCAATTCCATTTGATTTTCTTTTTTAATCTCCGGATTTAGAATCAAATAACCACGCCGCTATTTTTAACACTTCTGATGCCTCCGAGACGCTCGACCTTGCAGTCAACCCTGCGTCCTGATTGGTCTTTATTTCTTCCTTTCCCCCTGCGCCTCCAGGTAAAGTGTGCTCCTTTGAGCAGCTGGAGCACGTGCGGGAGATGCAGGAGAAGCTGGCCCGGCTGCACTTCAGTCTCGACAGCCACGTGGAGGAGCTCTCGGAGGACCAGCGGAAGTGCGCCTCCGACCACAACCTGGAGCACCTGCTCTGCAATGTAAGCAGCCGCCGCCCGCGGGAGACACTCGGAGTCGAGGCCGCAATGTTTTCGCGCGATTCAGCGCTTCGGACTGCAAGTAAACAGTTGCGCAAACTCAAATATTGACCCGATGCCCGGGCCGATGTGTGATGTGGTGGCGGTCAGCGATGGCGCGCTTGTGATTCTGTTTTTGGCCTCGCTCTCTGTGGGAGGATGCCCCTCTCATCCAGCTGTTTTCCCTCTTTTCCCGCAGCTGGAGGAGCTCAGCACGTCCATGTATCCTTCGAGCCCCGTGACCGTTCCTCCGTCCCGGTTGTCGCGGTTCGCTTGCGTTCGCTGTGAGTCCTGAACACGCCTTCCGCTCAGACAAAAGCTCCACCTGGCCGAGAACCAGGACCTGCCCAAAACATCCGGTCCATGACGGCCACCGCCGTCTCTCTCCCGGTTGCTACGACGCCGATCAAGCTGCCTTAGTGACAGAATGGAAAGACCCACAGGAGGGAGGGGTGTGTGTGTGTGTGTGTGTGTGTGTGTGTGTTTGTATTTGGTCTGTGACGCTGTGTTGTCCCACGGCGGAGCCTTTCATGACCTGTCCGTCAGCAGCACAAGAAACGACGCGGGTCTGTCGTAACCTGTTAAAACACGCCTTTATTTTAAAACGGGAATTTTGCTCTCAGCGACAGTCACTCGTGAAAAGCACATTTCATTAGTTTAAGCTTCATACCCCGCAGTGCTGCGAGCTTTGCTTTATGTTTCAGGAGGGGTTCGGGCTGCTGTTTGGCAGCACCGCTCTCTGGAGTGTCTCGTGTCCGCGTTTACTCAGATTCAGCTCCCTCGTTTTTTTTATGACTCAATTTTAATACTGAAATCAAATTTGACCTTTTTAAAATCTTTACTGCGAGGGAGTTTAAAGGGATTTTCAAGATACTTAAAAATTACTTTTTTTATGGCCACTGCTGTTGAAGTAAATTGAATACATTAACTGGAATGCTAATGATGCTGCTGCAGCAGCGTTGCCCTTTTGGCTGTGCTTGTGTGACTGATTGTCAGGCTTCCCTTTAAATAAGAACTGCAGCATGTTACATTCATCAATAACCACTGTGTCACAAGCAGCACAATTGTTAAAATCTGCAGAACCATATGTTTTTTTTAAAAGGCAGCTAATTCTCTCACGCTGTAATTATGATTTGCAGTGTAATAAATTCCAGACTTGGCAGCAGTGCACCCGAGCCACAAGTTTTAATGACGTTAACCATTCAACGGGATGTTCCAGAGTGGTTCATCACAAAAGGTGCAGTGCTTTTCTTTTTAAATGCTACATTTGCTGACTTCTGTCACTAGCAGTGACAATATACATTTGGATTTCTCAGAGGTAGCATCAAAAAGCCATCTTCTTACTTCACTTAATTCTAAATGAAATTGTAATTATTAAATTGTATTACTTCTTGCATGTTGCCTTTGTTAGTCAGTCCTATTTCATAGATTCATAGATTTCCTTGCCCTTACACACCTTTCCCTTTGATTTACCTTACCTTTCATTAGTTACCTCTAGTTTTACATACTTCATTGTCAGATGCGGATTTCAGAAACTATTTATCCTAATAAAGCAAAGGTCCAAATTGGATAAAATGTGTATTTCTGTGTATCTGTCCTTTTAATACACAAGTTAAATATAGGAAACAAAAAAAAGGTTTTATATTTGTTTCTGACTTGACAACATAAAGAGATGGGTTGTTTTTTTTTTTTTAAATCTACAGTTTTTTCTGAATGAAGGCATTTAAGAAGAGTAACATTAGACAAATTCTATTTCTTGCTATCAAATCCAGAAGCGAATAATACAAAAGGATGTTTTTCTACTTTAAATTAAGCTACTTTGATAATTTGACATTTAATTGCTAATCATTTGCACTAAATCCTCTCCAACTTCACTCTAAAGCACTTAAAAATGAGGCACATTGAGGTTTGTTTTACAGAAATATAAACACTTTAATTATATAGTCAATCTCTCTTTGCTCTTGCTCACAAACAAGTTCCCATATAATTTAAAAACAGCTGAGTTAAAAGGCTTGAAGACTGGCACAGTACCGAGACAGAACCAGATCTGGGTCTTTGCTGCTTCGCAGGCAACCATCGGTGTGAAACTGCTGTCCTCATCCAGGAGACTGTGCAAACCCCACCTTGATCAAGGCATCGACATACACCACACACACCGTTTTACAAAAATATACAGCCAGGTCCATCGCCGGACGTCACACACTTGGTTCTCTATACACCGATACAACAAAATCAAACGATCAAAGATGTGATTCAAGTGCAGATCTTTCCAAATGACATTCCATCATTGGGAAAAGAACTCTTCAGCATAGATTAATTCATCCTGCTACAGCCACATCATCATCATCGATGAACCCGCAGGTTCATGACATAATGCTAACATAATCTTCTTTGTCTTGTGTTGTGATTGATTTCATGAGTTTTCTTTCCTTCTGTACACTGTCCTCTTCTATTCTTCTGTTATAGATTAGGTAGAAAATGGGTATTTGCATAAAATGGATGCAACCCTGAACAGTACATATCCCTTGGGTGGGACCCTTTTAACTGAGGCTGAAGGTCGACACTTCAATCACATCTAAAATATAAAGGGTACCATCTTCATACAGCATACGATAACAGATTCAAATAATACTGTGCAAATACACAATTGACCTGTACAAATATATTTTGTACTATTTTTGTTCAGCAATTCACACGTCTACAAAACAAACATTTTTCTGTACAGTACGTCATTTTGAAAATATCCTTCGCTAAAGAGCAAAAATACACACTTTTCAGGTCCCTTGTTATGGTTTTCAATGTTACATTCCATGACTGTGTCTGATTTGTCTGCAGTCCATGCTTTGTAGAAAATAAGCAATTACAATCTTGTGAAGATGTACTTTAAAAGTGCAAAGAGAGCAGGTTGAGCATGTAGGAGCTTCACAGTAAGATGATAATCCTGACCTAACCAAAATGACATGATCATTTTTAATTCCGAGAGTGTTTTGATGTGAATTTAGACTTTCAAATGAAAATCTGAAAACGTCCTCAGGTTGGACGGCAATCGCTGTCATGATTATGAGCCTGAAATAATTACATGACAATTTTGACTTAACTTATATAATAATGTAACTATAAAGCAATGGGCAATGAAATATCTATACTGTCCAGTACTCCTTCTAGACCAGTAGTTGTTGACCTCACTGATTTGTGACCTACTATCACCTGTGAACCACCTGTCCAATGTAAATCCTCTTTACAGAGAGCGGACGCCCAACCTCCAAGTGCTGCCTCTGGCGTTGGACGGAGTCGGTCAAGCATCTGCAGGTCACTAAAAGAGCTGCTGGCTCGGCTTTATGCAACTTGATGGGTAGTGTCTGAAGAGACAAGAGGTTAAAGATCAATTTTTCTTTTGACCTCAACCTCTCACGGCAGGCTGCTTGTTTAACCACCAATACTATAAAATATGTAATTTTCCCTCAGTTACAATTGTAATGTTGTCTAGTTGTGGGAGTGTACTTGCCAGGAACCATAAAGGTTCTCTGATTTTCAATGGTTTTCAATCTGTGCCAAACACTGCATGTATGCCAAAAGACCCACTCAATGCATATTTGAGCTTCTACATAATCTGGTATCTGACACCCCATGGCTTGGCTTTTACTGTGACATGCAATATTTACCACGTGTAACTTCATGATGAAGGTGAAGAAGCCTTGAACATGTTATTAGTTTATATATATATTTTTAAATCATGCAAAAAACCCTTATGTTGTCATTTTTTGAGTGAAGCCTGATTTAAAAATAAGTATTAACACACAATATTGTTTTCCAATAGGGGTGCATACCTATTTTTGTAGCCTTAATAAAGAATGTAATTGATGTAAAATTGCAGAACACATCAGAAACAACAGATAATTTTGTCTTGAAGCAAAGCTGGTTAATAATTGGTAAGAATTCTTTTACCTTTAGGTTACGCTCCTCAAAATATCATTTAAGAGGACGTGGACGGTGGCAGACTGAGAGGCAGAGAAGTCAGTCAGGCTGGGGCCCATCTGGGCATAAAGGGCTTGGCACAGTTTGGTGGTGGCAGAAGATAAGCTGCCACTCCGGCAAAGGGTGGATCCCTTGTAGGTAGAGGTGCTCAGGAGGTGCCAGAGTAAAGGCAGCACTTTGTGCTCCACAATCTGAGGCTTGCACGGGTAGACCTCTGTCACAAGTTCTGAAAGATGAGTAAGAGGTAGTGAGATATGCAAACTTCAATTCCAACCTTCTAGAAACCTTCAACCACACAGTTTTATGACACACATACCTGCGACCTTTTCAATAAGATCCACCTTTGCTTTGCCTTTCAGAAACTGTGCCTTGGTACAGAATGGCTGGACAAGAATTTGTCTGTCTGTTGAAGCAAATCAAATCATTAGGTTAAGAAAATTTGGATCCACGTAGATGTATAATTTATACTCAAGCAGGAGCATATAAGTAAATACCAAGGTATAAGATAAGTGCATTTATAGCTCCAACTGCAGCAGAATAGATGGCGTTGTTCTTTGAATTGAGGTGATTGTCGACAATTGCTGGGAACAGGATGTTGACCACTCGGGACATGTCGTTTTTCAACACACTGACGATTTTGGGGAGAGATTCCAGGGCGTGTAGGTTGACCTTGCTGTTGGACTCCAGCAGTCTGTCCTTGAAGGCATCAAACACCTGAATGAAGACACAATGACGCTTGAGAAGTCATCAACCTGAGCTATGTTCATTAACCACCGCAAAGAACACAGCAGAGAAAAATGCTGGGACGGACCGGGAATATGGTGTTGATGACCATGTTGGGGTTGTGCTGACAGTCAGCCACGAGCTGGTCAATTCCCTTGATCCGATCTCTGAAGTCATTTGAAGCCAGCAGGCTTGTGAGCTGTTCACTGTATTCAGTCTTGTTTCCGACACCCCTGACCGGAACGATGCGTTTTCCCTTGGCTGACTGAGTGTCTGGAGGCATTTTATTGCCCTGATGATCAAAGAAAACAATTAATTAATGAAACACCTCAAAAGCTTCAAGTAAACCAGTAGCTACTAAGACAGTGGTCTAAATGTACCTCTTTGTTAAGATTAATGAAGATGTTTTTTATAGTCAGCAGGTCTTGGCCAGAGATGTATTTCTCCAATATCTTGTCAAAGTTAGGGTGCGTTGACAAGGACAGAAGCATCTGACGCCCAAAGTACCTACAAATTCAACCCGTTTCCATTGATTAGGTTAGATTGAGAACAATCAAGGAGTACTCGTCCACTCCAACACGTCCACGGTTGTGTATTGATCTGTGTGATGGCAGGTCACGCGTGGTGGCATACCTGGTTTTGGGTGAGACATCTTGTACAAATTTGGTGACTGCGTGTAAAATTCTCTCTGTGAGATCTTTGATACCAGAAAGAAGGCGGGCAGCACCGACCTTCTCCACCAGATTCACCAAATGTCGGGCGGTGCATTGTCTCACAAGAGTGTTGGGGTGACTGTCAGAGGAGGGCCAAGAATTTAAAATTTTAACAATCATGAATCTGGTATCAGAAAATAAAGATGAACAAATTTGCCCCAGTTTGAAACACTGACCTGATGCCGATAGAGAGTAAAGCGCCGATGCAACGAGTGGCTGTGCAATATTGCACCATGCAGTCCAGAGCTGCATCCACGGCCTGCTTAATGAAGTTGTTGGTCTGCCCAGCCTTTTGCAGTAAAACCTTGACCGTCCCCTCCAGCTCCTGGTCCATCCCTTTTTGTAAGTGGCTGTACAGATATCCAAGTGTATCTACAGCAAAGCTGGATACAACTGACCTCAGGTTGTTCACCTAAAAAAGATAGACAGTGTAACTACACCAATACTAAACCGGTCTGACATAACCCAATCAATACATATCAGGAGTTAAAGGAGATTGTTTTAAAATACAGTATATAGTAAACTGTAAAATAAACCAACAAATTGTTGATACCTCTTGACTGAGACACAGGCAGACCTCAGGAAGCTTGCCCTGTAGTGTGTCTGAATGATAGAAAGCCAGTCTCCGTAGAAGCCTCATGCCCTCCATCTTCTTCTCCCTTGTTTAAAAAAAGACATTAAAAATAACAGTTGAGGTTACCGTTAGTCTATGAAGGACAAAAACTGTCCTGAAAAGACAGTTCATACATTTGTTTATTAACTGATAACAAAAATGCCCATCTATGTTATACGCCAGAACTTGTATAATTACTATGATGGCTGTGTATTGTGCCAGTATTTTTTATTTCTCACCAGTCGTCAGAACGCAAACAGCTGAAGGTTTCGGTCAGTGCCAGGTAAGGGTCAGGAAAGGCAGCGAACTCTTCAGGCTGAGAAAGGTCCTTCTTTTCATCTGTAGAGCACCACAGGACAGCTCATGTCAGTGGCCAATCAGGTTGCACACAAACACCAACAGCTTCCTTTTAGCTTCATTTTCCAGCCCATTTGAAAAAATAAGTCGTGACGATGGAAACGGCAGGCTGTGAAAAGGAATCACTGCGGAGCATTATCCAAAGCAAACATGCCCTGATGACTCCAGCTCCAATTAATGTTCCAACATTAACTACAATAAAGACCTGTTAGAGCAATCAACTATTATATTATAGAGCTAAACAGCATCCACCTGTTTGACTAAATGGGAGATGGTACCTAGCAACAGCAAAGATACACAGTGACAAGACAACTGATAAATGTTTAGTAGAGCAGGCAAGAAAGGTGTTCTTTGGACTCCACCTGAGCAGAGGGACAGTGAAGGCTGGGTTCTGCTGAGATACGGAGCCCTCCTTAGATGGGTCAGGGTTTTGGTGTTTCGAGGCAGCGAGGGCGGCTTTGGCTGGTGGGGTGAGGTGATGCTCTTGCTGGAGCTTTGGGTCCCTGCTGGACTGGAGCTGGGGATGAACTCGTCACAGAGGGGGTCTCTTTTACCGGACATCAGCGTGGTGCCATTCAGATGTATGTCTGGGTCAGAGAGACAGTCGACAATTTCGAGTCAAGAAGCAAAAGAATTCCGTGAAAAGGCTTCTTCAAAATAAAACAATCTGAAACCAGCCGAGTCCCTTTTACGAATCCCCCCGCTTACCTTTTTGGGTGAATTCCCTCATCCCCTCTGCGGTTGACTCAGACATCATCTTCCTGATGTGGTGGCGATTCTTGTCCCGTGTGTGGTCCGCCTGACCCGAAGGAAGCTCCTGCCGATCGCGACAGTCCGGCCACATTCGGTCCTGGTCAAACCTCCCAATTTTTACCCCCTGCTGAAAATGAAGGTTACAAAATACACCAGGAGGACTTTGACAACTGGGAAATTATGTCGCGTGAATCTGTGTGATTTAACAATTGCGAAAGCGCGACTGACCTTAACCTCCTCCAGATGTGGACTCTCACATTTATCGCTATTGGCGAGGGGGTCGGCCACAGTATCACACTGCTCAAATGGAAAGGCATCTCCTGGACAGCTGGAAGCTGTGCTGCTAAACATGCCTGTTGAACAATGTTGGGCAACACTTTGTGTGAGGTAAAACACAAATAACCACTGTGGTAACTGAAAAGAGTCGTGTTTGTTTTCTTCTTCTTAATGAGATACAAGATTATGTTCAAATGCTGACCTCTTCCAAAGACTCCTTCAGGTGCAACCATGGCCGGAGAGCTTCTGCTACTGAGGCTTCGACCTTCTAAGAGCCAATGGAGACAGCATTTAGAGACACAACAACACCCAACTCCACCATTAGGTCATGATAAGATGATATTGTTCTGTTTAGAATGATCCCTGACTAACCTTTACCAATCTTCAGAGCTCTGATCGATTCAGGAGCAGGTGGTTTGACAGAGGAAAGGGCCGGTCTTGTCATCTGTTCGTGAAGGTCTACCCCATTGCCGTAAGTAACTCTGTGTCCAACTATACCCACTTCAGAGGAAAACTCGTTCTTCTCATTCAATCCTTGAAATACAAAGATTTTAATAATTATATAAACTCGACAAAGAGCATGGAGGGGAAAAAAAAAATGTTACCTTGAAAAATGCTGAAATCTGCAGACACAGATGTCCTTAGTTTTGCTGAAGGCACTCTTGAGATGTGAGCTTTTGTTCCAAAAGAAGGTGAGGTTCTAGGGCTGTTGACAAATGTAGCAAACTGAGAAATGATGTGGAACCATCTGGAAGTACTTACTTAGTGAGGCGTCGCCGCATACACGACAGGCAGGCATCCGGACTGTGTGCACCTTTACCTTGTTTTGATGCCGTTGAAGTTGTCGTTGAGGACTGAGCTCAAACTGGAAAGACCACTCTCACTGACTGGAGAGGTATGCGACGTTGTGTCCAGACCAAGATCCAGCTTTACCGCAGAGTCAGGGCTGTCCGGATCCGAACTGTTATTCCGCAGTTTGGCTTTCTTCTTGGCAGCACTGTTCCGCACTGATCGGAGGGAGTTCTGCATCTGTCAGCCACACACAGTCACTTTACTATTACAAGCACCAAACTTCACTATAATAGTTGTTCACATATAACTAATGCATCTAAATAGTGTAACCTGGAATTTAATGAGTATGTTTACACTATATGATAAATGAGAGCAGGCAAATAGGACCACCTCCTGTATGTCTGGAGGGTCCTCATCTTGCGGATCCTGCATCATACCGATGCCATCGTCGGGGTCCAGGGTAAGGGTGTCTAGAAGGTTAAGATCAGGGCTGCCTGGGGCAGTAGACCTCTGACCATTATAGGACGGGACCTGCTCTGGTTTAGGGAAAACTGGGGAAACGGAGAGGGTCGTCCTGTTGCTGCTTAGAGCCCGACGAAAGGACGACGCGGAGGGACTCATCAGGGAGGCACGGAGAGGCTGGGGAGAGAGTCTGCTGGAGAGGTGGGCCCCTGGAGGAAGTATTGAAAGCAATGTCAAAGAAACGCAACCTGAGGTTCTTGCGTTCAGCTGGGATCTGTGCAATGTTCCATAAATACCTTTAATTGCCTCTGCCGTATCTTTCAAGAGCTGAGGGTTTTGCCGGGGAGGACTGTTCTCTTTTTTATTTGGCCAAGTGTTGGACATAGAGGGGGCTGAGTCTGCCTGACGGCGGGGCAATGTTGGGGTAAGATTTTTTCCTGGAAGTGTGGATAGCGGGTAGGAGGGCAAGAGGAAGGAGCGGGGAGTAACAGTGAGGTTCCTTGAGTGTATGTGTCCCTTGGGTGCCACTGTACAAAAGGTACACTATGTTAGGAGCATAGGAAAAACTGAGACAGAAATATCGTTTGCAGCTCTTTGAGATTAAACTCTGTGCATTTAGAGGACATAGGATCCCCTGTACTTCTAACTAGCCCAAAGGATTTTAAATGTTCATCAAGTAAGCAAATTATCTGGGGTTAATGATTACCACTTTCTGTGTCAGCGCAGTTGGTAGGTTTAAAGCTGTCAGGGTCTAAACTGAAGCTTCCGCTCCTCCTCAGATGCGCAGGGGCTGCCAGACTGCCCGAGGACTCTGGCTTCTGAGATCCCATTAAACCTACATGGACAGTTGGATGTTTAATTTGTGTTGGATGAAAAAGTATTTTCAAAGCACAAGGGTAGGACAGTGAGAAATGTCCCAAAACCGAGCTAATTCTCACCGATGTCTTTGTGAGTGTAGTTGGTACCTTTGAAATGGTCAGGGTCTAAATTCAGACTTCCACTTCTTCTGAGACGCACAGGGGTTGCCAGACTCCTGGAGGACTCGTGTGACCTAGAATCTATTAACCCAACATGGGCAGTTTAATCTTGACATGAAACGTCCTTTCATTTTTCTTTCACGTTTAAGGGCAGCACATTTTAAAATGTGCATCAAATCCTCAGAGTTGCAACATGCCAATACCTGTATGCAGAGAGTCCATCCCTTTAAAGTGGTTAGTATCTAAATTTAGGCTTCCACTCCTCCTGAGGTGAACAGGGGTTGCTGGATTTCTGTTGGACTTCTGAAATTCTGTTGAATCTAAATGGATAGCGATGACTTTAACGCTATTGGAACCACATACAAACATATATCATTTTTATCAACCGACATTCCTTCCTGGTAGCATGCACTAAAAACAGCAAAGACAGTATCCCGGGGTCATTTTCCCTATCACCTGCTTGTTATTTGTTTCCCTCTCCCTTTCACTGAGGCCATATTTCAAAAATCCCACAATGTGCAACAGGAGAACATGATGTTAAATGCTGCCCCCTTTAGGAAATCAGACCTCCAGCCTGTTTCACATATGCACTCACTGACTTACAGTATATAACGAACTTAAATCTGTGAACACATATGTCATCATTTTATGTGCTTCCCAAATATCGCCACACTTCCAGCAGATGTTATGAGACATTTTCACAGTGTATTTGGTCAGTCACAGGTCTAGTTATCATTGGGAGAAGGAAAATATATCTGCAACCGACACCAAAAGTTCTAAAATAAATAGATGGTGATTTGAATGCTTTAAAAGTTGTTTCTGGTGTGTTTTTAATATGGCATTTACTCAAGATGCTCCTCTCTGGGCTACTAGTGACGTATGACACAGTGACTTCTCTGACTGTACGCGATAATCCTGTTTAAGGCTCCTTTAGTACGGCTAAATTTATCCACATTAACAACATTTATTAACCATTCAAGCCTGTATGCCACCTTGCAGCCTGTAGCACTGAGAGAAGAAGCACGGCTGAAGAAGACTTACAAAAACTGTTGGTCTCTGAATTCAGCTTCCCCAGCAAGGAAAGGAAATCCTCGTCAGCCACCTATTAAAAAAAAAAAAAAAAATAGCACAGAGGACAAAGTGTAATTCCATCCTGTGACCAGAACAAAGGGGACGAGACAGATACTTAGTCACCTCAGTCAGGTCACTAAACAAGACTGAACCGTTCCATTTGTTCTGAAAGAGTAACTGTCAAACTAGCACAAGTCAAAAATCCTAAACTAGCCAAAGATGATCAAGAGATATATTCACATTGCGATAAATATGTGGATTGTCTGCTACTACTGTAGGGCTCTGAGACAAATTAACTAATGGACAGAACGTTTCCACATGAGTGTGACGTTGAAATGTAAAATGACAGCTTTGTCACAACACTGAAATAGAGCCCTGCCAAGTGCAATCCCCTACGGTCTAATCAACACTCCAGTCGGAGCGGCTGGTGTGATTGCAATCAACACTGGGGCTGCAAATAGGCTGCATTTTAGAAGTACAATCCTGCGATATTACCAATTATGTCGCATGCCGCTTCAGCAAGAGTGCTCTGTGGTAACAGGTTGCTGGGAAACAGACACTGCTATAAACAGACGGCTTTCTAAATGGAGTCCCTAAGCTGAATAACAGTATCCAAAACAAAATAGGTCTTCCTATTTTTTTTTTTGACCTTAACAAGCTGCAGCATTATCATGATATCAAAACATACTGGCCAAACCTGACATTACATAAGTACTATATATATGTACAGTTTCAGCATATAGCTGTTTTTTTTTAAACACAAAGAATAATACCATACTGTGTTCTGAATAATGTAACTCTAAATATAACCTTTTGGATTGCTGCTGTTTATTATGTGCTTCAGCTATTTTATTTATTAAGGAGAAAATTCAGAATTTGTCTGTGTATTTTCGAGTGCTGAAGAGACACAAATAGCCCATTTCAATTGAGAAAACAGCAGTGAAATCATACTAATTAAAGTCAATACAAATGCACTTGGTCCTAAGGAGTTTAAACCTCTCCGAGGCTCTTGACAGAAGGGCACTAATTGTTTTGGAATATTTTTAGAAAGAGTCTGAGAATGTGGACACTCACAGTGATGAAGCAGCAATTGACTGTATAGGAAATCAATGGGCCAACACTTTAATCAGGCCCCAGGCTCCAAGCATCTCGGGCCGGGAGGCATCCAGTGATTAACCCTAATGAAAATATGAAAAAGGAGTACTGAAAGGCCCCACCTGTTCAGAACACTTCCCGTGGCTGCACTGCTGATCATCAGTGGGCGAGAAGAAGGACATCTCCCACGGGAGTTTGTTCTTCCCTTTCCCTGCACTGACGATCCTCCTCTGAAGAGGAAGGTCGCCGGTGAGGGAACCTAAGCTGCCGTAGCCATGCAGTCGAGTGCAGTCTGGTTCGGTCCTGTTGCTTTTAGCGCTGCTTATTCGTCCTCCGTTCATCACCCAGTCCAGATCGGCACCGGAATCGTGATGCAGGCAGCTCCACTCTCCGGGTTTGGGCACCACCAAGCCGTACTCCAGCGCCCCTTCGGATGAGAGTTTAGGGAGAAGCCGCCGCGATCTTCTAGTCTGTACAGCTGCCATCAGACCGTCCGCATCCTCGTTCAGTTCGACCATGTCCACGGCTTTCATCAGAGGCTGCTTCTTCCCCGTGTCCAGGCAGGAGTCAAAAACGGCAAACAGCTCGAGGGACGCGTGACGGACCCTCCGCTTGCTGTCTGCGAGACAGGGCGCGACCTCGAAACAGAGCTTATGGACATCAAACTCCTTCTTGGGATGAGCGAGCATAGCTGCCATGATGATGTTGAGCACATCTTCTCGAACCCTGGAGTTTTTGTTTTGCAAGTTGCCGACGATGAGGTCTAATATTTGCTGCGGCGCCACAGCCGTCGTCAGCTGTTGAAACACACTCATGTTTTCACTTCTGACCACATTTCTGGTGTCCCCGAGCGTCTTCAGACCCACTGACACTAGCTGCTTAAAGTATTTCTCAACGTTTGGTCCGAGCTTCTGGATGAGAAGGTTTAAGACTTGTAAAGTGCCGCACAATACTTTGAAATTAATGTCGTCCAGGAGCCGTGGGAGAAAGTGGATGAATTTCTCAATGCTGCCGGACGGCACCGACTTCATGTCCACGTCTGTGAGGAAGTGCTTCAGCTCCTCCACCCCCGCTATGCGATTCTGGTAATTCTTTAGGTCCAGAAGTTTCTCGTATAGATCCAGGGGGATCAATCCTGGGATCATTATCAATGGTCTTCTCTGCAAGGTCAAAATAGAGAATCCAAAGACCTGACGTGAGGAAGTCGTTCCCTCTCTTTACTTCATGCTGTCTCGGGGATTTGCTCAGTCGTCCACGACCCTGTGAAAGAACAGAAAATACACATGACCAAACATTAACTGGTAAAAAAGAAACAGGCAATGGGACGCTGCCTGCGTTGAGAAATCTGTCTGCAATGGGGTTATGACACCGCAATTTAACAGCCTATATCCTACTTTAGCCTCTTAAGGCAACAATTAATGCCTAAATTAGGACTACTGGACATGACCACTTGTGGCTGTCGTGCACGGGAGTCCGCAGAATGGTTAGGATTCCATTTCCAGCTTTAAATGCCCGACCTTACCTCCTGTTACTGGAACATCCCTGACCAACCGTGCTGGGCGAGGGCGCATAACGCTCCTAACCCCGATGCGCCCCCGACCGCGGGGCTGACATCACACAGAGTATTTCGACGTTAGAAAAGGAAAGTATACATGTTGTTAGCCCAGGTTGCTAAGCTAAAGCGCTGCTGGCTGGCGAGCAAAGTTCTCCAAAGAGCCCGGAACACAGACCTCTCATCCTGACGCACGACGGATCTTCTGGAGCGGTGCGCGCATTAGAGGTCCATGGCGCGGTTTTTGCAGCTCCACTCCGGAAAACGGGAGCGTTTCCCTGACTTTTAGAGTCGGTGATCGGAGAGGAGGGTGTTTCGGACCAGCAGAGGCGCTGAGCCCCCAACACACACTCACACACACTCACACACACACACACACACACATTGAGCCGCTCTGCAAAATGGCGAAGACGTGTCGCAAACGGAGCGCTTCCATGGCGACCAGAGTACCACCGAGGACGATCAGAGGAGGATCATACAGGATAAAACACCGCTTTAGTCGTGTGTTGGCCGTCATGTGAATCTACAACTGCACTGCAGACGTTATCAGATATATGCGCATAGTTTCCCCACTTTTACACACAATAACATAGGGTTATTATTGTGACAAAAAAAAACGTTGAACCTAATTAAAATGCCTTGATGCCTTTAAAAATTGGATTGTACTTATTTTATTTGATAAATTCAAATAGAGGAACTGTGACATGGCATTTAAGGTTGTGCAATGCCCATTATTATCATGTTATAAAGGATCTTTATTAATGATTATAATCTTTTATCAAATCGGAGGCGCTCTAATTTATTCTAAAATGAATGAACCGTTGTGACAAAATAAATAAAACGCCAAATGCAGACGTAGGGCATACTACATTAGGCAAAAGGAGTCATTGTCATGGAATCATTTACAAATCATTTTTTTGCAGGATTTCTCCCCTAAAATAAAACGAGGGGAAAATCCGCACATATATAGTTCTCTTAGATCGTTTGCGGCTCTTTTTAAATGCTCAACCTTTCTTGCACACTGAAGAATCGTCTAGTCTGTTTTGGACCTGTGTTTTTTTTTTTTTTTGTCAGCGTTCCATCGTTTTCCTCAGGTGTTTTCCAGCCGTCCTTTTACTTTGAAAACACCGGAAGTGGGCGTGTCCTCCCTCGTTAGCATCCTAGCAGCTCCGCGGCTAACCTGGCAGGACGTTGTTTTCCCGAGAGCCGCCGGGCTTCTAACACATCCTCGCTCACCCCCGCCACAGCAAAACGACAACAACAGCATCAGCAACAGCGAACCTAACAAGCAACGACAACAACATCAAAGCGGTCACTACGGCGGCAGCCCCGGCGCAGAAGCGGTTCCAGGTGTGTGTTTTCCTCGGGTTTCCATGTCATGCAGGCTGCTGACAGCCGCTCAGATGTGGAGCTCCTGAGCCTGTCAGCCATGTTACTGAGATCAATCAATGCTGCAGACACTCTGTATTTTTAGCTGCGAGCCCTCGCAGCCCCGTGTCAGCCTTGAGAAGCCCGCCCTGCCTTCCCCGGAGAGCCCGACGCCGTTGGCGCTCGGCGGTCGCGCGGATGCGCCGGTGCTTCGGACCCCGGTCCGCGGATGGTTGTCCCCCCTCGGTTAGCTCGGGGACGAGCGGCTTTCGAGCTAAGCGTGCAGCCGCCGACTTTGTTTTGAAATGACAACACAGTGCCCTGGCTTCAGAGACCAGTCCGAGTCCCCCGACAGCCAGCAATCTCTGCGATCGTCGCTTGTGCCGCTGCAATTTGGAGGAAGCCAGAAGGAGATCTAATTAACATGTGTTAATCTGTGTTCCAGCAGCCAGAAAATCTAACCTTAAGTGTCTATAATAAGGTCGATTCGTCAGTGCACAGGATGTCTATTTTCTTGTGATTTTTTTTTTTTTTTTTTTAATGTCACAAGTTTTCTGACTCACTTGAAGTGACCTGTGCGCGCATGTTTTGCTTCCTGTTTTCCAGATGGACCAGCCAGACCAATCCTATATGTTTGCGAGTCTGAAGCGGCCCCATTCGGAACAGCTGCTGCAGGGCCTCCAGCTCCTGCGGCAGGATCATGAACTCTGTGACATTGTCCTCCGCGTGGGCGACGCCAAGATCCACGCCCACAAAGTAGTGCTGGCCAGCATCAGTCCTTACTTCAAGGCCATGTTCACTGGAAACATGTCCGAAAAGGAGACCTCCGAGGTAGAGTTCCAGTGCATCGACGAGACCGCCCTGCAGGTACGCCGAGAACTGGCAGCCGCTTCGTCGACCGCTTGCATGTTGAATCTGTTAATGCGCTGTCCTGTTTTATTTTAGGCCATCGTTGAGTATGCCTACACGGGAACAGTGCTGATCACGCAGGAAACTGTGGAGTCTTTGCTCCCGGCTGCCAACTTACTCCAGGTTAAGCTGGTCCTGAAGGAGTGTTGCTCTTTTTTAGAGAGCCAGCTGGATCCGGGGAACTGTATAGGCATTTCTCGGTTTGCGGAGACCTACGGCTGTCACGACTTGTGCCTGGCTGCGACTAAATTCATTTGCGAGAACTTCGAGGAGGTTTGTCAGACAGAAGATTTCTTTGAACTGACCAGGGCCGAGTTGGACGAGATCGTGTCCAACGACTGCCTTAAGGTGGTCACGGAAGAGACGGTCTTTTACGCCCTGGAATCATGGATCAAATACGATGTAACGGAGAGACAGCAGCACCTGGCTCAGCTGCTGCACTGCGTTCGCCTTCCGCTCCTCAGCGTCAAATTTCTCACCCGCCTATACGAAGCCAACCACCTTATACGAGATGACCACGCGTGCAAGCACCTGCTCAACGAGGCCCTGAAGTATCATTTCATGCCCGAGCACCGGCTCTCCTATCAGACTGTGCTGTCGGCTCGGCCCAGGTGCGCTCCAAAGGTCCTGCTCGCAATAGGAGGCAAAGCTGGACTGTTTGCAACACTGGAAAGGTAATGATGTCATTGTCTTAATAATTCTGAGTCTTGTCTGACGGGTCTTGACTGTTTTCTCTCTAACGGTGTGTTTTTTGTCCCCCCCCCCAGCATGGAAATGTATTTCCCTCAGACAGATTCGTGGATAGGACTGGCGCCCCTCAGCGTACCTCGATATGAGTTTGGCGTGGCAGTGCTGGACCAGAAGGTGTACGTGGTGGGAGGCATTGCCACACACCTGAGGCAGGGCATCAGCTACCGGAGGCACGAGAGCACGGTAGAAAGCTGGGACCCAGAAAGCAACACTTGGACCTCAGTGGAGCGCATGGCCGAGTGCCGCAGTACCCTCGGGGTCGTGGTGCTCACCGGGGAGCTTTACGCCCTCGGTGGTTACGACGGCCAATATTACCTGCAGTCGGTGGAAAAATATGTCCCCAAGCTGAAGGAATGGCAGCCTGTAGCACCTATGACGAAATCCCGAAGCTGCTTTGCCACCGCTGTGCTGGACGGCATGGTGTACGCTATTGGAGGCTACGGCCCGGCCCATATGAACAGGTACGCTTTTGAGATAAAGAGATCGTGAATGAGAAATCTATTCCAGTTTATTCATCAGAAATGCTCTGGATAGGAGGAGGACTGCGCTCCGAAATGGGCTTGTTGTGGTTCGGTAGGCAATCGGTGCAGTGCCCGAGCAGGAGCGAGTTGGCGATCGAGTGGCCAATGTCTATCTTTGCTGAGAAAAGGGACAAAGTCCTGCTAATTAACAGAGGAGAATTCAAAACAAGGTTCCTTGTGAGGATCCGTGCTGCTGGAAAAACCCCGCTGGATATCTAGAGAGCAATCTCTCTGTTAGATGTTTCCTTGACTCCCAGAGCCCCTCAGGAAAATGTGTTTATACAGACAACCTTTAGGGATTGGTTTTCTTTTCTCCCTGAAGCCTTATATAGCATACATACTGCAAAACAGTCCTTGGCCGTAATTAAACCAGTTATTAACTAAGAGTTGAAAATAATTATGCCATTACAGATGAAGTAGATAAAGCATATTTTTTAAATAAATGCAACATATTTATTTGCATTTTGTTGTAAATATTGTGAACCACCTGGAATGTTATATTAGGATGTTTTGTCCTTTTTGTGATGCGGTATTTTTGTGTCTTTTTAAATTCATTTGTGAAAGTTGATAGACTTGGAGGTCATATCACAGAATTAATCTGGGTGTTCAAGAAGTAAGATGCAGTTGCACTCACTGGATGTTGTTCATTGTGCCGGGTCCACAGCGTGGAGCGGTACGACCCCAGCAAGGATGCCTGGGAAATGGTAGCCCCCATGGCAGACAAGAGGATCAACTTCGGCGTCGGTGTCATGCTCGGCTTCATTTTCGTCGTGGGCGGCCACAATGGAGTGTCGCACCTGTCCAGCATCGAAAGGTACGACCCGCATCAGAACCAGTGGACCACGTGTCGGCCGATGAACGAGCCCCGTACTGGTGAGTCCCCCCCCCCATATCACGCTCTTTAAAACCAGAAACCCAAACGTGTGACACAGATAGTGATGGCGTCTTCTGACTGTCCTCGCCCTACAGGTGTCGGCTCCGCCATCGTGGATAACTACCTCTATGTGGTGGGGGGTCACTCTGGGTCGTCGTACTTGAACACTGTCCAGCGGTACGACCCAATCTCAGACAGCTGGTTGGACTCGAGCGGCATGATGTACTGCCGTTGTAACTTTGGCCTGACGGCTCTTTGACCCTTGGCCCGACCCGCAAGGACCCAATTACGAGACCTTTAGACACAAAGTTGTTTCTTTTTCCTTTTCTGTTGTCCCCTCCTCGCCCCCCCCAGGATCAGTCCTCCAGCTGTAGAGAAGTGCTGCTCGCCAACATCAGCTCCAGGAGTCTGCTGGGGCGGCTTCACTCTGGTGAGCAACCAAGACGTTTGGACGGCTGAGGCGATTGCTGCTGGACCACAATAAGGACTCTGAGCCATTTCCCAGAGGATTGTGGGAGAACACTTTTCACTTTTGTTATTGTCAGTAGCCGCCGCCCCCCCCCGACACACACCATTAATTATATTTAACATTTAAATGTTTAATTTTCCTGCTGCAACTGGAACCAAGGGTTCAGATTTTGTAGGACACAGCCGTTTCCTCTATTTGTATGGATATTTGTTTTTTTTAGTTGTGTCGTGTGTATGCTTGAGGGGTACGTGCATGTCAAATAGGCTTTTTTTTTTTTTTTTTTTTTTTTTTTGGAAACATGTTTGCGTCCAGAACGATGCAGGAGTTCTGCACCAAAAACCAGTGCTTCACAAGAAAAGTTCTAATCTTTATATTTTCTCAAAAAAGGGCTGCCTTTTTCTCCTGTAAATAGTCCAAATGAAATATAGAGATATCTAGATCCTCTAGTGCATTGCCTGTAAATGTTTTTCTGCACTGGATAACGTGTGTGTGCGTGCGTGTGTGTGCGCGTGCGTGTATGTGTGTGTGTGTGTGTGTGTGAGAGATGTTTGTTCTAGGGGTCAGAGTAGCAGTGAATGATGAATGTTTGCCACTGGTCTGTGCTTCACCCTCAGAGCCATTTAAAAAGAAAAAAGAAGGAAAAAAAAAAAGGAAGACATTTTGTTACATCAATGTCAGCTCATGCCTTTCTTACTACTTACTACGGTAGCCGAAATCAGTTTAGGCCCTCGTTTTCATCCGTTCGTCCATACACAACTGGTGCTATATTTAGGATTCAGGTGTATGTGTGTGTGTGTGTGTGTGTGTGTGTGAGCGTCTCTGTGTCGCACAATTTTGTCAACCTCGTTTGACCATATGCTATTTAAGTGTGTCCCGGGTTTATTTTAGTGTGCGTTTGCACGTGTTCAGTGGAATGGTCCGCAGCCATGCAATAAAAGTAGAGAAAGGGAAATTTGTGCATGCACAGCCACAAACTCCTGTCTGTAAATTAGCCAGTCAGAACTATGCGTTCAACACTAGTTTCTCTGAATCCTCCTTCGTTCTCCTGTCCCTGCGTTGTGCCCGTGCCCTCCGTCAGCATGCCGCCGCTCCGGGCTGCGAACAGGGACTCACTCTGGCCGTGATCGGGTCTGATACCTCCGCTTGCCAACTCGTCCTCAGAGTGACCCGCGTGGCCGAGATCTCGCTTATAGGCTCAGGTTTCAAGCGGTCTGTACGCAGCTTTACGCCTCCTGCCGCGCGCTGACGTGACTTTCATCGGCCCCGGCTACGGTTTAAGACCCCCACCCCCCCACGTCACCCTCCCCGTCTGGCGAAATCCCAACGCGATCTCTCCGTCCTCGTCGCTGACGTCTCGGCGCGGCTCTCTCTTCCGTGTCGCGTGGTACCGAGGGTGGATGGCCAGGCATCAAAGCATCAAGGGCTGCACTGGCCGACCTGAGCCACGTTTTGTCAACCAGTCCTTGTGTCCGTCCTGAAACGCGCTCCCCTGGTTGCGAGCGACTCCGCTCTGGCTGAAGGCGTTGCTCAAGGCTGGGCTGACAGGGCGAGCAGAGGGGGGGCACCAGACCAGGAAAGGTTAAATGCGGTGTGTGTCTGAGTCACTGTTATTGTCTCAAACTAGTTGCTTTGTGCACTTTTTTTTTGTTTTGTTTTGTTTTGTTTTGTTTGCACACGAGTGAAGACTTACAACCAACCTCTGCATTGCACTTACCAAACTCTTTGATACATATTGTAATTTGTACATATGTTTTAATTTAGGACTTTTGGCATTTAGATGATGCAATAATAACACTTTTGTTTCTTTCTGTGGATGAATATGTGTAGTGTTTGTATCTTTAAAAAGCCAAGGCATTTCCAATTGCTGTAACAGAACCCCATGTGGCATGTCTATTGATTCACTGTTAGCTGGTAATGTCAATGTCTAATGAAACACCCAAATGTTATCATTGATTTTGTTCATTCTACCAGACATTTCCTGTCATCGTGTTGTACCGCATGCCACTTTTTTTTTTTTTTTTTCCATCCGAGACGCTCTGTATGTTGATGCAAACAGTCTGCATCCAACTAAGTGCTTAGCTTTCAGTTTCTGGCTTATTTGAAAGACTTATGCATTAGCAGTGGTGTACCTGCAGCCGTCGTGTTACTTTAGACAGATGCAAGTCACGTTTTTTATATTTAGAATTGTATGTACCGTTTGTATTTTGTATCCTTTGCTAATTCTCTTTTCTGTCCATCATCCGTGGAGTCTGTCACTCACCAGCCACAGCACTAATCACGCAGGCGTAATTATGTGCTGCCGCCATCAGTCATTTGTCGTCGCTCTTCTGTGCTGTCCGTGATTTCGAGGCACCAACTACTAGCCGAGCGCGTTTTTTCGGAGCACTGGCGACGGAGAAATCTGCAAACGTGAATCTGCAAAAAGAAGGGATGTTAAAAGTCAAGTTTGTAGTCATCTTTGTTGCGACATCAACAATGTCATGTCTTTTGCCACCACTCTCACCAAAGTGCTTGTTCAGAGGAAGCAGGTGGACGACTAAAGCCTAGTCTGAGGTGGACTGCCACTAGGTTTGTGTTTGAAAGTTTAGAGAAAAAAAAAAAAAAAATCTACAAAAAAAAAAAAGTTAGCCAAATGATCACTCTGCTTCTTTTACATTTCTTGTTGTATCTGAAGTTGGGTGAGAATCTTGATTTTTTTTTTTTTTTTTCCTCCATCCTGTGGATTAATGCTGAAAAACAAAAAACCCCTTTTGTGTAGAAACGGTAGCAGTAGCATTTCACTTTATGTTTTGATCTGAGATATTTTGCATACATTTGTCACTTTGTGTGGTGCAGTTGTACCCAGATAAAAATAAATGCCTGCCTTACTAGGTCCCCTTTGTCTTTACGTGGCTGTTGTGTAGTCATTGTGCGCACTCTGTGACGGAACAAATCGTCCGAGACGTTTCTCTTTCAAAGGTATTTTATTTAAACATATAATGTTCAGAAATTTCTCCAGACAGAGGCACTGTGTGATTGCAGGAATACTGGACTGGTGAGAACAAAGTAATTACATGCTGTTGAAGTGTGCTGGATCAGCATACTCAATTGCTTGTATTAAATATAAAGGTGGTGCCAGCTTAGTGTTCTGGAAGCCTGAAAAGTACTGATAGAGATGGCAACTGCATTTCAATCCTTTTAACTCTGTATATGAACTGTCACTCGTGACCCTAGCACCAATTTACAAGGGTTAATATGCATAAATGCAGAGTAATGTTGCTTAACTTGATGGAAATATATCTTCTGTATAAGTCCAGCAATGTCTTTGTCTAACAGCTTTATATGCATATGTGTATTAGGTTAATCATTTTAATGCGTATAAACCCAGAACTATTATAGTCCATTATATTCTTGGATTCCAAGGGTGCCCCGAAAAGCAGTATTTCCCATTCAGCGCAGAAATCGAAGTAAAACTGTCGTCGTGACAGCAAACATGATAAGGAGCTCATGGGATCACTGGGAGGACGGATGAATGCCGTTGTTCCCAAGTATGACCCCTGCCCTTCTCTGAGTCCACCTGCAGCCGAAAGAGTTCACTTGTCTGAAGCGCGGATGTAGACCAGAGAGGACAGCAGGAGGAGATCCGGCGGCTTGTCCAGGAGAATCAGGTTGTTTCCTCTCAGGCCGTCGTAGTGCATCCAGCAGCCGTCTATCTGGAAGGCCGCCGAGTAGTGATGCTCCTCCTTGTTGAAGAGCGTGGCGCCCTCCAGCACATACCTGCAGAAACAATCAACACCTTTTCACAAAGGCCTAAGCACCTGTTTCTCCTATTTAATATAGAGCCTTAAAAGCGGGTCCGGACCAGTAGAAACATCCCACACCTGTGCTGGCAGAGACCTAGATGGTAGGGAACGTAGGACAGCTCCTCTGACTTCCACTGCTGCATGTTGAGGATCACAAACGGTGGCGGTCCGTGGCAGAAAACCCTCTGAGAGAACTCCCTCAGACCATTACACCTGCAAATCGAGGAAAAAATGATGGGTGTGTGTGTGTGTGTGTGTGTGTGTGGGGGGGGGGGGGGGGGGGGGCAGGGAAATCAGAGAAATGCAAGACGTTTCATATCTCACCCGAGCTCTGAGCAGAGGAGGAGTTTGGGGCAGAAGAACTCGTCCACGGCTGACTGGATTGGGTCCTTGTGGGGCAGCTCATGGGGGGGGCTGAAGGGAACATAGCAGTAAAAGCATGACATGAAAGTTGGACACTTGGGTGCACCTGCTGCGGGCGTGCATTCTACCTGATGTTGATCGTGGTGTTTATGTATTCCTGGAAGCGGGAGGGGCAGCTCCAGCTGGTGCACAGGCTCTCCTGCAAGGTGGACATGAGGTTCTCCAGGTTCTTGGTGAAGTTCTCGTGCTCGTTGCCAAAGAGGTCGATCTCCAGCGCTGCGTGGTGGATCTCGGAGCGGTACTGCTGCCTCGACATCCTGTCCAGGATCCACAGCATCTTCACCGTGGTGTAGTCGCACGAGTCCATCAGGTAGAGGAAATGCTCCACAAACCGCTTCCCCAGAAAGACGGCCAGCTCCCTGGGAAAGCTCTGGTTGTCTCGCAGGATCACATACAGGATCATGAGGAAGCCGTCAATGGTGCAGGTGTTCTTCAGGTTGATCTTGACGTACAGAGGGATGCTGGATATGGCCTTTCGCCCTGCCTTAATGGTAAAAAAGCCACCCCAGGGGAGCACAGGCCTCCAAAACGAGCGATCCTCCTCATTATAGTTGTTTATTGAAGCGCGAATCTCGTCAAAGAGCGTCTTCGACCTTAAGAGACAGAGTTGGAAGGAGGTCAGTGGGCGGGGTTTGGACTGTTTTGAGGGTTCGGAAAACGACAACGAGGCTTTGCAAAACGCTTACAATAACAGGCAGCAGCGGATTACGACCCGGTTAAAAGTCAGCGCCGAAAAGCTGGCCAACAATAGCAACTGATCAACTAGCATCCGCTACCACCCACCTTTCGTTGTGAAGATTGGCCGCAGTGTTGGAAATCAGCATTTGGAGATCTTCGGCGTCGCTGAACACACAGAACCTACGCTCCATACCGCTTGTACCTCTTCATGTCTTTTGCCACTCCCTCAGCCCCGTGTATCCAAAAAAATCGAGACACCTTTGTTTTAGGGGAAAATTAAAAAAAAAAAAAAAAAAAAAAAAAAAAAAGCAGCGTAGATTGAGAGAGGCGTTTGTGTTGGCGCTGTCAGGTCTGCGGGGTGTCGACACGCTGCTGCCCTCTGCTGGAGACACGTGTGCTCGGCCCAGGACACGCCCACCCCGGGGGAGGCGTGGCACACAGGCTGCCTCTGGGCTTCCTATTGGCCCCACCCACCGCTGTCCAGTTGGGATCTCTCTTGTGATTGGCTGCCGCTGGTAACAGTCGCACGCTCATCCCCGCCTCCCGGTGACGTCACCCACTGTAAACGTGCGTTGCGCTCCGTCCGAGCCGTATTCTCGAAGCCCGGTAAGGGAAGTATTCAGCGTAGTCGCGCTGTCCTGAGGGGAGCCTGCGCACAGACCTGCGCTCCTTCTCCTCGCTCAAACTCGCAGGACTCGGGCTCTTGTCAAACACCTCGAGCCAGCGTGCAGGGAACTCTTGTGGAGCGCAGACTTTCAGGACCAAATCATGTCGGCGCAAATCATCAGCGGTAAAGAGGTGTCAGCGTGAGTTTACGATTTCATCCGACTTTATTATCTGCAAAGTTTGCTCCAAGTGAAAGTCCGGGAAACATGTGACTGCTATGTTTCTGCTAACATGTCAGCTAACCAGCCGTATGCGTGTTTTTGGAGTGTGTTTTTAGTAAAAAAAATCCTTTAATTCATGTCAGAAATTTTTTTTTTTCTTTGCAAAGCCTCCAAAGTTTTGCATGCAGCGGAGATCTCTTTCAATAAACTTCGTACAGTGTTTCTGCTTTCCACGTCCAAATGAAAATAGTTGAAAAAGTTGTTTTGCATTCAAGACTTTCCACCAAAACAATCGTGACCGACATTCTTAAATTGTGTGGTAATTTGTGTGCTAGTAGATTAATAATCTGAGTTTTTTTGCATTTCGTGTAAATGCTGGAATGGTGCATTGTGTCATTATGTAATATTTTAGGGGCGGTGAGATGTGATCTTTGCCCTGTTGTTCCACCTCAAGTGCATCACTACCACGCTCCAGTTTGTTACTTTACCAAATGTCTCGTTTGCCAAGTTACATTTGTCTCTTTTTTTATTTGTAAATGTGGGCTAAAGGTATTTGATAATGAGCATAAAAGTGCATGTTACTTGGTTGCATGTGCTAGTCACAAGACCTGCCATACTGTTGCCTGTTAAGCGCTCCAGAGGACTGGTTAGTTAAATTAATGAAATCAGCACAGGCAGCCTGTAGATGCCTTCATGACTCTTTGCATTCCCCACCCGTCTTTGATCAGTGAAAAATACCAGTATGCCATTGATTGTGCTGGGCAGGTGACCCTTGTGGTCAGAATAATATTGATGAGCTTGACTCTGCTTATCCTTGTCCAGATGATGTAATCAAAGTTAAACAACAGTTGTGTGCACTGTATGTGCACCATTTATTTAGGAACAGGGGTCGGTGACCTCGAATTAAGATGTCCATCCATTCTTATTGCGTCCACACTCGTGATAAGATCGATGTTGCTTATAATTCTCTCCAGTTGAAAGACATATCAAATACTGAACAATCCATGCACAATTGGCATCATGTGTTATCCACCACAAACAGTCATTTAAAGGATAAAAACTCCTGCAGGACTGTTGCTTTTAGTGCAGGAGATTGATCAGTTGAGCTCATCTTTGCACAGAAGGACAAAGCGTGTCTTAAAAAATTATTTTACTGCGGTGAGTTAAAGTTCAGTATCCATATCGCTCTGTTTTGGCAAGATTAAGAGGATGTCTGTTCATCTCTGTGCTATGAGGAAGATCAATGATTACAGGCAAAATATTACACAAATAAAGATAAAAACCAAAGACGAGAAAGTCACTGTCCCACAACCCCCTCCCCCCACTTTAATGGAGTTCAGATGAGGTCGATAGAGGTGGATCTGGAAAAATACTCTAACCAGATAAAAGTAAAAGCAACGGGCCTCTGTCTTGTGTATGCCACAGTCCTAGATGGTAACAAAGTCCTTCCATTGTTCTTTTATTCCCAGGCAGGTGAGGGAGCGTCTGAAGAAGGATGTGGAGCAGATGAAGCTCAAGGACCCCAACTTCAGGCCCGGCCTTGTGGTCTTACAGGTGAGGATGTGGTGCATTTCTACTATTGTGAAAGCCCACTGCTGTTGGATAAAGCAAATGTTCATGCTCAACTAGTCGATGTTGGCGAGCTTGTTTTGTAGGAGGGTAATTATAGTTTTCCTGCAGGTTGGAGACCGCGATGACTCAAATCTGTACATCAGTATGAAGTTAAAGGCAGCTGCAGAGGTGAAGTCATCTATATGTTCTTACATGCACGATCTTCATTGCTTGCTCTGACTGTTGAATTGTTTGTCATCGCCTTTTAATCTCAATTTGCTCGTACACAGATTGGAATAAACGCCACACATATGAGACTGCCTAAGACCGCAACAGAGGATGAGGTAAAAGAGCAAGCATATTTAAGAAAGCGAGTATGACCTTTGACCCATGCAAAGACCCTTAAAGGCTGCCCGTGTGCCTGCAGGTTCTTCACAGCATAAAAGAAGTGAATGAGAACTCGTCTGTCCACGGCCTCATCGTGCAGCTGCCCTTAGACTCCATCCACAAGATGGACACAGAGAAAATCACCAATGCTGTGGCCCCAGAGAAAGATGTCGATGGGTAACGAAGAGCTACGGAACACACAGAGTGCTTGTGTGACGTGCGTTTTTCTCTGGTCTAATCTCATAACGCTCCTCCGCGCACAGACTGACCAGCATCAACGCGGGGAAGCTGTCTCGTGGGGACCTGGGTGACTGTTTCATCCCCTGCACACCAAATGGCTGCATGGAGCTGATCAGACAGACCGGTGAACGAGCATGCCCGTTGAAACGCCTTCAAATCACATCAGAAGTGATGTAGACGGGATTAACCAACACCTTTATGTGTTCTCTACAGGCGTGTCTGTGGCAGGGAAGCGAGCTGTGGTGATTGGCCGCAGTAAGATTGTAGGCGCTCCGATGCATGACCTGCTGCTGTGGAGCCACGCCACCGTCACCACCTGCCACTCCAAAACGGCTGATCTCCCTGAAGAGGTTAAATTACCGGCTCTCCACTTTAAGCTGTCAAAACCAATCAAAGGAAAACATGCTAGCAGAATTTGGAGATAAAAATGCATGAAGAGCTTTATTGAACCATCTTCACCTCCCTTGCCTTCGTTTTTGACCTCTCTGCTGCCATCTAGTAGCAATGACAATAACACGTCTCATGTCAGTTGTCAGATTTAGAGATGCGGTGCTCTGTTTTTTTAACCACCGAGATCTCCTTAACATCTAGCTGAACTGCGATGGGAGGAGGTTATGTTCCTGTTGGATAAAAATGCAAACAGTGGGACAGATAAAATTCATACTCCATACATTACCATTTCTTTATTTATCCAGTTTAAAAAAGATTTTTGTATTATATAGCATTTTACTGCATATATCTTTATCTAAATGGGGAAAGTGTACATAAAAAACATTAACATCGTAAAACAATAAGCAGAGATGCCGTGTACCAGGTTTTATCATGGTTGCTATTGGCCACTGGTGTTTCCTGGACTGGTGATATACATCACCATAAAATAATATGATTTTACAGCTCCTTCATGACAATAAGTGTCAGACGTTAACACGCAGTTAAACTTACAGTAATAAGTTGTCTCATAATATAAAACTATATAAAAACATTGTAAAAAATGTGGGCCTAACTTAGAGTTGTGACACTCATGCAACTGACATTTTTCTGATCTATAAACTTTAGCTGTACTTTATAGCCCTTTGTGAATGAAGGGGCCATTGCGTCATTTTGTACAGATGATGAATCAGACAGGGTCCAAAATGGTCAGAGTCTGAATACGGAGCAGAAATGTTCATTTTGCTTAGATTTCTGTCAACTCAAAGCAAGTCTTAAATCTGCAGGTGGGGAAAGCGGACATCTTAGTTGTTGGCATTGGGAAAGCAGAGATGGTGAAAGGAGAGTGGATCAAGAAGGGCGCTGTGGTGATTGATTGCGGGATCAACCATGTTCCAGGTGAGGAACTTTCCACTTCAACTGTGGGACAGAAAGAACCGTGGGGAATTTGTGGCTTTGACGTCATGGTTTCTCTCAGATGACACCAGACCCAGCGGGAAGCGGGTGGTGGGTGACGTCCACTACGCCTCGGCCAAGGAGCAGGCGGGTTTCATCACTCCTGTACCTGGTGGCGTGGGACCCATGACCGTGGCCATGCTGATGGCAGTAAGACAACATCAAACCTTGTGACGTTATTAAAGAACCTGCAATACCAGCGTTTCTCCCCCCATTACATGGAGGGTGAGGGGCGGCCCTCGCACACAGACATAAAACACTTCCACTGTCCTCAGTCACGTTGTATAAGAAAAATGAAATAACTTGCTCTATTCATATGCACGTATAGAACACAGTTTTGAGTGCGAAGCGCTTCCTGGAGAGCCACCAACCAGGCAAATGGAACATCTCTTACACCAAACTGAACCTCCAGAAGCCCGTGCCCAGGTTTGTGCCCTCCCTTGGTGCTCTTTCTTATCTGCTCTGTTCTGCTGCTTCCCAAGTCTAAGCTTGTTTATTATACTGAAGTATGTTGTTGGCTCTGCTACATTCCACCTTTGTCTGGATAGATTCATGCATTTAGAGATATTTTCTTTCCCACCTACAGTGACATAGTGATTTCTCGCTCCTGTGTGCCCAAGTCCATTGACCACTTAGCAAGAGAGGTGGGGCTGCTATCTGATGAAGTGGAGCTCTTTGGCACCACAAAGGCCAAAGTCCGGCTGAATATCATACAGCGCCTGCAGGCCCAGCCAGATGGCAAATATGTGGTGGTGACAGGGTACATCTGACTGTAAATCTGTAAAGAATGTTTTTAAATATGGTGATGTTTAAGCAACTTAATAAGATGCACTACACATAATTTAATAAGAGGAATTCATGTATGTTGTAAGTTTTCTGCTGTCCTGACAGTCACTCTGTGTCTACAGCATTACACCCACACCCCTGGGTGAAGGAAAGAGCACTACCACCATCGGCCTGGTGCAGGCTTTGGGAGCCCACATGAACCTCAACGTCTTTGCTTGTGTGCGACAACCATCTCAGGGCCCCACCTTTGGCATTAAAGGTGAATTGTGGCTTAAGCAGGTGTTGCTTTAAGGTTTCAGGCTATTAAAATTGCTCCCTTCTTGTTCTTTATCCAGCGTTCATAACTGAACGTGTAGTTCTGCATTCTGTCTGCAGGTGGCGCTGCAGGCGGTGGATATTCTCAAGTCATTCCCATGGAAGAGGTGCAACACTGCTGCATCACGAAACTATGCTGCCTTTATGGGAAACTCTCACCTTAACTGATGTAAATGCTGTTTTTAGTTCAACCTTCATCTCACTGGTGACATTCACGCCATCACGGCTGCCAACAACCTGGTGGCTGCAGCCATCGACGCTCGCATGTTCCACGAGTATACACAAACCGACAAGGTGGGGGGGCTCAGTTTTATTGGTAAAACTAGACTTGGGTGTATTGCCAGGCAGTTAATAGTTTTTATGCTTCTTTAGGCTCTGTACAATCGCCTGGTTCCGCTCAGTGGAGGAGAAAGGAAGTTCTCCCCTATTCAGATCAACAGACTGAAGGTAAGACAAAAGACCTGTCAGGCTTTAAAACACCTTTCTGTATAATAAATATTTGTCTTTATATAGAAACTGGGTATAGAAAAGACTGACCCCTCCTCTCTGACTGAAGAAGAGATCACTCGGTTTTCCCGCCTGGACATAGACCCGAGCTCCGTTACCTGGCAAAGAGGTGAATTAAAGCCGTGAGTGTGTTTGACAGCACGTAAATCACCAAATACTCAACGCTCGCGTTCGTTAACTCAGTGTTGGACACCAACGACCGATTCCTGAGGAAGATCACTATCGGCCAGTCTCCGACCGAGAAGGGCTACACTCGAGAGGTAAACTCGGTTTCAAGTCATTCCAATTATTTTCATTATTAAACGACGTTAAGACGTTCTCAAGCTGCCGTGGGCTCGCCCTCTGTGCCCAACAGGCCCAGTTCGACATCACCGTGGCCAGTGAAATAATGGCTGTCCTGGCGCTGACCACCAGCCTGGAGGACATGCGTCGGCGTCTGGCTAAGATGGTCGTGGCCACCAGCCGCAGCGGCGCAGCCATCACCACCGAGGACCTGGTCAGTGGTCTGGAGCCCCTTCAGAATCTCGTGTATCGGCTCTGGCGGCTCTAGCGTTGCACCGTCTCTCCTCGCAGGGCGTGAGCGGCGCTTTAACCGTGCTGATGAAAGACGCCATCAAGCCAAACCTGATGCAGACCTTGGAGGTGGGTACGACACGCACCTTTTAAGTCCCCCTTTACATTTTTAGTTCCATAAACCTGCGTGATTTCATTAACGGGGTATGTTTATTTACTCGGACACCCGCCAGGGGGCGTGGTTTCGTTTAAGAGAAGCATCACGTCTGTATGTCTGTATGGACCCTGATTTGTCTCTGAGGCGGGTGATTGATGTTCACCAGCGCCGCTTCTCTGTCTCAATGTCGCTCTGCACCAGCTGGAGAAATTGAGTTCCTATTTCATATCCACAGGGAAATCCTGTGTTTGTTCACGCCGGTCCATTTGCCAACATCGCCCACGGCAACTCCTCCATCCTGGCCGACAAAATTGCTCTGAAGCTGGTCGGCCCTGAGGGTTACGTAGGTAAGAGGAGCTCCAACAAAAAAAACGCCCAGACAAATGTCTCCGTTGGCGCTGTGTCACCCAGCGCTGTATTTTCCCAACAACCCCAGTGACCGAGGCTGGCTTCGGCGCCGACATCGGCATGGAGAAGTTCTTCAACATCAAGTGCCGGTACTCGGGCCTGAGACCCCACGTGGTGGTGCTGGTGGCCACTGTCCGAGCCTTAAAGATGCACGGCGGAGGACCAACGGTGATTTTTTTTTTTTTTTTCCTTCAGCATCGTGACAAAAAAAAAAACCCCACCAATGACGGGGTCCGCACATGTTTGTCAATAACAATGAATGTTTGTTTGTTTTGCTCAGGTCACCGCTGGAATGCCTCTGCCAAAGGAGTACATCGACGAGGTAATGCACAGCAGCAGCCATTCAGAGTCGTTTAGTTTACAGCTTCTCTTGCACATTTCCGTGATACATAAAACCTCCAGACCAACCCTGTGAGCATTTATTGAAAGATGTTGTTGTCCATGCAGAACCTGGAGCTGCTGGAGAAAGGCTGCAGCAACATGAAGAAGCAGATCCAGAATGCACAGCACTTTGGCGTACCGGTGGTGGTGGCCGTGAATGCTTTTAAGTAAGCGTGTCTTTCCCTCCGCGGTGTTTGTTTGAGCGTGGCTGGTGCAGTTGAACTCGTACTAAATGCGGATTCGTCTCCTGAGACCTACAATCTCTCAAAATCGCAACTGAACATTCTCAATTCTGCATTTCACCTGAACCTCTGAGCAAAACCGCAGAGATTTCAGAGGTTTCTTTTTCTGTTCATCTCTGGCGCCGCTCACCCCCCCCCCCCTCCAGGACTGACACAGAGGCTGAGTTGGATTTAGTTTGCAGCGTCGCCAAAGCCGCAGGTGCCTTTGACGCTGTACGCTGCACCCACTGGGCCGAAGGCGGAGCCGGCGCTGTGGCCCTGGGCCAGGCTGTCCAAAGGGCCTCTGAGGCCCCCAGCAACTTCAAATTCCTCTATGACCTGGAGGTGCAGACCATCAGATTTGCACACATTCACTTCATGTTTCACTCCACTTTTTGAATTAAGTTATATGAATCACAAGACGTTAAGGAGAAATACCAGATAATGTGTAAATCTGTCTTGCAAGGCCATTCAGGGTCCCGTGTGTCGACTACAGAGCTACGCTGCTAAACAGTGCGTATTCCTTTCTAGCTCCCTATTGCCGACAAGATTCGAACAATCGCTCAGAAAATCTACGGGGCAGACGACATCGAGCTTCTTCCAGAGGCTCAAAACAAGGTGGAGCGCTACACCAAACAGGTCAGAAAAAACCAAAAACAAACCCTGCCGCTACTTAGATCAACACCTGAGGGCTGAGCTATAAATATCTGTCGTCTTAGGTCAGGTGACACAGATGGAACTTTACAAAGTGATCATAAACACTCCTAAATCAGATTTCCTAGGGTTAAGGCGTCGGCCTGTGTTTTTCCTGTGTTTCACGGCAAGATAAAGGTACTTCTGTTTCCAGATGAGTGCTGTGTGTGGCTTAAAACTTGGTTTTAAGGCTTTTAGTTCTGAAGGTTTGCATTAGAGTAAGGAGTGTGGGAATACGTTATTACAGTGATAGTCTATAAACACATCTTTTCCTATCAGCTGGACACTGCGTTGCAAATAACCATAACCAGACATAATCACTCATAACCAAATAAAGGCCTGACAGAGCAGTCAATATATTTTTCTCTCTCCTCTCCTTCGCCCTCAGGGTTTTGGGAACCTTCCAGTCTGCATGGCCAAGACTCACCTGTCTCTCTCTCATGAAGCAGACAAGAAGGGTGTGCCCACAGGTTTCGTCCTGCCCATCAGGGACATCCGTGCCAGTGCAGGAGCTGGATTCCTCTTCCCACTGGTTGGCACGGTGAGCGCATGCGTCGTCCGAACAATGTCCTTTTCATTTTTGCAGTGCAAACAGGTTTTATTTTAAACAGGTTATTTTTGAGATGCTTTAGGGAGTTACTCAAAGCAAGCTTCACAAAAGATAAACCCATATCTTCTCTGAAAGACAACACCCTGCTTCTGACCAAGAGCCAAGGCAGTGCAGAAGATGACTCTCCAATGCTCTCTCTTGTTGCTCCTAGATGCCCACCATCCCGGGTCTGCCCACCAGGCCTTGTTTCTATGATATCGATCTGGACCCCGAGACTGAGCAGGTTAATGGGCTCTTCTGAAGCAGAGCTCTGCACTTTAGAACTGTAAGGACGGTGGTAATAAGAGGTTCAGACACCTGTTTGTTATTATGTATTATTTATTTCTTCTTCTTCTTCTTCTAGCCTCCCCCTTAAAGAACTATGATGAGCGAAGGACGGAGCCCATCTTGACTCCGCTCTTCTGTTCCTGGTTATTTACTCACATATTTGTAGAGTGTTTGACCCAAAAGTTGCAAATGTGTGAACCATGATAGTGAATTAGTTCATAATGTAGAAGACGGTTCTTTCGGTTGACTCTGTTTGCAGAACAAGATCAACTGGTTCATCAGCTTCATGAATGAGGTGTTCACACCACCAGACTCTCTTATTCAGGTTTTATGATTTAGATAAAAAAGGCTGATCATGAAATAAAGTCCAACACTAAATAATGATTCTATCGTTTTCTTTCTACTAGTGTTCTTGTTTTAGTCTTACAATTAGAATTTAATTCTAAATACTGCTGTGAAACCGAGTCACTGTGAATTATTGAATAAAGTGTCTCCAACAATTTTCAGATGCGTGTGCAGTAGTTTTTACTACATTTACTGGATCCATGTTTGATCTTGGCATCCAATAATGACTGGTTGCAATATTCACCGATATACTAGTGGAAGTAATGGTTAAATCAATCATCCCGCATAAATGCAGCACGATTTCCTCATCCTGTTTTTCATATTATTGTGTGTGATAGCAGCATCTGGACACGTTTCCATCTTCATTGAGAGGTTTGGCTACAGGGCAGGTGAAGGGCGCGCCCATCAACCGTCTGATCCACAGGCAGGACACTTTTGTTTGATCTATTTATCGGGAGAAATGCCAAAATGTCATTTGAGACCAAACTTTAATGCAGTATCTGTTTTCTCAGTTTGATAATTGGTTTGAAAAGCAAAGCTGCAGCTCAATATTTAGCAGTCTTTGCAAAAAAAGTCCTTTGAAACAAACTTTTAAGCCAGTAATATTCTACATTGTTATTAGGAATCGGTTAAAGCTGCGTATCCACTTACACACTATTGGAAATGATGATTTTAAGGACAAGTTGGCTTCATCATCCATAGAAATAAATGATCTACTCCCAACTTTTTAATCACCAAGTCAACTGAGATCTTTATTTTCTTTTCTTGAAAAGAGAAACAACGTTTCATCGTTTACAATAGTTTGAACATAATGTCTTCTCTGGGCTTCAGCTCCATCCTTTAGTCGTCCTCGTGTCCACGGCCACCTCTATACCCTCCACGGTCACTTGCACAGCCTCCACGTCCTCCACGGTCACTTGCACCGCCTCCACGTCCTCCACGGTCACTTGCAAAGCCTCCACGTCCTCCACGGTCACTTTCACCCCCTCCACGTCCTCCACGGTCACTTGCAAAGCCTCCACGTCCTCCACGGTCACTTGCACCCCCTCCACGTCCTCCTTTCATATCCTTTTGGAAACAACAATAAAGAGGAGTAATTGAGACCTTTTCTCCAAAGACAGTACCTTTTTTCTATTCAAAAGTGGAGCTGGAAATTAAAAAAAAAAATCATAGCCCCTGTTCTCCCATTTCTTCTTGCCACTGGTCACATGAACAGAGAGAGATCAAGCATGAAAGTTTCAAATTTTAATGTGATTCAGAAATCTAAAGTGATGCATTTGTGTAGGCCACTCACCCTTTCCATTTGTTCCTCGTCTGCAATAAGGAGAAGATAACTTGGTCAAAACCCATCAATGTGACACACTTGTGCCCTCAGACGGTAGTTTAAACCAACAAACAAGAATAACCCACAGTGATCGGAGGGTAAATCCTAAATTACAGATTAACCACACATTTAGATTTTATCTTAAGTGACTCTGGGAATTGGAAATCCAACAAAACAATTGCCACTGAGATCAATATTTCTGTCATAAAGTATCCAAAATAAACTCAAACGTACCACTGCTCATGTTGCGTGTCCTGATCGGAGCAATCGGAATCTTCCTGGAACAAAAAATGAAAGAAAGGTCAGATTGTGACAGGATTTGTCAGTCCATCAGGACAATCACAACATGCCTGTCTCTGGTGTTGGGCTGACGCCTGTCTCAGGGGCTGTTGTGTCTGTATTTATAAGGCTGTATAAGATGACGATTGAAGGTGTGTTAGCCTAACAACTATTTGATAATTGCAGCAGAGAAAATATGAGGATGTGCAGCATTGTTTTACTCTAAGGGCAATTGATCCCTCAAACCAACAAACAGGAAACTGCGATTCTTGTCAAATGTCTGCCCGACACAACGGGTCTGCAGCAGAACACAGGATGAACTGGATGTGGGCTTTGGCCTGAAGTGCCACCTGAACTGACTTCAGAGCAAAGGAGGAGCAGCCAGGTGGGCCGATGTCCTGCTTCTTGCATTCTTTCATGCAGAACAGGTTCTATGTTTAAAATCACCTGATGCACTATGAAAGGAAACACGAATGGAAACGGAATGTGTGTTTCCCTTCATAGTGCCTCTACCAACACAGTCAGAGACCTCCGTCTTTCCATTCAAATCATTTTGTATTGGTTGGTTTTTCCATTGACAAAATGAAAATCACAGACAGAATGGAAGTCAGCTGTGTGGAGCTTTCTGAACAGTCTGAACATGACAAGGAGATGATTGTTTGACTCCAAATTAAACTGGTGCAGCTTGAAACTGCTAGAAACATGAAATGCCATTTTCTAACTTATGACGATAACAAATTACTTAATTAGCTACTTCACTTACTCATAAAAAGCCTTTTTTTAAGTCTGAGTTGATCAGTTAAACACTATCATATGCAAATCCACCCATGCACAAACTTGAAAGACCTCATTCTTGACATGAGAGCAGATTCTGGTTTTAAAAGGGAAAGTAGGCAGACTCTTTAACATGTGTGGAATTGAAATAAAACGGGTACAACTTAAAATAATACTTTAAATGATGTGTCTAGTTCAATAAGCCCAATAAGACTTTGGCGTGTTTCAGATCAAATACACAATCTTTATTCTGCAAATATTGGCGCTCATATTAAAATAATGTTAATGCCGAAATAGCAGTATTTATTAAAGCAGTTACAAATCACTAAAAGTACAGAGGCTGGAGCAGAGTTCAAATATGGTCTTTGTCGTTAAATAAAATACACTAATTATCACAATTAATCAGGCCGTTCTAAAGAAGCTATAGAGAGATCTGGCGCCACCTGGCGGACACACCTGGAACTGCAGCCCCGAGGCGGCGCCCCTTCTGAGCTACACTTCACACATTCCTGCAGAAAACACAGCTTCATCCTGATTATCAACCATTCCAAATTATAAAGAGTTTTGACTTGTTTCCCCGTCAGCTGCAGACAGGTTCCTGCCCACAGTCTCAAACACAGGCAGGTAAGATAAAACTGGAAAAGAGATGTTTGACTCTAAAGCGTCAGCCGCAATTAGCATGTTAGCACATACTTTTTCTTTTTCTTTCTTTTTTTTAAACATACAAGTTTTATAGACTCTAAAACTGTCAAGTGTGCACTGGAAACCGACTCTGTATTTTTAGAATAGTAGCAAGTACCATGATTTACACTAAATAATGATTCTTTCGTTTTCTTTCTACTAGTGTTCTTGTTTTAGTCTTACAATTAGAATTTAATTCTAAATACTGCTGTGAAACCGAGTCACTGTGAATTATTGAATAAAGTGTCTCCAACAATTTTCAAATGCGTGTGCAGTAGTTTTTACTACATTTACTGGATCCATGTTTGATCTTGGCATCCAATAATGACTGGTTGCAATATTCACCGATATACTAGTGGAAGTAATGGTTAAATCAATCATCCCGCATAAATGCAGCACGATTTCCTCATCCTGTTTTTCATATTATTGTGTGTGATAGCAGCATCTGGACACGTTTCCATCTTCATTGAGAGGTTTGGCTACAGGGCAGGTGAAGGGCACGCCCATCAACCATCTGATCCACAGGCAGGATACTTTTTACTCCCAACTTTTTATCACCAAGTCAAGTGAGATCTTTATTTTCTTTTATTGGAGAAACAAGAACATTTCATCGTTTACGATAGTTTGAATAGAATCTCCTGTCTGGGCTTCAGCTCTATCCTTTAGTTGTCGAACCCATTTCAACGGTAACCTATGTTCCCTCCACGTCCACGGTCACTTCCATAGCCTCCGCGTCCTCCACGGTCACTTCCATAGCCTCCGCGTCCTCCACGGTCACTTCCACAGCCTCCGCGTCCTCCACGGTCACTTCCACAGCCTCCAGGTCCGTAGTCACTTCCAAAGCCTCCAGGTCCGTAGTCACTTCCACAGCCTCCAGGTCCGTAGTCACTTCCAAAGCCTCCAGGTCCGTAGTCACTTCCAAAGCCTCCAGGTCCGTAGTCACTTCCAAAGCCTCCACGTCCTCCACGGTCACCTCCAAAGCCTCCACGTCTGGGCCACCCACGTCCAGACCCTCTACCTCCGGGCCCCCCACGTGTGGGCCATCCATATATGGGCTGACCATGTGAGGCATCTCCAAGATTACCTTCGAACCCTATCATTTCCTTTTGGAAACAATAAAGAGGAGAAATTGAGAATTTTCTCCAAAGATAGCACTGACTCCGCTTATAGTCAGTCCTTTCTGCTCAAACGTGGAGCTGGAAATATAAAAAGGAAATCATACCCCGAGTTCTGTCTCTCCTCCATAGCCCTCTTCTTGCCACTTGTCCTGGTCACATGAACAGAGAGAGATCAAGCATGAAAGTTTCAAATTTTAATGTGATTCAGACATCTAAAGTGATGCATTTGTGTAGGCCACTCACCCTTTCCATTTGGTCCTTCTCCCTGTCTGCAATAAGGAGAAGATAACTTGGTCAAAACCCATCAATGTGACACACTTGTGCCCTCAGACGGTAGTTTAAACCAACAAACAAGAATAACCCACAGTGATCGGAGGGTAAATCCTAAATTACAGATTAACCACACATTTAGATTTTATCTTAAGTGACTCTGGGAATTGGAAACCCAACAAAACAATTGCCACTGAGATCAATATTTCTGTCATAAAGTATCCAAAATAAACTCAAACGTACCACTGCTCATGTTGCGTGTCCTGATCGGAGCAATCGGAATCTTCCTGGAACAAAAAATGAAAGAAAGGTCAGATTGTGACAGGATTTGTCAGTCCATCAGCGACAATCACAACATGCCTGTCTCTGGTGTCGGGCTGACGCCTGTCTCAGGGGCTGTTGTGTCTGTATTTATAAGGCTGTATAAGATGACGATTGAAGGTGTGTTAGCCTAACAACTATTTGATAATTGCAGCAGAGAAAATATGAGGATGTGCAGCATTATTTTACTCAAAGGGTGCAATTCTTGTCAAATGTCTGCAGCAGAACACAGGATGAACTGGATGTGGGCTTTGGCCCGAGGCGCCACCTGAACTGACTTCAGAGCAAAGGCGGAGCAGCCAGGTGGGCCGATGTCCTGTTTCTCACATTCTTTCACGCAGAACAGGTTCTATGTTTAAGAGCAAAGTCATCTGATGACAAAGTCATCTACCAACACAGTCAGAGACCTCCGTCTTTCCATTCAAATCATTTTGTATTGGTTGGTTTTTCCATTGACAAAATGAAAATCACAGACAGAATGGAAGTCAGCTGTGTGGAGCTTTCTGAACAGTCTGAACATGACAAGGAGATGATTGTTTGACTCCAAATTAAACTGGTGCAGCTTGAAACTGCTAGAAACATGAAATGCCATTTTCTAACTTATGACGATAACAAATTACTTAATTAGCTACTTCACTTACTCATAAAAAGCCTTTTTTTAAGTCTGAGTTGATCAGTTAAACACTATCATATGCAAATCCACCCATGCACAAACTTGAAAGACCTCATTCTTGACATGAGAGCAGATTCTGGTTTTAACCCTTGTGTGGTGTTCGGGTCTGTGGGACACCACACAAGGGTTAAAGGGGAAAGTAGGCAGAATCTTTAACCGGTGTTTTATATTGTATAAGGTGACGTACATGTGTGGAATTGAAATAAAACGGGTACAACTTAAAATAATACTTTAAATGATGTGTCTAGTTCAATAAGCCCAATAAGACTTTGGCGTGTTTCAGATCAAATACACAATCTTTATTCTGCAAATATTGGCGCTCATATTAAAATAATGTTAATGCCGAAATAGCAGTATTCATTAAAGCAGTTACAAATCACTAAAAGTACAGAGGCTGGAGCAGAGTTCAAATATGGTCTTTGTCGTTAAATAAAATACACTAATTATCACAATTAATCAGGCCGTTCTAAAGAAGCTATAGAGAGATCTGGCGCCACCTGGCGGACACACCTGGAACTGCAGCCCCGAGGCGGCGCCCCTTCTGAGCTACACTTCACACATTCCTGCAGAAAACACAGCTTCATCCTGATTATCAACCATTCCAAATTATAAAGAGTTTTGACTTGTTTCCCCGTCAGCTGCAGACAGGTTCCTGCCCACAGTCTCAAACACAGGCAGGTAAGATAAAACTGGAAAAGAGATGTTTGACTCTAAAGCGTCAGCAATTAGCATGTTAGCACGTACTTTTTCTTTTTCTTTCTTTTTTTTAAACATACAAGTTTTATAGACTCTAAAACTGTCGGGTGTGCACTGGAAACAAAGTCACACGACCCTCTCTGTATTTTTAGAATAGTAAAGTCAGGCGTGATCTGACAAGGTGGGTAAGGAAGGTGACGTCATCACCGTGTGACAGGTGACCTAGTGACACGGTCACACACACACACACACACACACACACACACACATACATATTCAAAGCAGAAATAATGTTTGCTTGTGAACATTGCTCCAGTTTATAATATCCCAGTTAGAGTGTCAGAACTGCAGCCTCAGAAAGGCGGCAAATCTATTTTAGCCTTTTTCTTCTTGCATTTATTACAAAATAATGTTTAGCCTTTGCTCAAGGGGCTGTTGGTCCATGTAGAATGTCAGCTATTTGGTCTCATGCGGCTAAAAATGCAGCCACGGTTGGCAACATTGAAAGATGCTTTTGTTTCCTCAGGGCTCTGCAGAGCCGCCTGCATGACATTCGCTTTCAGACGCGCGTTTTGGCAAAGGCGGCGTGCAGGAAGAATGATGGAAACTCTGGCAGACCGGCGTCCATCTCCTCCCTGGTGCTCTGAGCGCATAAGGAGCTGTGAGGAGGCGCAGCTGCTCGAACAATGATGGCTGCTCCCCCAGATGGGTTCGTGCCTGAATGAGGGTCTCTTCGCTTTTCTCCTTCAAGGAATTGAAGTTGGGTTTTTAATTTCCCTCCCGCACCAGCCAAAGGATTAGTCTCCAGGTCGATTTTGTTTTTAAATGTCCATATTGAGAAATTAGAAATGAGCTTTTGTTCTGCATCAGTACAATGGTGGTGGGTATCCTAATTGTGGATTTAATAAGGATTACGGATAGTGAGGAACGGACGCGTGGAGGAATTCATTATGAATGAAAGAGTCACACTGGATACTGAAGGACAGGCTCTAGCAGCAGAAGCAAACTGCTGACCACAGTGTCACTTAAGAAATGACGTTCCCTAACTTAAATATTCCGAGCATGTATATGGAGGGAGGGGAGGGGGGTGGGAGCAAGTGTTTTGGAGTGGGAGGGAGCATATGTGCGGCAGGGTGGGAGGGTTGGAGTGAAAGAGAAGGGGGGGAGGGAGCGGACAAGCGGATGGGCGCAGTGAAATCTGTTAACAGGGGAGCTCTGGTGCGTTCGTCAGGCGTCCTGGCCGCGCGCCCAGCTCGGCTGGTTGTACGCGAGGCATGATCTGAGGCTCCAGCCGCCCTCGCGGCCGCCTCGCGCCTGGACCCAGCCCAGCAGCTCTCTCCGCTGACATGGAACAACCCGTGAGTGCCTCCTCTCTCCTCTCATCTCCTCCTCTCCCTCTCTCTCTCTGCTGTTTTTAGCCCCCCCCCCTCCTCCCCCTCCTCCTCATCCACACCCCCCCCCCCCACTCTGACGCAGTTTGGGCTATGGCCGCGTGCTTCTGTTGCGTCTGCGGCTCCTGTAGGTGGCAGGGACGTCGGCAGTGGAGGAAGCCCCGGCAGCTCTCTCTCCCGTCTCAGCATGGGTGCAGTCCAGCGGTGGATCCGCGGCCGTCTGTGATTTTTTCGCGCTAGCTCTGCCGCAGAACCGGCCCGGCGGAGCCACCGGCGGGTCCCCCCCCTGGTTGGCGGAGGCCATCCTGCGCTTGCCTCTCCCTTGAACCTATTCTTGGTGGTATGTCCTCATGATGTGTTGTGTTTGGATCCCCTGACAACTGGAAGCCGTGAGGTAACTGTTCTCCGGGGGCCGCTGCCTCCCTGACTCAGTTGGAACTTTTGAAACACTTGCTGTGTCCTCTCTCTCAGGATGGGCTGTAGCTGGCTGGACAAAAAGTTTGGTGTTTGATTTTAACCTCAAAGCACCCCCCCCTCACCCCCAGTGTCTTTGTGCTCTCGATCTGTGCTAGTCTCATTCTGACAACAGCAGAGGATGACACGCCTACTCCATGTCTCCGTCTGTAGAACAGGCGGGTGATGAACTCTTCTCATGAGTTTGGTTTGGAGCTCAGTGATGATGTCTTCTTTATCAAAGGACGCGCGTTTGCTTTTTTTAACTTTATGTTTTTTTCTGGGAGGGTTCACGTCTTTCCGTCCTTTTAAGCTCAAAGGATGGAAACAGCCTCACCGTTCACCCGATGTTTTTATTTACGCTGATGTGGAGGAGTAAGGTTCTTTTATGATCGGTCAGTGATTGTTGCTCTGCCCGAAATCACATGCTTGGTTCACTGCTCGCTATACAGGGAGCAGGGAATAGGGGGATACGTAGTGCACTTGCTGGTGAGCTGAAAAGCTGGCGCGCTTTAAATGACATCATAGTGTCGCATAATGAATATGTACATCGATGTTGGTGCAGGCTGAGTAATTTACATTTTTTTTTTTACTGATTAAAAATAACAAACCACTCAGCGGTCATCTGTATGTGGACATGAGACGGTTCCCTTAATAATTAACTTGATTATTAATAATTAACCTCATGTCTGAGTTCTCGCGCATGACCGGCCGGGATGATGGGATGCAGCGTTTGGTTAGGGAGCATTGATTGTACGCGACTTTTCACAGTGTATTACGGGGCTCATTGAGTCAACTCAATAGGGTACAGTGATCCTCACTTAACACCGGCACGCCGCAGGTTTTGTGGATTGTGAACAGTCGCGCAGGGCCTGTCGTTTCTGCTCCACACAGCTGCAGCCTTGCAGCCTCTCGCCATGTGAGGAGACATAGCTGTCGACCACGCCGGGCTGCTTCAGATGCCCCCGGTGTAACTGAGCCTCGTCCTGAACGCTCCATCTGTGCCGCGTGTGTGTGTGTGCGCGCGGGGGCGTTGTTACAGCACTCGCAGTGGGAAATAAAACATGTTTGGGCCCAGGAGGATCACCTAAGGAATATTTCAGGTGAAAGGCCACACCGAGAGCAGTTGAGCCAAGAGAGAGGACAGAGACCAGAGTTGATCAGCCCAGAAGGCTGCGAGGCCCCGCCCCGGAGCCAGGCATTCAGACAGGGCACAGCGGTGACGACCAGGTCTTTGTTACTGGGGTTTGTTTGGGCTCAGCTCGCAGGGGCTTAACCATTTTTTTTGGGGACCGGGCTGCAGAAGAGGATGGCCGTGCTGGTGGTCCAGTCTTTAGTCGCGAAAATCTCAACGTGCTGTCTTTGTGTCCAACCCTTTTTAAATCGTAATAACCATGCTGGTGTTTCTCTTGCAAGACCCCTGCTGACATGACGTCCAAGAGGGACCATGAGAGGGATGCAGAGCTGGACAAGAAGATCGAGGCGCTCCGCAGGAAGAACGAAGCCCTGATGAAGAGGTATAAGGTGAGGACAAGAGCTCACAATCAGAAGGATTCTGAAGAATAACAAAGGAGTCTTTATGATCAGAACTTGGCTTGTGTCTTGTTTATTGATGATCCTACAGCAGGAAATCACAACAATGAAAGTACTTAACTTCAATGTGTCTTAGTTTCTTTTTATCAAGCATAAACTTTATTCCCGCTTTATGTACTGTACATATATTTGAGATATTAAACTCTATAAAATTTTACATTTTTAGTGACTATAAACTATTTTCACTACATTCGAAAGGCAAATGTTTATTTTTACAGCTCTAAGGGCCGCTTGCAAGCTACAGTATATCACTGTGTGTTCCTTTATTATTTTAATCATGGCGTCACTTTTACAAATGAAGTTTTTTTTCCCCCTCAAATAATAAGTTTTGGATGTTCACTGTTGTCTGTTTTGAACATGTAGGAGGTGGAAGAGGACAAAAAGAGGGCAGAAGAGGAAGGAATGGCGCTGCAGAGCCGCAAGGGCAAAGCTGATGATCTTACTATCACAATCAGCAAATCCACCAGCGTGAGCTTCTTAATATTTCAGTGTTTGTCTGTGTAATGCTCAGTTTAATAGGAACCATTTTCTTTTTTGTCAGCAGGACAGTCGTGTCGTGGTCACAAGGCCAATTAGCGTCTCTTCGCCCGCTGAGGACGGACAACAGGAGGCGGCGGCCGACAGGGCGAAGGAAAGCCCTCTGCAGGGCTCCAGCCGAGGCCACAGGAAGCAGCTGACGGTCACGATGGCTGGAAAGAAGGTGCCGTCACTTCTGCTCATTGCGCGTCTCCGCTCAAACGAAGCCACGCGACGAAAGCCGCGGAAGGCGGCGTTGTCCGTGCTGCGCGTAGCGACACTGCGGATCTGCCCCTCCAGGGTAAGAGGGTGGTGAGTGAGAAGCCAGACAAGAAGGCGGTCTCCGTGGACGTCAAGGGCCCTGCTGATGACGGACAGGCCAAGAGCGCCGAGCCGCCAGCGAGGGCCAAGCAGCCGCCTCACGCCAACAAGAGAGACCCGCTAGCGCAGGTTTGGATCAGCGCCTCTGAACACTCCAGACATGATCATTGTGCACCCTCCACTCCCCCCCCCCAGTTCATTCTTCTGTTCGCTGATGTTTTTAAAAATAGATGTCAGACACGTCGGGGGGACACACCCATCGTGAGATGGAGCGCAAAGGCCTTCAGACAGTAGGTGGAGGAGAGCTGTAGGATTAAGACAGAGGCCAGACAACAGAGCAATGTGTGCTCCTTCCACTTATTAAATGATACAAATGAGCGTGTTTCTGTAACCCCCTCAGCTTTGTGGCACTGTCAGCCAATGGAAACTTAAGTTAACCTCAGGACTGGTGCTCTAGTGGATTAAAAAAAAAAAAAAAACTGCCCTCGCTATCAGTAATATCAGGCCAGATATGAAGAATCAACAGCTTTGGTGCTGTAGAGTCCCTGTTTGACACACATGCCGTCGCCCAGCTGGGCTGTGAAATGCCAAAGTGACACTGAGTTTAGCCCCTACAGGTATGCAGAAACTCCGAAACAGCTGCTCTGCCTCGGTGTGAAGCCTGACTCACACACACACGTGCACACACATGGCCGTCTTCTCTAGGCCGGCTGGCGATTCGCCCTGCTCCTGATTGGTTGAGGCGTTGAGCGCCGCTCGCCGGCGCCTATCTGGTTTAACATGCACGGAATCTACAGCTGAACAGGGTGTTCTCTTGCTTTATTTGGGGCCTGCTCCGTCTGCATCCCCTTTATTTATCATGTGAACTGATTCAGCACTTGAACACCAGCCAGCACAACAGTCATCTGTGTTTCCCACAGAGACCTGCTTTACACGTGGACGCTGTTTACATAACCAGTGTCATCTAATATACTTGATGAGTCCAGAGGGGACGCTGGCTGGAGACAACAGGATTATATTATGTGCATGTGAGGAATTGTACCTGAATATATTCACTTAGTACTTGTGCACAGTAGATTATTTGGTGCACAATCAGACCGATGCATAGATTTAATATGGTATACTTTGCTGTTACTTAATATTCTCTGTGAGCGTGTGCTATAAATTCAGGAAATGAGTGATCACGCAGAGGAAGGGCTGTGTTATTTGGCCCCATCCCAGCCAGGCTGTCAAGCCTGAGTCTCCCATGACCAGACTGCGAGTTCACATTCATAAAAGGTAAAGGCAGACAGGAGAAAGGAAGAAGTGAGGGGAAGATGAAGGGGAGGCTCTTCTGGCAGCCCACCATCTGTTTCCAGCCACCATTTCTCCCGCCTCGATCTATAAGTGGTCTGCTCTTCTCTGTTTGCCCATTCCCACCACCCTGAAAGGGCCGATTTGATCTAATTAACATGCGTCTGCCTTCTCACTCTGAAAAGACTCATTATTCGGCTGAAGAGACGGCCCAGGCGACGTGCCAGGGTCAAGGGAGGGAGCGGAGGAAGCGCCGAGAGGGGAATAAAACAGAAAAGACCTTAGGTAGTCAAGGGCCTTTTGTGTTTGTGTGTTAGGCAGAGTGCATTTGGACCGCTTTTAGGAGAGCTGTGCATTTAAATCCTCTTCTCATCAGTTTGGCGTGCACCGCTCCCCCCTCCCCGCCTCGTCATCGGCGAGATGTGGAAGTGTTGCTGTGACTGACACCATGGCTCGTCCCCTGTGTTCACTGAAGCGCATCTTTTTTGTTTGAAGAATAATCAACACTTCTTCAGCTGCTGTCCCCAAATTGAATCACGCATGCTGTATCACCACACGTCCACGTGGGGGCACTGCAGGCTCTTTAATAGCTTATAACAACAGTAACGTGACAGTGTGCTGTGTCATCCTTATTGTTGTTATGTTCATCTTCTTTTTTTTTTCCCTTGTCTTCCTCTCTGACAGGATCAGGTTCAACAAGGGCCAAAGCACAATGAGGAACACCAGAGGCTTTCCACCCCAAGCCAGGTACCAGGGCCACATGATGTGGACACAAACTTTGCAGATTTTATCTTTTGCAAGGATGTGACAGTGAGCAAGACAGAGCACAAGCATTTGCATAAATACAGACGCGAAGGGTTGCCAGGTACACGTCCTTCCTCCCTTGTCCCCATCTGTCTGCCGCTGCCTCACGTGTTGAGATCGCTGGAGTAGCTTGGAGATCTCACAGATCAGGCGTGTGATAAACAGTCTAACTGTGGAGCGTTCTAAGAATTTGCTTCAAATACACCGCATCACAATAACGCCCTTCATCCCTCTCTGTATCCAGCAGTGTTTAAGTACCGTGCTGAATCGGTGTTTCTGAGGTTTGAGGAGTTTTCTGTGCAGTGTTTGAGAATTGGTTCAGTTCATGATCAATCTAGCACGACTGATATAAGAATCATGTCAGCCCCGTCCTCTCTCAGAGGCTTCGCCTCTCCGCCCAGGCCTCCATGGCCCGTGATAACCTTATTGGAGAGCTCCTGAAGCTGAGAAATTAAAAAGCACTAATTGGCACATGAGGGGGAGCAGAAGAACACAGCCTGTTGGAACATGTGAGAAAAATGCTCCCGTGCGGCCCCCGAGCATCCCCCCTGGAGGAGGGCGAGCCAGGCGAGGGCGGAAAACAGGGATGAGTGTAGATGACACCTTCGCTGATAACTGTACACAGGAAGGCAACATGTTTACCTGGCTGTGATGGTTTATACCTGGAGGGGGGGGGCGTGACCCATCACATCTTAGTGACACTTTTCTGTGTTTTTCTTCAACAAAACATGCAATGCTCAGCCCTTTCCACCCATTGTCACTTAATAGGCGTTAACACAGAGGATGGGATGTTCCTTCACATTGGATATAGCTTATATAGCTATTCTTGTGTAATGTGTGGCTGTTGTTGATCTTGTGCCCTTCGCTGCTCTGTTTAATGTGTAAAGAGATGTGTGTTTAACTCAGTCGTCTTTCAGAGCACCTTTATTACTGCTCAGCAGGCACAGTTATGTCATAAATCAACATTAAGAGCTCTTAGTCACGCAGTAAGATGGCGAGAGCTGTTTTGTGTCTGCCAAGGAGCCAGCGAGTCCACAGGCCACCACAGACCTCAACATCCCCACATCCAAAGAGGAGCAGGAAGAGTACTTGCGCTGGAAGAAAGAGCGTGAGCAGATCGACCGTGAGAGAGTGGCACGCCACAAAAACGCCAAAGGCCAGTGGAGGCGAGCGTGGGACATGGACAAAACTGAGAACATGTAAGGCTTTTAAGGCTATCTCATTAGATATTATGAATCCAGTTAAAGCTTCTTCATGCCCGTAAACATCTAATTTAATAAAGCATAAAATGCATACAATTGAATGCCCTTTAAATGTCTAAAAACCTGATAAATTACACGAGTCAGATTCATAGCTTTCATAATTTGGGCCTGTACATCATGTACAGTTGTGACCTCTGTTGACCAAGCGGTAAACTGAATTAGTAATTATAAAGTAAGCGCCATAATAGAAAATTTGCTTTTCAACAGTGTTGTTTGGGGTGTAAGAATTACTGAAGCTCATATTGTATGTAGATTTAAGCCTACACACAAAATGGTTTGGGCCTATTTGGTGTCTCAAGGCTTCGTGATCACATTGGCAGCTATGTCAAATTTAAAGCCCACAAAGTTTCTGTCATTCTCGTCCTTAAGACTTTACAAGCTAAGCTTTCTGTATGTAACAGAATGGTATCATGTATCCAATATGATTTTTCAGTTCATAAGCATACAGTATTTTCAAGAACATGTTCAGATTTTCCTCCGTCACTGTGTTGGCTACTTCACCAGCTTATTCAAAATGCAGCGACTTTCCTCTGGGATTTTGTTTGAAAGCTTTCCTCGCTGTCATAACACAGAAATGAACCTAACAGACATGATAGGAACCAGAATTTCCTTTATTCAGTCGAAAATCCATTTGCTCAGGAACTGGGAGGGAATTCACTTCATCAAGTCACAAGACATTGCTAAAAGATTACATGAGCATCTCATCAGTATTCAGTGTAACAGCACGTCATAACACAGCATAAGAAAACACACTTAAATAGAAGCTTCCTCCTGCGGGAGATCAAACCGCGGAAAAAATGATTGTGCTGTTAAAGGAAGCATCAAAATGTAAAGAAACAAGGGAGGAACAGCTATTTTTAGGTAGGGATAAGGGATGGAATGCTTTGCCTTATTTGGCGAGGCTTAAACGAGCCTCCTGAGGAAGAATGGAAGAGGAGACATCTCTGATTCAGCGATTTAGATACTGTCAGTTGATGCGAAACGCAAAAACATATTGATCATTTGACAATATAACATGGCACATGACTGTCAATGGTCTAAGCTCAAACTCTACTTTTAGGTTTTCAGACAGATCCCTCCCAGACAGAGACTGGGGAGCTTCCAGTCGAGGTGAGAGCCAGAAAATAAGGAAATATCTAGATTTTCTTTGCCCCTTAAACATGGATTATTGCATTTTCCCCAGGAGGGCGGAATTCTAGAAGAGGACAATCTAGAGCTGATTCAAGAGGTAAACAAATCCTATTGTCTTGTGAAACGAGTGACAACTTGTCCCAGTCAAACGGAACAGTTTATACAGCAAGAATGCAGAATCTGATCCATCCATCCATCTCTTACTGCCTTTTCCCCCTAACGCTGTCCCGGGGGGGGCTGCCTTTGAGTACAGCCTGGACACTCACAGCAGGCCTAAAATACAGAGATAAACAACCACTGTATCTCATCTCATCTCATCTCATCCTGAAGGAAACAGACATCTCTGCTGCTCAGGCCTGTCTCACAGCTTCATGTTCACACATGGTGGACACTAAAGACAGTCTAGTACATTTAGAATGTGTGACATTTGTGCTGAATTTATTTAAGCACTGTAGATATTTCCTGTCCTGTCCGCTCCTGTCTATGTGGTGTAACGTCAAACTGTTGTTCTGTCGTAGGCCAGGAGAAACGAGGGAAGGATAAAAGGTCTAAAAACGTCCCTGCGACCAGCAGCAAAGCCAAAGGCATCGATCGCCTGACTGGGAGGGCCAGGAGGTCAGTAACAGTGAAATATCAGCACCAGTGTTGGTTCTTCTTTGTCCCGGCAGCCTCCGCTGAGCTTTGCAGGAAAGCATGCAGTGGGAAATTAACTATGAAAAACGTGTGTGGGGACTTGCATTGTTTTGCTGTGCGCTAATATGATATTCCCTGCTAATGTACTTGTTCCCTTAGTTGCGAATGCAGACTTGAAGCAACGCCGTAAAGCACAGCCCTCTCTCTGTATTTAGTTTTTTACCATCGTCGGGGGTTCCGGAGTGTTTTATCTGAATTGTGCATCGTGAAATATTTTGTAGTTTGTCTCAGAGACAGTATGAAAGTATGTTTATTCCCTTCCTTGTTCTTTTCATCTTGTTTCAGTGATATGCAGCCCTATAATCCTCCATGCAGTATTAAAAAGGGAATGTGTTTTCCTGGAGGCTTGACAGTATTTTCTGCAGGTCTACAGAGTGGAGCGTTCCATCTCCGGCTTTGACTAAAATCTCTGAAGCGGTTGCAGGGAAACTTATGGGTGACCCCTGTGGGTTCACCCATCAGCCAGATTAGCTGCATCAGTTACACCGAACACATCCGCGAGTTCCAGCGTTTTGACCCAAATATTAAACCCACACAGCAGCGCTAGAAGCTTCCGGTACTCAAAAAGCCATTTGAGGTGACGGTCCATCCTCATAAGAAGCATTAGTGCTGCATAATGGCTCCACTACAAATGACTGACCGCACTTTTTAAAACTACAACAGGAAGCTGTATTACTTTATGCCTGACTCACTTATTATTTACTCTGTTCGATGTTTTTTTTGTGAATTTGTCATTTTTTAACTAATCAAGAGGCAGAATCTGTGATTTTATATTATCGGAGAGTGAAAACTCCAGGTCTAAAATTCCTTTGTTTTCAGATGGGAGGCAAATGAAGCGGGAGAGAGCATCCAGGTGAGATGTCGGACACGCCCGCGTGTGAACCTGAATCTGTTCAGAGGCTGATAAGCAGGCGGATACACCAGATGTGCTCGCATCTCATCCTCCAGACGTCCGACACAACGCTGGAGGAGTTCTTGGAGGAGCTCGACGCCCTCACGGACGCCGTGGCAGAGGAAAGCAAAGACCGGGATTCGCGAGCGAACGCGTCGAGCAGCCCGCTCCCGCCGAGCGCACCCGAGGACGCCGCCGCCCCGGCGCCATCCGCTGCCCGCAAGGACGACACGTCTCCTCGGACATCAGAGAAGAAAGTCCGCTTCTCCGAAGACTTGCTCCAGCCGGCACGCGCCGGGCAAACCGCGCCTTCCCAGGACTCTGCCGACTCGGAATCGCCATGTCTGAGCTCCTCGAACGCCTCTCCACCTCCAGTCGAAGCTCTAGAGGAGGACGGTGTCCAGCAGGACCAGGAGCGTGCTCCACCCTCTCCTCCCGTCGATCAGGCTCTGTCCTCTGAAAGCGTGTTTACTCCAAACGACAGCAGCCCCTCTGAAGCCCCCAGCCCCCCCTCCGCTGACAGAGCGCCCAGCTCCAAGAGCCCTGTCCTTCCCGCGGAGCTCTCCAAGTGCGGCATCAGCAGCAGCAATGCAGGTGAGTCCAGACTGGACCTCTGACCGTCGCTTTGACTGAGCTCACGTTTGTTTTCGCTCCCTTGGCTCAGAGGAGTCCGGCCTGTCTGTCCTGAGTCTGGGGCCTGGAGAAACCCACCCAGCGCACCCCACCAGCAGCGACAAGGTCGGTGTGTGAGCGACGTCTACACACGCGTTTGACTCGTTTGGAGAGCGGCGCGAGAAAAAAGGTCCTGATTTGTGTCTTTTTCCCCCTTCGTCGCAGGCGAGAGAGCAAGGCAAGATCGTCTGACGGCCCGTAACTGAGTCACACAAACGCGGAGCCTTGCCTCTTTGCACCCGAGCGCGTCGTTTTGCTTCTGAGGTACCGGTTTGAAAATGGTGGTTCGGTCCCGCTGCAGTGCGTCCCGCCCTGCAGGCGTCCGCAGGCCGAATGACCAAGGGTTTCCCTGCTGAAATGATTTTACATCCAAGCACTTTATGACACAGTATATGAGGAGTGCGCGCTGACACGCTGTGCGGTACGTGAGTAAGCGGCCTGAGTGCAATATCATTGAATGTTTACATTTGTATTAAAATAACTTAATAACGGAGGGCGGCTAGTTAGACGAAGCTGGCCCGCGTTAATAAAAATAAGCATCAGCCACATATTGTTTAGTGCCTGATTTTGCCTTAGATATAAACACTGGGTGATACAGTGACAGAATAAAGACATCAAGTAGTTTACTACTCAGTTGTTTCAGCTGTTTAGAGATTTACCAACTTCAGTGGCCTTTTAGAACTTTAGTAAAGGACACACTCGCCTCCGGTTTATTGCTAACAGAATAAAAGCACTAGTCCACCCGTATTAAGCTCAGTCAACAGGGTTCATGTGACCCAGCTTATTAAATTATTTGTAAAATGGAAGTTGAACTTCAACACAATCATTTGATTCTTGTCAAAACCAATTCCTAATCGGGCCAAAATCAAAATGACAACAACTCGAAACCGCTGTATTTGCGCTATTGAATCCCAGCTGCCCATCTTTCTCAGGCATCCTGTATGTTTCGAAGCACTAACATATGATTATTTTAAAGATGACACGGGGAAGCCAAAGGACACATGGCCAACATTAACAGCTACTGCTTCTGTGATATGTAGTTTTTTTTTTGTTATCAGCTGTCTTTGTTGTATTTCTGGTATCACGTGGCATCTATAATAAGAAGCCGCACAAAATCTCTCTCCTCAAATGATTTGTCTTTTATTTTTTTTTTCATTTTTGGCTTTTATCTGTGTTACAGTATAGTAGTAAACAGTTATGTAACCAGTGAGGAGAGAACATAGTGGCTATTCTCCGAGCTGCAGGGCCCTGTCAACTAACCGTGGTTACATAAAATACACAACATCAGGAAACGAGTAGAAGCACACTGGAAAAAAAAAAAAAAAAAAAACAAAACAAGAAGACAGTCACACTGTTGTTTTCAGCTGTTTTGCATCGGGGCCTTATTCTTTCTGAGAAATGGAATCAGATTGACAGGTGATGAAGGTTACCTCTGAAGCATTTTATCGTAACGCCGGTCCCCGATCGGCGACATGCACTGTCAGACCCAAAACCGCAAAGCGATTGTACGTCAGCTTCATTTGGTTTGCGCCAGCATCTGGAGCAAGCGTTGCCGTTTGTGTTCGCCCTCCCTCTGGGTGTCCATTGTTGTCGTTCCGCACACGCACGCGCCAGAGGGGGTTTTTTTATTTGTGCCTGTGTATGTACGAGTGTCAAAGTGTGATCCCAGCTTTTTCCTGCATCCGAGTGCTCATGGGCATAGTTTGAATTTCTGTAGTGGAAATTCTGAAGGACAGAACACAAATAAAACTGAGAAATCCCAAACTGTGGCCGCCCCTTTTTTTTTTTTTTTTTTTTTTGTTGTCCGCGTGGAGAAACGGCAGAACTGCGTCTCACCAGCGACAGCCGCAGAGTCGTAACTCCACGTTGGTCCTGATTAATTTCAGAGGAGCTCTCCACGGGTCTGCCTCTCCCTCTCTGGCCAACAGGTGGGACCTCCCATAGGTGACACTATTTTAATTATGCTCTCCGGAGGTTATATCCATGGTAGCGCCCCCCCCCGCTGAGGATTGCGCTGTTGCTGGCGTCATTGAATATCATTTTTACCGGGAGCCCAAAGCCTTTTCATTCCTGCAGATCCTCCGTATAGAACAGACCGTGTTGCTCCGGGGTCGCTCGACTACGAAAGCTATCTGATATTTTGAAGGGTGTGATGCAATAACGCGCTCTCGGTGGGGGTGTTAGAATTATGGAAATAAGTCCTGTAGGCTGCGTTAGTGGATTGAAGTGCAGTGTAGGATTATGTCAGCTGCACTCTGCCTTCCCGAGGTAACGGTTCAAATAAAACCCTCGGCTTTTCGGTCCAAGCCGATTTGCGGCCGGGCGCGTCACCCGGATAGCAACGCCGTCTCCACAGATACCGCCCCAGCTATTGTCATTTTTAAATAGCGGAAAAGATTTGTGAAAAGTGTAAATGAATCGACCGAGAGTTCTGGAAGAGACAATCCAAGAAGTCAGATAATCAATTTAAAGGCCCATTTAGCGCACCAGTAATAACCCCTGACTCCCTGAGGTCCTTGTGTCTAATTGGACCTGTTTTTAAAGGCCCCGAAGAAGGTTTCATTTCGTATAATTCCTTATACTTGTGAGACGAAACTGATTCCTTGAATTATTTTGTGACGGGGTCAAAAGTTCAACGTTCAAAGAGGAGACGGGGAGTCTAAAAAACCCGCATTGATTGGCTCTTGCGTGGGCCTAACCACGGCTCTCCGACTGCGCCATCACGCTTCAGTGGCCCTGAGGTAGAAGAGGGAGCCTCCAGAGGTGTTTCATTACTCTGACCGGAGGGTGGTCGAGCAGAAACGAGCGGGGGGGGTTGTCACGTGACCTCGGCCAACTCTCGGCCGTGCGCCTGAGCCGCCCGGCCGCTCGCCATCAGCACGTTCCCGCCACGTGTGGCACGCCATGTAACAAGCGCGCCTGAGCAGCTGCTCCCCCCGCCCCCGTCACCTTTGGCCTTGTTTTCCCCAGATTTGTTTTCCCCTTTTTTTATAGAAACACACACGTTGTAGCTGCGCATCACGCTAATAGCCTGCCATCAAAGCGTGCTCACGCAACCCTGCTTTGATCCCCGAGCGCCGACAGCCGCGCCTGCACAGCTGTGCTTTCCCTTCGCCCCCAATCCCGCCGCATCCCTGCCCTTTTCGGTAATTGAAAGTTGTCGCGGGAACGTCGCATGAATATTTCACGTCTTCCGCGGCACCCGCTGCTGCTTTGTAAGATCTCCCACCGCTCTCGCCGTCCCCGGGGGGGCGTGGGGCGTGGTATGATTCTGTCGCTGTCAAACCTGTCAAAGCTGGTGGACAATATAGCCCCCCCCTTCCTCCTCCACTTCCTCCTTTACCTCTTAGATATTCCGAGCGTGTCAGAGCTACGAGAAGATTTCTCCCTTTCTCTCTCGTCGCATGCGGCTGGGTCCCCATCAGATAATCCAATCATTGGCGGCGGCGCCTGGTCGCGGGAGTCATAAGGTCAGGTGCTGTATCCTGTCTCAAACATGGCCTCTGGCTGTAACTGTCAGGGCTGATGAACTCCTTCATCAATAGGTCGGTCGTTACTCCTCTCGTATGTCACCGCTCGCCCTAAGAGGCGCCGCAAACGCGTCTATCCCCCCCCCCCGGAGGCTGGGCAAGCTCGTGGTTGTGTTGTTCAAAGACTGTGTTATCACATGTTATGTTTTGTGTTTCTGTGTGTGTGTGTGTGTGTGTGTCGGGGGGGGGGGGCTGATCCATCCCTGCCTCGATCAATGGACTTCCTCGCTGAGCTCACCAGTCGCATGCAGACTAGAAAAGCTGTTATCGTAACTCGAGCTGCCGTCATTGTTGACATCACCCCCCCCAGCGGAGGCCCACGATGCAGAGGAGGAAACGGAGCGCTTTCCTTTCCAGCGTGACGCCGAGCGACGCCTGTCACCTCCAGCCGGATGAAAATAGCGCCATTGTGTAACGCGCGCTCCTCTCTCTTCCCCGCGCGGGGCGCCACAAACGGAGCTCCTCGAGTCGATGCGCCGCCGGTGGGGCGCACGAGGCGGTGGGCCTGATCTCCTCTTCACAGTTTCACCTCTTGTGACCGCGTGAAGCGGTTCGGGGAGCGGGCCCCTGCTCGGATGAATGCTTCCTTTTCTTGTGAAAAGCACCATTAGTCCCTGTGATCGCGCGGCGGGCGCCCTGCTCAGGTAATATATGGACGCTCCGGTTGAAGATGACATCACGTCACCCCCCGCCCCCCCCCCCCCCCTTCAATGACTATAATCTGCTCCCTCTTTGTGCCGCTTCGCACCTCATTCAGCTCAAACACAAAACATACACCGTTAGGAAAAAAACCTAACCTTTATTTAAATACTTTATACTATCCCTTCTGGCTCTGAATAAATAAAATATCAACATACAGGATAATGTCAGTAAGTGATTAATGATTTACACATACTTATTATAAAATCCCAAAATGTGTCATTTTTCTAAGGTTGTTTATTTGTATTGGTGATATTTGTGATAGTTATATTGTACCATTAATAAAAAGTACCTAACTACAGTATAAGTTCGTCTATTGGCCAAAAAGCTGTATGTCTGCCCTGCAAAAACACAACACAGTTACATGGTTATATGCACATACCTGAGCATAAATAAATAATGCAGGTTCTACTTGGAATCCAGGTTTGATCCATGACAGGAAAATGAAACAGCCTATGTTAAAAAAAAAAAAAAAAAAGCGAGTAAGTCCAGTATTGATGTCGACCAGCTGATGATGGCAGTGATATTCAGCCTCCTAGACCTTCTCAACAGTATTACGCGCTGCAAAAAAACCCCCAAAAAAACTCCAAAATAAAAAGAGCATCTCTGGATGAACACAATATGTGTGGTCCAGGCCCGGGCAGAGGCCTCGGGAGTTGTGTACGGGAAGGGATTTAAGGCATACAGATGGCCCAAAAACGACAAAGCAAAGAGGGGACTGGAGGGGGTGGGTGGGTGGGTTCTCTTGTCCTTCAACGCGGTATATTGGTTAAAGGTCTGTGTGCAGTTCAGCATCCATAAAGAGGCTCTGCGAGGGGGAAGAAAACAAAAAAATCCGACCTGCAGCTTTGACTCTGTAAAACACTCCGTGTTGCGTTGAGCTGGTGCCCGGGTCACCGTCAGGCTCTCCTCGGGCCCGCTCGCTCTGTCGCAGGGGTCGTCGGCAGCGTCGCAACCCTATCTGTGGTCCCCATCACCGCGTGCGCCTCCGTCGTCTCCTCCCCCTCCACCTCCCTCTCCTCCCACTCTCCCTCCCCCCCCTCCTCCTCCTCCTCCTCCAGTTCCTCTCCCGTCGGGATGGAGTGCCCGTCTCGGGGCTGAGATCGGCGCGTCTGCCTGTGTAAAGTGTCCGACCTGTCCGTGCTGGTGGAGGCTGCGCGGAGTCCGTCCTCCCCCCGCGGCGAGTGCGCAATCTCTGCTTTGGCGCCGCGCTGGGACGCGGCCGCCCGCTCGGCTCTGTCAGCCCACAGAGGAGCCTGGCTGTGCGGGGTCGTCACCTGCCCGTTCAGAGGCAGCAGGCGCATCTGTGTAGAGTTCCACTCCGACGCGTTGGCGCCTGCGGAGATGTTGGTCGAGATGTTGGCGGTGGGGCTCACCTCGGACGCGCCGGGCTTCCCCGACGAAGAGGACGCGGTGGTGGGCTTCCAGATGAGGCTGTAGTAAATTGCCAGGATAATGGCTGCTAAGGACACGGACAGTACATAAGCAAAAACAGTGGCTAGTCTTACCCACTTCTTGTTAGTCTTAGCAGCCATCTTAGCCTTTTTGTCCCCCGTGTAAGTCGCAGGTTTGCCCCTCTCCATATTGGGCATGAAGTCCCGCTCTCTCATATTGCCCCTTTTTTTCCCCCGATGCTCCACCACCCCCTCCGTCTTGAAGCCTTCTTGTTATCCACAATCCAAAAGGAAGACGGGGCAGCAGAGGGCTGAGCAGAAACGCGCCGTCCGCAGCGCTGGAAGGGCTTCGCCGCTAAACGGATCTCTCCAAATTCATCCGACTCAGAAGCGCCGCGCCGCGCACCCGGAGCCCATCGCCGCGCTGCGTTTCGTAACGGTCACCAACGGTCACCAACGGTCACCAAGCGGAGCATCAACGGGGCTCGACGGACGCGCGTTTCAGCATCCGGCGGCGGCGGGGCGAACGTCCACCCGACGCGACATTTCCGGGAGGGTCGCTGGCTGCAGGCCCGAACCGCATCCGCAGTGCAAGATTTTTTGAACGGATAAGGCTTGAGTGAGATCACACGGCGCACAGCTGCCCGTCTTATCCAGCGAACGAACGCTTGCTCAGCTAAAAATACAGGATTGGGGGCGGGCGGTGGCTCTTAAAGACACAGCTGCAGCTGCAACCAAAAAAAAAAAAAAAAAAAAAAGAAAAAGAGAGGGATCATGCACCTCCACATCAGCAGCAGGATGTTTGTGTGCCGCGCATCCACAACAGGATGCTGCTGCCGCTGCTGCTGCTGCGACGTGCGTAATTGCCCGCAGACAAGAGGAAAAGATGCGTCACGGATCTGGCGCGACGAGCCAGCAAAGTAGCAGTGAATGGCTCCAGTTCTGGGAATTATGTAACTCTCGGCACAACCCCGCGGGCCGGTGTCTTTGGGCTGCGGCTCTGGCCACATTCAGCACAGCGGCCAGCGCCGTCCGCTCCGCTCCTGCGCCCCCGGGGACAGGCGAGGCAGGGGGACGAGCGCGACCCTCACGGTGCACCCTTCAAAAGTGTGGGGACGTCGCCACGAATGGCAGAACAAGAAGGGACTTTCGACAACCACAACGTGGTCCCCCCCCCATCCTGATTCAGACTTGAACCTGGAGAAGTTTGGATCGAGAATGGCGCAAGCGCAGCGCGCTCAACGTGGCTTCACTGTCACATGAAAAGCACAAAAAAAGGACTATGCATCCCCCCCCCACATTGTCTGTCACAGCTATTAACCTAAATAAAAAACTTGGACCAATTTCTCTTGTCACTTATAAATCTTTGTGAAAAAAACCCAACAAGGATCTACGATCCCGCTTATTCTGGCCTCAAAACTACAAGAAAAAGCACCGTCTGGCCTTCACTGAACATCACACTCTCCTTCAGAGCAGCGTAAATACAGCTTTAACTTTAGCCAAGTAAAATGTTTGTTTGTTTAATCTACCTAATTTGCAATGCATATCTGCCAGGGTGTGTCCTGGGTGTGTGTGTGTGTACGTGTGTGCTGTACATTTACTCAATCTGACAAACGAGTCCGTGATTATGACCGTGGCGTGCGTGGCTGACTACCACCTAGAGCCGCGACCCTCACCAAAACTCACTCCTGAAGTTCAAAATGAACCAGAAAAGGCACTTTTAGAGCCCCCCGGAGGTCAAAGACTACATGGTCAAAGGAGAGCGATTCAACAAATGGTCAGAGGTGAGTAAGAGCCGCAGCGTGAGACCTGTTGAGAGATTTACTCGACCCGGGATAGACAAACGCTTCCAAATTCTACCCTGTGTCCACAAAGGACTCCTCAAAGACGGCTCCTGTCACCATGAAGATGGACCCAAAAGGTTTCTACCTCTACTGGATCAACCAGAGCAAGGTGATCGATAGTCTGGCGCACACGCCGCGTGGAGCGTTTTCTCTGTGCTTCACATGAGCGCAGGCCGGTGGTGCGTGATGGAGGCCGCGGTGTTAGGGTGACTCACATGCAGAATGTGTTTGAGCGTGCATGTGATGGTGGTGGTGGTGGTGGTGGTGGGGGGGGTCTGCCAAAGCTGCTGGATAGCCGCGGGCTGCGCTGCATCTCCCGGCGTCAGCGGCCTGTGGAGGCCATCGATCGGTGCTGGTGTGGGCTCATCCTGCTGAACTTCATTCCGCGGAGAAGGCACTCTGTCTTTGTAGAGCGTCCGTGTTCTGCCTCATTAAGACGCATTGCTCTCCCGGCCACTCCGAATGTGCACTGTGTGGAAATGTCCTCCAGCGCTTTCCCAGATGATGCATCAAGTCTTTGCAGATGGATTCGTTTTTGCTCTTTTGTTTTTTTTCCCTCCCCAAACAAACATAATAGATTCGCGCATTTCTGTACTTTGCCAAACGATGACTTGTATCTGAATCCATATTTGGACTAGCGCCTACATGTTAAATTCAGTGTTGGATCTAATTTCTCTGTTCTTGTTTCTAGGAGACAACGTTCCTGGATGTTGGTACTATCAGAGATACCAGAACAGGAAAATATGCCAAACTTCCAAAAGTGAGTTTATCCCCGTCGTTTAATGTCTTCCTCGGTGTCCGCCAACAATCTCTGCAGGTATGCAAATCAGGTGTCAAGCTCCGAGTTGGCCATTAATATGAGCTGCACATTTGCATTGCAAAGATGGCAGACGTATGTCCCACACGCACGCACGCACACACACACGCGCACACAAATCTGGAAGTTGCCGCAGCCTTTCCCCGCTTTCATCCGCAGAGTTTTCGCCGTACGCAGCCACCGTCATCCCTCACCGACGGTGAAGGATGTCGATGCCGAAGCCTGAATTTTCCTCCCCTCGGGGGGGAGTGCAGAGCGCTGCATCATCCTGGACGGATGTGTGTGTGTGTGTGTGTGTGTGTGTGTGTGTGTGTTTGGGGGGGTGGCTGTTGGGAAGCATATCTCCCCAAGGAGTTTTGGGAAAGATGCTGCTGACGTGTCGGAGCGATTAAATGGATCAACTGCGGGAAGGCAGCATTGAGATCACTTCTCATATCGTGTCAGCGACGTCTCTCTGTATTTGTGGGGAACGAAGCTGAGAGCTGCACCCTGTGTGTGTGTGTGTGTGTGTGTGTGTGGGGGGGGGGTAGTATCAGGTTCAGGCTCAGATAGCTGTGCAAACATATGTGGTCTAAGCAAATGACTCGTAACGCATGATAAAATATTCAAGCCGAATTACACAGATTTAAACTGGGACTCATTTACAATGACTTTACAACGATTATCAAAATGCCATCTGAGCATCTGAAGCCTCATACCTTCCAGTAATACGCCTGGGTCACGTTTAAGAACGTTTTTGTGTCCTGCTGTGCTTTTACAAACTGTCTCGGGGAATCATGCAAAAAAAAACTGCTCCCCAATCTTTCAGATATGGTGTCATTTGTGTGGACTGGCAGGCCACATTTTAATAACGCGTCCGAGGCCTGCGGGGGCGTTTGCATGTTTTGGTCGGAGAATTTGCCTCCCAGCTGCCGGAGCCTCTGCAGATGCAGCATTTATCCTCTGAGCAAATGACGCCAGGGCTGTGCGGCAGGGGCTCACGAAGAACGATGGCCGATCGTTAAATCCATCTGTTCCAATCCCTTCCGCAGCTCGGACCTCTCACCGCCAACATCTGCGGGAGACCCGTTCCATACGACAACCCAAGAGCCCCTCCGCTGCAAATGCCCCCTTTTGGTGACACCTACCATTCAAAGATTCGCTTGGAAACGCGTTGCCTCTCCTTTGTCTATTCGCAGCACCCCAAACTTCGCAACGTGTTCAACATGGACTTCCCTGACAGCAACCACCTCGCCAAGACTCTGACCATCGTCTCGGGACCAGACACGGTGAATCTGACCTATCACAACTTCTTCGCCTGCAAGGAGAAAGTGACGAAGGTAACGGGCCGCCGAGCGCCCCGAGCGTTGCGCGCAGGAATCCGCATCCCGCTCGAACCCCTCGATCCGCCGTCAATCACATGCATCAGGAAATCCGTCATGTCACCGCCCTCTGGTGGCGGAGCGGGCGCATCTGTGATGACGGTCAGCTCAAGTCCCGGTTGACGTTGACGTCCCTGTTTGTGTTTCCGCCTGACCGTCCATCAGAACTGGGCCGCCGACATCCTCGCGCTGGCGTACAACGCCGCCAGGAGCAACGCGTGCAGGCAGGTCTTCCTGGAGAAAATGTGAGTCGGCGCCTTTTCTCGCCCGACCTCAACGCGGGTCGACGTCGTCCGCCGGCACGTGGCGGCGTCAGCCTAAGCCCCCTGATGTCTCCGCCCCAGGTACGTGCGCATTTCCCTCCACACCAACAAGGACGGCAAGATCCCGGTGAAAAAGTAGGTCTGGCCGGCGTCGGTTCGCGGCAGGCGGCCGTGTCTCCTGCTCTCGCTCTGTCTCCTTGCAGCGTCTACAAGATGTTCCCCGCAGACAAGAAGAGGGTTGAAGGCGCGCTGGCATCGGCTCACCTCCCCAAAGGAAAGGTTGGAGAACGCGAACGCGCCGGAGTGTTCAGGGAAGAGGAAGATGCCCACACTCGCGCTGAAATTAAACAAGTGCGACGGCCTCCGTGTGTGTGTGTGTGTGTGTGTGCGCTTGTTTCAGTACGACACCATGAAGCCCGACGTCTTCACCGAGGATGCCTTCAGGGCCTTCATGAACAACCTCTGCCCTCGGCCCGAGATCCTCGAGATCTTCACCTCCTAGTGAGTTGGGAAACCCGAAAATGTCTCTAAATTTCCGAGAGGCTCTGCAGCAGAGAACATCACGTGGGCGTGTGGGTGGGGTGTGTGTGTGTGTGTGTGTGTGGGGGGGTGTGTGGGACCGTGTTCGCTGGTGATGACACGTCTGCTGTGGTGGCCTTCCAGCTCCACCAAACCGACCATGACGAAGGAGAACTTCACGAAATTCCTCAACGAGAAGCAGCGCGACTCCCGGCTCAACGAGGAGCTGTTCCCGCGCCTGCGCCAGGACCAGATCAAGGCCCTGATCGACAAATACGAGCCCTGCTCCTCCAACTCCAACAGAAGTGAGGCCCCCTGAGCGGTGGGGGGGGGGGCCTCGCCTGGGCCGCCGTGGTCTCAGCCTGTGTCTCTTTCCAGGTCTCATCTCTCCCGAAGGCCTCTTGAACTTCCTGATTGGTCCGGAGACCTCGGTGGTGATGCTGGACCGGCTGGCCAAGTGGCAGGACATGACCCAGCCGCTACCTCACTACTTCATCAAGTCCTCCCACAACACGTACCTGACAGGTCGGCGCTCTGACCCCCCCCCACGGGGATCCGGGGAACATCTCTGGGTCGCTGATGGAGGTGTCTTCTTTCCCGCAGCCGGTCAGTTCTCCGGCGTGTCGTCGCCCGAGATGTACCGACAGTGTCTGCTGGCCGGGTGCCGCTGCCTGGAGCTGGACTGCTGGAAGGGCAAACCCCCAGATGAAGAGCCCATCATCACCCACGGCTTCACCATGACCACCGATATCCTCTTCAAGGTGCTTACATTACCCCCCCCCCCCCACACACACACACACACACATGTGTTGGCCTCAGCTGATGTTTCTCCGTACTTGCTCATCTCTTTTTTGAATTTCTTCCAGGAGAACATAAAGACCGTTGTTAAAGTTAACATTACTCTTTTCTTAAATTCGTGTCTTAATTTCAAAATAAAGGTCAGATATTAGATCAAATGATCGGCTCGGATGCATTTTTCTGCAGTCTAATTAAAAGAAAAACAAGATATGTCAATACTGAGGATTCAAAGCACCTCCGGGATCATTACAGATGATTGATGACGGTTTGCTGAAGGCCTCACTGACCTCTGATCAGTATTTTGTCGCCATCGTAAATCTCGGTCCTTTTATAGAGACGTCTTAACTCCCCGTTTCCTGTGCGCGTGTTTGGAATAGTTTGGCGGCCTGGAAGTACAAAAGCGGCACGTGTCGCGCGCGGGGACGCGCCCGTCACCCAGCGCTTCCATTTAAGGGCAGGTGGAGGTCCACGTTCCCCCCCCGAGGCGGGACGCCTTGGCCCGGCTCAGCGTCGGTTCCTAAATGTGACAGGTCTGGAAATGACTTTAGGGCCTCCGCGGAGTCGAGGGGGCTCCTGCGGTTCGTCACGCCGCCTCCCTCTGTCACCGGCGAGGCGGGAGGTCACGTTCGGTGTCACGCTCCCGCGTCGCCGCCGCCGCGAGGCGGCGTCTCCGCCGTCGTAACATCCGCGGATGAGCCGAGCAGACCTCTCTGAACTGGTCCTGATGTGCTGCAGGATGTAATTGAGGCCATCGCTGAGAGTGCTTTCAAGACCTCCCAGTATCCTGTCATCCTGTCCTTCGAGAACCATGTTGACACGTAAGCCCCCCCCCCCCCCCTTCTGCCCTGTGACTGTATTGACACAGTGTGACGGTGTCTGGACGGGTTCCTCTGCTTCATTGCAGAGTCAAGCAGCAGGAGAAAATGGCAAACTACTGCAAAACCATATTTGGTGAGGCCCTGCTGACAGAGCCGCTGGACAAATACCCCGTGAGTACGCCGCCGCCGCCGCCGCCGCGCGAAAACAGCCTGCTCGGTTTCCTCTGTGAGGCTGAGCAGAGGGTCTGGACCCAACCACCCCGACGGGGGAGTCGGTCGGTGGCAAAGTTCTTATCGCCGCTCCACGCGACCGATTCATATCGTCAGCAAACATGTGTCCACCTCACCAAATGCTCACAGGTGTGTGTCTGTGTGTGTGTGTGTGTGTGTGTGTGTGCGCTCACAGGGCAAACACAGTGCGTGTTTAACTATCTCGAACAATATCAGCGCCGGTTAAGCTTTTAGAAAAGCTGCGGTCACCCAAAAGTCTACTTTTACCTTCATTTGATGTAATCCTATTAAACTCAGATTAAAGCCGCTTTGGATTTCCCATGCTTTAGTGAAGGCTTTTCTGATTTGTCTAAATACTAAAATAATGCTGTTTTAACGGTGTTTCATTTAAAATAATAATTAAATCCCTGAAACACGGAGATACAATACTAATAGCCCAGATTGCCTACGCAAAAGAACAGACAGAGGAAAAGGTTAAAACCTCCCCAATGTCACACTTTTGTTGTTCAAGCCCAAACAGGCAGTATTTCATATTCATTTGCACTTTTACCTACACTTTAAAATGATAACAAATATAACTAGAAAAAAAGCCCTGGGAGAGCACAGACCTTCACCAAGCAGCTGAAGTGCCCCACGTGTCCCTTACCGCCCTACTAAAGTATTGCAGCAGTGGTGATTTCAGGATAAATAACACTGTAGGTTTGTATTATGATCAAAGGTCAAAGTCCCTCTGGAGTCCAGAACATCACCAAAATGTATTCATGACAGACAGGCAGACAGACAGACAGACAGACAGACAGACAGACAGACAGACAGACAGACAGAGAGACAGACAGAAGCTGTCACGTAACCTCCCTTGGTCATAATAACAATTGTGGAAATCAAACCCTGATCTCTCCACTCACATTTGATATTAATCCTTCAACTGACATGTAGTTGTTTTTTTGTAATCTGACCGCAAATAAAAACATGTAACCTGTAACTCTTCGAAATCCTCTTCTACTGCTATTATAGTATTATATTAGATTTTGCTGAAGCTCCAATTCCAAACACAAAGACTAAACACTAAACCTCCGACATGTGCCCAGAGACAGTACCATACGTGTCACACTGGATTAGGCACTGGATTGCTGGATTAGCTGCACCTCTGCAGTCCAGTGCCATGGTGTCAGCTCCAGTCCCATCCAGGATGTCTCTTGTGCAGCTGAAGCCGGGCTGTCAGATCCCCAGTCCCAGTGAGCTGATGGGCAAGATCCTCATCAAGAACAAGAAGAGCAGCACTGAAGCCCAGAGCAACACTAAAAAAGCCCAGGAGGCTCCCAGCACCGCTCCCAGCACCGCTCCCAGCACCGCTCCCAGCACCCAGGAGAACCAGGCCAAGCCAGGTGAGCCCCGCTCAGGTGTGTGTCTGTGTGTGTGTGTGTGTGTGCTTGCGTGATGCTGAGTTCATGTTCGCGTGCTGAACCAGAGGGGGACGCTCCGGCGGAGGACGCCGAGGAGCAGGAGGACACGGAGGAGCAGGATGAGGAGAAAATGAAGGCGTCAGATGAGGTAGAGGCGTGCCTCCCCGTCGTCCGTCTCCCCCGGCCTCCGTCCTTAACCCCCCCCGTGCGGGCGTCCTGCAGGGCACGGCAGGGCAGGAAGTGACAGCCTACGAGGCGATGTCGTCCCTGGTCAACTACATCCAGCCCAACAAATTCATCTCTTTTGACCACGCCAGAAGTATGTCTGCAGACAAACAGACAAAGCGACGATAAATAAATAGCAGCTAGTGTGCGATCTCTCCTCACAACCCTCACCTCCTCCACAGAGAAAAACAAGAGTTATGTCATCTCATCTTTCGTGGAGACTAAAGGGGAGGCAATGATTGCCAAGAATGCTGTTGAATTTGTCGAGTATCCTTCAGAATTAAGAGCGCTGTGAAAATTAAAAAAAAAAAAAATAAGGGGACTGAAAAAGACTGAAATGTCTCACGGAGGAAAACAGAAATGTCTGAAGCTGCATTTCCTAGACGATCTTTCTCAGATATAATAAAAGGCAGATGAGCAGGATTTACCCTAAAGGAACCAGAGTGGACTCGTCTAATTACAACCCGCAGCCTTTCTGGAACGGCGGCTGCCAGATGGTGGCGCTCAACTACCAGACCATGGGTAAAAATAGAGTCAAAATGCAAATGACGTCTAAGAATATCGCTAATAACGCTGCACAACCTGAGACGGTGCAGCCAGTCGCTTTTTTTTAAATTTTATTTTAAAAACATCTAATGCAGCGTGTTCTGCGCTTCGCCGCGGGGCGGCGCTGTTTCACCTCTTTTTGCAGCCGAACAGACGCGGAGTTGCCTTCAATGGCTGATGTGCTTGTGCGTGTGTTTCCAGACTTCCCCATGCAGCTCAACATGGCTCTGTTCGAGTTCAACGGTAGAACCGGCTACCTGCTCAAACACGACGTGCTGCGCCGCAGCGACAAGACCTTTAACCCTTTCTGCGACCGGATAGACACGGTTGTGGCGAGCACGCTCACCATAAAGGTGATTAAGGGTTCATGGCCTTGTTTCTAAGTATTTGGCTGATAGATGTATTTAATCCACTATAAGTTATATATACCTATCTCAGTACCCCTGCTTGTTTGTGTGTGTGTGTGTGTGTTTGTACCTCTACCTCTGATGCACTCTATAATAACACAAACCTCCCGCTGAGAGTAACACACTGTTCCTGGTATTCAGCAAGACAGCCAGAGCTCTATTTATAACCCCCCAGCTTGTCCTGAACCTGGGTCAACACACCACAAAACACACCGTAACACGCTAAATGGCATTTTCACTCGTCCCTAAATCCGACTCTAGATTTATTCAGGCCAGTTATTGTCGGACAAAAACGTAAAAACCGGCGTGGAGGTGGAGGTGATCGGGCTCCCGGGGGACCCCAAGAAGAAGTACCGTACCAAGTGGTCCACCACACCTAACTCCATCAACCCAGTGTGGAACGAGGAGCCCTTTGTTTTTGAGAAGGTGTGTGCCGTACGCACGACGGACGCTGACGCTGCTTGACCTAATACATCTGCCGCTGTTTTTGTGGCGCACAGATCCTGCTTCCAGAAATGGCCTCTCTGAGAATTGTGGCTCACGAAGAGAGCGGTAAATTCTTGGGACACAGGATCATTCCGCTCGATGCCATTCAATCAGGTCAGTCAGTGAAATACAAGGGGGTGGGGGGAGGAAAAGTCTCTGCCTGATGCTTCATCTAAATAACACATCATGCTTCATTTAAACAGCCCTGAGTCACCCAGGGCCGCCGAGGCATTGCCAACATGTTTCATGCAGTTTATGGGGGGTTGGGGGGGGGCTGCCTTGCTCTTAATTCACTGAGGTTTGTTTTATGGCCTGCAGGGTTCCATCACATCTGCCTGCACAGTGAGAGCAACATGCCGCTCACTCTGCCTTCTCTCTTTGTGTACATCGAGGTCAAGGACTACATCCCCGCTGCATTTGCAGGTCCTGGGCATTTTCTCTCTTTTTTGATTTATTTTTTGCTGCACAGTGAAACTCGTGTCTAAGTTAAGTCTTGAAAACAAGGGCGACTGAACCGCATGTGTTTCGTGCCGTTTTGTTTTTGAGTCAAATGTTTGACTGATGTTTTACAGATTTTTGTGATGGATGTTTTACAGATTTCACAGATGCTTTATTCAACCCGACTAAGGGCACAGAGAAACCCTCAAAGACCCCAAAGGAGGTAATAAAAAAAAAAAAAGCAACATTCAAACCTTTGAAAATGTTCTCACTTTTCCGACGGCAGCGCTGGACTAGTTCGTGATGCTCCTGTGCTGTTTTAACTCCACAGTCATCTTCTGACTACATTAGTCCTTATGAGCTGCCTCTCCTGGCTCAGACCTCCGCAAATGACACAAAGGAAATTGAGCCTCTGGCTGCAGGTAATGAAAGTGAAGGCGAGACTTTTTATTTGAGAGACAGCTGATGTGATTACTAATAGTCACCTTGCTGTAGTGACACATTCTTGTGTGTATGTGTGTGTTAATATGCACCAAACTGTTGCTCGAAACAAGAAAAACACACTTTTCCAATCAAGTCGGTGGTGTTGGAGACCAGCAGACACTAATCATTCTTCACTGCCTCCACGGTAGACTAAGAATAAAGACGAGGAAGCGGCGGTGCTTCAGTTGTTTTGATCTCGTGGTCTTTGGTTCTCACATTCCTGGTTCCTGCAGAAAAGGCTTCAGCTCCGACACCAGCCGCCGATGCCAGCGAAGACCGGAAACAAGAGGGAACAAGCGCCGAGGCAGCCGGTTCAAAACCCGCTGAAGACCCAGCAGCCGGGGACCCTCCTCCAGGTCCGGGAGAGGCCGCGGCTGAGCCCCCCACCGAAGCCGGTCCTCCTGAAGACGGGGCTCCGGAGCAGGAGGAGGCTCCGGAGCAGGAGGAGGCTCCGGAGCCGGAGGCGCCCGACGAGGGCGCGTCGAGCGACCCCGGCACAGACGCAGAGCCGGCTCCGGGAGATCAACCGGAAGCAGCCGCCACCGTGCGTGAAGCTGCTGCTGTAGGCGAGCCCGGGGGAGGCGGGGCAGAGACCCAGCCCGCCGGGGGGGCAGGCTCACCTGAGGAGCAGAAGACCAGTGAAGGTAACAGCAAAGTCCTCCTCTGATTTTAACCAAGTAGAAAAGTTGCTCTTTGGGACCTTTACGCCTGCAAGTTTTTGAGCTCTTTCGACTTTTCCCATGTGGGTTAAGAGGAGAAAAAGGGTTCACAAGCTTCTGAGCACAGAAGCGTTCAGTCAGTGCTGTCGGCACGAGGAGGGCTCCTCACGTGTGCTTCTGCCGCAGAGCTTCCCACCGTGACTACCGGAGAACTGACGGAGCACAAGAACTACCTGAAGGTCATCAGACGGCAGGAGAGGGACATGAAGGCGGCTGAAAAGAAGTACCAGAAAAGGAGCGAGGACCTGATCCAGAAATACTCCGATGCCTTCAAGGCCATCAAGAAGAAGACCTCGTTGAAGAAAGCAGAGTAGGGAGATTTGTTTGTGTCGCGCGGCCGTGATGGAGAAGGGCGGGGTGGCTTTTGTGGAGGAGGGTGTCGTGTCCGTTGTTCGAGCGGCTCCAGCCATCTGTCCGATTCTTTATGTTTAGTCATTTTAACAAAAGACTGTTTTCTTTCCTGATTCCTGCGCCGGGCGAACGCTGACCCGCTAATGAAGTTGTTGTTGTTGTTGGTCGCTCCGTTAATGACATTAGACTCAGAAGTGCAGAGACCACTCCTCGGCTAATGGGCTCTTCTGGTCGGAACACAGAATACTATGGAGCACACGGAACACGCAAATGAAAAAGGGCGGGAGCGGAGCACTTTCAGTCCGTTTCCATTTTGTCCTTGTTATGTTACTTCAGGGGAGGGGGGACCTCCGCCGACGGCGGCGTGAAGACCGAGCGCGTGCAGGACCAGAAAGACAAAATGCTGGCGGAGCTGCAGCTGCTATGGAGGGACCAGTGCGACCATCTGAGGAAGAAGAAGGAGCAGTTTGCCACAGAGGTTCGTGGTACTGCTGAGGATTCACCTCCCCGTGGTCGGTGTCCAGGAGGCCAGAGTCAAGAGTGGGACCATTTGGACGCGCTCTGCTTAGATGGCAGCGTAGGAATGTGGGTTAGGACATGAATAAGCAACAGGCTCAGTTTTAGATGAACATTCTCAGTATTAAGATGATCCTGTCCATGCTAAATTGTGTTCCTGGGCACGTTGTGCTCGTCCATCTCTCATCATCTTAATTTTGAAGAAAAAAAAAAAATCATCCAACCAATTACTCCGGTCATCACTCCTGATTACATTTAATAATTCATGCTGAAAATAGGATTCATTTTCTGATGCCATAAAGCTTCTCATTCTGTTCTTCCCAGTGTGTGGCATTAAAGCTATTATGTAAGGTGACTCACAGGTTATTTACTCACTCCTAATTAAGTCAGACGGCGTAACTTTCCCCTTGTGCTGTGACAGAGGCTGGCCATGCTGATGGAGATGGCGACAGAGCGACACGACAGTGAACTGAAGATATTGGAGAGGTGTGACGCACACACACATGCACACACACACACACACACACACACACACACACACACACACACACACGACACACAAAAATCATTTCTCAGAAGTCAATATCTCAAACAATAAAGCAGAAATGTATTTTAGCAGCATGAGTGACGACCGCAGCCCTGTTCATTAACTTGCTCACACGAACATTTAAAAAACTCTTAAACAGCCCCAAAGACCCCCAAACACCCCCCCCAATTCTGAAGATGGGAAAATCTTTCATTTATCATTACTTTGTTTTGCAGTGAACCCAAAGAAAGCAAGAAGAAAATGCAGTCAAAATGCTCGGACAAAGCAAAGTGAGCACAGCCTTTCCTCAAACTAAACAGTTTATTGGAGACAGATGACGGTGGGGGTGCAGCAGCTCCGGTGTGGAATGGGGACATTCCGCTGCTGACGCGTTCTAATGGAGAACTACGTTTATGTTCCCTCAGGTTGAAAAGAGCGATGAGCACAGAGATGTTGGATGAGAAGCCTCAGCCCGCTTGTCTGGTGAGTATCCATCTACCCGAACCGAGCTGATAGATCAGCAGGGCTCTGACAGCAGGCGTCTGGGGGCGGGGCCAGCTCAGGTGGTGGAGTGGCCCCTCCGGTGAAACAAGGGGTGTTTGTTCCATCGCAGACGCCTGCGGCCTGTCCATGTGTTGAAGCGTCCTCGAGCGAGATGCTGAACCCGAAATAGCTCCTGGTGCTGCCTCTTCTATGTGTTAATGTGTCTGATTGCATGAATGCTGTTAGTTGTTCCTCCTAAGAGGCTCACATGTGGCTCTTTCACCGTCAGAAAGTTTTCAGCGCTATCATAAAAATATCAGCCGCTCCAAAGGATTTACACGAAAATGTGGCGAATGAATCTTTAAATATTTGATTTTGAGTTCTAAAACGAGAAACTCCAGCGGCATTTTTCAGGCGCAGCGTGCACTTTGCTCTGACTTGCCTGTGGAGAGCATCCTGTATTCAACAGTGTAACTATGGTTACAAAGAGGCAGCGAGAGCCTAAAGATCTGAAGAAAAGAGAGGAAAAAAAAAAATGAAGCTGCTGTGAGTGAGTTTTTTTTTTTTTTCAAGCGTTTTGAGGAGGAGGGAGATTGAGGAGGAGGAGAGGAGGATGTAACGGAGGAGGCAGAAGGTGTGGGAGGCAAATGAGAAAGACATGAGCGTTCATCAGCCGAATGGAGTAAACACACTCTGACTACAGTCCGATTGTCTGATGGGTTATCTCTTTACCACCGATCGCATGATGTATTCAGGGTGACATCCAGCGCAGATCAGCCCAAACTGTAAAAAACAAACAATAAAGCTGAAATCAAAATTACATTTGAAAAATGAAAGCTGAATATCATTGCGTCGTCATATGCCTGATGAGGATTCAGACCTGGTGTAGCTCGGCTGAAGGCCCCAACGCTTGTGCTGTGGCTCCGCCCCTATCCCTGCGACCACGGGGGCTACATCTCGATGACCGTCGCGCACTTAATCAGCGCTTGTTCATTAATTACAGCAACAGTTTAACGCGGAGTCGCATTTTAATCGGGGCGGCTGCGCGCAGCCAGGGTTGTGTAACCGAACCAGACAACTGTGATTTAAGTGTATTGATTGTCTCGCTCAGGTTGCATCCCCCGAGTGCGTTCCACTCCAGAAACGCACACTCGCTCGCACACCCTCTTATCGCTCACTCGATACGACGTGCAGGCGCGGGTGCACAAAGCGGAGGGCGCCGAGCTGGCACGTCTGACTGGACGCTGTGTTTTCGCAGGCTGCAGACCACAGCCCGCAGCAGGAGGCCCTGATGAAGAAACAGTGCGCCACGCTGGAAGAAATCAAGACCTTGACCAATCAGGTACTCCTCAGCAACTCAGAGTTTGATGCGCGAGCTCCTCTTTGTGTGTTTCCATTGGGTGGGAAACGTGTTTCGCGACGCTCAACGGCGTTTTCAAACAGTAACCATCCAGAACCTCACAACACAAAGCCCCAACCAGTACGTTTGATTCTGTAGACTAGAATGAAGCAGGTCCCCCTTTTACAGTGACTGACCCCAGGTCAGTTCAGCTCCTCGTGCGTCCAACGAAACGCAGTAAAGAAGTGAAAGTTCAGCTGCGGCCATCTGCGTATCCTGTGGTCGTGCGTGACATTGCGGATCCGAGCTCCCACCTCTGTAAATGACGTCAGAGCGCCACAATGCTCTGCCTTCAAAGGCTGAATTCTTGGCAGCTGCCGTCCAAAGAAAAGGTGTCAGTTTTTCATTTGGCTGACGCACGAGTATCAGACGTGCGATTTGTTTTCCTTCGTCCGACCAGCGCTATCTGCGCTTAAATACATGTCTGATGAAGACGCGGGAGGAATCTAGTTCTACGGGAGTCATCTAAGGATGAATATTATGATGATTTATTGTTTTCAGCTTGACATTTACTCGGTGCTGCGCCCTTTAAAAAAACACCTTCAGTCTTCCTTAAAATCAATTTTTGCCTCCAGAGTTCAAGTCGGTTCATTTGAAAGGTAGTCCATCCTGTAGATGTTAGAAGCGCCCGTCCGATGTGTCCCTTTGACGGGGCCCGCGACCTCCGACTAACCGCTGACCCCTGCGTGTGCAGCTCAATCAGGAGGCCCTGAGGGATCAAGAGCAGAGACTGAGGTCCATGCCTGCAGAGGTGAGAGAGGCCGTCAATGTCTGCCTGGGAGCACACTTCCCTGACCTGGTGGATCAAGCTGAGGACAAGAAGGTGGAGGGGGTGGGCTTCTACGGGGACGTCTTCCTGGGTTAGAGGTCTGCCTGCGTGTCCTTTCTCATCCTACCAAGCCTGGAACTGGATTATGGGTGTGGGGTTGTTCAGGGAACCTAGCGTGTGAAATTATACTCTATAGACAAAGTTATTTAATCACTAATGATTGTTGGGAAATATATCTGATGTTTTCATGAACACCTTGTTACAAAATAGTGAGACAATGTTATTGTCATTTCTTATTTACCTTTTGTCTACTTATTTATTTTCCCAACCACTGAGTGAAACTGAAACACTTATAGACATAAGATTTACGGGTAAATCATTATTTTTAGTCATTTAGCCTAACTTTAATCATACTTAATTTCTGTAATTTTAGTAACACTTATAACCATGAAATAACCCCAGAATTTTGTTCTTTTGTAGTTTCTTCTTGAATACTTCTGAATAAACTGTGCTCAATATTGATAAATTGTGTTTCTGTATCATGTTTCATCGGCCTTTAATCTTGATTTAAAACTCTCTGATGCAAATGATTTCCCTTTTAGTCTCACTCACCAATATGTCACTGCTGAATTGTTTGAATTGATTCCTCAATTGATTCCTACCTGCTGCAGATTTCTGTTGCAGGGAGGAATCAATACAACAACCACATGATTTAAAATGCAGCCACAGCTCGAGTGGAAAGAAATGAGGGGAGAAAAAAGTGTAATTCCAAGGTGTTCCTCAAAATAAAATATCCTTTAAAAAAGATCCTATGACCTTTATAGAAATAGGTTTATTTTTCTCAAATGTGAGACTGAGACTTTTATCTACCTCTACAGAGGATCACAGGACTTCTAATTGCATCCTTTCAAATTATTACATTTTTTGTTCTTGAAAAATGAATAAAAAAATCTGTTAAATACATCTGAGAAACAACTGCTACTATCTAAGTTAAAACTGTAAGCTCTGGGTGGATGGATGGATGGATGGATGGATAGATGGATGGATGGATGGACTCATTTTAATGACAACCCTGTGCAGAAATGTGAGCTGCATCCTGCGACAGGCTGGATGAGTAAAACGTTGTATTCTCCCTCTCCTGACAGGTGTAGTTAGGCCCATCACGTAACTGATGGATAATAATCTCAGCTGCTATGCGATCTGCTATAGATCAAGTGTGTTTGGAATTGCGACCGAACCGTGGGCACATGGACCGGAGTCAATGCAGGCACTCTGGACACAAAGGAGGAGAAATGTTATCCTCGCCACATGAAGAGGAACTCTGTCACATCAATGAGAAGCACGTGTGCGCGCATTCATTAATCCAGGCAGCTTCTCTCTGACTCACTATTCACAGCAACCTGCCACTTTCTCTCTTTTTTTTCCCTTTCAGTCTTAATTTTGGCACCTTTCAGCTCATTCAAATGACATGATTGGCATTTAAAAGTGGAAGATCTGGACAAACACTTTATGGGGAGACAGCTTGTGCCTGAGAGTCCTGCCACCTCATGCACAACACAGATGAACTGTGAGCATAAGGGCGGGAGCGCAGTCAGCCCTGAGTCACTCGGCCGAGGAGGTTACGTAAAAAAATCCAAGACAACCCTGACAGATCTGTTTGAGAGCAGCTGGAGGGGGGAGGGGGCGGTCTGAACGGGCCAAGAGTCACCCCGAAGAGGTGAGAGGAAGAACTACATGGCAGGTGAAGAATTAGGAAATGATCAAATCACATCCCTGCGCGCTTGATATACATACGAATTAAAGGGGACTCAATCAGTCTCCTCTCACGTGAAAGATTTCTTCACGACAAATGAATCAAACCAACAGAGACACTGAAATTACCCCGGGCAGGAGCTGAAAAGCGGGATGTTGTAACCAGTACAGCGCGCATTCATGCGCGTTCTTTCTGTGGGATTTGTGCAGATGAAGGTAAACTCCACGCGGAAGCCGAGGCACTTCTCTCTTGACTTCTCGCTCTCTTTTTTTTTCATTTTCCTTCTTCCTGCTGACCCAAAGGAGGTGTGGAGCCATGATCTAAAGTCCATCTTGGCTGGAAGTGGATGCCATCCTGGGTGAACATTACGCGCCCACACCACCCACAGACACACCACCTGCTGAGGCTGCTCTATCACAGGCAGCGTGTGAGTGTGTGTGCGCGCGCGTTTGTGTGTGTGTTTGTGTTTGGGGATCATTAAGTGCAAACTGCATATTTAAAGATGGGGGGGGGGAAACAATCATTGCAAGGCAAGAAATTAATATAATGCATGCTGCTAACAAGCTTTCTTTAATGACGGTTATGACATGGTATTAGCAGCCTAATGAGTATTCCTGGAAGCTCGTCCCCCTGCAGCACATATGAAGACAGCGAGGGCCTGTAAGAGACGCTTCTACCTACTTACGGATGCAAATTTTAAAAAGGGTGAGGATGCGAGTGTACATGTGCACACACGCACACACTGACTGTAAGCCAGCGCCAGGCAGCACTCTCCTGGCTACTTGAATTATGGATCCTCATGTGCCGCGCGCAGCATTCAGGTCATCAGCCTGATTATTCGGCTCCTGCTCCGGTTCCGCGCATCGGTGGAACGGGACCGGTCTGCGGTCTGGTGACACGTTCACTGTGTCTTTTCAAGCAGTCTGTTTCAAGCAAGGGCGGACAGCAAAACAGTCGGTTGCAGTCCCCGAGCAACCGAGGACACTTGTGTTGTTTGAATTGCAAGGAGGCATATAAACATTCTGCCTCGCATCCTCGGCTCTCTGCGGCGATATGCATTTGTTCATGTTTGCCTTCCCATGATTGCATCGTTGTCCTTTGGTGTCATAACAACTGAGGGAGATTGAGTCACAATAAAAACAGCAAAAGCTGTGAAATATCTCTGGCTCTACATGAAAGAGCGCACAACTTTGTGTGAGTTCATCATTTGATCTGTTTACAGCTGCTGATATGTTTTAGGCAACAATGAGAATTTCAGCTGTCAGAACTTAAATAGGTGCTTCTGATACTAACTAGTCTTTCTAGTTTCCGATGCGTTAACCCAGTGACTCCCCCCCTTGCTTTCTGCATGTTTATCCTCTAATGGTGATTGTGGAAAAGGTCACGAGCTGCAGCAGCACCCACAACAAGCAGTTTATGCCATGCACTTAGGTGAGTCACAAAATGGCTCTTTTCGAGATAATAACAATCTTAGCAGATCTGATGCGGAGCTGCAGCGGCTGAGCGGCTCACCATTTACCTGAACGCTGAGGAGCGCGTGGGCGATAGAATGTGGGCCTCGGGGCCGCTGCTACCGCTTCCTCTGAAAAGAAGCGAGGCTCCTTCGGGGGAATATTGAGAGCTGCCTTATTACACCTGTTGTATATTAGGGTCAGATCTCACTGATACAGCCCTCCTCTGCTCTTCATGCCGACAGCACCACTTTGGCTCTGTGAGAACACCAAGATATTCAATATTTCAATTTGAAATGAACAAAAGATTGAGAATAGAACAAGAACATAGCAGTCATCTTTAGCTTCTCAACTACTCACAAATAACTGTGTATTGCCTTAAATATAAACCCAGCAACAATGTTTTTTTAATTTTACTTCAACATTTTAAAGTCAAATCAGCATCTACATTAGGGTAGTGTGCCCAAAAACACCAGCTTTTGCAGCGTGGAGACATTTACAAAATTGGTGTATTATAACGTCAGCATGAGATATATTTATGTTAAAAATAAATATATTTACATTTACTGTAGGTGCTGTGGTTTCCTCCCACAGTTCAAAAACTTGTGGAGCAGCTATTTCTAGGTGTAAGTGTGTAGGGGTGGATAAGAAAAGATGGATGAACAGATGATGGATGGATGCTCCTGTAATCCAGACTCTTTGTCTTATAGTCCTCCTGTTTATATTTGTGTTTTATTCCCTAAATCCATCCGAACCATTTCCTGTTCTGGGTGGATGTGACCATGCTCTGGGCCTTTGCTCCAGCTGTGGCTGAGCGTTACACGCTTCTCCGCAGGCACATCACGCGCATTTGTTTTCCATTGGAACAATTTATTGAGCTGTCAGACATAAGCGGGCCTGCAAGGCCACAAATGGCTCCTGTCAAGGTGGAGATGAAGGGGGAGCTCTCTGGCCCATCTCGTCCCCATCAGCGGAGGACAGGAATTTCCACCGGACTTGATGGATTCAAGAGGTGGTACACAGGTGGCTCATGGAGGAAATGCAGCGGCTCATCCTGGCAGACGGGACTGTCAGCACAGGATTGAATTTTATTCCACTGGATATTGGGGAAATATTTTAGTGATTACTGGGGAAAGTGTGTTTGTGTTTGGTTATAAAAGACTGGGACTGCGGTGCACTTTTTGCACTGCAAACTTTAAATTAAGAGCACCCAGGTTTCCTTTGTTTACAGTTTCTAAATGACATTATTCAGAATAGTGTGAAAAAATGTTTTCATCTTCAGGTTAGGCAAGAAAACCCCAAACCACACATAATACTTCTCCTAGGACGACTTGCTTTCACATTATGCTCAGCTAACTCAACTCAAGGACATGTTGGACAACAGGGTTGTTATCTCTTATATAAAATAAAATCTTATGCAATAAAAATCTTTAAACCCTATGCCATTCATAAGGTTGGTCCTCTTGTGTCTTAGCATGTTTAAGTGTATCCTAAAAGAAAAAAGTGAATTTAAACCATGTGCAATCCCCAGTCCAGACCTCTGCATGACGGTGAGTCAGAGCAGAAATGCATTAAAATACAGCCTATTAGTTCAGCTAATGAATGAATACAGATACGCCGTGCATGTACGGTATGTTTACAGCTCATCTGTGTGTCACCATCTCAGTATTTTAATTATTTGCATTTTTCTACTTGATCTCCTGAACAGTCATCTAGATAACACAACAGCACAGCCCAGTCATGCTTTAGCTGCTAATTCTTAGCTGTCCAAGCTGTCTCAGTTTGAACACTGATATTAGGGCCCTCTAAATGGCCGAACGTACAGTCTGCTATTTACCATCTGCTCGATGAGGGTGATTCATGGCCCTAATTGACGAGAGCACGAGGGACGGTCTCCTCTGCTAAGTGGCGGCTACTGTCGCTCCATCGGGGGGGTCTTCAGCTGCAACGCTGCAACCTGTTAAAGGTTCTACCCTGGAAACCGAGCAAGAGTGACGAATGCGGCGTTTGATCCCTGCTGCAGGACAACCAATGACCTCGCCTCAACCTCAGCCGGGATACAAATGCACCCAGGTTGTGCAGTGACAGCCGGCCAGCTGCTGCCCCTTTCCTGGAACGGAAGGGGTGTGAAATCTCCGCTCGACCTCACACCGCTGCGTCCTTGCATCAAATCAAAAAGCATTACAGGGACTGAATGGAGGCGCGAGCCCATGATTGTTGTCACTGAATATGAATGCATCAATTTAATAGCCTTTTTTCCCCCCTGCTGGAGGTGTTGTGTCCCGCTGTTCAAAAGACAGAGCAGCCGTGTTACGCAACCGCGAGGAAATAAAGTCAAATTATGTTTTGTCGCAATTCAGAGGAAAAACACGGCAAACGAGGGAAAATTCTGCAAGGGTATCTTCACAATTAGGGGTTCATTAGATTAGATAGTACACCGAATGGAAAATAACTGCAAGCTGCATCCTGTTTTTCAGCATGAGGGGCAGGTGATAGCCTGAACTACATCAATCTCAGGTGTAATTAGCACACAGCAGATTTCCGTGGAGGGCGAGAAGATGTTGAGTCACAGGGAAGGATACATTTTACCCTGGCGAATGGGCCGTGATGAACCTGGGCGTACGTGGACTTGACTCCCCCTTCGCACGCTGATTTAGTCTCAGGTGTTAACTGCTAAGTGGAGTTGCCAAGGGGGGTTAGCACAGTTTCCGTTTGCAGGGTTTTGTCCGAGAACCTTAAGAGGTTTGTTGATTTTTGTGGCACCGAAAGTGCATGTAATCTCCCCGGTGACCAATTAAGACATTTAAGACCTGCGGATAACACCTTAGCATGTCATGAGCTTTAATTATTAATCAGGCATTCACACGGGCTCCTGCCTGGCCCAAAGCAGCGATGAATGGGAGATCACATATTTACCTTGACACGACTGCTTTATTGAATAAAATCTCTCATATTAGCCAAACTCTTGGTGCTGATTCATTCACATTTCATTCAGTTTTTGCCAGATCACATTTTTAAAAACTTAAATGATGGTCGAGTGGTTTTAATTAATTCATAGGGGTGTAATCATATGGGTCATGTATAACGCTTTCCTTTTTGTAAAAGGAACAGTAACATGATGTTATGTTTATAAAAAATTAGTTATTTATGAGGTTGAACATCAGCAAAATGCTGTCATATTCAAGCTGCTTGGATGCAGTATTAGTCAGTTAGAATGTTAACAAACTAAAAAATACATTTGGTCTTCATTTGTCTATCGAGATTATTATCACATTTTTTAAATGCTACACCCAAAAGGAATTAATTTAAGCCAATAATTGGTTGACACCGGGCTAGATGTTGGCTGATGCTACAGTAGAAAACATTAAGTGAACAAACAAACAAAAAAGGTGAGCTGAAATTAGAGATCGAGAGCAATGTGCGGAATTGAATGAATTGTCAACACAGAACTGAATGACGTTCTGCAGAAAGTCAAGAGAAAGGCTGGCGATGAGAGGAGCGACGTGTTACTGTTTTTCTTTGCAAACAAATTAAACACAGGGGGTGGCGTGTGATGGCGGTAAAGCTGCATGCTTTACAGTGGGAACATCCTGTAACATGTTGCCCTTGGTGGACTGTTTTCCAGATACTCTGTCAGTGGTCCAAAACATGCACATTACTGGCAGAGTATCAGAGGCATGATACAGCAGTGCTTCATTTTTGCTACCTGGGTTGAACCTCGGGCTGTCGATAATCTATATATAATCTGGATGTGGATCTTACCTGATTGTAAAGTGCCATTTGTTCTCAAAGCCAACGGGCGCTGACATACTCATAAAAAGTGATGCAACTGTTCGGTAAGAATAGCCCATACACACACAGATGTGTCGCAAAGTAATAAGGTCGTGCTGAGGTTCTGATGAAGGCGGGTGGTGAACAGTGAGGAAGTCGGAACCCCCCTGCGCTTCTCTCACCTCTGTTGTTTGGCACAGCTTTGGCCTTGCTGGGATTTATAATAAGTACTGAGAAAAATCTGCAGCCGTAGAGGAGAAACAGCAATGTGGCAGGTTGCTGAGGTTGATATTTATTTAATTTGTTTACTTTGAGGTTATTTGGTGGATTGTAAGGACAAAATCTAGTTTTTAGCTTTTGACATTGCCAATAACGATGAGGTACAGCACGTAATTGCAAAGGCGCTGTGACAACACGCTGACATCTTTACACACAAATATCCGTCTGATCTGTAAATGGGAGCAATTAAAGGGATTTAAATCAGCATAGGGTCTGGAGAAAACATTGTTTTTCTAATTCAACATGGTAATTAGACAAGAATTTATTTATTTATTTTATTTTACCTTATTTATGCAGGTCACTTGTGGTGGTGGTAGTGGTGGCGGTGGTGGTGGTGGTGGTGTGTTTTCTGCTTTCAATCACAAAAAACCTTCAGGCAATCTCAGCCTTGAAAAAGCACAACAGCCTCTATACTTGTTTTGTGGATTAAATAAACTGGGAGAGCAAGCAAGGGAAGAATTGCATGCATGTAGACATGTAAATCTATTTTAAAGAGGAATTTGGAAGAAAGGAGCTATTTGTTTCCTCTTATCTATGCACGTGCTCAGGCTCTTTTTTTTTTTTTTTAAAAAGAAGAAAATAGAATCAAAGAGAGAATGTTCTTAGAGAACATCTCAGGCTCATTCACACCATCCCTAAAATGCTTCACTGCACTTTAAAAAGACATGCATTGAACGATTCTGTTCAATTATGTCTAAAAAAAGAAAAAAAATAGTTGAAATGACTCAGACTCATAGTTTAACTCACAGACCTCACGTGGAGATGTTTTTTTCTGCTCCCCTAATTATTCCCTTTAAAAAGCATGCATTTCTCTCCAGTCAGAGAGCGCTTGGACTAAATGGATTCTGTCACTGCATAATGGTCCTCAGACGTTTGTTTCCTTGGCAACGTGGGGCGGGCATGTAGTGAGGGAGGTATAAAACCACTCACCGCTCCTTTTCCAGTCTTACTTTGAGGGAACCGCTCTCGCTCTCTCTCTCTCTGAACACAGAGAGCCTCAGCAAAGTTCCTGCTCTCTCTTCTCATCACGTTCCTGGCTCCAGAATGATGCGGCCGAAAGACCTGCACCAAGGTTCCGGGACCAAGACCTTCCTCGATGCCATGCACGGAGGAAAAATGCACCTGGCGCGGTTTATCCTGGACGCACTGGACGGACGCATCATCAACTCTAAGACGGAAAACAGTCGCACCCCGCTCATGTACGCCGTGGGCTTGCAGGACCCGGGGACCAGGGCCAAGTTCACCCGCCTGCTCCTGGAGAAAGGGGCCGATGTCAACTGCCAGGATGAGGACGGCCGGACCGCCCTGAGCCACGCGTGTGAGATAGGTCACCTGGACGTGGTCAAGCTTCTGGTGCAGTTCAACGCTGACCCCGATGTCCCCGACGCCTGGGGCAACAGTGCTCTGATGTACGCTGCCTTTTCGGGCCACAGCCAGGTCCTGGAGTTCCTGGTCCGAGCTTTCAAGAGGTTGGGGCTGAGGCTCAACAGGACCAACAACGCCGGCCACTCGGCCACTGACGTCGCCAGCTTCTTCGGACACAACCAGTGCGTGCAGGTCCTGAACTTTTCCTACAGGAGGAGCATCAGCACCGCCGATGCCTTCGCCGACGCGGGCGGCGGCGGGGAAGGAGAGCGCCGCTTGCCTAACCGGCTGCCCAGGCACGTTCTGGAAAAGTTCTCGAAGCAGGTGAGTAGCAAGGAAGACCAACTGCCCGGAGTTTTCGAGAGGCAGCTGAAGATCGGAGAGGGCAGCGGGGCTTGGAAGCGTTTCGGCTGTCCCAGGGGCCAGTGTCAAGAGGACAACCAACGCCACAGCTGGGCCCTCCCTCCTCAGGTAGAAAGAACCCAGGCGGAGGGGGATCACGCCAAGCAACTGCAAAACTGCCAGCTGAGGGAGCTGAGAGGGGTTAAATCACAGAACTCCTCTCTTGAGTCAGCTCAAAAGGATGCTGGGATCCAGGAGCGTCCCCCGGTTAGATTTCCTGTCTGGGGGAAAGCAAAGTCCTTTAACATGGACATCCTGAGCAGCAGAAAACAGTCCTATCAGGGGGAGGTGAGTGATATGAGCCTGTCAGCCAGCAAGTTAAAGAGAGCCTCCTTACAGGAAGAGAGATGTCTGATAGACAAGGCAGAGAGTCAGGGACACTCCCTCAACCTGACCAATGATGCCAGCAAGACAGTGTCAAAAACTCTGTCCTGCGGGAAGAGTCAGCCCGTCAAAGCACCCGAGGAGACCTTAAAGCCACAGAAAGAAGAGGCGGGTAACCCCGGACAGGCCAACAGACGAGAGCTGCAGAAGAGGCCGAGCATCGGCCGCCACGTCAAGCTGTTCTCCCGGGGGGAGACGGAGTCCGGGAAGGCGCCGGGCCGTACCCCGGGGCTCATGGGTATGGGGACCAGGCTGCTGCGCAGGTTCACGGCACCGGAGTTCATGAGGATGGTGATAGACTGCTCCTCCGGCTCGTCCGGCGGCCGCGGGCACATGTCCCGCTCGGAAACCTTCCCCCTGTCGCACACGCATCAGCAGGTCAACAGTCAGCCGAGCATCGGCAGCATCAGCGGAGTCAAGTGTGAGTTTGACAGCTGCTCGTCTCAGTCCGCCCGCAACTAGACTGACGCAGCCCAAGGAAGCCAGGACGTGAGGTTTATAAAGTTCAGTGATGTAGTCCGGCTGCTGATTTAATAAGAAAAGCAGTGTTTATTTTTCTTTCCATGTATCACTCATTTAAAAGAAGCCTTTAAGGTTAACTCTTTTATTCAATTTTGCTAATAAATTCTAAATGCAAGCAGTTTTCTTCTATAGCTCTTGGAATACGTTTTTCAACTCTGATTTGCTGTGTAAAAATGTAATTATATTTAATATAATTGTTTCGTGTTTATAAGAAGTACTTTTGCTTAAAGAGACTCTGTGCACTGTATGTTTTAATGTTAAATATCTAATAAATATAATAAAATCATCAGCTCTTGTCAGTGCTCTTTGGTGTGTGTGTGTGTGTTTGAATGACAAAAGTCCAGGATCAAGTCACTCCAGTATGCATCGTTTATTGATCGATTGATACAAAATTATAATGTGTAACTCTCTTTGTTGTGACTGACCCACACGGACATAGAAATACATGAACCATGTCAACAGGTATCCATGTTTAAGTACAAAGACTATGTGCAAAGTGTTTCTCAGCAGGCGGACATCCTGCAGCATCACATGCCAGAACCTGTGTGCTTCTTCTAGGCAAACAAACGCAACCACACGCATCTTTTTTAAAGAGCAACACACAGATCCTGTGGTTCTTAAAAAAGACTCTCTCACAATAGAAACAGGGTTGTATCAGAGGCAAACACTGACACACACACACACACACACACACACACACACACACACACACACAGTGCACATGTGCACACATTTTCGAGTAAATTTGTCTCATATTGTTCACTGCAGTAACTTAGCAGCACCTAATATTCATCATTTGTATTTACATTATCAACTTATCTGCTTATATCTGCTTTATTGAAGTTAATACATAATTCATGAAAGGTATTCACATCAGAACGACCAACAACAGATTTTGGAAATTAAGAATAAATATGAAAAAGAGGAGTGTGGCGTTGGTGATGTTCCGGGAGCCCATTAGCAGCAGCTGGGCTTTCATCTACCCATTTGTGATGCTAATAAAGATGAAGTGTCTTTCACATCCCAGGTTTGATACATATTCAAGCATTCGCTTCAGGCCAGGTGTGCCTCCATTCAGCCATGCAAAGTGTCTGCTGTCGGGGTTTGTGTCATGTACTGTGGTCCAGGTTCCACAACAGGGAGAGTGACTGTACAGAGGTAACTTTAAACGTCCTTAATGAGCTACAGCCACCACGCCCACTGAGAGGAAAGTTGCATCGTGTCTTACAGCTACGTGGAATATTGATGTATGCACCCTGTGTCCTGCTGAATTCCGTTGTGTAGGAAGCCAGTTAATATTGGATCAAACGACTGAGAGGTGAAGAACTACATGCTGCTGTAAACTCGCTCCTAAAGTGCTTCTTTCATGCCCGGGACCATGCGGTATCTCGCCACCCAAACCTGCCAGCATCTCGCTGGCAGCTGCTCGCCGTCTGGGTCGGCTTCTCTGAAGCCCAGCGGCTTGGGTGCCTGACGAGTTGGATCCCAGTTCAAGTCCTGGACGGGTGGGGGGTGGGGACGGGGGGACTGTAGGTTGGTGTTGGAGGGAGCCCGCCGGGGTCAGCATCGGGACATGCGCTTACGGTACTGCTCCACCAGCGGGACCAGACACTGAGGGGAGCCGCTCTGCAGCAGGAAGGGGTGTTCTAGCAGGTCGGTGGCACTGGCCCGCTCCAGGGGGTCCCGGGTGAGCATACGGTCCAGGAAGTCTTTCAAAACCGGGGAGATCTACACCATCAAACAACAACGGGTGAACGTGGTTTTGCTTTCAGTAAATAGTTCCAGCATCTAATTCATTTCAATATTCATGTGGGCTTTATTCTTATTGTAGACTCAAAGCAAACAATGCAAAATAAATGAAAACATTTTATTGTCATGAATAACCTTACTCATGCCACTGTCATGTGATGATGTGACCCTGGCTTTTTAATGGAAAATCAGTGCTGTCAAAAGTAAATTCTGTAAGCGTTGTCAATTCGTTTTCAAAATTAGTCACGCACCGCTTGACTTTCTGAGGATTTGCATAATTTAGCCTGAATGTGGGACGATGTTTTCAATTATTTGTGTTTTGGTCCTGTGTGAGATGTTTTTTTTCTACCTGGCTGACGTTCCGCACAGTTGGAGCCATCTCGTCCCTCAGTCTCTTCATGGCTGCGACGGGAGTTTCACTGAAATAGGGGGGCTCTCCGTCCACCATCTCCACCACCATGATACCCATCGACCAAATATCCACCTGGCGGAACATCAGACAGTCAGTCTACACATCAGATCTATTGCGTTTCCCCTGCAGCGGAATGTTGGCCTCCTCACCTCGGTGCCATATGGCGTTTTGGAAATGACCTCGGGAGCCATCCAATAGGGCGTCCCGACAAGAGATTTCCTCTTAGGGATGTCCTTGCTGATCTGAGCGCAGAAGCCAAAATCTGAGAGCTTCACCTGCAGGGAACATGTGCTTTAATATTGACATAGCTAAACACATATAGAAAGAACAGAGGTGAGGTGCGGCGCCTACCCTTCCGTCTAATGTAAGCAGTATAGAATCACTCTTTATGTCTCTATGGATGACTCCTTGAGAATGGAGATAGGCCAGAGCTTGCAGAACCGCTTCACACACGGTGGCAATCTGCTCTTCATTCAGTCTGCGAAACGTGCACAAAATTAAACACAATTACAAAAAAGAACAATTTTTTTTTAAATGCTAGAGCTACACGATTCCCATTTTTTGTTTAAAAAAAACAGCAATAGCAGTGTGGTAAGATAAAACAACAACTAACACTTCATCGTGTTTAAAAGGAACTAGAACAGCTGCTTTAAATTTGACGGCTCCTCTGTTTCCTGTTTCAGAGAGATCTTTGTCTAAAAATGTATTAGACATCAGCATAGAGAAAAAAAAACTTGAACATGCAAAGTGTGCTTTATTTACTTTTTGAAAATCAGGGACAGAAAAGCAGCCTGGAGGAAGAGCACAAGAGTACACCATTCAGTACCACACCGCCCCCTTGTGGCCACTTCTGTTTCTAAAGATTATACCATAACTTGTGAAAACAGAACTGCAGCATTCTCTGTCCGCACCTTGTCTCTGAGACGATGTTGGTCAGTGCTCCACCCTGCAGGTACTCCATGATAACCCACAGCTCCTCCTCTACCAGGGCAGACTTGAACATCTCCACCACGTTCCGATGCTGATAGTCCCTCATGATGACCACCTACGGGACAGAATATTGTTGTGAACAAGGTCTATAGGGACAGATCCAATAATGTGTGCTTAAGTTGGCAAAAAAAAGACTCTCTTCTCTAATTAAAGTCCCGTGAGCTAATGCCTCATGTTTTTTCCCCAGAGTAAGCCAAGATGATCCTCCATTAGTACCAGAGCAATTCGCAACATATTTAAAAGCTGACTAGAACTATTAGTGATGAGGAAACTAGTTTTATAGCAGAAATAAAGGTGTAGCAGGGCTTACTAATCAGCAACACTCAAAGTAGAAGTATTTCAGATCAACGTGACTGATATGGCCACATCCGTCTTCTGATTGCTACATACCTTGAAACATTCCCCTTTAAAAATTAGACAACAGCTATTTCCATCTGTTCCACTGTGTTCCTTAGAAATGTCAACCAGCTTTAAGATGCTCGCTCATTTACACTAGACTAAATAAATATTCTGACTATGTCTCTGCATGTACGGTGTGACCTCCATGTTGACTATGCATCTCTATGTACAGGTCTCAAGATATCTTGGGAGCATATTAGAATCCTTACAGATCATTTTCTTAGTTTGTTTGGACCATTGTGCATTGCGAGGCATCACTTTAGATGTTGTACCTCGTTAAAGAGCAGCTCTCTCCTCTGCTGCCGCCGCAGGTCCATCATCTTCACCGCCACCTGTCTGCCGCTGTGCTTCTCCGTTGCGATGCAAACCACCCCCGTGGAGCCCTCCCCGATCTTCACAAAGTTGTCCAGGTAGGACCGCGGATCTCCCTTGTCCACTACCATCTGCAAAGCAGCCTTAAACTGTTCATGGGTCACCTTGGGCGGGTCTGGCGGAGGCCTGGGCGAGGGATGCTGAGGCGGCCTGAAGGCAGGGGAGCACATGCCTGGAGGACTGGTGGCCAGCGAGCCTGTGGGCGAGGGGCGGGGTTGGGAGGGGCTGTCTTCTCTGGGATAGGGAGGGTTGGGGCAGCCCGAGTGTCTGAGAAAGGGCTCAGGCCCATTGGGCCTCACACCTATGTTAGGAGACAGGCCCAGCGTGTAGCTGGCTGAGGAGCGCACTGCCCGCTGGGGTCGGATGCCCCCCACAAGAGGACTACTGGTGCCAGTGGGCAGGAAGCCGGAATGGTACCTTACTGTGGGCTCAGCCTGAAAAGAAGAGAAAATTCCGTTATCACTAATTACAAAGATTGATACCTCATATTCATACTCTCACTTTCCACTGAATCTAATGAAATAATCGACCTAGACTTGAATCATCATTGAGGGAAAATTAATATGCTGACTCGGTATCTAAAACCAGTGATGGAACTGATTGAATGACTTTCATTTAATTGATTCAGAAAGCCTGCAAAAACTGGCTGGTATAAATATAGTAATGTAAAAATATGCATCCCGTGTGTAATGTTTGAATAATGTATTCAGAGTGCACCGAATGGCCAAGAGGCTGTTGAGTGCTGGTGGAAGGAACTGGCAGATATTTTGCACTTGCAGAGGCAGAAACTGTCTGTTGATTCTCCGAGGCTTGAATATGGAATCCAATAAATAAAATGTTCAAAAGGAGAGGTTATCGTCACTTACTTTCAGGTCATAGGAAGAGAACGGCCGCCCGGGGCTGTTCTGCGCGTGCATGTACGTCGGTAGAGTGGGTCGGGCTTCACTGCTGACTGGTGTTTGGTCTCCAAGGGGCTGATGTAGCGTCATCGCGGGGCTGTAAAAACAAGCTATAGGTCTCTGGCTTGGTGGCATTCCCCTGGGCAGCTGGAAGTCTCTCTTCCATATCACTCGCTCCTGAGGGCTCCCCAGCTCACCGCTCATATGAGCGCCGTAACTTGGCACTGGGAGGTTCTGATACGAAACCGTGTGGGAGCCCACTTCATACGTCGACTTGGCCTTTGGTAAGATCCCATTCGGCTGTAGAGTGATGCTCTTTTTCATTCCCAAGTAGGGCGTGTTGGTCTCACTGTGGATATTTCTGGCTTTTTCCATCCAGTGGTCCTGATCTGCATCCTCCTCCTCTTCATCATCCTGGGTCAGGCTCTCGTACTGGTAGGGGTCCCCCTCGCTGACTTCCCCCAGCCTTCCTAGAGACTGGGCCCTCTTTCTGGCCGAGGGGCTGCTCTTCCTCAGAGAGTTGGAGCTGGTCACGGACAGTCGGCTCATGTCGTTGATCATGGCCGTGATGTAGTCTCCGTGACCGATCATGCTCCCGCGCACGATGGTCTGAAAGAGGAAATGGACGTGTCACTGCGGCTCTAAATACCTGCTGCAAGCTGACCTACCTAAAACGCCAGCTCCACTTTCCATTTCTGGTACTTTTAGGTTTGAGGCTGGAGTTAAAAACGGTGTAAAGTAAAACAGTAAAACGTTTTTTGCAAAAAACAAAAGTTTGTCCGAATGAATTCTTCAAGACTTCACTTCAAGCCATCTGAATTTGTAATATGACCCTGATTTGCTTTTAGAAAAACACAGATTTTTGAATATTTCATAGCACATTTATTGCCATAAAGTCAGGCACTTCATTTCGTACCTCATTTTACACACAACTTTTTTTTTTGGTATTTTTATGTAGATTCTGCCGATTACTCAGCTGGAATGACATTGTTCCCGGGCATGCAGAGGCAAAGAGCCTCAACGTGCCTGGACAGAAAAAGATCAAATACAGGATAAGATCTAACAGAGTGCATTAGTGGCTTATTAGTCACTCACAGGGTGGAGCTGCTTTCTGTTCGCAGCCAGTCAACAGTCTTTCTTTTTCCTCCGGTTCACTGCCACTACCTCCGCACTGAGGGGGTCGAGGTCAGATGACATTCCACCCGCTGTCGCACCTCTCAGAGAGAGAAGAATGCTGGCAACAGCCTTGGTGTGAGATCCCCTTTATAGGAAAAGCTATTTTTACAATACTTTGATCCTGACTGTTTTATTCATTCTTTTCCCCCTCCGTACTCCCAAAGTCAGCGTGTAATAAGGGAAATTGAAATCCATATGTTTTACTCCCTCTATTACGAGCGGCACAACCACATTACTGTGACGCCAATCAAACCCAAATGCACGCTGACATGATGGTTCTCAATATTGATTTGCACTAATCATGTCGGAGGGTTAATAATACCGCTCTTGTCCGTTTTTTTTTTTTTTTTCCTGGAGGCTCACATCAGCTATAAGCTCCAATGAAGCATGTACATTGTTAGATTTGCAGACTTTATTACTCGCTGGCATTTTCTTTGCTGCACCTGCACTTTTTTTTATCTCCTCTTCTTGACATCTGCGCCTCCATTAATTGACTGCCTGGAGTAATACACTTTTTGGCCCAATTGAGCAATCAACATTGCGCAGTCAGTGTACCCAGTAGGGTGCTTAGCCAAGTCTCACAGTAGATAAAGCCAAAAGTCATCAGAGGATTATTGCATTCTCAGTTTGAACAGGATGTCTCTGCAGCACTGAAACCTTTGCACTAATAAAATTATCCGTTTTTTTTTTTTCTTTCCCCCTGACATTTAAAAAGCTGTAGCGACATCTCATTACGAAAGCTCACTAAAGGGCTGATGCGAGGCGGTGAGGGGGTGGCGTACCTTCTTTGGCCTCAGCTCCACCTCTGTGATCCTCGAGGGGTCCACCATGGGCTTGGGCCTGCGCAGGTTCTCTATCAGGCTTTGCCATTGCGTCGGCAGGCCCACGAAACACCCCCGCTTGGCGTCAAACGAGGTGTGGACGCGGTGTTCGAAGTTCTTGGGCGCTGATATTTCGGGCCTCTTCTTTTTCTTTTTGCGGAACATCCTCAGGTCCACCGGAGCGACAGCTTGCCCTCTTCCAAATGTCCCTGCGGGGAGAAGCATTCGGCCTTTCATGAACTGCGCTCGGCAGACGCTTCAAGTTCAAGCAACTGTCATCATGACATTTGAATCTAAGCAAATCCGCTGACGGTCGGCCCTAATTGACTGTCTGTCCTACAGTCGGGTCAGTCCTAGCATTCCATAGGATCTTTCCATGTAGAGGAGAAATGAGAAATCCCCAATCAGAGCTGCTCCAAGCGTGGAATGTGTATGTTCCAGACTGTTTTGCTGACAGTCACAAGCTTGCGACTCTGAGAACGACTCCAAGGACAGTGAATAGATTTGAGAGCACGTGTGTAATGAAGGATATCTGGTCAATTAAGGCTTATTCATTCTCTGTGCCATTTAACTGATGAGTGTGCGGTCGAGCTGGCCGGTGCCCACAGGCTTTGAGTGCATTAGCGGCACAAGGAATACAACACACATTCATGCGCACGCACACAGATCCACCAAATATGCCGTGGCAGGCTATCCTTCATAGAGCCTTCCTAACCCTTCCATATCCTGTCCTCATTATTAGCTCGCGTGCCCTTGATTGCAGCGGGGATGATCATTTCATTCATGAATGGACGGACGTGTGATCTGTAAGCCACTAACGCGGGTTAACTGTACGTTGAGCTTGATTTTTCATTTAGGTGAATGAAATTATATAAACGCCATGCATCTCATTTCCACGGCCGCACAGCTGCAGTTGGAGATAATCACTCCAGTCTCATTAGTATTAATGTTGTCGCATGTAGCTGCAGAGGACATTCTGGTGAGCCCCACTCGCAGTATGGCCGAAGGCGTAAGGATGCCACGCTGTCGGTTTGCCCGCTCAGTTGTCCATTACCGGACACCAAAACGCGACACGGGCGACATAATAAGCTTAATTGAAGGGCTTGGAGTCGGCGGGAGGCGCATTTCGTGCAGCCCCAGGTGCGAGCATGAAGGGTGCGAAGAGACACGCCTATATTTGCTCAGACGAACCAGACCCTTTCGCTTGTCTGGGTCAAACATCATCAAATTGATACTAGTCCGTTCAAGGTCACGGAAGGTCACTGTCTTGTTTTCTGTGGGCAACAACTCGATGGCGGTGCTTTCTTTCTTTTTTCCTTCGTGCCAGTGGTAACAGGTGAGTGGTCAAGTACACGGAAACATGAATCGGTGCTCAGTCAAGGAGAAAAGAGCGGGTGGTGTGATAATCAATTACTTTAATATAGTTTATAATTAAATTAAAAAAACTCATACAGACTCTTCAGTTATACCTTTTAATGATGGCTGAGTGCCTTTAGTGCAAAGTGTAGCCACAGCCGTCCTGCTTATTATCACATAATAACACATTAATGTTTCAGGACCGCTTGCATCGCTGCACAGCCTTAGCCATCGTCACGTTTAAAGCGTTATCATCTCCTTCAAGAAGGACGTAGCACTCAAAGGTCTATCTGTCTACTGCGGAGGCCAGGAAGATGCCTCTGGAACATCAGATGCGATCTCCCATCATGCACTGTGAAATGGTGGGAGCCGAGTAAATGAGTTTGCAGCCATCCTCAGCTCAGCGGGCGATCACACTAGCAGCCTCTACTCGCTCCACCTCCGTCCTCCGACCAGCAGGGCTTTAAACGGAATCGGCGAAACAAGACAAGGATCGCCCCCTCCTATCAGCAGAGGGTAAGGAGGTCAGGCCTACTGATCACGTCAGCTAAACCTGCCTCATTACAGGGAGGCGGGGGAAGTCAAAATGTGAGCTGTCAGGGGGTGAGCGGCAAAAATAATGTCACCCTCCAAGGATAATATCATCACAAGGCTAATTTGCTAAGTGTTACATAAGCGCATCACCCTATGCTCTCCCCATGTAGACAACATGGTGCTGGGAAGGACTTTAATTCTATCTGACAGGGACATTATGGCATTTTGGACTCTCAGGAAGCATAAAGAGACAGGATTATATTCAGACATATTGTATCATATGCACCAGAGAGACTCAGTTTCAGAAGGCTTTTAGCCATGAACCGAGTGCTGAACAATGAACGTGTGGGAAAATAAGTCAAAATTTAGAAGATTATGATCTGTGTTTGCAGCCTAAAAGACTATCTGCTTGGATAGCTGTTCATTGTGCAGATGTTTCCAATGCCTGAATAAATATTTACACATAGTACTCATGTATCCTTTTACAAGCAGATCAATCAATATTTACTCAGGAGTCAAATGCTACAGTCCTCCACTGCCAGAAACACTGGGGTGGCCGGGCTTTGCATGCTTCTACATCACAAGACGAGCGGGTTCAGTGGAATAATGGGCAGGAAACATCACATTATTCATTATTAATTTGCAAAACCCCGAATGCTGCAGAAGCACAAACTAACCAAGTTAGAGTAAGTAGAGGCACAGAAATAATCACTTCGCTGGTTCAAGCCTGGGCAAAATGGATTGAAATGTTGATGCAATTATTGATTTACAAGCTTTAATCACATGCGATTGGCCTTATATCGACCTCGCTGTATCTGCCAAACTTACAAAACATCTTGATAACAATATGCTATCGATTCCGCGGATTGCTGTATAATATATATGTATACACAGAGCTGAACTTGCACAGTGCATAATCACGCTTCCAAGCCACATCAATAAACTGCAGGGACTTGACCCTATGCCTCAGTGGCTTGTCTTAAATCCATCAAAGTGCTGAGGCAAAACTAAGCCAGCTGCTGTCACAGATATCAAGTGCCAAAGGATGATGTCACTTCAGAAATGTGCTATATTTGTTCTTTCCATCTCCATAGTGTGCAAGAGGAGCCCACTATTAAATATGACCTCGAAATGTATTTGTGAAATCCCACGTCACGTCACGTTTGCTTCGGGCCGCCATGTGCACTCCGACTCAGCACAAAAGCGCTACAGAAGAGATGACAGAGCATGCAGATTCTGTAAAGAATGCAAATAGAGTCACTCCCGAATGTGACTGGAGCATCAACAATTAATCACAGCAGCACGTGCGGGCTCAGCTGAAGAGACAATCGCAGTTGCGAGCAATTTATCTTAACTTGACCAGTCTTGTCGTGCCACGCTGTAATGTAGGCAGATAATTCAGGTTTTCCACATGACAGCCGAGTGGAGGGTATGTTCAAATAGCTCTCATGTTAAAATCACCTCCAGCCGGAGTTGTGGTTGAGTGGGAAGGGATCGAGAGATGCGAGAGTTATTGGATTTGCTCAATGCTCCGAGCTCTGTTGAGTGTGTTTTTTTTTCCCCCGTTTGCCCTAATTTTGTTTCTATCTTTTTTGCTGGCACGCACACAGAAATGTAGTGGAAGCGCAGGTGACTGTGCTTGCAGGATTAGTATGGTGTTCAGTCCTTCACTGATCTAAATTTAGGATGCATCACCCCCTCCCACCCCAATACACACACACACACACACACACACACACACACACACACACACACACACACACTTGAGCGCAGAAGACTTGTTTATTTTGTGCAGGATTCATGTCAGAATAGTGAGGTGAGGGTGGGAGATGGTGGAGATGAGGTAATCCTCTTTTTGTGTTAGTCATTGCATGTTCAGCCATAATCCAGCTGTACTGAATTATAGAATGCTACATCGGTTTCACATAAGTGCACATAGCATCAAGATCTTAAATATTTATATTTTTGTATGTATGTATTTTGGGGGGGGGTGGAAGATTGGTCCTCTATCGGCTTCATTATGTTGACCGTTCTGCCCTTTGAGTGTAATGAGACTGCATCACTGGGGAATTGGGGGTGGGGTGGGGTGGGGTGGGGGTGTTGGGGGAGGGGGGTGGGGTGTCGGTCATCTTTTCCTTGTCCTTTATAAAACAAACAGAAACGCACACACATGCACACACACGCCATCTGAGGACATGGAAAAGGTACGCGGGAGTAGAACGTGACCTGAGAACACAATGGCAGCGTTTATAGTTTAAGTTGACGTCTACTTTCTCTTTCAAGTCACCTCTGGAGACACAGAGAGACTGTCAATAGGAGATGAAAAGTGATGTAACGAGCTGCATTCGATGACTTTGTAAAACAGTAGCACCATGCATATTTCATACCAGTGGTCTAGCACATCATGCATGACAAAGCACCTGAATTAAGACATAGTGACAGAAGACGAGGGGGTGTCTTGTGGCTGGGGAGCCTGTTGGGGGATAAACTTTAATCCCTCTAACCTCTTCTTTAAAAAATTTAAGGATGTCCTGGAAAATAATGGGAAAATCTTTAACTAAGGAAGTTATGTGGCCCTATAGACATTTCAGGGACGTAAAATACCGACAAATATGTTTTTAAATTTGTCTCTATATTTGGATCTTCTAAAAAATGACAACAAAGCTCACTATAGCATTCTCTGGACGCAGTAAAGTGTTGCCTGTGTTGCTGCATGTTTACAAAAAACAACATTTCAATTCTTACTGGGAGAATTTGACTCTAAAAAATATTTTTCAGGCTTAATGAGTCCATGAAGGACCAACATTTTTTTCACAATTGTATCTCTATTGAATGTTCCATTGAATCACTAGAGGGTACTTTTTGTTGTGCAAGTACAATGAACAAGCAGGCTAATAATATTCCACAAGATCAACGGCATATGCATTAATATTCTACATTTCCATTTTATTTGTATACCACAGGCATAGATGACCCAGATTCAAACACAGAATTCATTGATAGTCAGATGGCTTTTCGCAAATGTCATTTAACTTGCAGCAACGTGTCCTGCTTTTACTCAAAACTGCATCTTCCCTGTCATTTTCTCCATGTGCCAAATGAATAAGGAAAGGCCTCGGGATCAGAAATGCATGATAAAAAAATGATGCGCATGCCCACCAATGTGGGCTATCAATCCAAGGGCAGGCATTTGCAGAGTGCACATCGTCCTGTGCTAATATTGACAGAAGGAAACAAGAAATGAGAGGTCAAGACATAAGAAAAACAAGGGAGAGGGATTCTGAGGGCACTGAAGAAGAGGAGATGAAAGATCAAGTTGCAGATAAAAGCAATCTGAATTTCTTTATATTTTACAATGAATTGTTTGTTGGGTTTTGCCATTAACAACTATTGAAATGGAGGACAAGTCAATGGAAATACAGAGTAAATATAAATCATATCATACAGGATGACAATGAATTACTAGCTAATTATAATCTGCATAATATTATAGTCCCTACAATCATCAGGAATATTTGTCCCGAAGCCCTTTATAGGATGTTAGTATATCACCAGATCAATTCACAGGAAGTGTTAGAATACAAACACGGAGGGCAGGAACCAGAACAGTAGGTACTCTAAATGCAGCACTGACCACAGTGTTTAATTAAAGATGCTCTTGGCGCTCACAAATGCTTTGAAGAATTTGACGCTGCGCTGATAAGAGCATATGATCATCCTGGACCAATCGTACAAGCGCAACTCTGCTCTCTTGGGTCTAATTTATTGATGCTTCAGGGCTCGGTGCAAGCTTTACTGTACGCGCATGTGCTCGCAAACGCTTTGATTTGGATATTTATTTATTTATTTATTTTAGCCCAGGCCTCAGCTTGCCTCTCCCGCCGTCAAAGGACAGGACATTTTTAACTTCAGCTTCATTCATGGTCCCAACCTGGTGCCCTCATCTGCCGCGCAGCACGGGGGCCGCTTCCGCCCAGTGAAAGGAATGATGGGATGCTGTCCTAAATTAAAGCTTGTTTTAATCCTCAGTGCTTTACATCGCACTGGGACAGGCTGGCATAAAAGAGACATGAGCATTCCTCAACAACAACAAAAAAAAAAGAAGCAATTCCAGGGCCTCATGACCATGGTGCAAGAGCGAGCTGCATCTCCGTGCGTTCTAATGTTTGCGTGAGTGCGAGGTTCCTATCACTTCCTGTCCTGTCCTGCCACCGTCCCAGTAAATTTATGAGCTCCCGGGCTGCCAATGTGCGTTGTACTGCAAGGATGAATGGGGATGAAAGCAAGATGGGCGCCGCAACAAAAGCCTCCCAAGGATACAAACGTCCCCCTCGGAGCGTCCGGGTCTCCTCCAGCGAAAGCGGACATCCAGCTGCGAGTGCGGGTGCACCAGAGAGACCTCCCCTGTCACCTCCTCTACCCTCGCCAAACCCTCGCTTGAATACCAATGAGAAACTTCAGAGACTTCGAGAACTGCCCGAGACGCATCTTTACTGGACTTATGAGCCCTGTCAGTCTAATCTGTGTCGATCACTGTCGACATTTGACTGGAGGACGTCGACACTTTAGCAAGTGCGGGGGGGGGGCGAACGCGATTTGACCTACGCTGTCGTCCAGGCGTCGCTCTCCTGGGCTGATCTCGGGGTTTGTTTTTTTTTTCCAAAAAAGGAAACTAACAGGTATATTTGTTTTCGGCAACAGAGAGGTGACTTGTTTCTGAACTACTTAAATGCATTCAAACACGGCACAGTTCAAACAACTCCACCCACGCTTATACAAACGACAAGTTTGCTTAGCTGCAGATCGAAGCGTTACAGAAAAATGCCACATCCCCTTTGCTGTGCCAGCTTGCTGATAGTGTGTGCAAATAGTGGTGCCGCGAAGCGACGTGCACTGGTCGGACCAGAATGTTGACCCGAGACCTCAGCTGATATGCACATGAGGCATTTGTTATGTGTGCACCATCTCGGGGAAGCTAACCTCTCCGGGATTGTTGCATCATTGGAGAGGGAAGGACAGAAGCAGGACATGAGAGTGACAGGGAGAGGGAGAGGGGATTTTTGAGGAGACTCGGGTGAGCGGAAGGTGAAGGTTCCCCTTCTGCGATGCGGTCCATCGTTGAATACACAATTTTTCCCTCCCCTCTTAGTGCTCCACATCAGTACCGGGCTGCAGCATTTCGCTCTCGGCTCCTTCTCGTCCTTCTGCTCTTCGTCCACCACAGCTGATGCCTTCCAAAGGTGCACGCTAGCCTGCTCTTTATCAATGACGTTAAGCCCCCCTCCTCTCTATTTCCACCCCCCCCCCTTTCCCACTGAAGAGAGAGAAAACGAGCTGTGGAGGGATAAATCAGTTTTAGATGAAGAGAGGAAAGCCATAATTTCCCTTACCTTGCTGTGTAGGAACGAGGGGGGGTTTTCTCCTCCAGGAAGCCAAAGTGTGCACATACACACACTCACAATCACTCTAACACTCACATTCACTCACACATGGATATACACACACACTCTCTCGCTCTCTATTTCTCTCTCTCTCACTCCCCCCCCACACACACACACACACACACACACGCACACGGAACGAAGAGGAAGGCTGTCTCTCAAGCCAGTGCACGCTGCAGGCTGCCGCTTGCCTGGGAAAGCCTGATGCGTTCCTCCCTCCAGGCAGAAGCGCACGCTGCCATCTCAAATGCTCTTTGTTGGGGCTGATTCATCTCCGGCTCCGTGGCTGAGTGCTGGTCAGAGTAACGGTGCCTGCTCCTGGGCACACGGGTCTGGCCGTACAAAGGAGTGACAAAGCCATGGAGAGGAGAGGCAGCATCCGGGAGGAGAGAATATCACGGCCCCATACGGCTCCTTCCATCCCCCCCTCTCTTTTTCTCTCTTTGGTTTGCCGTCTCTTTTGCTCACACACTCCCTCCCACCTCACTTTACCTCCCTCTCTCTCTCTCTCTCTCTCTCTCTTTATCACTTCCCTCTTTCTCCGCCTCCTCCCACTCCCTCACTGGGCTGCAAAAGAGCTGATAGCAATGTGTGCATCTCTCTCTCTCCCTCTCTCTCTCTGCTTGTGTGTGTGTTTGTGTGTGTGTGTGTGTGTGTGTGTGTTTAAGATGGTTTCTAGAGACTGTAAGAGGAGCAGAGGTTTCTCTACACCTCATCACCTGGGATACCTTTTACCCCCCCCCCCTCCCTCTGTCTCATTTGCAGGTAATGTGCTTGACACGAGAACACAGGGGTGTTATGTTCACCTGCTCCTCAGTCAAATGCATTATCAATGGAATGACGGGGTCAGGGATACCAGATGGCATGAGGGGGTTACTGTGTGTGCGTGCGTATGCGCGTGTGCCCGCATGAGAAAATGGAGGGGGGGGGGGGTGGGGGGGGTATTTCGGTAGGGATGCAGTCCTCAGCTTACACAATCTTATTTGTGATCCGAAAATCGGCCCAATTATTGGACTGAAGCCTTCGCCGTGTGTTCACCAGACATTTCCTGAATAATTCAGAGCAGGCACGAGGCAGGAGGATGCATCAGGGTGACGCGCGGGAACGCGTCGGATTTGGGTCATATGTGTTTGATATGTTGCGTTTGGATATGAGCGACGCAGGGCCACTGACAGCGCGGCAGGGGCAGGCTTAAATAACGATGCTCGAGTCGAAAAGGCTCAGCTGAAGCGATCTGCATAACAAGAGCAACTCTGCCTCCTGGGGGGGGTTGTAGAGGACCCCTCCCTCAGATTCGTTATCTTTGGGAATTTCCACTGGCCTGCCCAAATTTTACTGCCTACAGAGCTTTTTAAATTCCTTTGCCTTTAGAGCCGGGGGCAACCATAAACAACAATAAAGCTGTCTTGTTTGGAGGATCATATTCGTCACGCGTCCTGTGTTCCATCCGAGGCATTAATTATACTTCCTGAGTGCTACCAGGGCCATAGACGGAGCCAGGAAAGGTCAAGATGATCATATCTGACATCACTGGACAAATACAGGTCATTGATTATGTTCTTTGAATTACTGAGATTAAATCATTGTCAGTGATGTCTATGTATTATATTTCAACACATAGCCTGAATTTTATATTTACAAATGACATGGTCATGAATATGGTTCTTTTGACTGAGATTTATTTGGAATTAGATCCCCGAAGACTGCGGTAAAACATTTAATTCAAAAATCCAGTCGCAGCTTTATTGTTAAACCTGCTAAAGCATTTCCTGGAAGCACTCAGCATCTATTGAAACCTATGGAGGAGAATGTTTGTAATGTAAAAAGGGGCTTACGGCGTGACAAGGAAAAGCTTTAAACCAGTGAGTCATTAAAATGAAAGCCAGTCGGCCAGGGGCTGCATAAATGATACTGCTTAAATTCTTTACATTTCAATTTGCTCTATTGTTCAGGTGATGAATGTGTGAGGATTACACCGAGAGGTCACCGGGGTTCAGCCCAGAGAGCTGCAGCAAGTGTAAGTCTTGATGAAATAACCATCCTCATTCTGCAAAACTGAGGCCAAAACAGTAAAAATAGATATTCCACCAGGACAAAAAAAGCTGAAAAGTCAGTAAAAATGCAGAGTGAGTTAAATGTTAAGCTCCATTAAGAGTCATCTTTGTTTTCTAATTGAAAAATGTCACGCTGGTTTCTTATTATGGCAAAATAGAGGAAAATGTTAAATAAAAGGATGTTTTCTGCTTTCATGCACAACGCGCCTTTTCAAAGTAGCCTGCAGGAAGCTATAAAAAGTGCATGGACAGTCTGGAGCTGTTGCTTTGCCATTACTTTCGGTGAACATTATGGAAGTCCTAATTATGAATTATGAGAAAATAGGTCAAAAGTTTGGGCTGCTCCAAGTTAATTTCATTACAACTGTGTATTTTTTTTTTCCTGGCACGGAATACTTTCCATACTATTTTCTGCAAAGACCTTGCTGCTGCATTATGCGAGCACTTTCCTCCTGACCTTGATTTAGAAAACTCAAGATTTCTAAGCGAGTTAGAGCAGAAACATGGCCGTGGTCGTTTTGTGAACTGGTGCATGTGAGTACAAACTAGATAAATGGGTTAAGAGTGCGGGTTGAAAACACAGGCTTGTCCAGAATTGGAGTGCTCTTGTTCTTCTCCGAGGGTCTTTCCGACCACACTACGAAAAGGAGGTGCTTCCTCACAGGACTGCGACTGCCACATGGAACATTTTTACTTGAGCGGGCCCTTCCACTGCAGTAAGAGGAAAGATATAGATTTTCTGTCTGAGGCATCAGGGGCACATGGGATGAGCCTTTAATATGTCCTGCCAAACAGCGAGCCAATGAGGACGCATTATGACATGCTTATGATGTGTTATTATGATGGGGGGGTGGGGGTGGGGGGGTGCATCACGCCGCCTGCCATTTATCACAGAGTTCCAGCTGTTTTGACAAAACGTTTAAGCTGTTTGCACACTCACCAGTGTAAACGATCTCTGCAGCCAGTGTCAGATTTCCAATATGAAATAAAAGCCTGCCGCTCCAGCACTGTAAAAGCTTGCAGCGCTCCATTATGAGGGTGACCTCTCGGGGATAAAGGAAGCTCGCGCTGCCGACCGCTGCAGAGGGTGGATCTCCCTCGTTAATGAGCAAAGCGCCTATCTTCCGACCATTGATCAAAGTCCTGCACCAAGAGACGCGCATCCCATCATCACTGTAAATTGGTTCCACTCCCACTTCTTTACTAGACAGATTCATGGTCAATAATTATCAAATGACCAGTATATATCCATTATATAGTCTTAGTGAATGCCTTATTTCCAGTTTAAGGATGGTGGGTAATGTGTAAGAATAAATTCCCTTTTGTTACTTATACTGCAATTACAGAAGCAAATACTGTTAAGAGATGCAGCCCATGCTTCCCGAGGCCCAGATAACAAACCCACAATGGTTCAGCAGATTTAACATGTTTATTGACCACACAGTGACATGAGACCCAGAATAGATATTTCAATTGACCGAAACATGATTCTGAATCAACTGTACAAATAGTGTATAAAACCAAACATGTAAATACAGAGACATAAAAACTTTGAACATTGTGATAAAAAGATGCTAAAACTCTCGACTTGGTCAGAATTACCAAAGTTCTCTTGTGGTGAGCAAACTACAGTAGATGTGTGTATGAATTGCTGTGTTTTAGATTGACACACTACCAATCATTTTCTTAATATTCTATTTTGATTAATCCAAAATAAATCTGGCTGAAACTGCTTTCAAAAGGCTTTCTGATTTTGTCAAAGCTAGTGAGAAACAAAATATTTATAAACAAGGTATTTACACTAAAATATTGAAAACATGTAACAGCGCTGTAATGTTACCTTTACTAAACAGAGAAAGTCCACAGAGCTGTGAAATCAGACTGAAGCACTGGGGGGACCCTTCTGACCTCTGTCCTCCTCAGCCACCTTCTTAAAGTAGCGCTCAGCGCGTAGTTCTTCAAAGCAGAACTCGGTGGCTCCACTGAGCAGCAGCTCTTTACAGTACATGCTCTGCTCCTGCACTTTTCCCGGCTCTGCCTCCTTCTGTTCCTGCAGCCTCTTCAGAGGCGTCTCCTCTCTGCAGGGTTTACGGAGTGACAGAACTTTGTTCACTGCTGGGTTGATCTTACACGGAGTCCTAACAGAAAGAAGGAGACAAAGTGAAGAGCTTAACAGGTAAAAAAGGAGGCTGATAATCATTGCATCTATAATTATTTGCAGATTATGGTGCCCACTCACATTGTTGGAGGCTCATCTGACTCCTCCACGAATGGCTGAAAGGTTGGTTTGGAAGGTGGCGGGGCCATTACACTGTGTCCAAATTTAGATTTCTGGGGCATCTGAGGTAGAGACACGACAGTGGTTTCAATTACTTTGCTAATGCCACACTTTAGAGTAATTAAAGAGTTTCCATGTTTCACACCTTTACATCACACCATTTTTCATGCCTCGGCTCATTCTCCTTTGCCTTGGAGGTAGGAGGAGCCGCCCAGACCTCTAACTTAGGCTCTCGAGGACGACTGGTTTGAGCAATGTTCTCGTTAAAAATGACCAAACGACTCTGTGAGGCATTACCATGGACAGAAGCACCATGAGATGGCAAGCCTCCGGGAACATCTGCACAAAAAAACCCCATGGAATATTAAAACAAATCACACTTAATACAACAGCCATGCTTTAAAACTAGCAATATTATATGACTAATAGTTGTTTTTGTATTCGCAGTTGCAATTTACACTTACTCCTGATTGCAGACCCAGTTCTGTTGATCGGTATATTGGCCTTTTTCTTCCCTTTACACCTGAGGTCAGCTAGAAAAACTCTCTCGGCCTGTTTAGGCTCGTCGTCACTATCACCCGTTTCCAAGTTCATCATCACCTGTCGAGACACACGTGCCTGCAAAGCCCTGTAAACACAACGCCGTCATTTATTTACTGGGACGAACTCCAATTTTTATAATGCAAACAGATCACAAATTTGATAATATTAAATAATGATTCAGTACTTGTGAAATTGCAGCAGCTTCTCGTGTGGCTCTGCGCACTTCAGGAACCCTTCTTGATAGATCAGGTCTGCTTCACGGCAGTTGCCCTGATTCTCATATTCCTCAGACCAGGCGATGTAGAAGGATGCCTGTCTCACTCCTATTGCGTGAACTTGCATGTACCTGTACATTTCCAAGGGTTCTGGGCAGCTTTCTGCCTAAAGACATAAACAGAGATAAATCAAATGTAGAAAGGGCATATCATGTCTTATTTGTGATGTCAAAAAATCGAATAATGAGATATTACGCGTACAAATTTAATCCAGAGTTCAACGTAGCGAGGGTCGTTGTGATATTTCTCAACATCTGTGAATCTCCTCACAGCTTGTTCCAACAATGTGTTAAAGTTGCTCTCTTTACCACCCTGAGGAAAGGTTTGTTCTGTCCACTTTATATATCTGTGAGGAAAGAAAACATTTAACCAAAAATGACATCTGTGTATCGTTTATACATTTGCCTTACCGATCCCAAACATCGAGTGGATCATCCCCATCATACATTCTCACTTCAGTCTCAAAGGCCCTGAAGAAAAATGAAGCCAGAAATCATTTTAAAAACGATGTAAGTGTGTTAAACAGGAGCTTCAAGGACACAGTGAGTGTTAAGGTCATCAACATCCTCCGTACTGTCTTTGCTGGTTAATGGCTGAGCTGTCTCCATCTTGAAGTTGAGCGAGGGCTTGATGGAGGGCTGACATGTCTCTGCCCCTCCGGAGCGGCTGGATGTTTTCTTTGCTCAGTTCCCATTCTACATCTCCTCCTTCTGCCATCACGGAAATTGAAAGTGGGCCGCCCCTGTCTGACAGACACATGGGTCACTATCATCATCGAGGAAGACTTCAGATGGAACTTTGTAAGATTATATTTCTGAAGTGATGGAGACCACTGCATGTTTATAATGAACATAAAAAATATAAAGTGTGTTGATATTACTATTCAAGTGGAGATTATTATGCTAAACACTTAGACAGCTTTATAAATAGGTTAGACATTCATGTATTAATTAAACATTCGCGTTTATTATCGAACAACGTGGAAACAAAACTTATTTTAGTTTAGGACGTGGATTATAAAATCGAATAGGTTGTAAACATAAAGCTTCACAATAACTAAATGACGACGTAAAATTGACCAGTAAAAGACCTTTTTTAGATATTTAATTACAGAGTTACGACATATCTGATGCTAACACGGGTTGCTATCTTTAGCTTTAGGTCGATCATTTACGTCGTTGTTAGCGATCGAGCCTCAAAAGAGAAGTTACTTTTCAAGCATCTAACTGCCGACATGCGTCACGATGTAATTAAATGTCAAGTGCAAACCTCCGAAAGCCTCTTTTTGCAAAAAAGCCTCAAGAAAACAACTTTGAGCGAGGACCACCAGCGGCTTTGATGTTTTGAACAGAGGCCGCGAGACGACACGGAGCAGGCTGATTGGACGAGCGCGGACAGGAAACGACGTAAGGGCCAAGCATCCGGTGAGCTTCCGGGTTCTAGTTGTGGAGGTTTGAGGGAAGAGGTCGTCCTCAACCTCTCTGTTTTTATCTTTTTAACACATCTGCCACCCGGAGCCGGCTTCGCCTTCCTGCCTGATGACTCCGCGCGCATCGGGATGGACAACCGTTGCTACTGCTGCGCCTCAAAGTTCAGCCTGTTCAAGAAGGAGGTAGGGCTCGGGGAAGAAGGTGAGCTTTGAAGGAGGCGGACGACGTCTTTAACCCGACCATCTGCCCGCAGATGGGCTGTAAGAGCTGCGGCCGGTCCTTCTGCTCCGGCTGTTTGACTTTCAGTGCTGTGGTGCCTCGCTGTGGCAACACCCAGCAGAAGGTGTGCAAGCAGTGTCACCTGAACAGGTACACCCACCCACACGTGTGCTGCTTGTCTGCTAAGACCTTATACCCTTCTACTAAATATGCGTTTTTTTCCTCTTTAGTGGGGAATCCAAAGCCCCTGCTGGGAAGTGGTCTCCTCCTGAAAATTACAAGAAGTCAGTATACAAGCTGTCGCCACCACCACAGGACGGGGGTGGAGGGGGGGGCAGGATACGTTTGGTTTCAGAGCTCACATAAGTGTATTTTCCATAGGCGGGTTGCTGCACTGGAGGCCAAACAGCAGGCACAGTCAACAAAGTCTGTCGCACACGGAGGCAGCAAGAACAACAAAGCGAGCGCTCTGCCAACAAAAGGAATGAGTAAAGAGGACCGGGCTATTGCTGAGAGACTCCGGAGGCTCCAGGAGGACGCTCTGCCGAGTAAGAAGTCTTGGCAGTTGGCTTTAAGCTTTCTGACTGAAGCAGTGCTGTTTCATTTTTGTCCTTTGTCGCGATTAAGCATTTTACCTTCCCTTTAGAGAATGTCCCGTCTGAGAGGGAGATCGAGTCTCGGCTTACCGCTCTGAAAATGCCCAGTCAGCCTGTCCCTTCTGTGCAGGAGATGGAGGACCGCCTGGCTGCTCTCCGCGGTCAGACTCCACCATCAAAAGCTCCACCACCGGTGAGCAATGTCCTCCCTCGACAGTTCTTAGCATTATGGATCTAACTATATGACTCATGGCACGTCGTAAGAAATGAAATGTGTGTTAAGCAACTGTGCCTAAAATTCTTTCTGACAGTTTTATTTGTCTTTATTTGTAAAGGTTCATCAGCCCCCTGAAAACAAGACTCAGACTGAACAAACCAATGATCTGATTAAACAGATGACGGAGGAAGTTGCCATAGACAACCAGCAGTTTAATCCTGAAAACAGTAAAACAAAATCACTTTATCTTTATCACAGGCTGCCTATTATTTCTACATCATTGGTTTAACTTCACTGTGGATTTCTTGCAAGCCTCTGAAGGTGTTGACGGCCCCAACTATCTCAGCAAGGGCGAGAGAGGAGCAGAGGAGGATAATTTGGCAGAGGGACACGACGTGGCCAAGCAGGCAGAGGATGAGAGGGCTCGTTTGCTAGAAGAGGCGATGGAAGAGCTGAAGAAAGACGAGCGCTCTCAAGAGGACATTCTCCGAATGGCCAAACGGTTGGCACAGCTGAAAGATCAAGATCCAGAGAAAGGTAGGCCGCACCACATCTTCACCAGACCATTTACGTTTGTCAAAAAATATAACTATTTAAGGTGATAGGCCTTTCCAGGACACTCATGTTTCTTTCTTTTGCACACTTAGATAATTTATCTTTTCAACATGATTCATTTTTCCTTCAGAACATGAATTAGTTGGTAAAACCGTGTTTATTTGTCATTTCTAGTTACTTTGGCCGAGTTTCAGCGTCCTGACAGTGATGAAGAGACCGAGGAAGAATCCGTCATGAGGGTATTAAAACAGGTCTGGACATTAACACAAAAGAGATGCTTATCTTCTGACTGTGTTTATTTTCTGACTGTAAAAAATTGGAGTGTTCGTAGACCACAAGGGGCTGCTGTTTTGCTGTTTTAATAATTGAAGCATGAAGGATGAGATTTGAAATACAGTATTTATGGTTTGTTTTTTTGGTTCCAGCTTTCTGAGGAGGCTGCCTTGGATGAAGCCAGTGGCTACAACATACCTTTGGATCAGAACGAACCAAAGAAAAAAGAAAAGAAAAAAACAAATCCGGTAACTAAAAAGAAACACAAACAAAGTCATGACTTACTTTAAAATTCTGAATGACATCTAACGCCTTGTTCCTTGAATGTGCGGTAAAGGCTCCCGTCCCAGAGAGTAGAGTTTCCCCTGCCGCCGCGCCGTCGGACAGCGATGAGGACGAACTTCCGTGGTGCTGCATCTGCAACCAGGATGCTGCCCTTCGTTGTCACTCCTGCGATGGAGATCTATTCTGCAACCGCTGCTTCAGGTAGCCTAACATGCGCTGATGATCACACTTTTGTCTCGACAGTCAAACTTTTGCACGGATACACGCAGGATTTGTGCCTCTGATGGGGACCGGCTGCTGTGACCCAAATAAACTGTAGGCAGGCTGCTGCCATACTGTTAAGCAGCAGGAATATAAAGTATTTAGTGTGATGAATTAGCGATCCACTCTTTGTCGTCTCTCCAGGGAAGGCCATGATAAATATGACAGGATGGAGCATCGCACTACAAGCTACAGTGCACCAAAGAAGAAGAAGAAGACCCGATAGTGAGACGGTACCGTTGGTTTTGCTTTGGCATGGCTTGGACAGTTAGACCCATGTCATTCTTAATTATAGACACTGGTAATGGGGTGTCCAAAAACAAGCACGTTAGGTTGATTGTGAAATCTGAATTGCCCTCTAGGTGTGAGTGTGTGTTGTCTGAGGTGGACTGGCGAGATGTCGACCCCCTCAATGCAAATAAATTCATGTTAAAAAATGTAGATAATATGAATACATACTAACTGTATTATTTATTGTATAAATTAAGTAAAGGCCAAGGCTGCAAGACTGTTAGTATTTTAGCTCAACAGAATACGTCTGCACACAGAAGCCATGTTAAGCTGTCAAAGCGAGTAGAAACATCAGTCTTGTTTCATGTCATCTGTCCTACTGTAAAAAGGTAACAAATACTTAAAAAGGATGCACTTTTGTTGAAAGTTTGACAACTGATCCCGAGAGCAGATGCACCTCGAGCTCATCTTGTGTGAAGATGTACAAACTCCTGTCGGCGCTGAACCAGAGAAGCGCGCTGGCGTCCGTGTATAAAAGGATTACAAAGGGTTTTGTTCTCTTTTGGCAGACACTTCAGTCGCTCCTGTAATCTAAGTTTGGCTCCAAATCGGACACAAGTGTCGCCTCTGTCCTGTATCGCTCTAATATCATTATGAAGAATCAAAGTGTGAGACGCTTTAGCGAGTGCACACAGTTCTACCATGATGCTTTGTCAGTCTGGATGGTCATGAAGGTGGGGGGGGCAAACCAGTGACTGTAATGGTCCTGGTCCCAGTGAGCCTCTGTGACAGAGGGAAGGTCTAAGAGTGGTTTTATCAGTGTGCATTACTGTCAAAGCAAACCGAGGACGGGCCGTAATTACTCACTTCTCTGGGGGCTTCTTGCACCATTAGGGTTTGTATCATAGCCGTTACCATTCTTGCCTTTTCTGACTGTCGGGCACGTGCCACTGACAGGAAATGGACGGATGAGGATAATTGATCCATACTTAATGGACTTTGCTGCTTCTGTGTTTACTCCTGAACTCGACATCGCCTCCATTTTCATCGCTCTTGAAAAATTAGCAGCAGAAAACTGAAGCTTTGTGTTCTGGGAACAATGTGCCGATGCTCTTCAGTTAAGTCCTACAGATGTCTCAAGGCAGGACAACCATTTTTGAAATAGTATTTAAGAGTTCTAATAAGATGTCACTATGTAATTTGTTTAAATGATGGTTGTAACTTATCATCTCAATATTAAAGAGAATTTGTGGAATGATGTTGTGTTGCTTTCTTCACAATTTCGTGCTGTTGTTTGTTATATAAGCCAGTACTCTGTTGAAAATGTACATGTTTTTATTCAGACATATAACACTGTTATCAGAACAAAAATATTTATGTACATACATAGCCAACTTAAAAAAAGTTCTGTCTTGGGGAGGTGGTAGGCGTGATGGTCAAGGAGCATTGTGCATCACAGGTTCATTGGTAGGTTTTTTTTTGACAAAATGATAGTCCATAAATGAAAGCGAAAAATAAAAATAAACCATTTCAAAACCCAACTTTTTCTGCTGTGAGAATCATACTTGACCCCTTGAAGTGTTGAAGGCGGAGGGAGTCCCTCAGCCTTTTAGCGTACATACAGAAGCTGAAATATGGAAAGAAATGAGGCTCCAACTTGACCTTTTTTTTATTTCTTCAGGGGACCTGACATTTTGCGTAGGCCCTTTATCCTGTAGAGCAGCCCGTTGATGAAATCCTACCAAGAGAAATTGAAAAAGTTAGACATTACAATTCTTTTTCCTGATATTTTTTCTAAAAATGGCATAAAATATTGAGAAGAAATGTAAATAGAAATTAGGGTTTTCCAAAAATTGTGATCATAGATCATAAAAAAGACTAGTCATAGATACAGGACATTCCAGTCCCTACAGACAGGGGCCATTGAAGAACAAAAGATTGATAAATGAAAATGTTTTCACACCTCTTTGGGCTTCCCACATTCCTGCAACAGCTCCTATCATAGAACACAAACGCAGCATATCAGAAAGAACACGGGTCAAACGCTTGTTAAGGAATCACCATCACGCAGATAGCTCTGCAGCACGGTGAAAAGACAAAAGCTCAGGTTGACCTTTAAAAAGCTGCAGTTTCATGAACATGTTTTACTGCAACTTGCTATCTTACCTGCAACCGGCTTCTCTGGCCCTCGTCTGTCAGCTCCAGGAGCTCGTCTATGTCAATTTCTAATTCTGGAATTTCCTCTTCCTGGAAAAACAACGAGGAACAACAGGTCTGACATTAATACTTCATTCTCACTGCTAGAATCAGGCTTGTTTTGAAAGACTAAGTACACACTGTTATGTTCAGGGGGGAAAAAGTTGTGGTGCAAAATAATAGGTTTTATTGCCCTGCGGTAAAGTGGCGAAGAGCAGACACAAGTCTGTTTGTTAGCAGCCATCCACCTGTGCAATATAAACTATTAAAATGATGATAGTTATTTCCTCCTTCATTTCTCAGTGGCATTGTTGATGATGCTGCATGTAAGCACAGCTGATGCATCCGTGCTGAAAAGGTACCAGGAGGCCAAGCTTTCCTCATCATCATTAGATTTCATGCATAGTTTATGGAGATAGCTTTTAGCTCAGCCATTACAGGGAGAGTTTTTCTATCTGAAATGTTTTAGGGATAAATAGGTGGTTCCATAGTGTACAACTGTACAGTAAACACAAAACCCTGCAGCAAGTGCAGCAGTGGTTGCCTTACAAAGCAGTGCTTTGCCTAAAGTACAAGATTCACCTTAACATCAACTGAACAGACTATTTATCATTAATATATTAGAAGATTAATGATTAATGAATCAGTGAAAGTGCAGTTTCCAGTCATACAAAGCCACTATAGTAAAGTCATTAATTCACGTCTCAGACCTCGACAGCTTTTATCAACATTTACATAAGGAACCGTGCTCACCGAAAAAACCGTGTGTGCCGACATATCACGAGTCAGCAGTTGAGGATTCTCACTGAGAGGAATATTTTCCTGCTGAGGGGGGGTTTGTGGCTTGCGAGGTCAGGACTCACGCGGGGCATTCGGGATGAGGAGAGAGCTAATCAATGTGGAAGTGCTGAGTGGCAGATTAGATAGAACTACCATGCAAGTCCCCCGTGCCCACTTCTAATTGATACAGGCTGGCTATTTGAAGCCCCTCAAGTCGTTCTGCTGATGTCTGCAGGACACACGCAGCAGTGCTGTGGCCATGCTGTACATTTAGTTGCTGCTGCGTGGGCCCACAGCTCTGCCTGTAAGTGGTGATCCTCGTACCGTGACTAAAACAAAAGCATTAAATAGGATCCATTTTTGCAGACCACGCCGATCCCAACCGCGTCTCCGTGGAAACTGTGTCTCGTTACTGCACCGCGCACGATGCCACTTTTCAGCAGTTCCCAGAGGCAAATAGCAAAGTTCCAACTTGATGAAAGTCGCCTCCATTGTCAGAGGAAGATTGCATTTGAACAAAGGCTCTGGCCAAAGGTCTCAGCAGCACTACTAAAGTCCAGCAGACTGGCACTAACATGGAGGCTGGCTGGATTTTGCAGATATATATATATATATATATATATATATATATATATATATATATATATATATATATATATATATCATACACATACATTTTGAATTTATTCTTACTCCTACTTGGCTTGTCCTTTTTTTAAGGGTTTTCCATGAACGAGTTTAATTAGAAACTACCCAAAGGACAAACCAGTCAAAAAAGATCATTATAAAACTGAGTATTGATATTAATGCCCTGAAGAGTTCCTGCTAGAGTGTGTCCTTGTACCTAATGCACCAATCAGCACTGACATTGAAAGAACTGACAGCTGAGGGTAAAGACACTGGCGCTGATGTTCATTTAGATATCACATTAGATAATCTCACACAGTATCACACAAGTGAGATCAAACGTGCCTCAGCGTGGGTGGGGCACGCCAATGACAGCAGGGTATTGTTCTAAAGAAGCTGTCATTGGGACGGTAGTCAGGGTAGAGTATCCATAAAATACACACCTGTGTGTGTCTTTATAGCAAATGCAAAGACACACACAGGACATTTTTACTGGTCCCAACATGGAGGACCGGTTTGAGGGATAAGACACGAGGTAATGGGGTTAGTTGGGACGGTGGTGGTTGGGGCAAGATGTCTATGAAAGTCCCCCACAAATATAGAAATATGAGGGTGTGTTTGTGTGTCTGCGTGTGAATTTTGATGAGATTAGCCTAATTTTGGCAGAAATTAAACCTGAAAATAAGGGATACTGAATACGAAACAAAACTTAATGAGTAAGCGTTGGTTTGCAAATTATTACCTTCTGTTACCTTTTGTTACCTTCAAATCAGCGGCGCAGGACATAAACCTCTCTCTCTCGCTCCCTCTCACAAACACACACATTTATTTCAGTTTTCTCACCTTGCTCTAAGGTAAATTGTTTTGCCTCTGAATATCTGAATAATAAATCAACAAACTGAAAACACGTGCAGACACACACACACACACACACACACACACACACACACACACACACACACACACACACACACAGTGCCATTATGTAAGGCACGTTTGTTGCTCTATTGTAAAGGAAACCATGCCCAGGAAATTCAGACGCTTTGATAAGAAACCAGCGTGCGCGCGTGTGTGTGTGTGTGTGATTTATTGTCCTTCCCATTTCCTCTTCATGTCACGAGGTAACCACAAATCAAAACATTCATTACCATTAAATGGCAAACGGGACGTAAGGGTCCCCGACCAACAGGTCAGTGAGGTCATTCGTGCTGGTCCCATTTCATCTGTAGGTTGCTGTTTTGGCTCGCTATTTCCGAATTTAACCGAAAGCCGATTTCCGCGCCCTCCTTTGTGCTGTTAAAGGTGTGAAGTTTGCATTGGAGCCATAGGCTCCAGACCGGGGCAGCACGTGTATGAATTAGAGATGTGGCTAAATAATTAAGGCGGTGACACAGAGAACTGATGGTAAATGGTTCCACGCAGAAGAGTCTGAGCAGCAGCAGCGCGACCATTCCCTGAGCCCATGCAAAATTCATCGCTCCGGGCAGCGCATGTGGACGGCCCGTGGCTGCATCCGCAGCAGCAGCAGCAGCTAATGCAAATGCCCCGACCATCCTGTTCGGAGCGCGGACTCGGTCGCTTTCACGCGGGCTGTGCTTCAGAAACGTGACTCCGGTCCACCTCAAAAACGTCGAGCGTCTATTTCAGAGGCAAGGTTGTCAGGGGCAACCCCCCCACACCCACAGTCGCCTGCTCCGCTCACAGTTGAACCTCGCGCCGGTTCATTTTATCGCCACGGCGCGAAAGTTCTATAAATGTGTGTTTCTGGGACACGATCAAAGGAGTGCACGGATGCGGGCTCCGGATCTGTTTCTGGTAATCCAAAGATTCGGGTTTCCTCTAATGTGATTTATTCCATGCTCAGCTTCAGAGGGACGGGCTGGTACATTTCCACAGGGGAAGAAGGTTGGGGTCGTTAATGCAGGGCAGCTCGTGAAATAAGCGTCGTGACAGGCAGAGCGGCAGCACAGCAGCGTTAGAGCTCAGCCATGACTGCCTTCGTTTGAATTCACTTGCTCATCTGTGCAGGATGTCTGCACCCTCCCAGTAATCGACACCAGTTCCAGTACGCCAGCATATGCCCTCTGCACACGGAAGCGGCGCCCCATCTTCACTGGGGTTTTTTCCATGAAGATCAAATCGAGTCTGTTCCTCTCTGCCCCCCCACACACACACACACACCCTCAGGAAATGGTGGAGCCGTAAGATTCCTCGTGCCAGCTGTGTCGTCATTCACTCAGGCTGCTGAACAGCCGCCCCTGATCCACCGGGCATGCTGTCTCCTGTGGCTCGCTGAAGCATCTGTTGCCATGGTTTCCCTTCGGATAACGCCACGAAAGCAAATCAATACAAAGCCCCCGACGTAACCGGATTACAGTCCATTATGCAGGTGTGGCGCCGTGGAGGAGTTATAGATGGACGTGTTTTTAAGCACGCATGAGGCGAGGGGTCACGTTTGACACTTCCCGGTTGTTCCGTGTCAACGCGCCTCCCTGAAAACCACGACATAATGTCAACATTTGCCAAACTTTGTATCTAATCTTGTATCGCCGCTCCTGCCTCCTACAGGTGCAGGAATGCCGGGAATAGTCACAAGGACGCGGGCTCAGCGTGGCCGTGTGCCTTCCTCCGCCTGGAAGCAACGTGATCTCATCGTGGCAGATCGTGACGTCTCACGACGGCTGAGACAGGAGCCGTCCAGGAAAAAAAACAAAAAAAAAAAACACCTCCACTTGCCTCCCACCTTGTTTAATCTTTCACACATGGAGGAAGGACCACTGCTCTTTCCCCTCGCCATTCTGTATGCGTGTGTGTGCGTGTGTGGTGTGTGTGTGTGAGCCAGCCCCATCTTACCTCGCAGTCAAACAGCAGGTGCAGCTGCCCGTCAATCCACTCCTCGATATCCAGCCTCCTCTGCAGGTCCTTCCTGTTGTACTTGACCGTCAGCTTGCCCAGCTTGCGTTGCGCCGGTTCCTCCGTCTTGTCCACCGTCTGGAACATCACCCTGGACTGGGCTCCGGGCTCTGACGCCATGGCTGCCACGGCCTCAGGAGTCTTCTCTCCCACACACACACACACACACACACAGACACACACACACACACACAAGCGCTGCAGAGGAAGCGTTTGTTTTGCGGTCCCCTGCTCTGGCTCAGGTCTTCCTGTGGGCTGCTGCTCCCATGTGTCTTCTGTTATCGAGTGTTCGTGCTGCCCCTCTCTCTAACGCTGACACTGGTTCTTTCCCTCTCTCTCTCCCTCTCTGTCTCCCCCCTCTCTCTCTCTCTTTCCCTCTCTCTCTTTATCTCTCCTTTACTCCTCCTCTCGCAACACCCACTGGCTGCACTATCAGGAGAATGGTAATGAGATATGCCTCCGTGCATAAGTGTGTGTGTGTGTGTGTGCGTATGTGTGTGTGTGTGCAGCTTGCAGCATGTGTGTTTGCTTTTTGCTCTCTGTGTTTTATTGCGGTGGGAGAACATAGGTCAATTGCGTCAATAAAGAAACCCACAGTGATCATGAAAGGCTTTGCCGACATGTCTGACTGGAATCAGGAGTTTTCGAACCGTTTGCTCTTGCTTGGCCAGATAAAAGCTGTTGGACTCCCACCACCTGAAGAGTGTGTGTGTGTGTGGGGGGGGGGCAAGATGGCAGCCACTAATTGCGCTTATCCCTAATAATTCCTAGGAGCACCGAGGAGACTCGGACGGCAGCCGAAGCAGACGAGGCTTTATCGCCTGGCTCGGCCGAGGCTCCGGGTCAACCCGTGCGACCTTTCCCTCGCTGCTGCGTGATGACGTCACTGCTGCGTTTGCCTTCAGCAGCAACTGAGAGGAACAATCACAGTGTTTTAGCTCTGACGTGGAGGCGGGGCGCTCAGCCGTACCGGACCGATCACCGACTTTAAGGGCAGATCGTGTGTAGATCTGTCTCTAACCGCTTATTCAAACACCTCTGCCATCGGGAGGTTCTTGCGTCCCCCATCTTCACCTGCAGTACCTGGTGAGCATTTACTGGGGGAGGGAGGAGGTGTCTGTCATCCGTTCACTTTAAGGCATCGTTGCTTTTTGCCCAGTCTCCGCTCAGACCTTTGCTTGGAGAGGCAGCTGTAACAGTAGCCTGCGGTGTGTTTGTCTGCCTGACGTGCTCGGGGTCTTCTCCGACACCTGCCTGGGCCCGCCCCCCCCCGACAGGAGAGTTACGGTTCCTCTTGTGCAAGGAGCTGGCGTTTCTTTCATAACAGATGTTATCAGGTGCATGTTTAATAAGCCTTGAAGTCAAATTGGCCTCCCAAGTTACACAGTCATAAATATTAGATGAGGACCAGATCGCTGTTTATAAGTCAGTCTCGAAGCTGCCAGTGAGTTGTGGAGCCAAATATCAACAGTCAGCTTTGCACCGTGGCACCTTCTGGGGCCAAACAGTCAAAGCAACGATGACAAAGTTGCGCTTTACCAGACATTCTAAGATGATATTGTTGCGATAAGGATGATATAGTAACAACAGATCTGTAGTTTTGACAGACAGCATCAAAGGGCCATACCTGAGCGCCGTCACCCGCTGATGCACCGTCTCTTACAATGCCTGAATTATTTAGGGGCTCCAGCAGCTCACCTTTCCACACACAAGCTCATTCATCTGGCCCGCAGCCTGCGTGCTTCTGCACCACCGGGCTGTCAGAAAAGAGATGAAATGAGGGAGAAACTTGGCAAGACTTTCCACCTCCGGCTCAGCCAGGTGAGATTCTCAGTGGTTAACAAAAAAAAATAAAAAGTGTGTGAGAGAGAAGCAGGAACCGGAACTTACCTTAAAAGCTTCTTTTTCACTGCAATCAAGTGTAATTATGTTGCATTAGAATTGACAAGTAGACTGTCGTAATGTCAGCACGGCCAGGTTTTCCTCACCTGGATGTTTTCAGTGACTCACCCCACACGTAAATGGGTGATTTGATATGAGTCACCTAATGGTGTCATAGAGAGGGTAGGGAATACTGCCAAAAGAAAGAAATCACAGAAATGTCCACACAGCATGCGTGAAAAAAAAAAGTATTATTATCATCATTATTTTAATGCTTTAGGATTTATATCGATTACTGCTGCTGTTTCCGAAAGAAGGGGAACGTGATGCTGCCACCTTGTGGACTCACCTGAGAACTTCACTTTCCCGGAAATTTGATTTCAATGTTTTCTATTTGTTCTATTCAAGTCAGCTTTTACCACTTGTCTTTCAGACGTGGCTTGTACCACCCACAGCGATCATGAAAGACTTTGCCGACACGTCTGACTGGAATCAGGAGTTTTCGAACCGTTTGCTCTTGCTTGGCCAGAGCAAACGGTAACCTGTAACCTTTGTTCATGTCTTATATTAAGATGTGATATTAATACGGACATTTCAAACACAATGTGCTTTGGATATGCTGTACATAAATTTTGTGAATTGGCCACTTTTTTCAATTCACTCAAAATATAGATAGTATTTATTTTACATTTTAGTTACTTCTATTTCATGGTGAAACCCATAATAATATAAAAAATCAAATTCCTCTTCCAAAAGTTAAAAATATATACACGGTCATGCTATAGTGTATATGGTAGCTATATATTTCGCCTAGTATCAGAGGTTATGGTCAGGAGGACGTCTTGAACGGGCTGACAGACATTTTTATTACAGTTAATACATTAATTATAGTAAATATTTTATTTTTTAAAACTCCTTCAAAATGCACATTACCATGGCTTGGTGTTTGTAAATCCTGGGCCAAATAAGCAGATACATTAAATGGATTACTCGGAATTAAAGACGCGCGTCACTGAATGTTGACGCACTATTCGCTTATTCGCATTCACTTATGTGGTATTATTTCGAGTTTTTTTTTCAAGTTTCTACTTGTGGCCCGATTATTTAGCTGTCAAATTAGTCGATCCTTCAATTTGGACTTAAAATCACTGTGGCTTCGTGTGAATTAAGACTCGTCGTGCGGGTGAACTGGGACAACTGGGAGTGGCAACAGAGGAGTGGAATTTCACTTCCTGTACCTTTCAGGTGACTCATGTCGATTTCTCAGGTAGTATTTTCGTCGACACCAGGCAGGTCGGGCTCTAAAGAGACTTTGGGGGCTGTGATCAGTGCGGATCAGATCAGGAGAAGATCGATAGGCGTGCGGATCGATTCCTGATTTATATCCCGGGCGATCAATTTACTGAAGGGAGACGAACAAACCTGTTGCGTTTGCGGCCTGAGCAACACCTGAGTACACTTCGAAGAAGAATTATTGGATTCCTGCTCTTCTACCCAGCGTCTGGTCGTCCCGGTGGGTTTTGTTCCGTTGCGCGCACTCTTGGAAGAATGGATCCGCTCCAAGGACGCTTGGGAGCGCCGTGCGTCCTGATCGCTGCGCTGCTGCTGCTCGGCTCCTCCTTTGGCCAAGAAGTCGGGGAGGGATGCTTGGAGAAGTTCAAGAAGGGCCGGGACGACTTCATCCTGGACACGGACCAGTCGGTGAAGGACGGGGCCACCTTCCTGTCGTCGCCCAAGCTGGGCCGCTACAGGGACTGCGTGGTGGCCTGCTGCAAGGACCCCAAGTGCAACGTCGCCTTCATGGAGCAAGCGGGGCAGGCTGAGGGGGAGGAGGGGGGCTCGATCAAGTCCTGCTTCCTCTTTGACTGTCTGTACAAAAAGAAATACGTGTGCCGCTTCGTGAGGAAGAAGGGCTTCATCAACTACATCCAGGACGCCGTGTATGAGAGCTACCTCGAAGTGGATCTGCCCCCTGGTAAGTTGACCCTTCCGAAGATTTAAATTTGATCTGTCCTGCTGCTATGAGAGCCCCCCCGGGGAGCTTATTGTTGTGTTCCTGAAGACCTGAGTGATGTTCTTTAAATCAGGGGGTCACATCTGAATAAAAACAGTTAACCTTCATTCCCCCTTTGTTCCAGTGTTGTCATGACACACCCACGTTAAACACAAAGGTAGACATGGCATAGAGTGGGTTTTGCTTGTTATCTGAGGATAAACCTAAAAAATAGAAGTAACCAGGGGTGTTTTCAGTCGTTCGGAAAACCCTCTGTTGTTGAAACCCTCCGTTCGGCGTGTTCGCACACGTCAGGTTGCGTTTCGGGTGTCGTTTTGTCGTTTAACACCCAGAGCGCTGCTGCAGACGTTCTCATCGCGTGCTCTCTCTCTCTCTCTCTCTCTCTCTCTCTCTGTCTCTGTCTCTCTCTCTGTCTCTCTCTCTCTCTGTCTTTTTCTTTCTCTCTTTCCCTCCCTCCAGCGGACTCGGACCGTCCGCCTTCAGCCAACGGAGGCCAGGACCGGGTGGTCCAGCCCCAGGACGTGGTGACGCTCAATGGCATCGAGAGCAAAGACGACATGGGGATCGCGTCCTACCAGTGGCAGATGCTCACCCCGTATGCCTACGCCATGATCGAGGTGACGCCCACGATCAGACCCCATCTCCGCGCTCGTCTTTGAGCGATATTCGAAGAAGGATCCCCTCGGTAATGCTGTCGCCCCCCCCCCCCACCCCGCTCTGCAGAAAACCAACTTCGAGGACCAGATCATGGTCTCCAACCTGACCTCGGGGGTGTACAAGTTCCAGCTGACGGTCACCGACACCATCGGCCAGTCGGACTCCATCAAGGTCACGGTGCTGGTCCTGACGCCCGAGCAGTCTGAGCGTGAGTATCCACATTGAGGAAGGAAGCCTTCAGAAACCTCAGACGGGCCCTAAAGGTCGTACGAGTTCTCATATTTGACCCCCCCCGGCCCGTGACTCCGTGTCGGGTTTCCGTGTGTTTGTTTGACGTTTTTCTGGATTCAGAGGGTGAAGAGGGATCGCCGTCCTCACACGTTCTCAGGGCCTCGCTTCCAAAGAAACGCCGGTTTGAGTCTCCCCTGTCATTTTGTCAAGAAAGTCAGTTTTGCGGGGGGTTGTCGGAATTGGCGGGGGTTCGTTGCGTCATTTCTCCAAACGTCACAGCCGTTTAATTGTGATGGAACCTGCCGGGGCACGCTCGCGTAATTCCTGTGGACTGAATGGGGAAATAACAAACAAGATGGAGAGATAACAGCTCCGGGTTCGGGAGCGCTGGAAGCCGGGACGGCGGCTTGTGGAGCGCCGAGGCGGCCTCGGCGGCGTCAGCGGAGCCTTTCAGGGGCCGTGGAGAGCCTGTTGATGTCTGGGGCGTCTTTGAGGCACAGAAACGAGCAGCGCCGCTGAGCCGGCGCGCTGCCTTTCGACGCTCCGGCCCCACTATCTCCACCCCCGACTCATCGAAACCTGTCCGTCTGGTTTCAGCTGGAATTGCACAAGCAGCTCGTCTCGCTCCCGAGTGAATGCGGGGAGGTTTTCTGTTGGGTTCAGGGGTCCGTGTTGTTGCTTTCCGCGGAAGAATTGGGACCTGAACTTCTCCGCGACAGCGTTAATTATTAACGCCTGGTTTTGTGAAGGTTGTCGGAAATCTACTTGAGTGGAACGCTCCTTGACTGCGCCTCTGTTGTAGAGGCGACACGAGTCCACCGCCAAAGTGTGGCCCGCTGGCTCCTTTCCCAACTGCCGCGGCCTCGTGTTTCCGCAGTCCCTGTCAAATGCCGTGTCCTCCGACGTCATGCAAATATGCTAAACGCCGTCTCGGTAGTCTCGGCGTTGCGCAATGGCGTCTGCCGTCGTTCAGCTCAGACGGACTGCGAGAGACGACTTCAGGCGTTAAAGGAGCGAGACCAAGCTGTTAACAATTAGTCACCCCGGATTGGGGATTTAAAACAACAATCGGCCCTTAGTTAACGTGTGAATGAGGTCATCGGGGGATCTTTGTTGCTGTTGTTTACATGCTGCTACTTAACTTGGCTCAAGTAGTGCTCGGGAAGGCTTCAGGTTAAATGCCCCTCTTTTTTTTACTATTGGGACCTAACAATCAGACCGTTTATGATTTAAGGATCAAAATATACAAAGAGAACAGTTTTTGTTCAGGATGGTGGCTCAAAGATCTCGCCCAACATTCTCGCAGTACTGCTGCTAACCTCAGCTCTTAAACCCTCTCTCTCTCTCCCTCTCTTTCTCTCTCTCTCTCCCTCCCTCTCTCTCTCTCTATCTCTCTCTACCCCCCCCCACAGACCACTGTATGGCTCCGGTGAAGGTGGGACCGTGCCGCGGTTCCTTCCCGCGCTGGCATTACAACGCCGCCTCGCAGAAGTGCGAGAAGTTCATCTTCGGGGGCTGCAGGGAGAATCTGAACAACTACCTCTCCAAAGACGAGTGCACCAACGCCTGCTCTGGCTCAGGTATTCCCTCCCCGCTAGTTGAATCTCATGTCACTTTTCTGTTTGTGACTGACTCCAGTGAAATCTCCCTCAAATCTTACTAACAAACACGTGTAACACGAGCCCATCTATCACCGAGTGTAACCATTATTGTTTGTCTTTCAGAAAAAACGAGTATAACGGGCAGGGGTCTGCCGGTCCCTGGAGATCAAGGTTGGTGAACACTTCTGTATTCGACCCTTATGGACACTCTCCCGTCGGGGGGGGGGTGGCAACGTATCTGCGATCTGCTGTTATTCTAGAGTCGGCCTGTCAACAGAACCGTCAGTCAGTGTTTACTTAAAGGTGGATTATCTCCGGTTGACATCGTGATAAGACTTTTGCTCCCCTCTGCACGTGCAGCTTTTAATACACGAAGCGCTAGCGCTGGTGCACCCGTGCTCGTCTTAGCCTTGTCCTGAGTTTCTGGACTTTCTGGACCCCTGCTGACTGAGACTCTCATTCTCACACTTCTTCTTTTAAACCTTGTTTAACTTGGTCGGTAGAGTTTAAGGTCGTGGCAGGTAAACGTGGATTTATTACCTCTTATGATGACAGAAGGCGACATTAAGCGGCGGTGAACAGCTGCTCTGTCGGAGGAGTTTCTGTCTGACGACTTGACAGCTTCTGTTCGTTTTTTTTTGTTTTTTTTGCGCTGCAGTCGAAAAATGCGGCGCTCCCTGCACCAAGGCGGAGTTCACCTGCGACAACGGCTGCTGCCTGGACCCGGGGCTGGAATGCGACTCGACCCCGCAGTGCAGCGACAGCTCCGACGAGAAGAAATGCGAGGACTGTAAGCGCTGACCCTACCGACCGGCCTTGGGGGGGTTGTTGTTTTTTTTTTTTCTTAAGGCTTACCGAACCTCTCTTGTGTGTCTCTTAGTGAACAACACCTTCGACATCCTGCTGCAGATCCCAGTCAACGAACAAAAAGGTGAGCGAGCGTTTGCCCCCCCCTCCCCTTGGGGTTAAATGCGGCGGCCCCTCCAGCGTCTCCCCCATCCATTCATTCCCGTGTTTGGGGTTTTCCAGTGCGCTGCACGGAGCCTCCGGACACGGGGAGCTGCAGAGACAGCCTGACCAAGTGGTACTACAACCCCATTAAGAAGGAGTGTTCGCGCTTCAACTACGGCGGATGCCAGGGAAACGAGAACAGATTCGAGTCTCAGGAATCCTGCATGAAGTTCTGCCGCGGGGTCACAGGTCGGTTACTGTCGTCGGGGGCGCGGCGTTTTTCACCCGATCTTGGAAACCTGGTGTTGAACGTGCGATCTGTATACTTCAGAAAAGGACGTGTTTGCAAGGAGGGAGGAGTTTGAACGCAGGACCATGGGGAACAATGCAGGTAACGTTAACAGATCGAAATCGACATCAGGCGTGATATTATGTATATTGATATGGTTATTTATTTACCATTTTGCTGACGTTCACAGTTGTCATAGCAATAGCTGCCCTCTTGGGTGTGGCCATCCTCATCCTGATGGCCGTCCTGCTCTACTGCATCATCAAAGGAAGGAGGAAGTCGGTGCAGCACCAGCGCGTGCCCGTCAACACCATCCCCGTCACCTTTGAGGACCGAGAGCGGCTGGTCTACAACAGCACCACCAAGCCCATCTGACCCTTCCTCCCCGACCTTTGACCTCCGCGCCAGCGCTGACCAACGCCGGCGTGCAGAGGTGCATCGTTCCACTGAAGGAACTCCAAACATCTGGAACGGTTTGTTTTCTCCAGCCTGCCCTGACGCAGACGCGTGCGGCGGCGGCAGCAGCACCACGAGCAGGAGGCAGTCCTCAGTGACCAAATGTGACGTTATGTTTTTTTTTTTTGTCTTTTAAAGTTTTTAACGCGGTCGAACATCAGTTTGTGCTCAGGATAAAAGGGAAGGATTCATCGCTGCAGAGGTCGGCAGCCTCTGGGTGTCATCCTATCAGATCAGTTCAAATCATAATTATGTTTTTATTGTGATGTTTCATATAATATTTGTGAGTGAAAGATGTTTTTTTTTTTTTTTTTTTTTTTGAAAGCCACTGTCTGTTAAGTCAGGCCGTTCCTCCTCACACTTGCCCATCCGTCTGGAATTGTGTGGCTGACGTTGGTGATATGTTTAAATTCCCCAAATCCTGCCACACCAGGTTCTCCACGCTGTTTCCTGTTTGTACACCATTGTTACGCTGGAGTTCCCATAGAAGCTTTATATTGTACATAATCCTAGAGTTTTGAGAAGCTGAGGTTATTTTTGTCAATAGTTTGCCAGTCGTGTTTTTAGAACAAGCTATGTATTTGTTAGATAATGCCTATGACGCCATGTAAAATAACCTTGTTGAGTAGTCAACATTTTAATCTTACCGGTTTCTGTGTATGTCATGATGTTTATATGAAATAAAAACAAGAACTCCAAACTGTTTTAATGTGTATCTGTTGAAATTGGTCTAACAATTCAAAAACTTCCACTATCAAAAAAATTCAAGATAATTCCAAGTAGTCCTCTCATGTCTTGTTGATGAGATATTGTAATTTTGTTACAGAAATAAAATTAAGTTTTAAGAGTTAAGTATGCATGCTGTGTTTTTTTTGGCTGAGGTGAGTGTTTATCTTCCATCTGTTTTTCATATTCTTATCATAAGTTTACATTTGCATCTGTGTATACAAATTTAAGCAAAGGCATGTCCCAGAGAGCAGAATCTTCCTCCACACCTTAGTCCCAACTTCAAGATTCCACACTAACGCTTCCACAGCAAGTGCAATAAAACAGCAGATAAAATACTGCTAAAATGTACCATACATTAAAATTAAGCAGGCAGCCTGCATATTTAACACAATAACTAAAATTTAATCCACAAAAAAGTTTCACTTTTGTTTTTCAGTCTCTGGTACATTACCCCATTTGACCAGCAGATGGAAACCTTGCTCATTAAATGATGAACTCGCTATTGTTGCGTGGGCCAAACGTGATCGCGCATTTCCCCTTTATTATTCCGAGTTACAGAGTTGTTCCTGATCTTTGGGGCAGTGCCTCCCTTTCGAGAGAGCGCTTAATCTTCACGGTAAATTAAACGTATAAGCTGTCTGCATATAGAATACTCTGAGCAGCCTTTTCGCATTCCCAGCATGCAGGATGCCTTTTCTTTCAGTCAAGTCGTGGCATATTGTTTCCTTCGGAGCCCTTATGGTCCGGAGGCACAGATGGGGGTTGTGCGAAGCGCCCCCTCGCTATTTAATCAGCCAGACATAAATTAGCCCTCACCCAATTGATTTTGAAGCCGTCCTTTGTGCGTCCGGGAGTCTACTGACCTGACAGTCATAAATGTAATTGACAGGCTCAGGATTTGTGATTTTTCTTTCACCAGCCCATTTGAATATGCACACACCACGAGTGGTGCTTAAATGCCTCCCTTCAGGAAACTGTTTTTTTAAGAGACAGTTTAGGACAGCCATGCATTAATAAGCTTGTCCAAATAAAGAGAAGCGGCGTCATTGCGTTTCGATGACCGCACAGTAGAGTTTGCTGCAGCCGCCGCCAGATGTTGAAACCTCTGTGACACCGAACAGACAGCGCTGTCAAAAACAGGCGCTTTTGTGTTGCGTTCATCGGCATGGTGAATTAACCCGCTTAGTCTCATTTCGATCGGCACATATTGTTTGGCTACAGATGTAATCCAGTCGAGTATCGGTGGTCATTGTGTTGGCGCTTACGTCACCTGACTGACGAGCTTTAAGTAAAAAAAAGAAAAGCCTCCTCCGTCTTTGACTCACACGTCGTTTGAGAGCGCTAACGATCGACGGGCTTATCTCCGACAGCTTTGAACGCATCACGGGTTCTTCACAGCCCCTCGCCGTCGCGACGGTGTGTGTGTGTGTGTGTGTGTGTGTGGCGCGCGTGCGCGCGTGTGCGCTTGCGCGTGTGTGTGTGCGCGCGTTTGGCCGCAAGACGCGGTGAGAGCCGATGAGCTGCGTGTGTCCGTGTGTGTGCGTGCGTGTCGGCGTCGGAGTGGCTTTTACCATGTGAAAAGTTATCCGGAGAGAGAGAAGAAGCCGGAGGAGATTTTGGGGGATTGTGGAGAGAAAGAAAGAAGTCGAGTTGGGTAAGTGACAACTTCACCAGATCCCTGCGACCCAACCGGGGGGCTACATCTCCTGTCTACATCAAGTGTCGCTACCGGAACCGAGTCCGGAGGAACTTTTGGAAGCAGCGATCGTTGTGCGATGTTTGAATGTTCTCGGTTTTTTGAGCTGACCAAACAGATGTTGCGCAGTTTCTGCAGAACTTCACCTAAGGTAGCCGCAAATAGGAATCCGGCAACCGGATCACTTGAGTGTGTACATTCCTCCGGATTGCACCACATTCCCGTGTCCTCCTCCCTCGACCTTATCTATAGATAAATGCGCGCATATTTGAGATCACGAATTGTTTCTTTCTGTAATTTCGCCACCTCCGAATTACAAGATCCGAACTGTGCAGGGGTTTCAGTCAGATAAGGAATGTTTGTCTAAGAGGCAAAACACCCTGATCCGCAGGTGAACTTTGATCAGTCGCTGTATTTTTAGGAGATGAGAATTCCCCACTATAACATTGCTGTCATTCTTTCCCCGTGAGACAAACCTTCCTCCTGCTTTTGAATCACTTGCCACTTCCTCTTTCCTTGCATCCCATTCCCATCCCCTGCGGTGCAATGTTGGCTTCTCTTTCTCTAATCAGCACCCCGGGGAGACGCGGGCCAGCCTTTAAATGCCAGCTCTTCATGTGTCAATGACTCTCCCCACCAGCCGTCCGAAAAGAATGGGACAAAATCAATCAGTTACCAGAGAAAAGTTCCATTTTCTCCTCCTTTGACCTCACTTGACCTCTCGCACAATGCGTTTTCAACGTCACGCCAGACAAATGTTGCTTCTGTGTGCTGAAGCGCGTTTTCTTCCAGGTGGTCCAGACAAGAACCTCCCCAAGTGCATCTTGGATGTCTTAGATTATTTCCATCTTTTTACGGCTCGACGCGCTCGGTTGAAAACAAACCAGCAGAGCCGCAGAACGCAACGCGTGTGGCTTAATCTACGGAGGCACTATCGCCTACGACGTCTGAAAACCTCTCAGTCGCTCCCTGCGATATCCTACAGCTACCAGGATCTACGTGTTACAGTGTGGATGACACTGCGAAGGTTAAAGGTCAAACCTGAACGAGGCCCGGTGTCTGCGAGCGCGGCTGTTTAAACGGCACGAGAGACCTTCTTCATTTTTGTTGGCGTGATGCTCAAAAGCTTCGTGAAGGCGGCAGAAAGCGTTCTTTCCTGCATAGAGTAGGCCTAGTTCCAAACCACCGGGCCACTGTTCCGTGACGTAACGCACCTTTAAACGGGCACGGCCCAAATCTATTTGAAGGGCTCCCGTCTAATTTTACGCAGCAGCCTTTAGGTTTTCTCTTCCGGAACGCTTCAGCACGTCACGTTGGGCCGTTGGGCTCACGGCATACCACCAGCATATATCATTCGGAATGCTTAAAGGGAAACTCTTCATTTAATAATTGCCAACTTAAACAGCCGCCCCAATCTTCATCTGCCAGGTATGCATCCTGTAATTAAATGCCAACGATGGGTGAGGTGAAAATTGCTCTGTCCCGTTTTTGTCACCACAGCAGGGAATGATTATTTTCCCATTAGAGGCTATTTTGGCCCTGGTCTATGCAGGCACCACATGGGCAGAACTTCCCACACTGTCCTGTGGATGCTCGCTGGAATACATCCCCGCATCAAGGTTTGGTTTTCTTAAAGGGCGCTAGGATAAGAATTTCACGCGCTTTGGGTGTTTGCGCTGGGCAGCACGTTGCGGCGAGGCTGCGGATTTAATTGAGACGCACAAAGAGCGGTAAGGGTCCATTGTTTTGCTCAGTGAATGGAAAGCTGTTAGTCTCTTCAGGTCTGTTTGTCAGGGGACACTCGGCAGGAGTAATGTGGGAAAAAGGGCATTCATAGAAAGACTGTTTGTCAGGGGACGTTTTCCACCGCCACAGACAAGGTTAGAGGGTGAGAGAGGGGTCTCGCAAGGCAAACACAACAGCAATGCTGAAATAATAAAGCCTCTCTCTGTGTTACCTTGCAGGACTTTGGACCGCTGCCTTCCATCTCATGTTTGAGTTTTATTTATTCTCCGTGTAAACACCCATCCTGACTGATGGTCCCGCGCAGAGGACCTTCTCCGCCATGTCTGGCGCGCTGCGTCCCGGGGGGCTTGTGTCATAAAGTCAGATTACCGCGGGCCTTTTGAGGCAAACAAAGCAGAATGATTCCGCGGGGTCCCCCCCCACTGTTCGAGGAGTGCGGCGCGAATTCCGTGAGCTATTTTTGGCCTTCCCTCCCATCGGCTTGTCTTGCGGGAGGAAAAGAACAATTTGCTCACAAAAGTTCTCTCTTGTGCTCAACTTCTCAATCTACTAATGAGCTGTGGGCAAAGATGCGGTGATTTCAGCATCCTGGGATGATAAGCCCCGGTTAAACAAAGGCTTTAATCTCCAATAATCGTGATCGATATCTGAGCTACTTGGACATGTCTGTGCACCCTGTAAAGCGTCCTGTTGAGACAGTGAAAGTTTCTGCGGTTTCCTGTGCAGCCACATTGACTGGTTTCACTTCACTCATAACCGTGACAGGCTGTCAGCTGTAAAATAAATGCTTCAGATGGTTATCTACCACCAAGGACACTTTTTTACCCTTAAGCATGATGAGGTCGAGGTCTTGTTTCACAAGTTGTGTTTGTTTTTTTTTCCCTCTAAGTAAGCCTTTTAATACATACCTCAGATTTCTCCTTTTTTTTTTGTTCCCGTCTGTGCTCTTTAATCAGATGCATGTTGGGGGGTTTTAGGAAAGGAATTCAGGGTTCGACTGACCGGCTCAGAGCAAAAGCCCGGCGATTAGAGGAACGGCGGAGTTTATCAGTCTGGCCGAAGAAGCGAACTTTTCTTTAAATAGCCGTCCGATTAGCCGTTGTCGCATCTGTCTTCGATTATGGGGCATGTTGCAGTTTCCCCTGGAGGGAGGTTCATGCTGTGGGTAGCTCAGTCATCAGCTGTGGGAACCAGATGGTCTCCATTTGTGCAAAATGGCGACGAGTTGCGCACACACCAGCACAGGTGGTCAACTAGCTTGGCAGGAATGTTGGCCTGCATCGACTGTTTGCTCAAGAAATTTGTTGGTGCCCCCGTCCTTAGCAAAACACGGACATGTTGGCCAAAAGGGATGCGAGAGCGCCCAAGTTCCGATTGTTAAATTCTAACCAGATGTGTCGGAATTCTGTGGCGTAGTGCAGCTCCTTTATTCAAACGCTTACATGCTTTGATGAGACCCCTTTGTCTACCCTGAAGTTTATGGGCCTATTGTTCCCTCCAGCCTCTTGGTGACCAAAGATGGAAAAACAGGCGTAAATTAGGCCTGGTCATAAGGGGTTAGTTCACAGGTCAGCGTAGCCGGGTTTACCAGAGGGTTCCTTTTTTTATTGGGGTCCTTTTCACTCGGACAAGTTCAAAGCCCGTCTTTCAACACCAGTCCAGTTTCCACGAACTCACCTGCCACTTGAAAATGAATTGGCCGAGCTGGGTGAAGGACCGTTTTGAAGGGGATTTGTCCTTTAAGAATGTCTTTGTAACAGCTGCCCTCCGACTGAGCACAGGTCTGCCTGTCTTTCATCGATAGTTCCAATCTTTGCTTTCCGAGATCAGTAAAATGGTAGTTCTAAAAGCCGAGGCTGCTGACCTCGCCGTCGGGTGAGTAAACTGCACCCACGTCGGCTGGTGGCTGTATGAACTCTGCACTGGGGCAGCGATCTTAATGCGTGGATCCAGCTTTGTGAAGTCTTCCCCCTCTCTGCATTCCTGCACATCTTAATTGGTGAACTTCCTGGCAGCGGTCTAACTCGGGCTGGCGTGGCTGTCAGGTCGGTACAGTAGCCAGAAAAATGCACTAGGAACAATGCCCATCCTAATCCCTGAAGAATTCCTGCTCCTCTGATCTCCCTGGCCCAAGAATGCGATGTTAAAAAGGCCCGAGGCTCACCAAGAATCACAGAGGAGCCCGGTTCTCATGCGCAGCGCTCACCGTTAACGCGCCGTAAGAACCCGGGGAGGCAGCCATGTGAGAAACTGGCACGGCAGTTGGTGCATACCTCAAAATTAACACCACAGCGTCACGCGAGTGTTGCGAAAAGCACATCCCGGAGGGGACAAATCTGTAATCCAACTTCGCTAATGACATAATCTGCTCGTGCATCAGAGTGTTTTTGTGAATTAGCGGCTCTTTTACAGCCCTTGCAGACTAAATTGAGCATGCTTTCTTGGTGGGTCAGTGTTGTCACGCCCCCCCCCCGCCCTTTTCTATGATCCGTTTCCTCTGCTGTGCATGCCCTTTGCTATATGTCGGGGCAAGTGGCTGGCATGAGCGAATGCAGAGCAGGGAGCGGTGGAATGGTCAGAATTTCCTTTTTTATCACGAGGGGCCTGGAGCCTGGATTCTCTGAAGCTGGTTTGCCTTTTTTTGAGCTAAAAAAGAAAAATGTTTCCTGAATCCAAAAAAAACCCCAACTTGAATTAAGAGTGATATAAAATGCAGGATCCCCTCCGACTCTCCTCATTGACTGAGTTTTGTGCTCCACCTTTTGTTCTGCCAGGTCCTGAGGCCTGAGTGCCATGCCAGAGGAGTCCCATTCTGCTCTCCACCAGGGCCCAATGGGGGAAGGTAAAGACCTGCGCAATTACATTTACTACGCCCCAGTAATTGCTGTTTTTTGAACTGCCCAGTGGTGTAATATGGCTTTTCAATAAACGATTCTCAGTGCTACATCTGGTTCCCCAGGACCAGAACACAGAAGTCCGGCAGAGTTCAGTGGAAAAATACTTGAAATGGACAAACAGAGGAAATAAAGCAGTTTTGAGTGGCGGAGCAGAGAGCGCAGCGAGCGTCCCTCCTACAGTCAGAGCTGGCAGAGGAGCTCTTTGTGTGGCTGTGGAGCTCAGCCAAACCCTTTTCACACAGCTGAAACCCCTAAACACACGCACATCCACCCAGAACGTGTCAGAATCACAGACAGCCAAGACCGTCTGTGCGGCCAGCGGTGCTGACCTTGTACTGTGGAGGGGGGGGGCGCTCAAATTACATATTATTTTAGTGTTCATTATCTTCAGTTGCAGAGCTAAAGCGTGGACACTGGGCCTCTTTGTATCTGTTTGTCTACTCTGTCCGCCAACCCCCTCACCGCCCCCACGCCTCCCGTCTCTCTGCTGAGCACATTCGGCTCTGGGCTTTCTTTTTTTTTTTTTTTTTTGCAGAAGAATACCATTGTGTCAATAGTTCTCTTTTTAATCTGCGCCTGTCCCTTTGGTTCTGCTTTTGCTAGAAGCTCGGGGGGGGGGGGGCTTTGGCTCGGAGGGACGTGTGCCACCCCAGTAAAAATGCGTCCCTCTTCCTCTCACATCTCATTTCGTGGCTCAGATGTCCGGCGTGAAATCACCTCGGCATGTCGGAACACCCGGTTGCAGCCGAGACATTTTTCAATGACCTTGTGTGCCAGTTGGAGTTAAAGCATGACCGCTCCAGCTCCCCTTTGTGGATGGATGACTGGTAATTAATGGGTAGGGTTGTTGGTAATGATGGCGATGATTGGATGTGGTTAACAGACAGGAGGAATGCATGGGGTGAAAGGAAGCCTCCTTTTCTGGTCAGGAAGTGGAACAGAGGTTGCTGTGACTTTTCCCTCTTCACTTCTTTTTAATTTAGTGCTAAAATAAAGGCTGTCTTGATCGCGCTATTATTGGGGGCATCATTAAATCCCTTCACATGCTCTTAAGATAGAAGTCCCACAAACATTTAAAGTCATTATAAGTAACAAATCTGGATCCCTTATTGATCCTGGATAGTTTTCATCGTTTTGGTGGTTCTAACTTAGGGAGGGACGCTCCAGTGTGCTCGCCATCCTCGTCACATGCAATACATCACGTTAAACACCGAGCTAATGCCCAGCTATCCTGTCGGTCCAGGGACAGCAGCTCCGCCAAGCTTGGCACTATAAATCATCTTTTTTTCTCCCCGAGATAAGTGTTCCCTGTGACCCACTTAACCCCGGCTGGAATGTAGCTGTGTGTGCAGAACGTACAGCTTTAAAGGGGGTTTGGGGGGTTGCGTGGATCATCTCCATTGACAACAGCTTTTCCAGATCAGTGGATATAGACATGTGGAAATGTGGAGCGGCCTCGTGGAGCAAGCCTCCTTCCCTCGGTGGCCTATAGACTTAATCGCTGCCAGCTTCAGGTACTCTGGCTCCTGTCTGGCTCTGGCTCCTGTCATGCCTGTAAAAGGATTTATATCTATGAAAATGACTTTGCAGCCTCCCACATTGACATTCCTCCTGAACAACCCTTCCACTGGATTAACCCCTATTAGTCAGGCTCTTTGCTTTGGTGTTTCTGTTGGATCTAAGAATCAGTGAACCCCTTCATCATTCACCAACATGACACTTCAGTCACGCACACATCAGCAGACATGAATATATGGCTGTGAAAACAGTGTCACTTTAATATGCATATGGCATTTAAAGAGAGAAAGCTGTCGGCGGTGATGCATTATTAAGGCCTAAAGGAACGATCACAGAGGCGTAGCATCCTCTCTAATGCCGCACGTGATTAAAGGGTTTGATGTGAAGTAAATGGAGTGTGTCCTTCTCTGCAGCCCACACTTCACACAGCTGCCCCAGCATCAGCACAACTCCGCACACAGGTGCTAACTGCCCAGCACCGTCGCTGCAGACTATCAGATTGGTGGTAAAGTTCACAGTGAAGTCGCACCTCAGTGGGCGCTGTGGGGTGCGACATCCAGAGGAAATGCAAGTTTTGAATTGGTCATGCTGAGGGCTGTTAACTGGAGTTTGGGGGAGGGGTTGGTAATAATGGGCTTTCCTAAGGGAGGTTAGCTGTCACAGCTGGATCCTTCATGGTCCAGCTTTGAGCACAGAGGAAGCGTACAGGATTAATGTTGTTCTTTTGATAGTTTAAGACACACAAACACGGGGCTCGACTCTTCTGAATCACAGCTTAGGCCTGAGCTCGGGTGTAGGCAGAGTGGCGATGTGATGATTTTTTTCCCCCCACCTTGTTCCAAATGTCTGACAGGGCCCCCGGAGGAGGGGCGGAGCGTTGGTTTAGGTGCTCACGCTGTTGCAGTTTTCACATTTTTGGTATAAACTTGCACTTGTCCGCCCACAAACCCTACCAAAGTGTAAGAGCAGCAGGGGCTGAGGTGGGCTGTTTTCTAAATTTACTGGGCAAAAGTGGGAAACCAGATCTCTCCAGACTTCCTCTGGCAGATTCATAGGAGGTCGCCCCACCTCATCCACTTCAGGTCAGTTTCTACGTTGCTGTACCCTCCGTATTGTTTCCTTGGTTAGTGTAGCTTTGACAGATTCTGATCGTAGAGCAACAGCAAACGCAGGTTTGAGTTTCATGACCTGCTCTGCACCACGAAAATAGAGCTCATATTTAACTTCACCGCCTCATTTAAAAGCTAAAATTCACTGAAAAGCTACACAATTCTCTGCCCTTGAACGTTGTCATGGAATGTATTTACTAACCTTCAGGGTAATAATTAACATAACATTGAAAGCTTCTTTTAGAGCAAAAACAAGCACAAGTTAAACAGGCTCTATAAAGCAAGAAAAGCTGGAAGTGACCTAAATTCTTTGCTCAATCAACGAATAAGAAATCAGTCCAGTCTGTCAAATCCCGTTCAGCCTCTAGTGTTATGTGTCATGCTGCTTGATAATGGCCTCTGAGGACACGGGGGCCTAATCCTCAGAGGAACCTCCTGTCTTCCTGAGGCGAGGCCTTTCACTGTTGTCAGGTGGGGAGGAGTTTTTCCCAAGAGGATCAGATCAGGGGATCAGGACAAGTTCCCCTGTCTTCACACAGCCACCGGGCAAACGTCGCGAAGGGGTGTTGAAGGTGGAAATTTAGACGGGATCTTGAGGAGTGGAAGGGTTTTATTAAGATGTACAATTCAGGGTCACGCAGGGTGTGTTTGCAGATTAGTGGGCTGACTTCATAATGTTATCTTAGCCTAGAATCTCACAATTAAACTAGTGTTTTTTGCCATTTTCAATTATTTAATGTGGCAAGTTGCAGTTCTCTTGACTTACAGGTTAGAGGTGGGGGTGCAGTAAAAAAAAAAGGATCTGCTTTGAGCTCATTCTGTGTCATAATAAAAGGTGCAAATGTTAACAAGGAGGTTTATTTTGTCCTGAGGGGATGGATGTAACCCACCTCTGCTCAGCCTATCCTCCCAGATTACTCAACGTGATAAAGCTGAACACAGAAATTGCTAATATTTTATTTCTAACGGGTTATGCAATGGCGTGCATGGGCAGGCTTCAGGAACAGCTCATGATGCTGCGATATGATTCATGCGCTGGTTCATGCTCATCCCATCAGATACATGAGTCAGGGTGAGTCTCCTGGGAGCAGCTGCGCGTTACTAACGGAGGAGCAGGCACAGGCTTGTAGCTTTACTTTGGGATGTTCTGTCCGCAGTGCCGTCACTCCATTTGTTTACCGTGTCAGAGAAATGCTCTCCACGAGTTGTTAAAAAGCTTTAAAGAGGCTGAGCTGCTTCTCTGTAAGAGACTGAAGGCGATGGTAGAGAGACCATCACTGGTCTATTAAACCTTGCAGTAGAACATTTGCATGCAAGACGCTGGCCCTCACCGCGTCGTCCTTGTGTCTTTGGCCCTGATTTGGATAGAAATCGAAACTCCAGGACGCGCCGGGCAGACGAGCACAGGGGCAGCTTTACCACAAACAGCGCTGTTTATTTTGAAGCGCAGTTCCAAATTTGAGCTTTTAGGTTTGGCTTCAGGTAGATCCACCTGAACCATGTCATCAAAAAGGTGTGTCTTCTTCAGCCGCTCTTCTTAAATCGTCTGTTGCTCAGTCAGGGTTCATATAAAACAGTAGAGGACTATAGACACCATCATTTGACTCTACCTTGATGCTGCCATTGGAGGATAAATCTCATTATTCAGGTAATATGATGATTGACACACAATAACCTATTTGTATTCCTACGATAGTAAATACTGTAAACATATAATCAGAATCATTACATGTGCTATTGTTGAAGGTTGTGACATTTTTCCATTGCGAACTGTAATCTTTTTCCACCGATGTTGTAATTATCTGTGTTTGTGTCTGTTGTGACACTTGGGCGAACTATGATGTCACGGGGCAGATTCCTCACAGCAGAAATGTGGCTCGGCCGCTTTAATTCGTGAGACGGAACAACAAAGTCTGCTGTGTGGAATTTGCATGGAGGCTGGTTTGCATGACTTCCATCATATGTGAATGCGCTGATGAGGTGTTAATGTTTACCTCCAACGCAAAGCCAAAGCCGGATGATATTCCTTATAAAAGAATGCCTTTTGTGTGAAATAACGAAAGAAGCACATCCCCGGTGTTGGCCACGTGTGGGTGTGCTAGATTCAGGTAATAAGCAGGTGCTGGTCTCACATGTCTCATAGACAGGCCCGTATTTGAATCGTCTGCATTGTTGAACTTGACTTTTGACTGGGAGTTGTGGTCTGATTAGTCATCAAACCCCTCTGTGAGTGACTGTCTGTCTGCTGAGGCACGTTCCCTAAACCACCTGTTTTATCCCTCACAACGGTTCCTTTATTCTTTCATTCCAGCCCACTTTCACCAGCTTCACGTTAGTATATACCAGGGCTGCATTAAAGTCAACAGCGGCTTTGGATTCATGGGGCAACAAAAGAGGAAGGGGAGGTCACGGCTGTAACATCAGCACACCTTTGTCTGTCAGTGTGAACCCCAGCTTAATGGCCAGGAACTGGAATTTAAAGAATTGTAATGAGGGTCTGGGGAGAGTTTTTTTTCTCTGAAATTCCAACCGGGTTTTCTTCTGACATTGCATATCAGTTCACACTTTATTAGCTCATGTGAAATTCATTACTGGATGCTGATCTTCTGCCTAAACATAGAAGCTACATTTAGACTTTCCACAAAACTCAAATACTGGACCGTCTGATCAGCCTTGGCTTGGTTAATGGTTATGTCTGTAAGCTAACAGTTGTATGGATACTTTACTGGAACAAAGGAGGCTTTTGTTGTCATGGTTGTGCTTTGAAATATGAAATATGGTGGTTTCCCAAGCCATATACGTTGTCCCACCATTGGTATTTATGAATTAATGGACCAATTTTCTGCAATCTTATTTTAGTGAATGGTTGTTTTCAAATGAGACAAGCACACTCATTTCATTGAAGAATGTTGTATATCACTATGAGAAGTTATTTTAGCTGATTTTGTTGTTGCTGTAATGATCATTGTTTGAAGACCTTCCACCTCTAAGAACAGTAATTTGAACCTGACAGCAAAGTTGTTTATGGTTTCAGTTCAGATGTTATATGCGAGTTTCTGTAAAACAAAATAGATGGTTTGAACTTGCACGTCCTGCTCCCCATGCCTGTTATGGTGGTTTCTTTTTATAGAGCTTGCTCTGCAGCCATTGGCAAAACAAGTGGTATCTGGGCTTCAAAGGCAGAATTCCAGGAATAATCTTACTTCCAATAAAGTTATTGCAAAACAGTTTGGTCTTAAAGTGGACAGAGCCCCCTTTTTTTTCTTATCAGGCTCGGCTGTTAAATAGCCTGAGGATGATAACATCATACATGTAGCATTTCCACAATCTAAACACAGCCAGACGTTCGTTTGTGCGGTTGGCTCCTCCAGTTAAAAAGTTCCAAGCAATATTCAAAGTAGGGGATATCCAAAAATTAGTTTATTGGATCAGTACAGACAACATCATTAATTACGCAACCCAATTTGATTACATGGACAAAGAATCTAATTCAGTAGATTCAGCAATGTGAGATACTTGATGCCTTGTAAAAATGTGGGGTTTTTTTTATCGTTTATATTGTATAGCTCTCTCACCGCACCAACACCAACACCACGTTTTGTTTTGTTTTTTTTACCGTCCTCCCTCCCACTGCCTACACGATGTTCGAGCTCAATGCCACTTTCTGGTCCCTAACAACAGGGCGGCGGGCCAGTCGCTGCCACTGCGGCTACGCGTCCCTCACATGCCAGTTATAAATGTTAGACGGTAAAAAGTCAGCGTGAAAATAGAACGCCCGCTCTCGCCCGGCCCCCGTTGCCACGATGGCTTGGCATCGAGCGTGCAGGAGCGTCGGGGCTGATCCGACCTGACGAACGCGCATGCCTTCGCCTCCACACACTTGATGACGACGGCGATGGTGATGTGGCGATATCAGGAGTCACACTGCGTCCCCTGTGATAGGCAGCGTGGACTCCGCTTGTTCCACCAGAGCTGCGGTCTTATCTCCGGCCTGCTTGTTTGAGCACGTGTTTCGCATCCTGACGCGAGGCCTGTCGTCAACAGGGCCGCCGAGACGGCATCCCCGCCGCCGTTTCCTCCTTCAGTCTCGTGGCGTGCGCCTCCTGATACCGGCTCCAATCACAGATAATCATTGAGCATGTGTAGCGGTTGATCAAAAGACAGTCGAGTCTGGAGATTACTCCGGGCTTCTAGCGCAGTCTGCGTGTTTTTGGGTATCCTTGAGGAGATTTATAATTCAAAGGTCCTGCTGATTCCTGCTGGTTTTTTTTGTTTTGTTTTTTTTGCTTTCCCTTTAACTTGAAATTGGCTGCAGACTTTGGCAGATGACGAGCACAGGCAGCTTTAGCATAGAGGGATATTGTGTGTGAGGAAGAAAAGTAAGGCGGAAAGGAATTCCACATGCCAGACACACCAAATATCAAAACCGAGAGAGCGGAGCGGTGTAGGAAACAGATGCCTTGTTCTGATTCAGAGCGGTGTTGTGATTACAATAGTTCACACTCCCGTTACACCGTAGACACTGTGGGTTTCTTTTTTTTTTTCTGCGGCGGTCAGGTCCTGCTCGGATTAACATGGTGGTAGCCGGGTTGTTGTTGGTGTGGATCGGTGAGCAAGTGCCGCAAGTGCTGACTAATGGAAACTTTAAAACAAGGAAATGTGTGTGTGCTTTTTACACACTTTGATTAATGTTAAGGCCGCTATCCAGCTGCATGTCACACCACTTTCAGCGCTCATAAATCACTAATTCGGGGCACTTCCCATGCTCCCATGTGAAGAGCCTGATTTGTTTTATTGAAAGTCACAAGTATAATGTTCTTACAGATGTGTATAAGAGATAGGTCAAACAAGAACATTTGTTATTTTGAGAATGGGATTTGGGATTTGACCTTTAAAGATTAGCAGGATACCTTGATGTGTTTATTGTATCTTTATCAGCTGTGCTGCACGCCAGTGACGCACATCTAATGACCATATTTAGCTCTGAAGCGAGGCTTTTTGGAGGAAAATGTCTCATGACCGAATCTACATCTGTTGGCTATCAACAGCTAATTATTCTCCCCATTTCCACTTGGCAATATCGGTTACTCGAGACTTTTCATTGAATATTTCTCCTAATGATGGCTTGTTTCTGGTCGAGCTCCAGTTATTGCTCTGGGATCGCGCCGCACGACAAACCCATATTTCTTCAGTCGGACCGGTCCGCTTTGACCCTAATGTGAATATTGAAGGCAGCAGAGAAAATGGAGCTCTGTGCACAGTGGCTGCTCTATTCTCACACCAGCATGACTTCATCTGTTTAGGAAACATTTGTAAGGAAAATTCCCCACATGGCCGAGAAGGATGTGAAACTGAATATGCACTCGCTTTCTTTTAAATTTGAACGTCGAGCAGTAAAGACATATAAACAATGTTCCTGGTATACTTCCCTGTTCCCATTCCCCCTCCTCCCTCCTCCCCTCCACTCTTCTGTTTTCCCAAGCTTCACCCTTCAGCAGCCAGCAGAAATAGGAAATGTCTGAATTTTCCACAGAATATGCAGCGTTTTTAATTCAGGCCATGTCAGTAATTGTTCAAACAGGGCTTTTCTCTGGGAGCTTTTACAGCCTGGATAGAGTCAACCTGCTTTAAAGGTTGTAAACTAATGTCCCCTGCTGAGAATAAATGGCTAATTTATTAGAATGAGCTTCGGGTGTGAAGTGTCTTTTTAACTGTGACAGCTTGAGGTTTTTTTACACTTTATCTCTGATTCCACAGAATCTCCTCAGTTGTCTTCGTCCCTCTCTGCCAGCGAGCATGAGCGGGCCAACGTCGATGTGGGCCCAGACTGCTGCTGCGTGGAGCTGCCGGACAAAGAGGGCGAGCGTCCAGTGAGTCTGGCGTCCACCCTGTCCTCTGATTCATCCCGCGATGGTCACAGCCTCTTCGGGAGCACGGCTACCCTTCCTTCCTCCACCACCCCGCCCATACAAAGCGAGGAGGACATCGACCTGGAGCTGAGTCCAGCCGAAGGCACCAGCGGCCGGGCGGGGGACGGGAGTCCCGCGCTCGCGGGGACCAGGGGCTGGAAGGAGCAGCAACCTTCGAATGGGATGAGGAACCAGTGGAACGGCAACACCGGCTGCTCCAACGGGAAAGCTGGGGGCGAAGGCCCAGCACACGTCCCGGACTCCCCTGTCATTGCGGACACCATGGCGCCCAACCCAAAGCTGACGTACGTGGACCGCGTAGTGATGGAGATCATCGAAACGGAGCGGATGTACGTGAAGGACCTGCGCAGCATCGTAGAGGTGAGTCTAGCCGGACTCCTGCTGGTATTCAGTCCATAAATGCCACATTGGATCTGGATTAATATGCAGGACTTGTGTCTGCAGCACATTTGGGACGTGATTAATAGTATTTAACCAGCCAGGATTGGAAATATTGGAATTAGACGAATGCTGTTGAGACTATGAAATCTTTACTGTGATCCAAACCACATATGAGTCTGGAATATTCTGTGGAGTTTTTCATTTTGTTGGATCCCACTTTGATTCCCTGCTCCTCGTTTGACGCAAACGCGCTCAACATCAGCCAACTGTGCGCTTGCAGATAAATGTTTCATAGAAGCGAAAGCAGCGGAGCGCTTTATGATCTAAACACGCGGTGAAGTTGTATATAAAGTATTGGGTGTATTTACAGTGCAGTGAAAGTTTACGGCCGGGGGATTATGAACTTCAAACAGTCGAAACTCAAACACAGGCCAGGTTCTTCGGGGGGTTTTTGATTTCGGTTGCTGGACTTCATGGATGTGGAGCATCAAAGCGCGCTGAGACTGTTGGACACTTCCATGTTATCGCATCCTTTTCTTTTTCTAATCTGGAAACGGCCTCAGACATAGAAGCCCTTGCAGCCTCCCCATCTTTCATGGGCTCCTTCCTTCAGGAACAATCCCAGCTGCTCTGACCGTAATGCCTTTAACATGTGCGCCATTCCCGAGACCGCCAGCACCTCTCCCTTACCTTGCCTCTTGATTGCGCTGGCGTCTGGCGGTTGCCTTGGGAGCAAAGCGCTCCCCTCCTGGTCGCGGCTTGAATGATGACCCCCCCCCCGCTCCTCCTGACAGAGACCTCTGGGACCCTCCCTGACGGGGTCCTGGTGAACCTTCAGGCCAAAACAAACACCCCCATCTTTGTGCCAAATGGAAGAATACCACAGATGTAAGGCGTTGAATTCGTTTTCCACTCCAGTGTCGTGTGGGAACACAGTGTTCCACCTATGTCCGCTCCACTTTCCTCATTACAATATCGATGCCACGCAGCTCATTTCGATTTTACACGAATACCGCAGCCAGACAGATGTGTGTAGTTCGCTGAGCTTACGAGCAGCTGCTGAGATTCCGTGCTCCCTGCCTCTGAGTTTCAGCTCATTCCCTCTCAGATCACACGTCGGTCCATGAGATGAACATCTGTGTGAACCCGCTATCTGAAAACACCATAAACACCCGGCCCTAACACACACACACACACACACACACACACACACACACACACACACAGAGCGATCTGTCGCCAGCGCTGTTCAATCTGTCATGAAGCAGGCTGTAGAAGCTGCATAAATAAGATGAAGATCAAATGATGTGTGTACATTATATTGATTGCGAGTCTGCTTTGTTTTCACTACACCATCCATCACTGGCTGCAGCTTTGCTCTGCAAACGTGCCGCCTTTCTGTGAGTTTCTGCACCACTTTGTCCTTGAGTGTGGGTGCGTGCATGTGTTTGTTTGTCGGTGTGCTCTTTATATAGTCCCCAAGTGTGTCTGTTTGTCTCTCGTCCGCTTACTCCTCTTTTTGTCAGCAGTTGTTTGTTTGCCATGGGAGTGTGTAATTAACCATGAGAGGAGGGTGATCATCCAGATGTTTGCATATTTGGTCACCGTGTCATTAGATATTTTTATCCACTCCTGAGCACTCCTAAGGTTCAGAGGTTCCTCCCTGAAGATATACCAGACCAGACTCATTTTCTATAATTCAGGTTAAACAGAGTTCAGGGAATCACACTTCTGACCAGTCAAAAAGTCATTTTTAAAGCACCCATATTTGTCCAAATTGCTTGATTCCATATTAAAATAAAATCTGTTTTTCCCATATATGCGCCGTCTGCTGGTAACAGCTCAAATGTGCTTATATTATCTAACATTTCTAAATAAAAATTGACCTTTAAAGCTTGGGTTTTGCTCTTTTTCCAGGACTACTTGGCTCACATTATTGATATAAGTAACCTCCCCATTCGCCCAGAGCAAGTTTGTGCCCTCTTTGGAAACATAGAGGACATCTATGAGTTCAACAGGTGAGTCACGCCAACAAATACATATGGAACACAGCTTGATTATTAAATTAATACATATTGTATGTGTTTTACAGTTTGAATAAAAGTAGTCAAAACAGTCTGAAAACTCCGAGTACACTCATTCTTGTATCTGTCCACACAGCCTGTGATGGAATGGCTGAAAATGCATTTCGAAAGAATAACATTTGAGATAAGGACCAGACTTTATTGTGAGCTGCAGTCGTGGAAATGGTAGCGCAGCTCGCTTTACATTTAATCATCTTATGTCAGCCAGGGCCCGTTGCTGACCAAACGACTTGCCAAAACACACATTAACATTCCTTTCTCCCCTCACTGCGAGGAGCCTCCCTGCTAATGTCAAGGCTATTGTACAACTCTGAGCTGCAAATAGGGGTGGTTGTGATTTACAGTATTTCACCATATGAAGTAATTGTTCTAACACACACGGAAAACTTTTGACAGTTTTGGACCCGATGTGCCAACTGTGCTTGTTACCAATGACTCCTGCACTGGGGGAGTACATGACGGTTTACCTGGACACAACTTTCACTCTATGTTTGTCTTTGGTTTCCTTTATTTATGTGTTTGTTTTGTTTTTTAGTTTAAGCAGAGAATTCCAAGTCTGTGCACGTTCCTGAGCTCTGAACAGGGCTCTAGATTGACAGCGTTTGCTGCCCTCTGGCGGCAACATGTAGCGCTTTTGATTGTCTTCTGACTCGGGTTTTGCTTTCGCCCTTTTCAGCGAACTGCTGCAGTCCTTAGACATGTGTGACAATGACCCAGTGGCCATTGCTCAGTGTTTCGTGGATAAGGTGGGTGGAAAAATGTCCCGCTGATTGGCCGTAACCTCGCCTCGCATCAAGAAAATCAACCCCTCTTTACCTGTCTTCCAGAGTGAATACTTTCAAATCTACACGCAGTATTGCACCAACTACCCCAAGTATGTGCTTTGAAATAAATCTGAACAAATCCTCAGGTTTATTCCCAGCGATCTCGAAATAACCGATCACGTTCATTTGCTGTTCTCCAGCTCTGTGGCGGCCCTGACGGACTGCATGAGGAATAAAACCCTGGCCAAGTTTTTCAGGGATCGTCAGGCCAGTCTGAAGCGCTCCCTCCCCCTGGGTTCTTATCTACTGAAGCCAGTCCAGCGCATCCTAAAATACCACCTGCTGCTCCAGGTATTGAATTATGTCCAGTAAGGCGAACGTTTCTCCCCGTCGCGGAATCTTATCGGACGTTAATCAGGCGCTCTTGCGCTGTTTGCGTTTGGTGTGTTGTACGTTCGCTGTGAATCTTCAGTCAATAAGTCATTTGATCTGGGCCGGACTCTCTTACAGGAAATTGCCAAGCACTTCGATCCACACGAGGAGGGCTACGAGGTCGTTCAAGAGGCCATTGACACCATGACCGGAGTGGCCTGGTACATCAATGATATGAAGAGGAAGCACGAGCACGCTGTCAGAGTTCAGGTGAGACCTCCTGGAGCCCACGCTAAGCAGCATTCGTTGTCTGTGTTTATGCCGAACGTGAGCCGCCGGTGTTTACAGTCAATTCCGGGGCTTTTCCATTTCCATTGCTCCTCACGCCCCTTTTTCATTTTCCGCTGTGCTTTGTGAGGCGCAGACCTACTCGCTTTACCCACATGTGTCTTTTCATAATAAAATAACCCTCGGTAAATCAAATCTACGTCAAATCCGTGAGCCCTCCCAATATGACACAAGCCTATGTGGATTCAGGTTCGGTGTTAAAGGCCACAGCTTTTAATGATTTCCTTCCTGACCTTTTTTTCCGGCGTATTATGATAAATGGAAATGTTTTCATGTCCCTCAACAGGAGATTCAGTCTCTTTTGATCAACTGGAAGGGTCCAGACCTGACCACCTATGGAGAGCTGGTGCTGGAGGGGACCTTTCATGTTCTGCGGGCGAAGAACACTCGCACTCTCTTCCTCTTCGACAGGATGCTCCTTATTACCAAGAAAAGGGGCGAGCACTACGTCTACAAGACCCACATCTCCGTACGGTTTTGACCCGTTTTATTGCTTTTATTACTTCCCTTTTCTTTCCCTCCTGCTTCGCAAAAGCAGCAAATACCCAATAAAGGGATATCAGATAAAGATCGATAACCTCTTCAGCTGGATGAGTGCGTTAATTGTGTTTGCAGTGCTCCACCCTCATGCTGCTGGACACGGCCAAAGATCCTCTGCTCTTCAGCGTCATCCATTTCAAACACCCCAAGCAGCCCCACACAGTCCAGGTAAATCACAGATCAGGTGGTCCTTTGAGCACAGGTGTCTCACGAATGTCACGTTTCAACACTCGCGTGACCTTGTCTTCGTGTGATTCATTCCCATGATGAATGCGGGTTTAGGCCAAGTCAGTGGAAGAGAAGCGTCTGTGGGCGCAGCACATTAAGAGGCTCATTCTGGAGAACCACAACGCTATTGTTCCACAAAAGGTAAGCGGCTTCAGCTCTCCACAGCGTTCCCCCGCTCTGAGCGCGTGTGTTTACACCTGCTGTGTTTTTATCTTTGAAGGCAAGACAAACCACCTTGGACATTTCTAACAGTAAGTGCTACAAATTGACAATAATTTGCTTTGGTCGGACCCGCTTGAGCTGTTTCCACGGCAACCCAAGATGCTACTCAGAAAGAGGAAGCCACCTTCTGTTTTTCCTCACCGATAACGAGGGGATGTTGTTTACCAAGACGAAACTCTGCAGTCCATAACCCGCCTCGTTGGGTGGTGGGTTGGTTTGTTTGTGTGTTTTAGTTAACTCTTAATGAGAGATCCTTCTGCTGCTCAGGTCCGGGGAAGTACCACTACAGTCCAGAGAGGCTCAAAAAGACAGAGCTCTGCCGGGGCGACGAGTTCCACCTTGGTAGACGAAACGGGAGGCGGAGTTCAGGTTAAAGGATTTTCCTTCATCTCTCGCTTTCTGGATCTGCTAACGTTGACCTTCTGCAGAGATCAGTTCGACTCCTATAGGAATAGGAATAATACTTGTCATTCATTCGGTCGTAAGCAGGCGAGACGACACGAGAATACCTCGCCACGTCCTTCCATGGCACAGAAAATAAGATAATATTTGGGATGAGGGGGTTAGCATCGAGCTGCAGCGCTGACTTCAGCTCCGTCAGTGTAATCGGAGCAGACCTCAGCTGTCAATCATCATCTTTCACTCCATTTTTCATGGAATTGGAAAATGAGAAAAAGAAAACCTGAGCACCTCTCCACTAAACACAAGAGACACCGTATTTGCAAAACCCAGATCTTTGAGTTCGGTATTGATTAGAATTCCTCACCGTCCTTTGTGCACCGTGGATCCAAGAAAAACACCCATCCTGGAATTGCAACGTCAATTAAATGACTTCTTTTCTGATAATGACAGTTGTTTTTTTGCTCTTTGTTTTTCCAGAGCCCGCGAAACAAATCATTAGGAATGCAAAAGGTTGGTGCATTCGTCTGTATTTTCGAGCTTTATGTGCTCATAACATTAACAACAGCGCAACAGCCATTTCAACAGCCTGCAGCGACTGCCTGTCGTCCACATCTCCATGTTCTTTGTTGTCCTTCGGTGACACCTGGAGTACAGATCAAAAGACATAATGAAGTTCATTATATTCCACGCGGGTCAGAGGCTTTGTCTCACGCACAAGCTTACCTTAATAGTGAATTTCGGCCTTTCCTTCAGATCTCTCTGCTCTCATCTTTTGTAATTGGTCGTTCTGAACGGAGGGAGGGGGGGGGGTCTAAATCCGTCCTCGCTCCCAGATCTCCTCCGTCCCGGTCCAGATCAATTTTTTTTCGAACCAATGTAATGAAGGAGCAATTTTCGTGTCAAGCGGGCCATCTCGCTGAGGGAGTAGTTCATCACATGCTGGTTAATCGTATCATGTCCAGTTTGAGCCTCTGAGAGGAAGACGGTTCTAATTGATATTTATCTAATAACGAGGCCTCCGTTAAGTACGGGCCGGCCTAACTATCGCCTCCATCAACATTTGCTGGTGGAGATTGCGCCCTGACCGTAATTGCACGCTCTCAATCTAACGTCTGAGTTTTTTTGTTTGTTTTTTTTCTCGGCCACTTGTTGACATTCTGCTTTGTTTCTGTCTTTATCTCAGTTTTCCATGCAGCTGTGTTGAAGGTAAGTGCCTTAAGTCCAAACACTCCTTCACCCTTTCATGAAGTCTTGTGTGTGTTCTCCTTCTGTTCTGCTGTCGAAGCAGTTTTGTGGGGTGAAGTTGTGGTGGTGAGATTTGATTTTTTTTTTTTTTCCTCCAAAAGAACCTGAGAATGAACCTCATCCTGGGGGAAAAAAAAAAAAAAAAAAAAAATCACATCTCATCCCCGGGAGCGTCCTTACGATAACTCCTCACATTTACAGTCTTGCGGTCACTTCATGGCTCGTGCAATAACAGACCACATCTCTATGACTTGACGCTACAGCATGCAGACAGTGAGGGCGCGCTGCTCAGGGAGAGGGCCCCCCCCCAGACAGCCCCTAGGGTCAGTACCCTGGCCTCCGGGCTAGACGAGCCCCCGGCCCTGAGCCACAGCGTGGAGCGCCTCGGTCCCAGAAGAGACTCTCGGGAGCAGCTAAGTCCGACTGACAGTGACGCCAAAGTGGGCTCTTCACCCAGTGAGGGGGGGCTGGAGCTGGAGGAGGCAAAAAAAGAGGAGGAGGAGGAGGAGGAGGGGGACAGTTACAAGGAAGATATACTGTTGGGAGACGACCAGGTAGCCGACTTTGCCAGCTCAGTGCTGGCAGCCATCTCCTGCTGGCAGCATAAAGCCCGGGCTTTGCTTTCTACTCACTTCACAACGGTGAGGGTTTCTGACACCCACAGCTTTCTCACTTCCTGCTCCACTCCGCCGCCTCACCAAATCCTCCGCCACTTCGTCTCCGCAGGGGATTTGATCATTTCCGCCCTCTTTTCACACACAAACAGAACCTTTTAACACCACTTCCACCGCTCGATCCGCCGGGTTGAATGACTTCTGATGAGCTGATGTTTAAACCTCTGCATGTACCGGTGCTCACACGTCCTCCTCTGAAGCTCCTTCTCCCATCAAAGTCTTCCGTCTCCCTTTTGTAGTAGTAATACTGATGCTTGAGCTGTTTAAATCAGGAGTGCATTAGCATGTTTAGCAAACGTTAGGATAATGGCAGAGTGTCTCTCTTTCCCAATCAAGTCCATCTTATTCTCCTTTGATATTTAATAAGTTAACAAGTCTTTGTTGACGTGAACGGCTTCACCAGTAACACAGCCTCCCCCTTTGTTCTGATCCTGTTTGTTTGTGGATGACGGACACCAGAGTGGGATCTAGAGGAGCGTTTATGATAAACTTGGCTCTTTCAGGATGATCCGAGCAGCGATCCGACTGTACAGGAGACCGACCAGGAGGAGGAGGAGGAGGAGGAGGAGGAGGAGGTAAAAACTCCCAGACCCGAGGGGGAACAGGAGGAAGTGTCTGCGGCAGAACCCCCGACTGCACAGGTAGAGCCCTGATCCCGCATCACCCGCTGACAGACAGTCTCACTGCTGTCGTGGGGCGGTTCCGTTTGAACCGGACGCACCGTGAGCTTGTTCTAAAGCCCTCCCTTTGTGGAACACGCTAAGCTGATTAACTACCGCGTAAGACTTCCCTCTGATCGGACCCCTTTCGCCACGAGCGCAGGGATTCTCCCAGCTAAACCGAATAACGCCCGGGGCTGAAAGAGCATCGAGACATTAAACACCCCCAAATCCTGACTGTGATCCCTCACAGAAGCATCAGGGCGCACGTCCCAACAAAGGCGCTGACACGGGTCGGACGTCATTAATAATCTAACTGTTTACCAGCGCAGTTTGCATCCTTAAATGTGCTGACGCGGCAGAATCCGCTCACCTTTTGATGCTCGCTATATTGGATATAAAGCACACACTCGGGCAGATGTATTTACTTGTTTCGCGATAAGTCCTCCAAATGCGGCTGGCTGTGCCGGGCTGATTCCCATCGTGACTCTCCAGGCCTGTCCCCGGTGAGAGTGCAGTTTGTTATTTTTTCCAAGGCCTTATCTCCACACGCAGCTGCGAGCTGCTCTGTCTTTTTTTTTATTTTATTTTTTTATTTATTTATTTTCTGCAGCCGCGGGCAGCCCGGTGGAGGCCCCACCTGGAAACTGGCTCAGATTAATGGCCAAGTCAGAGGACACCAGCACGGGGAACACTGCTAAAGTCAAAGGCGCGGACGTGCCAGCCGTTTAAGTTAGAAAGGTTCCACGGAGCAGACGGCAAATCTCAACAGCCCACCCCCGTAAAAATGTCGGTTAAGCAAATATTGTGACAGTAGGAGCTTTAAACGGCGAATGCTTGGGATGTTGTCACGTAGGTGACTCGTGTGGCGTTTGCCTCCGAGGCTCATCGCGTCGTCTTTGTGTCTTAGGCCGCAGTGGCAGACCTGGGCCCCGAGGACCCCGGAGACCAGACGACGGACCATCAGGTGACCGAGCGTTGCTCCCAGAGTCCGTCCCCTCCCTCGTCTCCCGTCCAACGCGGCTTCGGCACGCCGGAGCCTCGGGACGGCTCGAGAGAAGCCGGGGAGGACGGGGGAGGGGAGAGCGATTCCAGCGGTCTTCCAGCTGAGGACACCAGCGCGCTGACCAACGGGGTGCTCTCGGAGGAGGAAGAGGCGGGGCTTTCGGGCAACGAAAGCCTCCTACCTGCGTCTGCGCTGGACCGGGCCGGCGTCATAGCCGAGGCTTTCGCGAGCAGCCTGTCCAGGCGCAGCAGCCTGGTGTCGGAGGAATCGGCCTTTTCCTCGCCGCTGGCGCAGAGCGACGTTTTTGAAAGTCCCTCGGCCCGCGGGGAGGCGGAGACGGAAATGTCGGCCAGCTTCCCCCCAGAGCCGCGGCTGACCTCCGCGCGGCTGCCCCCGGCTCCCGAGCCCGAAGGGAGGAGCTCCTCTGAAGGGGAGCGCAGGTCCACTCTCTCCAAACAGGACCGCCTCCTCATCCACAAGATCAGACGGTACTACGAGCACGCCGAGCACCAAGACGCCAGCTTCAGCATCAAGCGCCGGGAAAGCCTGTCGTTCATCCCTGCAGGGCTGGTCCGGAACCTGAGCCGACAGCTCAACTTCGGCCCTCAGGACCAGGCCGGCCCAGCATACAGGAAGGGCCTGTCTCGTAACCGCCCCACGTCGTGGTCCGTGTTCGACCTTCCCGGGCTCGGGCCGAGCCAAAGCACTCCGGCTCGTCCGATCCCAGAATTCAAGAGCAGCCCGATGGAGGCAAAGCCTCGGCCACAGAGCGTTGCGGATGTCACGGGGGAAGCCTTCAGGCCCTCGGCAGACATGCTCAAGGTTTGGAATGATATGGAAATGGAGAACCAGGAAGTGCAGCAGATCCCAGAGGAGACCTGCGACGACTCGGGAAGGACGATACTGGATACGGACTCCGACGTTTTGGAAAATGGAACGAGTGAAGAGCCACCTCAGGTTTTGACAGAGCCTGAAGACCGCCCTTCCCCAAAGGAATCCTCCCTTTCCTCTCCCATGACCTCATTCCCGGCAGCGCTGGAGGAATCTCCTCAGGAATCCAGGACTGAAGAGAAGAACCATTTTAGCGCGGCCCACCTACCCAAGATCGTCACCTTCCAGAAATGTACGGAGGAGGACCAGATCCTTGAAGATATGGGACGGGTGAAGAGCAAAGTGTTCCAGTTGGCGCGTCAGTACAGTCAGCGCATCAAAAATAACAGACCGTTAGTCTGGCAGAGGAACCGGGGAACGACTAACCAACAGGGATTCAGGAATGTGCCTGCAGTCCAGGAGAAGACAGGTAAACGTCTCTCGTGAAACGGTGGAGCTCTGAGTTCCAGACTGTTTCTGTTTCTTGGACTCGCGTAGACAGGAGGGCTGATGTTGAGGCTTTTCTGCTTCTCTCTACAGGGAAACCCAGCCTGAGGTTGCCCATCGGCGCCTTTCATCAGCCGCTCATCCACGATGAACGCTCCCCGAGCCCGGTCCAGTCCCCGAAATCTGCTTCCAGCTCTGAGCACGCCCTTTCCCCTTCCCACGGCACGCAGTCGGACACCTTCCACTGGCCCGACGTTCAGGAGCTGCGCACCAAGTACGCCTCCCCGTCCTCAAAGCTGAGTTGCCCGGCGCCGAACGGGGCGCTGAAGTGTGGCGGCGGCGGCAGCGGCGGCAGGTGTCAGGGCTGCTCGAACCACTACAACAGCTTGTTCGACCTCCACAGAGCGGCGGCAGACTGCCACAGGACAGACGCGCTCCCGCGGCAGGGTCCCGGCGAGGGGGGCTCGGCTCAGCACCAGCTCCACCCTCCGCTCTGCAGGTGGAGCTCCTTGGACCACGTGCTGGGGTCTCTCCCCCTCCGTGAAGTGCACAAACTTCATGAGCCCGCGAGTCCTGGCGGAACGGGCAGAACGGCGGACGATGACGAGGACGGTGCCCGGGAGGGCTCGGACTCCACCACAAAGTCAAAGTTAGCAGAAAGTCATCTTGTAAAAAGCTTACGGGAGAAGTTCCAGAGCCTGAGTGCAAGTTCATGAATTATGTAGAGGTTTTTTTTTTTTTTTTTTTTTATATATCATCGCATGGAGATGTTATCTGTTATTTCCCTGAGAAGAAAGCATCTTACACACATTGTTGTCCACGCAGGAGACGTGTAGATATGAAAATATTATCGGTTCTTACGCTTCTTAAAAATGTATATTGTAATATTTGTACATTGGGTTTTTGTCTGTAAATTAATACATGTTAATTTAAAACCATGCTTGCGTTTTCAAGTATCAGTTTTATGCATATTTGGTTCCCTCACAGCTGATGATTCTTGTTGTTATTGTTACTGTTATTATTACACTGTCTAAAAGGGAAAAAAAATGAGGACAGCGAATTCTGTGAGCAGCCACCAAAGACGGTTTCCGTGTCAGACGTGTAGCAGTGGCTGAAATGAACCCCCACATCTACTGTAACCGCGTCTGAACCCGCTCTCGCCTACTTTACCACTGGAGCTTAAGGCTTTCCTCGACTTTATGTATATTGGCTGGTTAATGTTATTAAACTGTATAATTGAGAGAGCTTCAGCCACGTGTAAACACTGACGATCAGCAACCTTTTAAACTTTGCTTTCCGAGAAGATATATTTTCTTTCACACTTGAAGTTCAGCGTGTTTTCAATAAAAACAGAAAGATGTCCACGTTGTGCTCGTCTTTACCCTCGGAGGTGTGTATAAATCACGGCAGAGGAACAACGCTGGTGGTTGTGTGTGTGTGTGTGATGAGGAAGCGATTTGTTGTAAATGTGATTTTCAGCACATGATTGAGTTGCAAATTAATGACAAAAAATCTTGATTTGGCTATTAGTTTTCTGCAATACTGTACTCAGATCTTCAGTTAAAATAGATTTGCTTGAATTTATTTTTATTGGCGGTGATGTAAATACAGTTCCACCCTCTGTCATCCATGTGCAAAGACTTTTTGTAAAATCCTGATCTGTCCTTCCTCATGATCATCAAATCGCATAGAAATCGATTTTGTAATGGGCCCAAATGGCGCGCACTGATTTGATCACGGTAATGAAATAATTTGGTGGGTTTGTGTCGTGGATTTAAATGAATAAAACAGCTCCATCATCATCAGCTTCAGGTTACCGAGCTCGCAGCGGATGTCAAATGCGTCAGGTCGACGTGGATACGTGCCAGAAGTTGATGCAGTCAGCTTTCAAAATAAAATCCTGGCCGCAGTTTACATCCGCCAAGCTTTTATTTTGGACCAGTGAGCAAATTAAGCGCATCCTGTCTGACGCGACTTTGTGACGCCGAGCAGGGGAGTTCAAAACGCGAGTGGGGAGTCGCGCACTGGACCACATGCCCACGACATCAGATTTCCCGTGGAGCCAGATCATCTGAAGCATTTTTCCCCCGGACTGCCACCGCTTCACACCGTCGATCTTGTTCTTCCCCAACAGTGTTTCTATTTTTTCCCCGTAAAGAATGGGCTGCGCGATATCAAGTCTGGGCGCAAAAGGAGAGTTTGGAGCGAGGAGCGCAGAGGAGGATGCTGCTGCGTACCCCGGAGAAGATCAAATACGGATGATCAAAGATTCCTGGAAAGTTATCCGGGATGACATCGCCAAAGTTGGGATTATTATGTTTGTCAGGTAAGACGTGTGTGTGGGGTGTAAGTATCCGTGGCGCGTAAATATTGGCGCAAAACTACTTAATTAGACATTAAAGAGCATTTTCAAGCCAACGAACCCTTACAGAAATAATCCTAACTATTATTATCTTGCAGCCAAATGGACCTGTGGGGTACAAAATGTCATAAATGGTTACTCTCGTCCTTCGACTCAATTAAACGTCAACATAAAAAAGGGCCCGCAGAGACTCGTACCTGACCTTGCTGAGACACGCTAAAGCTGGAACGCCTGAAATCCCTCTGCTCTCTCTCTCTCTCTTGACCCGCCGCTTTCCAGTCGGAGCGCCCCCCCCACACACACACACCCACACCCACCCACACACACCCCTCCCCTCTTATCACTTCACATCACATCTTGAGGAAACATTACGCAATAACGCGCAGCTGCGGGTCTGCAGCGCGGCCGTGCAATTAAAGCCATCAGGAAAATGCGTTTTTATCAATTACGGCGATGATAGCCCGCGTCCGGGGGCGGGACACAAGCATGTCGGGCCTCCGGCTGGAAAACAAATGATGGAATACAGGGACCAACTTGTGGGGGGGGTCAGCTGCTGCCGTAAACTGACAACTGGGCGGGAGTCCAATTAAACCAGTGTGCCCGCTGGGTAACCCCAGAACCAGCAAGCGTGGGAATAAGGGAGCCTTGTGTGGGCCAGGGCCACCGCAGAGGACCCCCCCAACACACACACACACACACACACACACACACACACACACACACACACACACACACACACACACGACTAAAGAGAGCATCCCACCATTGTCAGACTCACCTGTCGTGCGATGAAGGGAGCTCTGTCCCACCCTGGAGGAGCTGCTCGCTCTGGAGGACGATAACCCCCCCCCCCCACACACACACACACACACACACACCACCCTCGACGTGGAGGTTCACCACCCGCCGCCGGGCAGGAAAACGCACCCTGCTGACATATTCAGTATTCATGCTCGGGCTGTGACATCCTCTGGTGGGGGCTGCTGGTGGCCTGGCAGCAGTCATCACGGGGGCCGCTTCAGCAGCTCCTCCATCCATCTGTCAATCATGGTGCCATCTGTCAGCGTCCGGGGCATTATTCATATCAACGCGCTTTTATTTACACACACAACGACAACAACAACAACAACAACAGGGAAGAGCCGTCGCCTCCCTCCCTCCCTTTCATTCGCATTTTACGCAAGGTTTCGCGCAAACGTGCGGGGTTTGGAAGGGACGCGCACGCCGGGGCGCACACACATCTGGAGGTGGGGGGGGGTTCTCTGATTGGGTGGCGGGGAGGTTCTGCTTGAGAAAAGCGATTTGGGGTTGAATCAGAGAGGAGACGCCGGTGCTGGTGGTTTGTGCCGGGGAAGCTCAGGGTAAAAAAAAAATCTACAGGCTGATTGCGGATGAGAAGAAAGGGGAATGGGATGAAGAGGGGCCAATCAGATCTCTGCTCGGAGGACATGAGGGAGCATAAGCTGTCGTGTTGATTGGACCTTGGATGTCTCTCTGGTTCCAGGTTGTTCGAGACTCATCCCGAGTGCAAGGATGTCTTCTTCCTGTTCCGAGACGTGGAGGACCTGGAGAGGTTGCACAGCAGCCGGGAGCTGAGGGCGCACGGCCTGAGGTCAGTGGGCAACCTTGAAAATGTCACCATGAGCACGACTGTAGCGGAGCACCTACTGCCCCCCCCGTCCAGAGACAAAGGTTAAACCCAGAGAGAGGTGATGAGTGCAAACATGAAGCCTGTGCCCCGCCTCCTTCCCTGGTGGCTTTGGGGAAAATTCCACCTCCGTTCAGTCAGAATGAGTCAGATTATCTATAATTTAATAGCATCTCACTTCAGTTTCATTCAACTTGATTTATAATACAATCTAGGTTAGCCAGTAGCATCACATTAGTCTGTAACCCCTAAATCAGAGTCCAGTCCTCGAGGGCTGATCCGGCCGGGTTTTCGATCCTCCCAGATGTAAACCGACCTTCATCAGTGAATTTAAGAGAGTTTTCAGCTGGTAGGTCGGAAAACCCGGCGCGGCCTCTGCCCTGGAGGACTGGGCTCGTGAACGTGTGCGCTGACCTTTTCGGAAATTCTGTTCAGGCCACTGTCTTTCTCGTAATTCGCAGCATATTTAAAAGTGTGGGGTTTTCCCGGACGGGCAATAATGTATGGAACGACGTGCACAGAGATCCTTATAAACCCGTGTTTATAGAGACGCAGGACGTGTGGCAGCATTTTATGAGTCTGCAGCAATAAAGACGGGTTTAAGTGCCTTGAGTGACAGCTGAAGTTAACTTGGGACGTGACGGTACAGATGCACATGATGTCGTTATCTCCAGGACTTTATTAATTACAGACACGTATAGCTACGGATCACCTATAGATATTGACATCAAAATGTCCCACGAAGACAAATCGTGTCTCTCAACGATTCCAAAGTGTGTCAGCTCCTGTTCCTGATCCTAAAGGATGTTTATGTTATTGATCCCCAAGGTCCCTGATCAATGAGCGCCGTCCCATATATGTCAGCTGTGCCTTTGACAGACAGAAAAACAACCCAGCACATTCTTTCATTAATTCGGTGGATTATGATTTTGGGCAAATATTTTTAGCTGTGGATTAGCACATGCGGCGCAGTGATTTTCTTTCTCTCAATCTTTATTTATTAAGATTTTGTATTTATTTATTTTTCTCTCTTCCTAATAGAGCTGGCAAGCCTAGATAAATTCTGTTCGTGCTCCATATTGGGGACTAAAAAAACCTGCATTTCACTATTAAAGTGAGGACATGGGGGTGTTTGAGGGGTCTGACTTGGGTTTAAGACCAATGTTAGAACTGGGTTAAGGTTAGGGCTGGGTGTAGTTGTGATGGACATGGTTAGGGGAAGGAAGTGTGACGTTAAAGTGTCACCACTCAGGTCACGTGGTTCTTTAAACACACATCAGTGCAAATGCAGACAGATAATTAAGGCCATTCTAATTCTTACATGTTTACCTATAAAATCCCTCTTCTCTTTCACACACACTGTCTCTCAGTCACTCTCTCTCTCTGTCTCACACACACACACACACACACATGTTGTAGCAGCAACAAAGGAAATTGATCTGTGCTGCAGAAAAATATATTTTCAGGGCACAAAAACCATTATGCAATCAGCTCTCCTGGCCATGAACAGCAGTGATCGACACCCTGTTCTGTGGAGCTGCTGCTAATTCACTTTAACAGGCTGATTCCTTTGACTCGCCTCCGTCTCTTTCAGGGTGATGTCGTTTATCGAGAAAAGCGTGGCGAGGCTGGACCAGCAGGACAGACTGGAAGCCCTGGCTGTGGAGCTGGGGAAAAGCCATTATCACTACAACGCTCCACCAAAGTATTACAGTGTAAGACCCCAGTGACCCCCCCCCAACCCTCCCCAGCCTAGTTGAACACACGCTTCTTTTGAGTCCAAGCACAGATTTTCACATATCGACACAATGGACTCATATGCACACACACACACACACACACACACACACACACACACACACACACACACACACACACACACATATACGCACACACACAACACACAGCACACGTGCACACACATCTGCACACCGAGACACTTGATTTGAACAAAACAAAACAAAAAAAACAAAACCATGCACACACACATAAAACCCTCTTTTGAATTGCTTCCCAGTATGTCGGAGCTGAATTCATCTGTGCTGTGCAGCCCATCCTGAAGGACAGATGGACGTCTGAGCTGGAGGAGGCCTGGAAGGTGAGAAGGTTCTGGACGCTCGGTGGGACGGGTTGGACCAGTGAGCCCGCTGACAGTGTGGGCCACATCACAATGTGTGCCTCTGCGAAAGTAGACAAAGAATGTGCTTGTAAATATGTAATATCTATTGAGATACTTTTGTTTTGGTGGTGGTGGGGGGGCTAATATTCATTTTGTGCTGATCCGTTTGCAACAAGTGTTTTACTGCCCTCTAGTGGCGAAACTTGGATTTTCCGTTTCTCGTCCTCACATCTATTTGAAGGAACCTCATTATATATGTTAAATGCATAGAAATAATCTGCTCTCAGTTCCAGATCTCACCACAATATTAATCTACTAACACTAAAATGCCAATGATGAATTGCTTAAATGACTTCTGGACTGGTGGTAGTGGGACAGTGTGAACTGGTCACACAGGGCCACTTCATTTCAGTCATATGGCACTTTTAACTTAGTTAAACTATATTTCTGCTCCTGGTTGCTGCAGACTTTGTTCCAGTATGTGACCGGCCTCATGAGGCAGGGCTACCAGGAAGAGTGCGACCGACAGCGCCACCTAGCGCTCTCCCCGAAGGACAGGCCAGAAAAGAGGAACACCGCCCTATGAGACGCACTCTCAACTGGTTCCACTGGTCCGATGCAGACGTTCCTGTAAATACTGTACCTACCGTTTCCTTTTGTATATCGTGCATATCGATCAGCCATTTTTCAATTTTACCACATAAAACAAACTAAAAATAAGCTGGGACTTTAAACGATGCACTTTATTTCTGACATGCCGCTGCAGGACGACCACATAAATGGTCGGGAAAAAAAAATAGATTAGCTGTAAGAAGACCTGCTGCTTCATTTAATCAAGAGAAAACTATCCATTTCCTTTATGTCATTCTGGAAACATCTTATTCGAAATGGAGGTGTCCTGCAGTTGTACAGTACATTATAATATGTGTAACAAAGGAGGCCTGGTGTCCAACTGTGGGCCAAGACAACAGGGGAAATGATATTTACTGTACTGATAATCTAAAACAGAAAACAGGTACATCGAAACAGTAAAGCAGGTTCAAAATATGTCAATTCTGAAGGGATTTCTTTGATATTTTAGGAGCAACTCAAAATTCCAATTTAGAGAAAATGTAATAAATTCCACTGACTACATGACTGAACATTTTAGATTGAACTGAAAGAAGACAGATCAACTGCAATTATAACACAAACGTGTATAATTAAATAGTGTAACGGCAGCTAATCAATGGGCTCCGCAGGTTTGTCTCCAGCTGTGTTGGGCACGATTCCGGAGCAGAAATAGCGGCGTCAATAACGTTGACCCGCTTCTTCCCGCGCGAGTGCCGAGCGATTCTCAGCTTCTGTTCCAGGTCACTGGTGGCTCTGGAGAGCCGGGGGAGACAGATGACCATACAAACAATGGCATAATGTAAAAAAAAAAAAGAAAAGAAAAAAAAAGTCTCTGGGTAGACTCTCAGTGGTTCTGAAGCCTCAGAAGGATGGGAAAAAGAATCCGAGGAGACGAGGACTTTCCCACCTCCACTGACAGAACAGGCCCAGTCAGGCATCCAAGACCATATCTAAGAGTCTGTTGCTCACTGGGTGGCTTTGGTTTTCTTGCTTTTGCTTTTCTTATCTTTTTTCTTGAGTCCGTCCATGTGAGCTCTGAGGAGGTTGGAGTACGCCTGTGAAGAGAAGAGGAGAAGAGGAGTACGCCCGTGAGAAGACGACAAGCAAATGCTCCTTCAGTGACCCAGAGGAAGGGGAAAAATGATCTGGACGTACCATCTGAAACTTGATTACTTCTTTGGTGGTGACCTGAGAAAGATTGAGAAGTGGAAATAAAACATTTAAACATAATAGCAAAGACGGAGAGCTTCAATGCTTTCCAACCCCACAACGTACGACTGTGCTGATTTTCTTCTTGCCGTCCGACGCTCTGAGTAGACATTTGTTGTCCGCCGGTTCAAACGACTCCGAGTGACCTTTCCTGGGTACCGGCTTGGTCCTCCCGTCATCTGCAGCAAACGCACCCGTTAAGAAATTACCACTGATCAAGGAGAGACGCGGCGTTGCGTCCCGGTGAGACGCGGCTCTGCTCACATTTCTTTAACGTGATGACGACGCTCCCAGATGTTCTACACTTCTGGAACAGCCGCGTGAGCTCTGTGAGGAACTGAAGAGGACAACAGAAGAGACCAGGTCAATGGCTGCAGATCTGCACCGTCACTGGTCCAGGTATTCACATTATATGAAATACTCAAAGGTTAGCACATCATCACAGATTTCCTCACTTCTAAATTATTATTATTAATATTATTAATAATCATGTCTGGAGAGTTTATAAAAGCGTCAATAGACATGGAATTTTCGACGAAATTACTTTATTATATGCATGATTTTACTACTAGAGTTTAGCTGATTGCAATAACCCCCCCCCATCCAAAACTAACATAAGAGTAAAAAGTAAATAGTTTGATTTAAACCTTTGATCATTAAATAGAGAAGCCTCGACAAGCTCTTTAGCTTAGTTACCAACAACAGCTTCAATCGAAGGACACTTACGCGTCCACTGGTACCTTAATTCATCATATAAACAACTCTAGCTATAAAATAGTTAAAGTATAACATCAGAACCGTGTTGTTAGTCCATCATATAAATCAAAAAACACCGTAAACTTCAGTCCATCGTTAGCAGTCCGGCTAACCAGCCCGGTTTCCTTGTTAACGCTTACAATCAGCTACTGAGCTTTTAGACGGACGAACATCCTGTCAGTGTCTAATTCTAGTCAATACCAGCCGTCTGTCACAGTGCGGGTCTTGTTCTTACCGAATCATTCTCAAGAAGCACCATTATTGTAACTTAACCAGCTGCTCTTAGCTCCCTGCTACAAGCTACATGAAGCACACGTACTACACCAGCCAAAGCTCCGCCCCCTGCGGAAGTACCGGCGGCTGCAGTTCTGCCACAGCGACCCCCAGCGTCCGGGAGAGGAACACCACTGACACCATTAACACCACTGACACCATTAATACCACTACCAGTAACACTAATAACACCAGGAACCCCACTATCAGTAACACCAGTGACACCAGTGACACCACTGACAGCTACGTTTAGGATTGGTGTCATTTATTATCAAAGGACCTGACTAAAATATTTGAGCATTTAAATCAAGAGAACATGGGTAATAAGCGGTTTGCATTATGTTTTAATTAATTTAAGAAATAATGAAAAAACACGGTACACTCAAGTACATTTAAGTTGCAAACGATCATTAACCATGATTCAAGACGCTGTAAAGAGTTTAAAAGGAGATCAGACAAAAATGCATTTTTGAGCGACATAAACGTTGAAGCCCATAAATAGGGCACAGAGTGTTTATATGTTCATTGAGCTGAGACAGCTGTGTTTGGCTGGGGCTGTAGTCACCTTTACATTAAGTCCTTTTGTGGGAGGGTATCAGGAAAAAATACTGCTCTTGTCTTGTTGTTGCTCTCATTTATGTAATGACATAATAAATCATTAGAAACTGCATTCAGACACAAAGCCTTCAAAAAAAGGACACTTATAATATATGTACTAATGAACATACAGTACATCTAACATACGCTTTAGCCTTGATTACGTATAAAGTTCCACTGATTTGGACACACATGATAATGAAAAGGCAGAAAACTGTATATTCAATACAGATCATCCTTATTTCTGTCATGTAGCCAGAGCGCAGTCTTCGTGGTGCCCCAGGTCGGCGAGGGCCACCGCAAACTCAGAGTCCCAGTCCCTGTCGAACACTGACCCCAGCTGGCTCCGCAGGTCCGCCGTCTTCCGAACACTGGGAGGAGAATGCTGGGAAACCACCAGACCCACTCCCGCTGTATTGAGGAAGTACTCCCCCGACCAGTTAGAGGTACCTGAGAACAGGTACACCGACCGCGGTCACTCACTCCAACAGCGTTCCCTCAACACGTGTGTGCACGTGTATTAAGCCTCAAAGCACAAAGAACTACACACACGACGGCGTACTCACCGACATAGGCCACCTTATCAGTCACCATGTATTTATTGTGGCTGACTCTGGAGAAGGGAATATCAGTCTGGTTCCCCACGGGCACGATGTACAATTTCTGAAGAGCAAAACAAAGGAATGAAACAAGAGAAATCACGGGAGACGGTATGTTGTGAGGACAGATGATCTTCTTCCATGCTGGGTCTTACTATCTGGATACTGATCCCTTGTTTACGGTTGTTCATGGCGGCTAAAGACTGAAGGAAGGGCAGCATGGCCGGATTAGAGTCCCTCCCGCAGCTCATCAGCATCCGGATCGTCACCTTCCTCTCGAATGCAGCAGCCCTGATGGTGTCGTCGATGATGGACCAGTATCTGTTCAACGAAACACCTCAAAGTGAGCAGGAACAGAAGCAGCCTCGTGGAAATACAAAACACTTTGCGAGTGTGTGTGTGTGTGTGTGTGTGTGTGTGTGTGTGTGTGTGTGTGTGAAGTTCACCTCTGGGGTTTCTGAAACACCAGGGTGGGGGAGTAATCCATGACGGCTATGTGGACAAAGTGCTGGGCCTCGGAGATGATGGAGAGGATAGCCTCCAGGTCCAGGGTCCTGGACGCCGGACAGAACGACGGCGGTGAACCCTGGTGGGGCGACATGAACAAAACTCGTATTTCACTAATTTCCTGATCTGTACATGCCCCCCCTAAAGGTGATGGAAGTCTTCCGGCCAGGGTCACCCTCAGAGGAAAGAGAAACCCACCGTGAGGTAAAGCCTGCTGGAGACGTTCCCCGCTTCCACCAGCAGGGGACGCTGTTTGTTGAAGGCCGCGTCATACATGGAGGGCCACTGCGACGGCAGGGAGCTGTTGGCCTGTCCCATCACCCAGTAGGACTGGAAGATCTTGTGCAGGTCCTTTGCCAGGCTGGAGCAGTTGTAGATCACCACTCCGAGCTCCTTCACCTGGAAAGAAAGAGAAAAAAAAAAGATCCTTTGTGAAACAGCCCTGCGTGTGTTAATGTCGGGTGTATTCACATGTGTTAAAGTAGACCTGTGTGAGAGCCCTCCAGTCCATGTTGGCGCTTCCAATAAAAACATGCTTCCTGTCAACGATCCAAAACTTGGTGTGGAGAATCCCCCCAGTCAGGCGGCCAAAGTTCACCCTCCTCACATGAACCCCTTCAGACAGGAGACCCAAAAGTTACATGAGTAAAAGTACACAAACCGTGTGTAAAAGCTCTCAAAACGATCAGACAGTGATCAACATGTGAAAGCAACATCAGCGTGTTAAATTTACCCAGAAAGAAGTGAGGAAGTGTTGAATTTGACATTGACATCATAATGTACTTTCATCAAAGTGGAGTGGGAGTTTAAAGGTGTGACAGACGAACCTTTTTGTTTTAAGATCTTTAAATCTGTGGAGTTTGCCCTCACACTGGGAATACTGGCCAATGCTCGGACAGACACATTCCTGGAGGGCAGCTCCTCGAGTCCTTTCAGGATGTCTCGTCCCTGCAGCGGACACGCCGTCACTGCACTGTTTTCTCTGGTAGAGTGTGTGTTTGTGGGCCACTCACAGGCTGGTCGGAGGAGGAGTTAACGCCGATGTCCTCTCCTGTTAAAGTCCAGTAGAAAGACACCAAATCCACTTGGTCTGTTGCCATGGAGATGAGCGCTTTCCAGGCCTTTTCCAGAGGTAACCCGAAGGTTACATTCCCTTTATACCTCATATGTTCAGGGATGCTCTCCACCAGGACCATACTGAGATAAACAAACAGAGAAACTCTAATGCACCCAGACATCTTCCTCGTGCGCACATGTAATAAAACCACAGATGTTGCTTTAATTGCTGGGCCAACAGACTTCCGTGCTGCTCCAGGACAACTATTCGGCGCCCGTGTGAGCGGTACCTGCACTGATCTGGAGACAGGGTGCTCCCCTCGGTTTCCTGGGGCAGGGTCTCATGGTCCTGGATGGGCTTGGGTCTTTCCAGCACGGCGATGGCCAACACGATCCCCAGGACGACCAGGCAGGTCAGAGCTACAGCTATCGTCACGCAACCTTTTGAGGTCTGACAGGGGAGAGACCTTCAGGATTGAAGTTTTAGAAAAGCTTCTGAAAGCCTTTTTGGGACGGTCCCATCCTACCCTTTTGATTGGAACATCGCTGTCGTGCAGCCTTCTGTACGCGAAGCTCATTTTCCTCTATTTTGCCTATTAAAGTTGAAAAGCAGGACGATAAGTCAGTCAGGCTGGAATTGTTATAAAAATACTGAAAAGCAAACTTACACACACTTGAATCTTGTAGCTGCTGCAGGTTTCACCAGAAACAGAACTGAAATGATCTACTGAATACAACAGCACAAGTTCCTGTTTTCACTTTCCTTTCTGGTCGAATAAATTTAGAGTGGAAATATGAGGCTTGAAGCAAGACATCATTGCTATTCAAGTTTATTTGAAGAAAAAAAACAGAAAATCAGGAGCTAACAACATAAATATCAGCTATTGAGACAGCAGGATTACATTGAAAATATAATTTTAATTTGAAAGAAAAAGGAAACGGGGGGGGGGAATCGGACTAAAGTCCATTTTAGCTCTCAAACCTGCTGAAGCTTAGATGGAGGAAAGAAAGAGGGAAACCTGATCCCACTGAGGAGGAATAGCAGCAACACTTTGAGCAGGAGGAGTCAAAAAAACAAACAAACAAAACAATTCATCACACATTCAGATTTTGCTTGTGCGACAATTGAAACATCGTTCCACACAGATCTGCAGCACCTGCAGGTACTTCTCACTTCCTTCAGCATCAGGACTGGGGAGACGGGGCAGAGCTGTGGACTCAAACGGGCCTTTTCCTGCATGTGTATTTCACAGGGAAAGAAAAAAACAAAAAACAAAAACGTTCTGCAGCACATCAAGAACTACAGTAGTGCAAAGAAGACAGAGAAGACGTCAGTAGGAATGATTCTTTACGCAGACAGAATGCCACAAACTATTTTGTGATCTACAGTTGGACAACATTTGACAGTGACATTAAGGCCTGAGGACCAGCTATGACTTCTCTCGCTGCAGGGCTCCGACAGCTCTGAGGAGGTGTGAGCTGATTGTCTCTCCTAAAAACTAGTGACCATTCAGAATAAATACAACAATCTGCACAGTGGAGAAGGAGCGGGAATTCTCGGATTCTTGGACTCTTGTTTCCAGTTTGCGGTTGCCAAGAGATTAAGCCATGAGCCCGAGACCCTCCGGCCGTTCAGAGAACACATTCCTGGAGGATTTTCAGCCCCACTTGGACAAAATCTAACTCTGATTGGCTGAGGAGGGTCTGGACTGGGCTGCTCCAGAGCAGACAGAGTGGACCAACACCTTCAAAGTTGCGTTGTCTCAGTTGTAGTGTCTCGCTGCAGACTGCTAATAAATATTTAATAATACATTCATGAATCAATGTAGTCAACGAAACAGACAGTATATGGAAATATTGGGTTTGTGAAAATACGACAGTCAACAAAGATCTACAAAATGTTGCCCCTCCCCCAAGCCAATTTATACAGATGAACAGACAAATATTTTTTTTTACTTAACAGATTTCCCTGAGATGGTTTTGCTCAGGCTGGTTTTTAAACAAACCTGGTTGTCACAACCTGCCCCTAAAATCAGCAAGGTTGCTCGTGTGACCCAGACTCCAGAGAAGTTTGGATGCTGAATGCTCTCAGGTCTGAAATACTCTTTGTCCCGACAACCTGTGCTTCCTTCCTAGCAACCTGGTTTTGAAGACTGTAAACAAGCGGGACTGCTGATTGGACCATTCCAGGGTGGCTTTTGAATGCGCTGAGGCAGTGCGCTTCATCTAGTGACATTCTTTGTGTGTTTCTTCTCACAATTTGCAGCATCCTGACTTTATGAAATCTGGGTTGCGTTACTGGTTGAATAAAGACACGACCCTCTGGACGTACAGTCAGGTTGAAGTACCTGTGAGACTGCTGAAAGGTTACGGCTGAGGTGATTATAGTGTTTTGGTACTTCCTCATATTTCGTGCCGGGATATTTATTACCAAGTGTGTGACTGTGTAGGTGTGTAGTGCTCAAAGTACACGGCAACTACACGCTAAAATATTCACTTCCGTGTATCACTTCTGTATTTCCTGTTTTCACTGCATGCCCCACCGAGCTGCACCTGCTCATCACGAATCAGACCAAATATCCCTCCCTGACGTCATCTCGTGCTGCTCTCCTGATGCCTTCGCCAGACCTCAGGCCTCCGCCGCCACGTTTAGAGGCAGCGTAGTCCGTTCGGGAGTCTCGAGAGGGGGCGGCTCTGCTGAGTCGGACACGAGATGACGCCGCCTGAGAAGCCGAGGTCCTGGAGGAATCGGGCTGCTCGCGGGGGTCCATGACTGTGTTAATGACTGAGGGGGAAACAGCATGTCTCCAGTACGTCCACCAACAGTTCAAGTGTTTAAATATCCAGGTTTTACCTTACCCTCAAGTTGCCTTTGAACTCTCATGAGCTCCTTCAGAATAGACGTGATTTCCTGAAATAGGACGTCACAGCAGCTTAGAAATCAACACAGGCTGACGCTCGTTCACAGTATTCATTTGAGCCACCGACCTTATTGGAGGTTTTGACAACAGGAACGTCATTTTCAGAATTAACCTTGGCTTCGATCTCCTCCCAGAGATCCATCCTGTCCTGGAACAGTGTCCTGTTAAAAGATAAATAAAATTAAGGTGGTGGAGAAGATTCCATTTCAATCCCTTATTGTTAGTGAGATGATATTTATGAGCGCTGGCCCACTCGGTCACACCGGTTTAACAAGACAATAAACTCAGTGAGGTCTGCTAATAATTTGCCCATCTTATTAAGTATACTGGATCTTTATAGGAGTGCACAGTAAGTGTAAAGAATGTTCTTTTTAGAGTCTCTTACTTAATTTTGTCTGCAAGTTGCTCTGTGTTTTCTCTGATTTCCACGATGACTTGAGACACTGGATTCAACATCAGATTGTCCACCTTTACCTGCAAAAAACACACATTACAGTGATTTTTTTTAGTACAGACAGCGCAGAGGACTCACGCATTGACGACCAAATTACCTCATCTCTGCTCTGATCCTGCTGCCTGGTCCTCTCCTTCTGATCCGTGGAGCTCTTCACAGGCTCCCTTGTTGATGGCGTCCCTGCAGGCACTCGCTGCTGGTTTAATCCAGCCTCTGGAATATCACTGACCATCTGCAACACGGCCAAAATTTACATTTTTCTTTTGGATTATGCATGAAGACACCAGCCGTAACAGCATGGGACAACAGAGTCAAAAACCTACAAGTAAAGTACGCCTAGTTTGAGAAAAAGAGCATCAACCCTCTGGAGGCTCAGCTTTGTTGGATTACAGATTTGTTGTGTAAAAGACACTAATTCCACACCTTTCCCTGGGTGTTCTCAGCGGAGACAGCTGGACAGATGTTCCGTGGCTCTCCATCACCTGCCACATCATGGATCTCTCTGGCTAAGATGGCGAGGTCTTTTGCCAAATCTTGGCTCAAACTACAAGAAATGAATAGCAGTGATCAAATCTCAAACTCTGGTTATAAAAACCAGTTGCAGCAAAATGGAATAAAGTCTCTTTACCGTGCGATCTCAGCACTGTGGTTGGACCAGTTGTGGAGAGTTTCTCCTTCATGTTTGTTGTCCTCCGAGTCTTTGCCGCCATGTTTTGGGTGCAGGGCGACCACAGGCTGAGGTCTGGGTCGAGGCTGAGTCCGTGGGCTGTGGAAAGCTGAGGAAGGTTGGGATCGTTTGTTTTTAGGAGTGCTCTGCTTTGAGTCATACTCGTCATCGTCTGAGGTAGAGGTATAATCGGAGCCTTTCTGTCGTCTCCTAGAGCCTTGGTGCAGTGAATTGGTTTGAGTTAGGGAGGATGAGGAGAGGAGTGTTAGGAGAGAAAAGGAGAAAACAGATACCATCAGAGAATTCAAACAGAAAAAACCCACCACAAATAATTCTGTTACTGTAATCTGTAAAAAAAAAAAAGGAAAATTGCTGTTCAAGAGCTCATTTCTCAAAAACTTTACCCAGAAAAGGATCAAGAATTGTTTTAATTTCTGTCAAGAAATGAGGCCTTGATAGCAATAGAGTGCTGTAAATATAGACAATACATCATTTAGGGATCCCAACGTTGTAGCCTGAAGAATTTGGAAACAGTTAGTATTTTATCTTTATCATTACCACTAAATCCCAAAAAGTTATAATGATCAAAACTCCATTGGAGGAAAAACAACACAAATGTTATTGCATAATCAAGATGTTTAGGGTTAAATCTGAAGCAGCTTCTGTTCAGATACATTCAGAACGCATGTTTATATTGGACCCAAACCATGTCTGGTCCTGCTCTCTGCACCAAAACACCCAACAGAAGTTTAAAAGACTCCACTGATACAGGACTCAGCTCTAATGTTAGTGTTTCTTCCAATCCCAGATAGCATTTTAATGAAAATACAGAATAAAGCCGCTGTTTAGTAAACTAAACTGTCAATTCATCAAACCAATTCACCACTGTGGTTAAAAACAATCCTTACTTCTGTTGAAGAAAGGCAAAGCCAGTTGTTTTGTTCCTATAAATTTGAGTTGGAAGGTTGGATAAATTAAACTGTAAATGTGTGTAACCAGTTGTAATTTTATCCAGATTTAAATGCGGGGATGTAATCACTTTAGCAAAAGTTTAATAAACTTTATTTTACGGTATATGGTGTGTGTAGAAATGCATCCAATTGTATGTTGTTACAACCACCATAACGGTTAAAAATTAATCCTCTTAAAGTGCGTCCTGAAGAGAAAGGTGCAAAAAAATGCATCACATGAACGTGTTATACTCACTGGCAGTGCTGCTGGCATATTTGGCACTGCTTGAGCGTATACGAGTGATCGGTGTCTTGTTGAGGGGGGGTTTCTGTGGCCGTTCGACAGTCTTTGGTCCTGGAGCAGAGGCACGTCGGGCTGAGCTGCCAGCAGACTCGCTGCTGCGGTTGGAGAATCCCGCGCTCCTGCCCGTCCACTGACCGGACGACACCTCGGTGTCGCTGGGCGTGTTGAAAGAGTTGGTTCGCTTGCGAGGCATTGCCAGCATATCCAGCCTGGAGAGTTTCTTGGATTCCTGCGGTTGCTTTGATGGAGCGCCGCCCACCTCCTGCAACAGCTTCTCTGTCTCCGGGCCCTCGTTGTCTGAGGCCTCCCCCAAACGGGCCCTACGAAGCATGGATGCTCGGGTGGGCCTCGGGGCTGACAAGCTCTTTGTGCGAGTTAAAGACTGGGACACTCTGGAGGTTTTGCCATCCTCCTTCTGAAGGGGCACGGTGTATTTTCTGCAGGTTGTGTGGGTGTTATTCTCCTGATCAGAGTAAGGTAAACTCTGAGGATCGTCACTCAGGTCTGTGGAACCGTATCTCCCAACACTGCGTTTGAGTCCCACTTGTCTCCAGACGGACTCAGACTGGTTCTTGCCTTCTACCCCCTGAGAGTGTCGCCTCTCTGATGCGATAGGCATCTGGCCTGAGTCCTGACTGTTGATACTGGCTGAAGACTTTTCTCTGTGGAAGCCACTTGCAGGAGTCTTTTTAGTCAGTGTGTTTAACCTGGGCCTGTTGCTATTCTGGCTGACAGTGCTGGAGGTATCTACATCGGACTCTCCTGATAAGGAGTCTGCTACAGGGGTCGCCTCCAACTGTGCAGCCTGGAGTTTGGCCTCCAGCACAGCAAGAACATCCTCTGTCTCCTTTAAGTAGGAGCGTGTGTCCTTGCAGGCTCCCTGCCCTGATTCAGGTCCCGAGTCTCTCCTGACAGACTGGCTGGTTATGCTGGGCAGCTTGACATTACTAGACTTCTCCTTTGTGAAGCTTTTCTGTCTCACTAATGCAGATACTGTGCCCTCTCTGGATTCTGAACAGAGAACAGGAGCGGAAACATTGGGCCTGACTTTTGCAGCATCGTGGTTACTTCTCGGTTTGGTCAGAGTAGCTGTTGAAAAAGATTTGGCTGCATTTCTTTTTTCGATCTTAGACACACTTGACTTTAAACCTCCGTATTCTGTTTTGGAAATAGCCTCTTCCGACCCAATGTAGAATGAAGTCGACTTCGTCGGGAGTCTGGGTTTGCTCTCCTGTTTCGGCTCTTCTGCGTCTGAAACTGGCGTTCTCCTATCTTCTATGAGGGAGCCGTCCTCGGACTTGCTGGCATCGCTCAGGCTGTCTGGCTCCACGTCATTTGGTGCCAATAGCCTGTGAACGCCGTCCTGAGACCTGCAGCCTGCCAAGCCTTTGTCTTCTACATCAAATGTTGCTTGCAGGTCATAATGAACATGAATGCTGGGAGCTGGAATGTCAGTCTTCTCCCCTGGTGGTAGATGAGGCAGAACATGTGGAGTTCTTGAACCCTCGCGGTCTGCGCTGTCGTGTTGACTGGCCTTGTGTGTGCTTGTTGTCTGTGCTGAAATAAAACAGTTTTAATGCATATTAACTACACATGCTCAACGTGAATATCATTCATATTCATCGAGTTGTCTCATTATCATTTCAAATCGACTCGCATCTCATCAGGTGGCTTACCCCCTCTGGACAGCTCCATCTGGGAAGGTATGTCAAAGATGCCAGATGAGGGACCAGATTCTGTATAGCTGTCTGCCAAACTGGCCCAGCAAGACTTCCATTTAGGAGCACCCTTTAGGCCGACATCTGCTGGCTGAACCTGTGTGACATAATACACAAACTATTTAGTCATTTACATGTAAAATCAGCCAAAAAAAAAAGTTTAGTCCAAGATACCACAAAACAACTGTTAGAGTTCATTGAAAAATCTCAAATTATTTGTTAATATTTGGTTAGGTACAAAATGATTTTTGATAACAATTCAAAACATGTAGAATTCAGAAATCACAAGAGATTCACCAACAGGTATATTAGGAGAGCATTTTATACCAACACTCACTGTTGAACAGATAAATTGACTTCACAATCAGAGACAGTTCATTGATTTAGTCTAATAATTAATCTCACCCTGCACAAGATAGTTTACCTTTACCAGACTCTGTCCCTGTTCTGGAGCTGGCCTCACCTCCCCACTGCTAGTCTGCCTATGCTGCTCCCTGCTCTCATCATTAACAGCTCTAACTGCTGCACATGTTTCTGCTTCACTCTGGTTGGTTTGTTCTGGGCACTCACAAACACCAAACACCTGTCAGAAACAGAGCAGTGCCAGTTGATAAGTGAAGCTTCCTACAAAATGAGTCAGACAATTTTTTATGTTTTGAAATAAATATTGAACGAAAAAAAATGTGACTTTTTTCCTCACACAGACACATCATGCCCTTAGGTTAATTTCTCATTTACAGCTTCAGTTATGTCTTTAATAGTAAAAAGATTAATAAAATCATACTCATTCACATTTTGGAAGTAGATAAAATGTAAAATAGAAAAGCAACTTGCCTTGTCAATTTTGCTCCGTGCTTCTTCCAGCTCTCTATCCTGAACATCAGTTTCAATGGTGTAGGTTCCAGTGTCGCTCAGATTGTCATCCTCCTCACTTTTGGAACAGACTTGTGCATTCTTCTCTTCGACATTTTGAGATGAGAGGGGCATCACTGGGACCGTAAGGGGAACAGGATGGTGGATAGGAGAGGAAGTCTGAGGTTGATGGGGAGCTCTAGATGCAGAGGGACTAGTGTGAGATGCTACTAGCGGCTCCCCTTTCGCTGATGGAGGGAGGCTAGACGCATTTCTCTCGCTGCTGGCAGAAGAGAGGGGCTTTGCTTGCTTTTGGAATTCAGCAATAAATTCCTGGGCAAATTTAGATTTCCGACCCACGCTACTGAAAGGTTTTGTAGGCACAGATGACGAAGAACGAGAAGAGAAACCGGTACTGATCCGGTCCTCAGTCTTCTCTCTTCGAAGTGAGCCAGCTCTTTGCTGATCAGTGGGAGCGGGATCCTTCAGGGGGATGGTGTATCTTTGGGTTGGAGATGTGATGGACGTCTGTCTTTCTGCAGTTGGGCTTGTGCTCTTTCTCGATTTTTCCAACAGGGCTTTGACGCCAGAATGCTCAGGTGAAGATGTGTTATTGGTCGGTGAGTGGGAACGTTTTTTCCTCGAATTATCGTCAAAAAACTCAATGACAAAGGCCTTGTGGGGCTCAGCGTTGCCGTGAGTGGGTCGGGACTGGGACTCTGGTGGAGAGGATGACAGGGGCTGCTCCGTGTCGGTGAAAGTGAAGTGTGGCGGGGATGCTTTCACAAATGGTGACGACACGTAGGAAGAAATATCAGGGTCTGACAAGAGGAAATCATTTCCGTTGATTGCAGGGTTCCCCGAATCACCGCGAGTGACATCCCTGTAGTGATTTGCTGATGATAAAAAAGTAAAAGTAAATGACTGCACATTGTTTCACCAAACATCTTTGGAACCATACTTACCATTGTCAGTTTTCAGAAATGAGGGGTCACTGTTTGTGCTGTACATGTCTTCACCATATGACTTCCTCCTCATCATACTAGCATTGCTTTGGACCAGCCAATCAGCAACCTTATTTTCTGCTGATATAACCTCACTGGGTGTTGTGACAGTGTCTTTCAGAGGGGGCCTGCGTGGCTGGCGGAAGGAAAACTTAGTTATGTGGTCCTTGATCTTCATTTTACCTGGCGTGCAGTCATCAAATTCAATAGTGAAGGAGGCGTGGCTTTGGACCATAGCGGGTGTAGGAGTGGAAGGGACACACTCAGGAGGGTTTGGAGTGTCCTTTGTGGGAACCTCGTCAACCTGTGGCTCAGGTCTTTTGACAATTCTCGGCAGAGCTTCCTTTGTGGGGATCTCAAAGTAGCTGGGCTCTCGGTGGCAAGACAAAAGAGACTTTGCTTGGCTGTCGGACAGCGATCCATTGACTTCGTATCTGCCATCTTTAATGGTCTCTGCAAAACAAACACACAGATAGACATCAGGTATGAATGTAAAATAAGTGGTATACAACTCAGCTAAAACAATTTGGCTCATAAAGCACAAATATCCCAGTTATCAGACAGAAAACAAATCTGCCCACTGGTCTCTTGATGCCAGCAGATGTGGCCAAATATTTCTTTAGGAGATCAGCGTGCAGCACAGGAAAGCTGAGTGGGAATAATCTGCTTCAGTCTGAACAACACGAGGCAAACAATCATCCTTCCTCCCCCCTCCTGCAGCTTTGAGGGTCATAATCCATCACGAGGCAGACAGGCACTGCCCGTTGGCATGATACACTATGGCTTGGCTAACCTTCCACAAATGGTGGCCAGAGACGTGCCCAGGGCTCAGCATCATCCATCTCTCATTGACCCACTAAACATATCAGATTGCAGTGGCATGGAAATTCATGTCACTACAAATTAGGACTATGATCACAGATGTGTAACATCCATTACCAATAATTAGAGGAGCAGTAACACAAAAATGCTTTAAGGGTGAATACATCTATATAAGGACAGAAAAACTAAACTTGTTTGCTTGTGTAAATAAAAGAAATATTGTTAGACCTGCAAATTTTCCACCTCTTTCCTGCTTCATGTTGGCTGGGTCCTCATCCTCCCCCCACCAGGAAGGTTGGCCATAGAGAGGAGTTGGCTTGGATATTGGAGAATCTGTGGCAGCTGACAGACACACAAACACACAACATTGGGTTAATTAATAAAGTAAAGAAGATATTTTGTATTTAGGGCTGGATCAACAAAAAAAAATATTGGACACTGCTGTAGCATATGGACAATTACGGATGTGATCAAACTAAATTCTTGTTTAGGCCTCCAAAAAGATAATCCTTCTTATTGATGTCAGGACAAAGCTAATCCTAATCTTTAAAGGAAAAAATACGAGATAGAGGATCAACTGCATCCTCTGATTCTGGTGTCCATTGTTTGCGCTCTATTCCGCCCCCAAAATGACTTTTTACAATTTTCTTGATGTCTTTTTTAAAAAAAACAAAAAACAAAAACAACTTTTAATTGCTGGCCGCAACCCATTTTGCTGATTAGAAAACGTAGATGCCATATGTTCGCTTTATACATTTAAAGCTGGATCATTTCATGTGTATGTGAAATCCTTTACTAATGCCACTATGGACACACATGTACACACACACACACACACACACACACACACACACACATATATACACATATACACACACACACACACACACCACAGACAGCAACACACTGATGCAGGAAATGTAATCAGTTTGTTGTCCTTATCAAATCCTCTACTTTTAGCTAAAGACAAATAGACTAAACGCCACCCAGAATATGTCCTCAGAACATGTGGAATCAACATCTGCCATTTTAGGTTAAGAATTTTTTAATGCAAAATTTGGAGTGTTGGTGAAGTATTAAGGCGTAAACTGTGTAATACAATTTTCTTATACACGCATATAAATACTATGTAGCCCCAGATCCTGCCAGAAGTAAGTGAGCCTGAGTCACACACTGTAAAAATGAGTCCTGCCTTACAGACAGCCGAAGTGTTGGGACACACACCACATCCTGTGCAGCTGCAGGGGAAAACAAACAGGAGCAAGCAGAAAGCGACTGCCTCCTGAAGTTTATACGAGATAGTCAATTTAAGAAAACAGACACAAATCAGATCCAACTTATTAGGCCAAAGGCAGAGTCGCTGTATAAAAACAACAGTGGGGCTCAGAATTCTAAAACTGCTGTGAAACTCACAATGTTACAGCTAAACTCCAGGCAGCAAATTTGGTTCCCTGAAAGCTTGGCTTTAGTGCTCTCATTTAACAAATAGTTTACAGAAGTCATTGTGGTCGGGTCATGGCTGCAGGAGATGCAACAGCCCTGCCACGGTTACAAGCACTTTAGCTCCATCCCCATGTGCTGCAATTCCACAAGAATGTGCAGAAAAAAACTCATGTAGTGTACAGCATTTTATGTGTATATGCTCATTCATACCCATATATAACTTTTAAATGTCAAACTGTGACTTTTTCGTTTATTGTAATGTGGGTTTGACATAAATGATTAACTTTCACTTCATTCCAATCATTGTAGAGAATTGTAAGTCCTTCATTTCTATGCTTCATCAGCTCTTTCCTAGAAGAATCCAAACTGCTGGTTTACAGAGGTGTTTGTGATGCAGGGTTTCAAATGTTAACAAAAGCTGGAAACATTTTTGCTGTGGATCAGGCAATTAACAAAATAAAGTTCTTCAGCAACAGTCAGTGACCAGACTGAAGACGGCAACAAAACCACCACTAACAGCTTTCTAATTCTTATACAAGACGTCCTGAACCTATTGCTAAGTGTTTGTGAGCACCCCACCTCTCCAGCAGTAAGGTGTGGCAAAAAGAGATAAGACCTCTCGTCCTTAATGCTTCAGTTTGTCTACGAATCCTACTTGCGTGTACTCGGTCTGCCAAATCCAGGATGTAAAGTTCTCTGTCCTTTCTGAAAGCATAAGGTTGTAGCTCACATGGCAGCCTGACCTAACACCCAGGAAGCTGTTAATAAAAGAAGCTACACCTCTTTATTGAGTGACCTACAGCTTAAGTCACGCTGCCCTCACAGATTAACCTCTATCTTCTTGTGCAAATGTAACAACAGTTCTGTTTTTGTTTCATCAAATGTGTCTTCCTGCCATCGTCTCCGTTTAGAATGTGTTCAGTGAATTTATTACCTGTGAGAGAGTGGGCTTTTCTCTCGGCCCTGTCCTGCAGTTTGACATTAGAAACAGATCCCTTGGTCTTCTCTGAACTCTGGAACTGTAGTTTTTCCTTTGCCCTGGCCTCCAGGGCTTTCAGACTAAGTTGTAACTGACTTGTGTACTTCTCATGCTGTGCAAAGAGAAGAGAGCACAATGTGAGAGAATGTGTGAGAGATTAGAAAGTTACATTCACAGTCAGCTACGGATTTTAAACATAACCCAAGAAAACCAGATCAGCTGCCATGACCTGACAGAGAACCCATAGTGTGATCAGCTCTAATAAATGGCAGGCCTGGTAATAACTTTGCACAGGAACAAACAGATGTATAAAAAAAAAAAGAAGCTGCAGACAATGGAAGACATTTATTCCCCATGTTGGAAGTATTACTTACTTTAAGAGCTTCCTCTGGGACCTTGTGTTGACTCTTCTCCAAGATATAAACATGAGCATGTGCAAGAGGAGTTAAAGTATGCAAACATTATGGAACAATGCAATTTTAGACAATAAATAATATAATTCTGAAAATACAGATGTTTTTTTACCCGTACACTAAGACTAAAATGTTAACAGAACTTATGGGCATTGGCCAACAGCAGCAACTAATTATGGATTTCCTTATCATGCATTATGATAGTCATTACAAGTCTATCGCATGTTTACAGTTTAGTCTCGCATTTAAAGTCTGCTAAATTTGTCGTCGGTATTTGAGATTTCCACTTGTACTGAAGATCATAAGTTTATTTTCTGCTGCCGGCAAAAAAAATATAATAGAGATGAGCAGCAAAAACTTGTTGCAATTCAAAGAACTACTTATAATAAGTAATACATTTTCTTGAAACAAATAAATGCATATCTTATTTACTGTCTGCTGCTGCTAAAGGGTGCTTATAGTTCCCCACTGTTATCTTAAATAAGATTCTCCACTTGTGTTTTCTGCTCTTGGGGGTCAAAGGGGGTGCATATTCTATCAACAGCTGACCATAATCTAAAACCCCTGACTGAAAAACACAGAAGGGATTAACATGCCAGTGGAGCAAACCGACACAGTGGGACAATAAAATGGAAAACCTGCACTTCTACACGGGTGGCCATCACAACAGAGAAAAGAAAATTCAGCATTATTCTACTTTCCATTTTAAAAATCAATAACTATTTACTACAAAAAAAACCCAAAGCAGCAGCAGGCTGATGTCTGATGCATTTCAATAGTCAGCAGACACATGGTTTAAATTTTGATGTAGAGGAAGACTGGAGTAAACATGGAGCTAAAAAGTTCTTCACACATTCGCTTTGAGTCGACTATTTCAACTGAAATAAGAAGAGTGTTGAAAGGATATCGTAGCCAAATCGAATGACATCAGAGAGCTTGAGGGTGATGTACGTCTGCTCTGGGATTCTCAGGTCATTGACAAACGTCTGGAAGAAAGAGAAACAGAAGTCATCTTTACTCTGAAGCACAGCTTTTGACTCAGAGGTGACAAGCTCTCTAATTCCTTGCACCGTGCCCTCGTAATGGTTAAGGTGATTTGCGTTTGGATCCTTTCCCAATGGAAAGTAAATCCATCACACATTAATACTGATGAGATTAGGCTGTTATGCAATGTCCACGCCAGCTTTAGTGGAATGCTTAACATCCAGGTAAATGCGTGCAACACTGCTGGGTTTGTTGGGTGCCTTCTGCTTAAAGTATTAATAGACAAGAGCCAGGTTAGAAAACGGGTAATGGTTGTGTAAGGTAAAGAAAGATAATGAGGGCAATGTGCAAAAGAGAGAACGGTACACTTCAGCTTAGTTTTGGTGCAGTATTTTCCTTTCTTTGAACACAAACTTTCAGTAAGTTGCAAATGTTCTCACCATCTAGCCTTCACTACACTCGAACGCAAGGTGTAAGTCAGTTCAAGTTGACTGTTTTATCGTACTGCAGTGTACCATTCATCTTAATTCCACAGATTAATGAAGATTATTCCTGAAAGAAAAAAGTCATACTGGATTTCAGCTCAGTTGTTCTGCTCTGATTAGTCTGATTTCAGTTACTCCCCCCAAAAATCCTTGACATGAACAATGAAGGGTTTTCTCTCGCTGCTAAACAGTGGGAAAACGCTGCAGCAAAGTAGCAACAGAGGAGTGAAGAGAGAGACAATATTAGAGAGAAAATGAGGGGAAAAAGGGGGTCTACAGTCTCCAGTTTCCTGATTACAATGTTTCTACTTGTGGTCCCCTTCCCTGGCACACAGAGAGGGGGACTTTGTGCTCTGGGACTTATTGGGAGCACAAAGGCTGGCTCCTTTAACACTGTGCACTGAGGCAGGTAGTCACGAGACTCTCGCTCACCCCGTTCAAGCTGCCCAGGTCCTTCACCATGTGCTCGTCTCTGTTGTGGTCATAGTTGATGACGGCGTGCTGTTTGTCCACACTGCGAGACTGCAACAGCAAATCAGAGATAACAGCGATAGTTAAGAGAAGGAGGTAATTATCATGCTGCAAGTATTTCTTTCATCTTTGGTCACATGTAGTTGACCAAGAGTCAAGATTAAAAAAAAAAAAAGTGGAAATCTTCTCACAAACTCAGGCTTGTGTTTCTTCTGTTGATGAAACTGTGACTGAATGTCAAATCTTGTAAACATGAACATGTGTTTCTTCTACTGGGAGACTAAGTGTATTGTGTCATTCTAAATTTCAGCACCACCCTAAAAAACATTGATTAGACAAGTAATCCCCGAGACTTGATCAGAGCAATCAAGGCCTTTGGTTATGCAACTGACACGAATCACTCAATCTCCGCAAGTCAAGTCAAACAAGACTCAGTTCGAACGAGAGCGGCTTTGAGGTGCAGAAGACCGAGGGGTTAAACACCAGTTGATGCAGGCAAAAAGGCTGTCTGCCAAGTCAGGAAGCAGTCCTGAAAATTGAGAGGGAAAAAAAGAAGCAAAGTACGTTTCATTTCAGAAAAACACGGGCTGAGCTTTATGTTTTTGATGCGGTAATGTCTAAATGTGGACATGAGCAACATCATAAAATAAGCAACTGCTCTGCGGTCGGCACAGATTTTTTTTTTTTTTTTTTTCGTGAAACGCGCCAACAGAGAAGGACTTACTTAACCGTCCCTGACTAAGTGTGGGGCGAGAAGAAGACGGGAGGGAGAACGTTATGCAAAGACAAACAAAGACATTGTGTTTATGACAGAAGCCGCACGGAAAAACACAACACTCTGGAATGCTTTTGCTGTGTTTCAAATCATTGTGTGAAAGGCTGTCGGGGCAACTTTGTGTGGACGCAACATCACTAGGTTACACACACAAAGCGCACACTGGGCCTCCTAATGGGTGCTCGCACATCTATGTGACCGTGTCCGTCACCTCAAACCTAAAGAAACACGTGAGCATGTTTTTTTTTTGCTTTTTTTAGACAGATTAGCGCGACCGATTTAAGAGTTCAGGAATGAAGTTCACACTCTGGTGGGGACAAACACACAAAGTCACACACCTGCAGCATTAACTCGCAGTCGTCCCGTCCGACGAAGATCATCTCCCGGGGCAGGCGGTGGCGCGTGCCAGAGCTGCTGACCAAGAACCATGATGTCACGCTCATGCTGGGATCGCTCTTCAAGGCTTCATCAGCATCCTAGGGAATAGAGGGATGACACAAAAGGGGCCAAAGACACCCAAACAGGGGTTATGTGAGATTCAGGAAGAGAATAGAGAGGGGGGGTTGATGCAAAGTCAATACCTGTTTACCTGAACAAAGCAAGGTGGAGATAGGTGAGGGGAAGCGATCATCACAGCTTAGATAAACCTCCAATTTAACCTCTATTTAACCTCTTGAACGTGCGGGGGTGTTGACACGAATCTCTTGATTTCAGCAACCACAACACCAAAAATACTGGATGTGTTGGAATGTGGGCCAGCTCATGACAACATCAACATACCCAGAGGTTCTCACTGGAACCTAAAGAGCCAGCAGACGCAATCCCCACTAGTTTTTGTTTTTTTTTCTCCCCCACTGTTTCTCCAAGAGTTTATAGTGGGGAAACCTGTTGGCAACCTGGGTGACAGCGAGCCGACAACCACTGACAACTCCCTTTAACGTCGGCTAAAAATAACACCGAGGAATTGTGAAGAAACGTCCCTTTTTAAGCCGAGTGGACATGTGCGGTGGCCTGAATGTCGTGTTTGGAGGTGGGGTTTGTCGTCTGTTGAGCTAACTTTCAGTCACCCTTCGGCCACACCGAACAACATTTCCCAGCGGCTGACTCCCGACAGAGACGTACCTTTAATCCCGTCTCGGTCTCACCCCGTACTGAAGCCAGTGTTTAACGTCCAGGGGCGGGAAAAACACAACCAACGAAAAAAATAAATAAATAAATAAAAAAGCAAAACAACAGCACAAATGGCTTAGCACCCGGGAATGCTAAGTGGAGCAGGTAGGCAGGTAGAGCGGCTACAGCCTCTCCTTCCTCCGGGAGTGACGACCGAAACTCGGCCGCTCCGCCGACCCGGTGACGTCGTCTGACAGGGCACTTCAAACGGGCGGCCGCTCAGAGCGGCTGCGCGAGCTCAGACCTCTCACTCGGGCCGCGGTCCCGGCGCTGCCACGACGGCGATTTTAAATGGCAGCGGACGTTCACGGGACGGGAAAAACACTCCATCTAACCCACCTCAAAGCGCATCTAAAAATAAGGTCTCAAAAAGCGCGTTTTTTAAGGTGTATGCAGGATCTTATAACACCGAGAACAAGGACGTTTTGAGCTCATCTGCCTTATGGACGATCTTTGGCTCGTGTCACGGCCAAATAGTAAAAACTTTTCACATTTATCACAACTCGTGGTTCATTTATCCACACCTCAGTAGGCAGCAGCTCCAGACCTGGTTTTCTCTATCAGAACACTTATTCTCATTCATAATAGAACTTGATATGTGAATAATAAAAACAAGTAAGCCGTCTTTTTGCGTGCACTTAATAGACGCTAGATGGCGCTCTCGTTCCGAGTGACATTGATCCTGACCCATTAAGACCAGTGAAACCAGATTCACAGTGGGGCATCTGCAGCCGCAATACTATCGCGAAGCATCATCAAACTACAACAGCAACATTGTTTCAATGCCTCACTTCTCATCTGATTCACTAAATTCTGTTGCTAAAGTAAATATAGTGTTAAAGCACGGATGCATGCATAGTTACATTTATCTCACGCAACGAATGCGCATAAAGCAACTAAGTCAACTGTGTGTTTGTTGTTTTTAGTTAAAATACTTTTTCAATCGTTTAAAATCTCTCTGCAAACAGATTTTTTTTTCCATCCACTCTGCAGCCCTCAGTGTTTACAAAGGGACGTGCAGGGAACAGGTTGAACCTGTTTCTTGGGCCCTTTCCCCTGTCACACCACAACAGCAACCCACAGGAGCAAAAAACTGTAAAATCACAACACTCAATCAACACCAGGCTAAGGAAGTGAGCACAATTACGACTTTACATCAGGCAAACTCAAGATAGAGTAGTGATTGACATTTAATATGTTAAAATCCAAAAGTTATGATAGAGAATAAAATGCAAATTCTGTCTTAAATGTACATCAGCAGGGGCGTTTGTGCAGAAGAGCAGAATGCTAGCTTGCAGGCCGTGTGACTGACATCTTCCCTGCACAGCACAACACTCCATCACCCCTGGGAGTCCCATGGCCAAGCTGCAGCGCCAGCCCAGCGGCATTGTGGGTAGTACAGCTGGAGTTAGGGAGAGAGATGGTTGTCAGGTGAGTCCCACTCCGGGCCAAAGCCTCGGTGTGGCACTGTGCTGCTGCGCACTGCAGCTGGCCAAAAGACAGACTGGGAGCCCTGGTTGTCAACATCTGCTCCAGAGACTGCACCATCTGCCCGAGGCCCAGCGGGGCACTGGAGGAGGAGGAGGAGGAGGAGGAGGAGGAGGAGGAGGGGGGCAGAACATCTCTCCCGTCTCTCCAAAACAATGCAATCAGAGGCAGGAAGCAACGGCATTTGCTGTGTTTTATCTGAGGTGTGTGTGATCATGTCAGGTTAAGATAAACCGAGTTCCTGCTCATCTGGTCTAATGGAAGAAAAGACGCACGTGAAAGTCAGGTCGGTACTTTTTATTCCTCCAGTTTTACGACATCATTTCTTTGCACTGATGCACAAACAAAATGAAGATTAAACCATGCACAGCAAAACAGTATGAATGCTTTGAATGGCAGAAGCGGAAGCAGAAGAACTGTGAACTGTATAGACCTATACTGCTGCACGGCTCTGTTGGACGTTGGCCTTCGGCAGACTGATTAGAAATTTGAGACTTTATTCACTTTTTCTCAGGCCCGACAAAGCTACAACATAACTGGAGACAGACATAAACAAACCGAAGGTGGCTGCAATAAAGAGCTCTGAAAACATCTTCAGGGAGGAAATGATGAAATTGCTGGCTCCCTTTGGAATTTTACTTTCATCCGCTGAATGCAAGCAATTTCTTTATTGTGCCAATACATTTATTTACAATAGCCACATACTTTTGAGCAGCCGAAAACTGATTTGCTGTGATCAAATATAATTTCACTCTTTCCACACGTCAGTGAAAACTTTGAAAAAGTCTCTATGCCCGTCTGTACTGTTGTTTCAAACCCACTGAATTTATGACAGCTCAAAAATATAACTAGACCTTTAACTTATGCAACGTAAGTATCTAACATAATATTCTTCTTGTAAATGAACCCTAGGAAAATCTAAATTGAGTGCAATAATTCAAAATAACAGTCCGCACAGCTTATTGTTAAGACATTTTATTTCATCAATTTGAAGGAAACAAGTAAAAACAGTGTACAAAGTTTATATTATTTGTTTACTAAAGCTGGTGTCCTCAGTCTCAGGAATACGAGAGGGCAGGTACAAAAAAAGGTTGAAATATAAAATAAAAAGTATAAAATGAATTTCCCTATTTTCAGAAGGTGAGAGCAAAGAGTGAGCGTGCATAGGAATAATTAAAAACTGGATTCAAGAATGGGACGAAAATAATTTTGCAAACAGCTGAAATGAAAAAAAAAAGATAATAACCAGTACATTCAATAAGGTATGATGCACTTTTCCAGAAATGATTATCCGTCATCTCAAAAATTCTGAAGCGCTTTTTTTTTTTTGGAAAACTTTTGAGTACACAGGAGTTTTAGTTCCTAAGAGTCTCGGTTTTTTCAAACAAGCAACTCTTATTTCATTTCTAACCACAACATTTGAATCTACATTGTAAAAACAAGCTAATTTAGTCTTTACCAACCATAAAGTACAAATAAAGAGACCAAATACAATCATTTTGGGGCTGCAAAGTGCATATCATTGGCACAGTAAAAGTCATTTTAATCAATGCTGGTCTCATATAAATAACTCAGAAGGTTGTGAAAGGACAGAATTCCCCTGAAGTAGCAAATCAAGGATGACCGTGTGCGATTTTGTGATCCCCAAAGCTATGTTTGCCTGCAAAGTATTCCTAAAGAAATGACCTCATTGAGGCAGCTGTGAATGCACTGGGTGGTGAACACCCAATACTGTACTGTACATGGAGGAAAAACCCGGAGGAGAGAACAGGTTCTGATGGGTCAGCGCCGGCTGGCCCATCTCAGACAGAAAGCGGGAGGTGTCTGCAGCCCAGCATCAAGAAAGGAAGGAAGGGGGGACTCTAAGCACTTACTTCAGGGGAGGAGGGGGATGGAGATTTCTGCTTCTATTGGTTCTTTCGGAACAGGAAACTGAGGGGTTTCTCTGCAGCTCTGATGTGCAAAGAGCTCCAAGGAATGAACAGCAGGCAGTTCTTTAACCTCGACGGGCGCTCGCTCTGCATTCCTCGCATCAGATTGTACAGCACAATCGACTCATCAGTCTCAGCGCGGTGTTGCGTGGCAATATAAGACAGTTTTGCGTGTGTCAGTTTGACATCTGGATGTTAGAAATGTGATCCTGTCCAGACGTTCCTTTTTTTTTTTTTTTTTTTTCTCAGTTGTGTGGGAGTCGGGCATGTCAGCATGCAGAAAAATGGACTTTATGTGAGACAGTACATTCACTTATTTTGACCCAAAAGATGTCCTGACGTCTAAATTTGATTTTTGTTTTCAGAAGTCAAAGAGAGGAAACCTCTATCATCCATCTAACAAACTTTGTTCAGCCTTTTTTCTTTCTTTCTTTTTTTTTGGTCCACAGTTTACCCTTTTCTAAATGAAATTCTTGACCGATATATGTTCTATATAAAAACACCCCCTTTCAAAATTAATATCAGTGGCCTCATTTGTGCATAACATATCTGCATTTCCAAAATCATTATGGTGTATGGATGCCTGCTCAGTATACAAGATAATAACCAGAAAATGCAGGGTTAGTGTTAACGCGCTCTGTGGTCAGTCTTCAAAGGGGCTCACAGAACAACCACAGTTATTTGTTTTTCTTCAGATTTCCTCCTTGGAAAACGCAACTTGCAGATTGTTAAATGGCAAATTCCACCAATGGCGTCTGCAGACGATGCTGGGAGACTTCTGAGAGTGCAGTCGGGTGGGGTGTGCGGGAGAGGGCGGGACCCGGGGAGCGGTCCGTTCAGGCCGTCCCACTGGCGGAGTAGGAGAACTGGGGGAAGTGGGGTCTCCGCTCACTGTCAAATGACTCCATACTATCATCTGAGCACAGGAGGACAGGGAGGTGAGATCACAGAGATGTCAGGTTTTATATCTTCTTATATATCTTCTACTTTGATATAACAAAAGAATGGTTTCGATGTTTCTTATAAGATTTCCTTAAATACTTTTGCTGCACTTTTTGCATCTTCACAATGACTAGATTACACTTGACACAAAGAGGGTATGACATAATATATTAATATGGACAGCTGTGCATACCTGCAGTCCCCATATTAATATATTATTCCGGAAATGAAATGAAACAAGGGTGTGTGCATCCATTTGATGCTACCTTGTCCGGGAGGTGTGATAGTGATGGTCTGTGCTGTGAACTCCTCATCAAAATATCGCGTGTCCGTCTCCGAGGTAACTTGGGGCTTAAACGGTGGGACCAGCTGTTGAAGCAGAGCACACAAGGAGACATATCAGTACCGTCCAACAGTTGCCCTCCTGATGACAATCTGCAAGGTTTCCTGGAAGGCATCATATACAGTAAAGCATCCAGCCTGAGGCCCGGGGTGCAGAAATGTATCTGAGCCGATGTCACTGCAGCTTAAACTCAGAATCAACAAAGGTTCCTCGCTTATCTCAACTTTCAATGATCAATCTTTACATACTTTGAGGAAAAGACTGTTTGGGGATACAAGTTGGTATCGACAGAGCGAGTGTTTCTGTATGGCTGAAAAAGAAAATTACACTTGCAATAACCTGCATTAATGGACGTAATACGCCGCATTTGTGCACAATGATTACATCTTTTCAAGCCAGGGGGCCCCCTAGGTACACTATTACAAATAAAAAAGGTGAACAATTCATAGTAATGTGCATGATTCATACATGTTAGCAGTTTTGAGACCGTATTTGACACCTTTCTCCTTATAAAGAAAATATCTAGTATATATAGAAACATTGTTTTAACAAGAAAAAAGAATGAAACAGAATTCATGAACCGACCTTCTTCTCATAAACATCTTTCCATTCAATTCCTGCAAAGAACTTGTGCTGCATGATCTCCTTGGCATCATCGGGCCCTCCTCCTAACCTAGAAGTTACAAAGACAACGCAATTCAAAGGTCACCTCTGAGGAAGTCCTTTTCATGTTCATTAAAGTCATCTGTATTTTTAAGTCAGCATAAGTGATAAGCTCAGATCCAGTAGTGGAGAGGAAGCGTCACCTCTGCATCGGGTCTTTCTTAAGAAGGCCAGAGAGGAGTGAGCGGGCCTCGGGGCCCAGTGTACGAGGGAAGCGGATGTCTTCCATGAGGATGAGCTCAAACAGCTTCTCGTGATCCTGGTTGTAAAAAGGCAGTCTTCCGCACATCATCTCATACATCACCACGCCCAGACCCCACCAGTCCACCGCACGGCCGTAGTCATTGTCTTCCAGCACCTTGGGCAGAAACAACAGTTGAAAACATGAAGACTGTGAATGCCGCTTGTTTTTTTTGTTTTTTTTTTATAATCTGGCAAAACAGGAATACTTAATAAGCTATGGTAGAGAATGGCCTCAAAGGGCTGCTAATAGAGCAGCTTTTCAGGCTCCACACACGAACCATTAACTCGTTCTCAGCCCAACTAAAATCACCTCCCAGTGCATCTTTTGGAGGCAGACCCAGCCAACACTGAGTCACGTCTCACATTAGGATAGTATTTCTCTGGAGTTCTGAATATTTAATCACCACAGTGCCTTCCACCCATACACAAACAAGCAGTGGAGGTGGGGCTTGTTTAAATAAGCAAATGTGTGGCAGCGCACACAGGCCAATCCTACAAACAAAGCACTCGAACCAATAACCGGTAATCAAAGGGAAGATAATATTTAGCTTTACTACTTCACAGTGGATGATAGTTTGGTGCTTTAGTGCTTTTAAAACAGAGCAACCTGTTGCATGACTAATGCGCTGCCGAGTTTCCCCACCGTCTCGGAGGACATGTACTGGATTTTACCTCGCCTAGCGGATGATGAAGGTGAAATCGAGACAATGAGAAACAGCCTGTTTTCTCAAGCATACCTCAAGCCGTGCCGGTTTAAAGCAACCCGTACCCAAAAACAGAACCTTAGATATAAGAGCGGGGATAGATTTATGACTTTTGATTAGATTACAAAGGTAAATACACAGAGAGGGTCCTGGAAAACAGATGGATGGATGTGTCCATAAAAGGAACAAAACCACGTGTATGCGGCCACGTGTGTCTGTGGGCATTCCGCCTGGTGCTGCTGTGAGTGGTGATCATCGAGGAGGGGGTTTGTGAGGGCAAGGGGAGTAACGTGAAGCCGGTGCGGGGCTTGGATTACTGGGCCGTCTCTATTTCCAGCGCTGCTGTCGTGTGATTCACACCGTGCGACAGCTGGGCCTGCAGCTGCCCCATATATGTAGAAGAGCACCACAGCTGTGAAGCTGCCAGGAGCGCAGGAGCCAAGCTCATCCCTCATATACGTAACCAGGGCTGCTCGGCCGCCTGCTTGGGCCGTATCCCCAATCTAATACTGTTACACTGCACCCAAAGGAGCGAAGTTATGGGCAGCAAAAAAAAAGGGAGCGGATAGAACACAAACACTTGCTGCTGCTCCGAACCCCCTTTTCCTCCCTTTACTGACAGATTTCTGCAGACACTGATCTCCTACGCTTGTGGATCCTGATCAGGTTTTTTTTTTTCTTTTCATTCGCCAATAAGGGTTTTCTTTTTTTCAAGTGATGAAAGTAAATTGGTCCCACTCCTTATATCAGAGAGAAACTGGCCAGGCCTCCCCCCCCCCCCTTTGCCCTGGGTGGAATATTCCCAGACGTTACAGCATTCCTGTGCGGCACACACAACAAGGTCATTGTTTACTGCAGAACAACCTGTAACACTGCCTGGCCCGCACTCCATAGAGACGCTTGCCAGTGACCCTGTTGCCGCGGTAACGCCCCCTGATGTCTCGGTGCTGCTGAGGCTGGATCTATCGTAGACTCTGGCCAAAGTTCACAGCACCGAGTTTAGGACGGACAGGTGGGGAAATCAAATATTTAATAAGAGTTTGCAGGAGAAAAGGAACTGTGTTGTTTGTTTTTTTTTCCATCCCCAAACCCAGTTGCAAAACAGGCCCTCGCCAGAGACGGGGGGTCTGAACTGGGCAGCTGAAAACAGCACCGGGGTTAGGTGAGCTCATGACGTTTCCAGCTATGCCAGGGTGAGGCGGGATGACCTAGGCAACAAAGGGCCTGTAGCGCCCCTGGTGCCACATAACAGCTGTAGCCAATGGGCTCTTTTTCCTCAGTGGCAGAAGGTCACGTTTCCTGGGTCTCTGCCAGCCAATCACCCCTTTTCCTCCCCCAGCTAGCAAATTCCAAATGGAAGCTAAAAACAACGATACGGCAACTGTGTCAACACGGACACCCTTCTCCCGGAAAACATTTTTACAGCAACAGGCGAGGGGCAAACACTCGACTCGCTGCCAACACGCACAATGCGGTATCAGGTTACCGAGCTCACTCCGACACTTGTCATACCTGCACGCAATGGGGAGTAGCCACACCCCTCTGCAGACTGCCCAGGGCACACAGCGCATTCATTAACTCTCAGACTTCAGCTGGAGATTAGAAAGGCATTTTGGGACAGCTGCCCTTTCCTCCACATGCTTCTCATCTGCTGATGTCCAACAACACACGCTGCATTTTTGTTTGGAATCCACCGCTGTCACATGTGAGAGGATTTGCACTCATTTTTGGCATCCACATGTTGTTTTTAGACCTAATTGAAAATATCTCAAGTTTCTCTTCCTTATTAGATAACACTGAAGCTAGGCCAAATATGTGGACATTTACATAAAAGGAAATCACAAGAAAATAAAAAAAAAACCAAAAAAAAACAAGGCTTAATTAGACCGACTCACAAAGTCTGACTTTGTGCTTTTTTTGTAAGAACGTGTCAGTGCCGACTGTTCAAATCGACCCCGTAAATGTAGGGTTACCTCAGGGGCCAAATACTCAGGTGTGCCGCAGAAAGTCTTCATGGTGGCTCCATCTTTGATCCCTTCCTTACACAAGCCAAAATCCGTGATCTTGATGTGCCCATCTTTGTCCAGCATGAGGTTTTCCAGCTGAAAGAGAAGAAGAGAATAAATTTGATGCTTTCCTATGTTTAAGCTAAGGAGGAACATTTCATTAAAGATGAAAAACGGCAGAAAATGAAAATAAATAAGTGTCAATTAGGCTGCTTCCTAAAAATCTGGGAATTCGTTTCTGGTCCTTCAAGAATGTGTGACGTCATAATTGCACCATGTGACACTGGAAATGTCTCATTTATAAGAATTTGATAGTTTTCTACAAGTCTGGGCGTCTTTAACTGAATACATCAAGCCATATTTTGTGATATGTAGCATCTTTTAGAGAGAGCGCATTATCGCTGGTTTTATTGTGTTATTATGATTCATGTTAAGTGCTCGATGAACAAAAATAATTCGACTTTGCCAGTTAGTTAAACGCCAATACTTTGCAAAATCAATGTTGGCAGAAGTGAAAGGTGCTGAGATATTCTATACTTTTGCATATTTTTGAGCAAAAGAGTCCATCAAATATTGGAGGCAGCTGAAGTTGCATGGCCTTTTAATATCAAAGTGTCCTCCCCCTCCCTGTTAAAGTCACCTGGCAGCTGTAGCTCACACGTGGTCAACACTAGCAGTCCAGAGTCAGCACATCCTCCAGTCCTGCTACCCTGGCATTTTCAGGAGAACTCTAGCAGACTGGAAGCCTGCCGTATAAACTCAAGGGAGAGAGTGGGGGGAGACGGAGAAGGCTGTGCTGACCTGACTGGCTTTATCAGCGGGTAATTTTATGGCTACAGATGCACACTCCGACGCAGACCCGGTCCAAAATGTCTGCAGCATCCACCTCTGAGCCAAACTGAAGGCTAGTGCATCTCTGCTTATCGGATATTAAAACCCTTACAGTTTGCTTTCAGATTATTGCCTTTTTTCCCTCAACACACAAGTAGGGCCAGCTTATACCACAGCCCCTGATAACTCAGCAGACATACAACAACAGAGGGTGGTAGTCTGGTGGTTATTTCTGTCAACCTGCAGTCGGTGCATGAACCCATCCTCCGTTCAGCTGAACTGTGGCCTAGAGACTGATCTGTGGGAGCCAGATCAATAAAGCCTTCACTGCTGCAACTGCTGTAGATGGAAGCAGACCCTATTTATAGCCTGCCAGTGTAGAAATAAAGAGGGAGGGAGGACAGAGAATGAGATCGAAAGGAACGGATGAAAGAGAACCGAGGACCCTTCTGCCAGTGTACCTTCAGATCACGATACACCACATTTCTTTCAGCATGCAGGTAGTCCAGAGCCGACACGATCTCTGCACCGTAGAACCTTGCCCGCTCCTCTGAGAACACCCGGTCCCTCGACAGATGGAAGAAAAGCTGAGAGGAAGCAGAAAGAAATGATTATTACATCAAGTGCACGTAAACGGTAAAAAGGTTTTCAGCTCAAGATAAGACAGATTGAACAGCAGCGGTTTACCTCTCCGCCGTTTGCATACTCCATGACAAAGCACAAGCGGTCATGTGTCTGGAAAGAGTATTTCAGTCCCTACAGAAAGAGAAGGCCCAAAGCAGAACTTTGTTATATTAATGGAATAATCAAGAGGAAGCTGGCATTTAAACATCTGATAACAGGGCGCATCAAAGGAATCCTGCAACTTAAGTGCTTCATGAGAAGATAATATACCAATAGTACTAGTCCATCATGTAAGCTGCATGATTTCACACAGACGGGAAAATATTCACTAAAAAAAGATTACTGTGGTAACATAAAACGGCTATTGTACAAAAACAGTTCCTGGAAACATTCCTGATAACGCCAATCTCCTCCAGATCTCCAAATTACAAGAAGGACTGGTTTAGATAGATGTACTGTGGAAGGGCTCCTTACCGTCAAGAATGGATGCTTTGAGTTCTGGAGCACTCTGTTCTCTGTGAGTGTGTGAGCCACTTCGTCCTTAAACCAAACAAAAGTGTTTGTGGATCTCTGACAATAGCCAATCATTTAGGCATCTATCGCCCTCTATCAGGATCTTTACGGGCCACTCACTTTTGCTACGATCACCTCCTTCTTTAGGATCTTCATGGCATAGTAGTGTCCCGTTGCCTTCTCCTTAACCAGGATAACTTTGCCAAAGGTGCCTTTTCCCAGGAGTTTGAGGTATTCAAAGTCGTGCATAGTCTGATGCGAGAAAAGAGAAAGAGGCATCTTGTTACAAACAGAAGCATTAACAAACTCATGCCCTAACTATCCGGGACACACAATCCCTCTGACAACAACACAGAGGCATGTATGGCACTGTTTCACCCACCACACAATTTCCAATCCTCTAATGGGTTGCCCTATGTGTGGTTGTATCTCAGTTAACCTCTGAACCTGGTGCTAAAGAGAATGTTGAAAATGGTTGTGTGGGGGACATCCAATCCTATGGCCTTAGACCTTTATGACATGACACGTGGGGGTGTTGAAACCTTCTGGATATGTTATCTTGTGCTAAGCCACCCACGGCTGATGTTGGGAAAGTAGAGAAAAGACAGAAGTGTTCTAAGTGCAAATCTGGCAGAGCGGGATCAATGTGAAGAAACGGGAAATAGCTGGGGTGCAAAGGGACAAAGCTTGACTTAGAACCCTTTGCCAAAGTTCCAACACTAAAAGAAGCAAAGTGTAAATGGTTCATACCACTTTGTGTCTGATTTTGGTCAGGCAGACCTCCATGTCCATGGGGTCTGGAGAGGAGTCCATCATCTCCTCCTCTTGCTTCTGCAAGCCTTCAGCCACTGCTTCGATGGCCTTTGTCCATTCTTCCCTGAGGGAGGCGCAGGCAGCAGAGAGAGATCACATCAATCACACAACTCTTTTCTTATCCAGAGGAAAGCAATTTTAAGTGGGAGTTTAGCCAGTGGACCTGTGGCACAAGTGCATCACAATTACGTATGAGAACCTCTCCATGTTGGCTCCTAAAATGTCACAATACTTTGCCTGCAGAGTAGAACTAACTCTAACATGTGGTAGAGTTGCACATATCTGTGTGTGTGTGTGTGTGTGTGTGTGTGCGTGTGTGCGTGCGTGCGTGCGTGCGTGCGTGCGTGCGTGCGAGCATCTCTCTTGCCTCTCCTCGGGGGTCTCCACGTGGAAGGTGCGCTCGATGACAGTGGTCCACTGCAGGCAGCGGATGATGAATGTGTTGGGCTTGGGTCGTTCTGTCTTCATCAGCTGGCATTCTGACCACAGCCAGGGAGAAAGAGACGGAAACAGTGAGAAGGGTTGTGCGTAGGGTAGCGGAGGAAAGAGAAAGACCCACACTTGCAGTCATTTATCTTTATTGCCACCATAACAGACGCTGTTGGAAAAAGCAGGTGCTCTTGGAAACCAGAAAACTTTTAACAACTGTAGTAATCACATTATTTCTTCATGAAGCCTCTATTTTATTATTTTACAATTATTTTAATGCAACAAAAAAGCCCCTCTACTGTAAACTCAAGGCATGCCGAACCTTAATTAACTGGTGCTTTTAATTTGCTAATCAGACTTTTTTAAAAGAAAAAAAATCAACGCCAGCTCCAGTGTTTCTCAAAGTTCAGTTTTGCAAAAAAGTGTCATAAGCAGTTTAAAAACCAATTACTCACAACAGTTTAATAAGTGAGTTTAGAATGCAGAAATTTCCATCTGCACCTCCTTTGCATTAACATCTGTTTCCCAAATGAAACATATCAGCAAATGTCAGAACATGACACGAAATAGCCCCTGTCTGATAGATGGAGGAGAGGCGAGTGGACCACCACTGAGATCCAACATGGCTCCATCACAGTGAATCTGTAATCCAGCTGCAGCCGCCCCATCAGCAGTGACGTGCCATGTGTCCTCGGCGACGGGGTCGCAGTGGTGGCAAAAGCCAGCGCTGATGGAGGCAGAGCCTTGGAGCAAAGCGCAGATAAATACTCAAAATCAGGCAGCTAATAGCCGCGATAACTCAAGAGTGTCAGAGAGAAAACATTTTGTTAAACTAACAGTGTGCTGTCTAATTGCTGTGCTCAGTCATCTGCACAGCTTATCACAGCAACTTTCAGGATGTGGAGACAGAGTTGGCTGAGCTGCTCTGGGCAGCCTTTTGTTGTTGTTTTTGTGGGATAGAAAAAGGTTTTAGGAAGGACGCATACAGAGAAGAGGGATGGCTTTTAATTGATTAACACGGGAGCCAAATCTAGTGCACGGTAAAACCTACACCGAACATGATCGCGTTACAGTCAAGGCAGGAAAGTATCTGATTGAAAACAAGTGAGACCGAGAATGCAACGGGTGCTCTGGAGCAGATACTCACGTGCGACAGAGAAGTTATTTAAGGGGGTTTCCAGCTGGTCAACATCTTGTGGCCTCTCTTTGTAGCCGATGAAGGTACCATCACTCTTCAGAAGAAAATACCGTGCCCTCCAGGTCTTGATATATTCTCCTAGTGAAGGGGGGAAAAAAATGAAAAGGGACCCGTCTGTTAGAGCAGATGATAGGAATGATTAGCATTTTCCAATGATTTCATGGTTTCAGCCATTGAGACATTTTCATCTGAAGGGTTTTTTTTTTTTTCTGTTCCGCTCTAATGCCTTCAGCCGCAACACCCTTGCTTCTATCTAATTACTATTCTACTCGATGACACGCCATAAAATGACCATCTTGTCACTGTCTTTCCTTTAAAGTAAGCCAGCTGCAGGACAAATGGTGTTTTTAGTAGAAGTCAGGACCCTTTCCACAGACCATATGTGCCATTTCAAACAGCCAACTGCCAATGAAGATTTTAGGGAAGATTTATATTGCCGACCAATGTATTACGTTTTCCACTCATGAACTGGAAATTAAGGAAAAATGTAACTAATTTTGACTGGAGAAGAACTTTCTAAGACCTGAACAGACTGGCATGTGGGGTAAAATTGGGGAATTTTACATGTGGTAATGGCAAAACTTCCCCCTATTGTCACTTCATGCTTGAATGCCTCTATTTAAATTTTAATCTTTCCAGCATTTCAATTTTCTAGACAACACCATAACTCCGTGCCATGTGTCAATCTGATTCACTTAGACACACTCGTGTCACACAACTGAATCTCTCGTTGACAGACTAAACTCAATTTATTTTGGCGATGCTTCAGGAAATGTTGTGCCAGATGTTGGACAGACGGGAGGAAAAAAAAATGCTTACATACCATAGCAGAGGCAGACAGTGGAGATGGACGTGAATATTTATACAGGAAAAGTGTAATTTATTTTTAATTACGGAGCTGCGTATTAACCCCATGCAGCGCTGCAGCAAGCTGGCCTTAATTGCACCATTTCCTACCAAAACAGAAACGCGAGGCGCGCGAAAGAAAGGGCGTCTGTCAGCGCAGAAGAGGAGGCGGAAGATTATCACTTTGACCTTCTGCTACTGTGTCACAAACACAGTCCTGACTGATGAAACAGGCAACAAACAAAAGACAAGTGGGACTGCAGCTAGTATTGTCCTGTCTCCTTTTCCGCCACTTGGCTCATCATTGGTCTTCAAGTTTCACCATTCTGACGTCTCATGAATTCACTCTTTCGGCCTTGTTTTTTCCCTCTACTAAGATAGCAGATGGGTGGAAATTTTTAGAAAGTCATTTCAGTCAACCGTCTTAAGCCAAGTCTAAAAACCACCTGAAATACTGTGATCTTGGTTGTCACCGTGCGGCACATGTCGAGTATGTTATGAGCCTTTTCTTCTGGTTTTCTGTTGCGTTTTTTCTGAAAACATCGTTTGCAAATTGGCCTGACACGTACTTTCCTAATTGAAATGCACACCAGCCGAAAAGCCAGTTCCCTCGTGCCTGTTTTAATGTAACAAATAGCTGCCATGACTCATTTGTCTGTTTTTAAACTACGCGACTCAGTGATCAACTTCCACATCAGTCTCCTGCGCATGCACGCCGGTGTATATACCTCGGGCCCCTCGAGAGCAGCAGACATCCTTACTTCAGCAGAAAAACACAAGTTACATGTTATTCAAGAGTACATGCAGCTGCAGAGGTTTTGAGCGGGTTAAATTAAGTCACTGTTCAACACAAAGGAAAAATCTCCCGAGTCCTTGTTTGCTCGCTTCTCAGCTGGGCCTCAGCTGGTGCCTCATTGTGTGTCAGGGCCTGGCGGGCCTCCTTCCCATTAGGGGGCGCCCGCTGGCCTCAGGAGCAGAAGGACTCCGCACACCTGCACCGCATCGGGTAATCACCCAGTCCTTGTTAGGGTCGTCACCGACAGCTGGGGTGGTCGGATCGTCTTCCTGCGCCCAGTGGACCCCCGGTGGGCTGACCTCCCGTTGCCTGGTACCCCGACTGGTTTTGTGAACTTCCTTTGAACGGACAGTCGTCCCGCCGGCCCGTATCCCGGACTTGGACCCGCGGTGACGTATCGGTGGTGTCATTGTCTCCTCGGGTTCCGAGTGTTTTTTGTTGGTCCACGACCCTGCTAGTTTCCTCTTTTTATTCGGAGCGTTTTTTGTTCGGTCTGTTTAGACCCTGTTTTGATTCCTCCGTTTGCCGGAGCGTTTGCTGTGCTTGAGTTCGTAATAAACGTGTTCACCCTCGTTACCCTGTGTCTGCGTCTGGGTCCTCGAACCGAACCTAACAGAACGATCCGACCCAGATGGACCCGGCAGACACACGGAGCCGCTGCTCGAGTGAGGGGGCGGCTGTCGCGCGCCACAGTCCATCCAGATCGCGCACGACAGCATCGCCTCGGTCGCTCGCTCCCTAGACGCGCTGTTACAGCGCCTGGGCCAGTCCGCCGCGTTGCGCGACCACAGCGCCCCGAGTGGGGGGGGACTGCCCGCCGCGGCCTCTGCCTGCGACCCCGAACCTTTCGACGGTGACCTCAGCAAGTGCCGGGGGTTCATTCTCCAATGTCGCCTCGTGTTCGCCCAGCGGGCCCGTTTTTTCCCCTCGGACAGTTCCCGGATTTGTTATATTCTAGGTTTACTACGAGGGCGAGCGCTGGCCTGGATTCAGGCAGACGTGGGTCTCGACGCCCTTTCATTGGACGAGTTCCTCGCTCGTTTCGAGCAGATCTTTGACCGCCCAGACTACGCGGGTTGCGCCGGCAATCGTCTGTGCTTGCTCCGCCAGGGAAAGCGTTCCGTAGCCGATTACGCGGTAGAATTCGGTACCTTGGCCGCTGAGAGCAGTTGGAACGACCCGGAGCTCCTGTGTGTGTGTTCCGCCGGGGCCTAAACGATGCGGTCCGTGACGCGCTGGTCACCGGAGCACGGCCCCGAGACCTGTCGGAGATGATCGACCGGGCCATCGAGCTGGACAATTACCAGCGAGAGCGGCAACGGGAGCGGGTTCGCGCCTCTCCTCCACGACCTCGTTTTTTCCCTCGCGGCGAGCAACCCTCCATGCCATTGGCCGGTCCAGGTTCCAGGGGTGAGGCACCCATGCAGCTTGGGGGCACGCGCCTGTCTGCCGCTGAGCGCCGCCGTCGCAGGGTCTCCGACTCTTGTCTCTACTGCAGCCAGACGGGCCACTTCATCGCCTCCTGCCCGCTGCGCCCAAAAGACCGGGCTCGCCAGCAGGAGTAGGCGTGCTGGCGAGCGGAACTCCAGCCTATCGAGGATCATCGAGCCTCATCCTGCAGGGAGTCCTCCTGTGGGGGGATTCCTCGCTTCCGGTCCCGCTGATGGTGGATTCGGGGCCCGATGACTCATTCATCGACGAGTCCCTGGCGAGAGAAGCGGGACTGCCCCTTGTGGAACTCTCTGAACCCCGCATGGTCCGGGATCTCGATGGTCGCCTCCTCGCACGCTCTACGCACCGGACTGCGTCACTTGGCCTCCTCGCCTCAGGTAACCATAGGGAACAGATACAACTGTTTTTAATCCCGTCTTCTGCTGCTCCGGTGGTCCTGGGTTCTCCCTGGTTGGCCACCCACAATCCACAGATCGACTGGACTAGGGGCGCAGTCACCGGATGGAGTGTGGCGTGCCACTCTCGCTGCTTGCGGTCGGCTCTTCCACCGACTCAAGCAGCCTCCACCACCTCCCCCGTGGCGGTGGACCTTACCCGGGTCCCGCAGGTTTACCATGACTTGGGGGAGGTTTTCAGCGAGCCCTCTCCCTTCCTCCACACCGCCCGTATGACTGTGCGATCGATCTGCGCCCGGGTGCCCCGCTCCCATCCAGCCGGCTCTACCACCTCTCCAGGCCAGAACACGAGGCCATGGAGAGCTACATCGGGGAATCACTGGCCTCCGGGTTGATTGTACCATCCTCATCCCCGGTGGGAGCAGGATTCTTCTTCGTTAAGAAGAAGGATGGGTCCCTTCGGCCATGCATTGACTTTCGCGGCCTCAATCAGATCACGGTACGGAACAGGTACCCACTCCCGCTTCTCGATGCCGCTTTCGCCCCACTGGAGAAGGCCAGGATCTTCACCAAACTCGACCTCCGAAATGCTTATCACCTCGTCCGGATCCGTACGGGGACGAGTGGAAGACGGCCTTCAAAACCCCGATCGGACATTTTGAATATAAGGTAATGCCTTTTGGTGTCACTAATGCCCCCGCAGTGTTCCAAGCGCTAGTTAATGATGTGCTCCGCGACATGCTGAACAAGTTCCTCTTTGTGTACCTTGATGATATCCTGATTTTCTCAGAGACAGAGGAGGAACATATCCAGCATGTTCGCTTGGTTCTGAAATGGCTGCTTGAGAACAGTTTGTTTGTGAAGCTGGAAAAGAGTGAGTTCCACGTCTCCTCCGTATCCTTCCTGGGGTTTATCATCCAGCAGGGCAAGCTACTGCCGGATCCGAGCAAGATTGGGGCTGTGGCCGAGTGGCCAACCCCGGTCTGCAGGAAACATCTGCAGCAGTTTCTCGGATTTGCTAACTTTTATCGGCGGTTCGTGAGGGACTACAGCAGAGTGGCGGAGCCCCTGACGAGACTTACCTCTACCCTCCGCCCCTTTTCCTGGACCACGGAGGCCGAGGGGGCCTTCACACGGTTGAAGGGACTGTTTACATCGGCACCTATCCTTTCCCACCCAGATCCCGCCCGACAGTTCGTGGTGGTCGTCGCCTTGGACACTGGGGTAGGGGCCGTCCTGTCGCAGCGGAGCGCCGAGGATGGCAAGCTGCACCCCTGCGCCTTCTTTAGCCGGCGCCTGTCTCCCGCGGAGCGGAACTATGATGTGGGGAACCGGGAGCTCCTGGCATTGGTTCTGGCTCTACAGGAGTGGCGCCACTGGCTGGAGGGGGCGGCCAAGCCGTTTGTAGTGTGGACTGACCACAAGAACCTGGCCTACCTCCGGGGGGCCAAACGCCTCAACTCCCGGCAGGCTAGATGGTCCCTTTTCCTCGGTCGCTTCTCATTTTCCCTTACCTACCGTCCAGGATCTAGGAATGGCAAGCCGGACGTCTTGTCCCGCCAGTTTTCGGCCGAACCCGCTGCCCGAGACCCCGACCCGATCCTCCCGCCAGCCTGCATCTTCGGGGCGGCTACGTGGCAAGTTGAGGAACGCGTGCAGGAGGCCCTGCGGTCAGCAGGGGATCCCGGTGGGGCCCCCCCCCAACACGCTGTTCGTTCCCGAGGCCGCACGCTCCGAGGTACTTCAGTGGGCACATTCGTCCCGATTAGCTTGCCACCCTGGGGTTAATCGCACGCTCCACCTCCTACGGCAACGCTTTTGGTGGCCCTCCCTGGTTGACGACACGAGGAGGTTTGTGGCGGCCTGCCCGACCTGCGCCCGAGGGAAGACCTCCCACCAGGCCCCGCGGGGTCTGTTCCACCCTCTGTCCATACCACGGCGCCCGTGGTCCCACATCACAGTGGACTTCGTCACAGGTCTTCCCCCTCCGACGGTAACACCGTGGTGCTCATCATCGTGGACCGCTTCTCCCGGTCCGTCCACTACGTTCCACTCCAGAAGCTGCCGTCAGCCGCCGAAACAGGGACCCTCCTCCTCCAGCACGTCTTTCGGCTCCATGGTTTCCCCAGGGACATAGTCTCGGACCGGGGTCCTCAGTTCACCTCCAGGGTGTGGAGGTGCTTCTGCAGGGCTCTGGGAGCATCTACGAGCCTGTCCTCGGGATACCACCCACAGTCGAATGGCCAGACCGAACGCATGAATCAGTCGCTGGGAAATGCGCTCCGGTGTGTGGCGGTTCGGCACCCCTCCTCCTGGAGCTCGTTTCTACCTTGGGTGGAGTACGCCCAGAACTCCCTGGCTTCAGCAGCCACCGGCGTCTCCCCCTTCATGGCGGCGATGGGCTACCAACCCCCCCCTCTTCGACTACCAGGAGAGGGAGGCTGCGGTCCCGTCAGTCCGGGCCCACCTTCGCCGCTGCCGGAGGGTCTGGCAGCAGGTACGTGCGACTCTCATTAATTCTGGTCTCCGTTCCCAACAGCAGGCAAACCGGCGGAGGAGCCCGGCCCCCCGGTTCCGTCCAGGACAGCGGGTCTGGTTGTCCTTGAAGGACCTCCCCTTGAGGGTGGAGAGCCGGAAGTTGGCGCCACGGTTCGTGGGTCCCTTCGAGGTCGATCAGATGGTCAACCCGGCGGCGGTATGACTGCGACTTCCAGTCTCGCTGAAGGTCCACCCCACGTTCCACATGTCCCTGGTCAAGCCGGTGGTGGAATCAAACCTGTCCCCCCCGGCCGACGACCCACCCCCGGTCCGCTTGATAGAGGGGGCGCCAGCTTACACGGTCCGGAGGATCATGGATGTCCGCCGAAGAGGCCGCGGGTTCCAATACCTCGTCGACTGGGAGGGGTACGGTCCGGAGGAGCGGTCATGGGTCCCTGGTCGCCAGATCCTGGACAAGGACCTTCTCAGAGCGTTTCACCGTGACCATCCCGACAGGCCCGGTGGGGCGCCATTGAGGGGGAGGTGATGTCAGGGCCTGGCGGACCTCCTTCCCATTAGGGGGCGCCCGCTGGCCTCAGGAGCAGAAGGACTCCGCACACCTGCACCGCATCGGGTAATCACCCAGTCCTTGTTAGGGTCGTCATGACAGCTGGGGTGGTCGGATCGTCTTCCTGCGCCCAGTGGACCCCCGGTGGGCTGACCTCCCGTTGCCTGGTACCCCAACTGGTTTTGAACTTCCTTTGAACGGACAGTTGTCCCGCCGGCCCATATCCCGGACTTGGACCCGCAGTGAGCGTTTTTTGTTCGGTCTGTTTAGACCCTGTTTTGATTCCTCCGTTTGCCGGAGCATTTGCTGTGCTTGAGTTCGTAATAAACGTGTTCACCCTCGTTACCCTGTGTCTGCGTCTGGGTCCTCGAACCTAACGTAACATTGTCGTGCCACCCAACGGTGAGGACGGTCGGAGCACAACACACAGACGGCGTAATAAGCATCTACCTGACACTACGAGGCAGACGCAGACACAACATGCACACTTATCTCATCCACGCAGGTTTAGAACGTTTTGCTTGGTGGCGAGAACGCAGCAAAACACATTTACCCGCGATAGCGCTCTGTAACCGGGGAGAGGTGGCGTGTTTATGCGCGCCCGTGTGTTTGCTTGTGCGTAAATATACATGCGCGTATGCCGCCTTGTAGGTAGTGACAGGTATTTGCGTGATGTTGCTCGCAACAGCGGTCCTCCCTGGAGAAGCTCGAGGCTTTTCCTGCCAGCCGCACGACACCTACCAGAAGGAGCTTGGGTGGTCGTGTGTGACGCGGCAGCCGAGGAGTCTGACGCTATCCCACAGCGAAAGAGCCTCGGTCACATGGATGCAAGCTATCACAAAAGCTGCTCTGAAGCCCTCGGTTTCTAGACTTTGTTGCAAACCAGCGTGAAAGTTGCTTGACTGCGGACAGTGTGACGCTCTCCAGTTCATCATGGATTAAAAAAAAAATGAAAAAAGAAAAAAGTGGCAAATGCCTCACAACTGCTACCGTTGCCTTAATACTGAACAGCAAATAAAAGACTGATTCCAAAATAGATACAACACTACAAAAGCAAATGTTATCAGTTCTGGGAAATCTAGACAAGTTTGACAAAAGGATGTGACACCAGACATGAAGCTACCCCACATCCGAAAAACACATCCTTACTTTAGTGCATGGTCTTTCAAGACAGGGGGAGACACTGCAATTTCCCCCCCATCTGTGACCACAGACCTGATCACATGACAAGAGTGGAAGCAGCGATATCCGGTCTGTGTGTCTCTTTATGTCGAGAAAAACACACAGACCCCGAATAGTCTGCACTCTGAGCACAACCAACAAAGATGACCCTTGTCTGCTTCCTATTTAAACCCATTTCCTCTTCTTTCGCCTTTATTGAGTTCTACTTTTCACACTGGCCTTTTTTAAAAAGAACAAACACGATCAGAAAGTGAAACTCACAGCTGTATGCTTGTAAGTGTTGACTCAAATGTAGAAAACAGCAATGTCAAAACAAGTGCCAAAACCCCACAAGAATATCCTGTGTACATGAGCAGTGCAGACTTCTGACAAAGGACAATGGGCCTTACAACAATACAGAAGAGAATTCTGCTTTTAAGTCAGTTCATCTTTGCTGACGCTAACTCCACTCTTTTGATGTCAAAATGTTCCCAAAATCCAGGAAACAGGCTCGCAAACACACTGACCGCAACCTACATCTGATAGAAGCTCCTTCAGCTTCACGTCAGCCCGCTGCTGCAACACAGGCGTGTGTGTTTCTGACGGAGAAGCCGCGTCCTGGAATGAAAGCCGCTCCAGTAAAAGTCGAACGTGACGGCAAACATGTGGCCGAACTCCGCCAACTTCGAGGGAGAAGACCAAAGAATAGGAAGACTGATTTGACGCCGGATGAGAAATTGGAAAACAACAGGGGATGAGAAAGGCTCAGTGTGCTAAGTGCTGTGCAGGATGGAGTGCTAGTGAGATAGATCGCTGCATATGCTCCCTGCATATGTAGAACTGTCAGTGGGAGGGGGGCCTGAGCACAAGCAGGGTGTGTATGAGCCATGCATGCGGCGTGTGCATGGGAAGAGCTGTCAGGGCCTGATAGAGTGTCTTTACATGACAAGCAGCTGCTGAGGTCTGGGATGCACGCTGGGTAAAGTGGAAAATAATGAACGGAGAACCGCTGCCAAACACAACAGAATTCATCTTTATTTGCCAACTGCTGCATGTCTGTAAGTGTGTGTGTGTGTGTGTGTGTGTGTGTGTGTGTGTGTGTGTGTGTGTGTGTGTGTGTGTTGCAGCCACGCCCTCTGTAACACTAACACACAAACACACACACACACTGGGCACTGGGGGACAGGACAGGTTCAGCTGCAGCTGGATACGAAAGCGTCCCCTATTGTTGTGTCTGATTACGAGCAGGTGAAACGAAGAATGGATACTGAATGTTTTGGCAAAAATGGGTGCTTCACTGTGGTTTAATAATAAAATTTAAAACTTAATCCATTTTTGTGAAGAGACGTCACAGGGTCCTTCGACTAACAATAGAATAAAACTTTATATTTTCCAGGTTGACTGAGGCCAGCTGCGGGTCAATGTGGCCCGAGTGGATTTAACCTCAGGGCCCGATGGGCTCACCGAGAAGGCGGATGAATAAAAGCAAAAATGTGAATACCTTTCAAGGACAGAGAAAGTGAGAGAGTGACAGAAAATATGTCCATTCTTGTTGGACCACCTTGTCCTTGTCCGTGTTTACATGACAGAAAAAGTGGTGTTGAGGTCCCAGCTGCTGTTTCCTGTCTTTCAATAAGACCCATCATACAGAATTCATTGTAGGCCACAAAAGGAGCTGTGAATATGTCCAAACAAGGTGTACAAAGACATCAGCTGCCATTACCTCAGTCGCTCTTTTCTTTCGAGTCGTTTTTCTTTTATATTCGATACTCATTTAGAGAGCGTTCGTCTGACGTTAAATTACCTATAATCATAAAATCAAATAAGATGTGACTGAAAGTTTAAAGAGGCACGCAGTGCACAGTGGCCGGAACCAAGATGGGGTCAGATAAATGCACCTCTCAGTGTTTAGCACCCAGCGGTGGGACTTCCTGAGGGCACTGCTGCTGGGTTTTGTCCCAATCTGGCCATTCATAGCTGGGTGTTAAGAGGAAGGGAGCCAGTGGTAACTGCATGAACTGTGCATGTGTCTGAGTGGTGAGAATCGGATGAGAAGGGGAGTGGGGGGGTTAGGCGGAGGTTGAGGATTAGGGAATTAGAACTCCAAAGCGAGGGAGAGATGGGGAGGGGGACGTGTCTTTTGTTGGTTTTTTCCTCAGCCGCCCCCGCCATCCCTTCGCCCTTTTCTGCTGGGGTTCTGCGTGTAGGCTGCAGCTGCAGCCTGCCACCCTGTGCCCTGCATCTTAATGAGCCCCGGCCTGCCCACTCCAGAGGAGAGGGGGTTCCTTGATGCAGAGGTCTCCACAGAGTCCCAACACCCACAAACTACAGCCTCTGCAACATCCCCTTCTTTGAGCAGAGGAGCTCCTCACGGGAACCACTCTAAACCACAGCTCAGTGGATAATTCTGGTCACTGCAAATTCAATTTCTTATAGCTACTATATAAGTTGCTTCAAAACTGTGTTAAACAGGATGTTTATAACAAGTAATTGCCATAGCAACCACCAAGACAGAGCATAAAGAAGATAAGAAACACCAGGGTTGGATGAATTGCAGGTTTCTTGCTCTCCATTGGGCATGCCTCGTAGCTTTCATTGAACAGAGGTGATAATTCTTCATCCACTTTCATAGTTTGGATGACACAAGGAACTGTCCGTCTCCATTATATTCTCTTTGATTCTATGTCTTCCTGACACCCCTGGTCTGTAACACTCTTTTACTTGCCCTTTTCTGCTCCATGCAGCTGGATGGGGGGGGATCAATTGCCAGGGCTTTGGCAGCAGCACCAACAGGTTATGGAAAAGAGCTGAACTGGTCTCCCCTCACTCTGCCTGTGTTACTGTGGCTGATGCTACTACCCCAACAGGAAAAAAGCACGGGGTTGGAGGGGGGTGCAATGGAGACTGCCCCTCTTTCTCACGCTTGTAAGAAAGCCCTCACTTCTTCGTGGTGAGTGGCACCTGCTGATTACCATAGAGGCACTGTGGGAAGTTCCCCCTTCCACACTGGGGCAGCGATTTGCCCCCATCCCTCAATAATTAAGCAGCCAATGGATTAGTTAACTGGTTTAATCCACAGTAAGCAAACAAATAAACAAATGTTTGGATAATATTCACTCACTATTTGGATAGGATTGCTTCATAGCATTAATGCATATAAATACAAAATATAGAATAAAATATATATCATAAAAAATAATTTCAATAGATGCTCAGAAACAAAACAGACCAAAAGTTGGACAAATAAAAGGATGCCTTTGGCTGACAAACAATGAGAATGAATAGAAAAAAGTAATAGGAGAGAAGTAGGGAGAGAAAGAGAGCTTTGCTGAGCACCACAGTTGTGGCGAGCAGGCGGACTCTGCACAGCAAAGTAAGCACACAGCGGGTTTTCCAGAGCGGAGGCGAGCACTGGAGATGCATCAGCCTCCTGGTCCCCACCACCAGTCCTGCTGACAGATGCACCCAAGTAATTTACTTCTCTCCACCACATTTAACAGGAAGACTGCTTCCCATTACCCAGGGCAGGGGGTCTGCTGGTTTCCTGGTGTGACACCCTCTGCTTCTGGACGCTGCCCACAGGGGCTTTATTCCCAGGTGTGCCTCCCACTTTAACGTCCAGCGCTGTGAACAATTGGGTAGTTTGAAAAGTTCACTGAAAATCATTACTGAAAACAGTTTTTTTAAGAAAATGTATGGATTTTAAATCTAAAATGAAATCAGTACAAATGCTAAAACTCTAACCACTCATGCTCCTCCAATTATTACTGAGATAAGTGGTGGTAAGTTTAGGGAAACTGGAAGAATAACAATAAATTCCACAGTTTATATAGTTTTCCTTCCATAAGACTCTTACTACACATTTGTGTGCATGATTCGTATTAAAGTCTTCCTGTGGAAAAGCAGGTCTTGACGTCACATGGTTCTGTTCTTTTTTTTTTTTTTTTCAGAAAAAAAGATTTTAGCATTAAACCGGAAAATGAGCAAATAGGACTCAAAGATTCTGTTTGTGTGCACTGCAGCGATTATGCACAGCAATGATATTTAGACGTGGAGGAGCCTGGGTGAGTCTAGCCACAGAGCTGGAAGAAAGTCAAAGGCCTGAAGACCTGAGGCCATCAGCACTGCAGCGTCATGGGACACTTTTAATGAGATGGTCTGCTCTGCTTGACAGGATACACAACTTACCCAAACTGGGTTATTAATACAGTGTTGAAACATATAAACATTGGGAAAATACTGGTGGAATTACTGGAGGTGTTTCTGCCAGATGCGCAAATATATTCAAATAAAAAACAATTTTCTGCATCACTGACTGCTGTGTCTGGGATTTCATATCACTAGTGCATGCCTCCCCCTCCCCCAACCTCTGCCCCAGTCTCATGCACTTTAACTGGACCACCAACAAGGTTTCACTTGGAGCAGCAGCTCGAATCTCCCGGCCACATGACCAGCGAAGGAGCCAATCAGCTGATGAGCTCCAAACCAAACCATGAGAGGGTCTCTGTGGCATGTTGCACATAACATCCATTCACTCTCCTGAGGTTGCCTGGGTCACTGAGCAATGTTCTGGGAACATCACAAAGATGCTGCTCGACTTCTGTCTCTCCTCTTCCCCTCTCTCGCCGACTATCCCTTCATCCGTCCCTCTCGATCGCAACTCGCGCACCCTCTGTCGTCGTCGCCCTCGCCTCACCCTCCCCACCCCCGCGTGTGTCCGAGCCAGCTGAGCGTGCTACACGAACCCAACAGTTGTTGCGGAGTTCGTTAGCCTAACGAAGGGGCCGGCTCTTTATACTTGTCAGAGAGCAAATGATTCAAACAAACAAGGGCCGTGAAGGAGGGGAGGACAAGCCGGGCGCTGTTCTGTCGAGCTTCACTGGGTTCTTGGCCGCAGCACTTCCCTGGAAACTCAGGAACCCACAATCTGCCTCTTTGATGTCTGACGACGCTTTGGTTTTGATGGAAACTTTTGAAAAACATACTTAGAAAAAGAAATAACATACTGCCCCGGCCCTGCGGCCACTAGAGGCCGTAGACACGTTCAAAGTGTGCGGGTGCACTGAATGAGGGTTTTAAAAGGGGAAATGTAATCTGCGTAATATAATCAAAACAATAAAGTTATGGAGTTTTCATAACCCTGTACATATGACGCAGTTGGTACGATTCAGTTCTTGAGGGCGCTGGATGACGTCCCGCTGACAGCGTAACCTCTGAATAAATGTGCTTCGCACCGTCCACATACTCGCGTTTTTTCCTTTTCCAAACCCGCCCCTCCAAAACAGACCGCCGAGATAACGGGCCCAGCAACGCTGCTCAGGCAGCGGCTGCAGGCCAGACGCAGCGCTGGAGCTTAAAGTCTGAAGGTGTGTCCTTCGGAATGAGATCATTTCACTGAGCGAGGCCGTCTGGAACAAACGCACAGAGCGCTCCATAGAAGAAGGGCTGGAGTCCTAATGACAGATTAGCTCAGCTGGAGGGTTTAGAGGCAGCGCTCCCTCCGCTTCCGGCAGCTTCCATAAAGTTTACAAATGCATGCAGAACGTGACTAATCAGGCAGGAATCAGATAGAGTGTCTGTCACTGCCATGAAATCATTTCCTCCTGTTAAATGACATATAAAAGGACATTAAGATGGAAATAAAAGTCAACTTTTGGCCATATTTCCAATTCTCTGTTTTGACAGTTGGGTGTTATTTACAGACATGTCATACACACACACACACACACACACACACACTCAGACACATATGGGGAACTCTCTTTTGTAAAACATCAAATTGGTGTTTTGAGTGTACACATGGGAGTAATGAGCACACTTAGAAGTGCCATAAGCCATTTATTATTACGCCCACATGTAGATGTGAGTCACTTGGGTGGCGCCAGCACACAAACAAACTCAACTCAAGGAGCGGCGCGGGACGATAACGGCCGAGCGGGGGGCTACCTGAGTGCGCTGGCGGACACGGAGCCGGGACCACGGCGGAGTCACCTTCCGTGCCGCGGCTCCGGGGCAAAGACCGCCTGACAGTGACGTGACACCGAAAGCCTTCCTGTCGCGGAGGCAGGTGGACGCCTTCCAATCAAAACACAGAAACCCTGGGTGACAACTCGCAGGGCACAGCTGCTGCAACGGCATGCCAACTCACTATTCCTCAACAGTGCTGTTTTCTCTACTAGTCACTATTTGACTACTCTGACAGTTACATTTTACACCATCCTCTTATCAGCACTTCCGTTGTATTTGGAAAAATGGACCCGTGCCAGTTGGGGGGACACAATGTACACAAAGGGAAATAAAGACGACATAAACCAGAGATAACAACAAGGTCACAGATAGAGACTCTGAATGAAGTTATGAAATGTCAGCTAAGGCCACAAATAAACCTTTATCCTCGTTGTCCATCTTCAAAGGAGAATCTGCACTTTCAACACGATTTATCCTTTCCTTCAGTGGAAAAACTTGGGTGTGTCCAGCTGAGACAAACCAGGCTGACCCTTTCCTATAACAGCAGCCTGTTATGCTCAAGCCCAAGTCGTGAGGAGGGGGAGCGAGGACTACCACGCCACAGCAGCACACTGTTCCTGTCAGAGTCCCAGGACTCCCCTCATAGTGACCTGCTCCCATTACCTTATCCCCTGAGTCACAGTCTTCCTTTCCCCTCTTCCAGTAAAAGCCTGGCTGGTTGGCACCGAGCCCCGCGAGCCTCCATTGGTTTTGGAGACGTTCCTCATCCGACTTTGCCTCCGTGCCGTTGGAGGCGGAGGCGGTGCGGGTTCCGTAAAGCAGCCGCAGTTTGAAGGCAGCGTTAGTATGCGCACGTAAAGCTGCTCAAAGCCAACAGGTATGTGAGGAATGCCTTTTCGTCCAAACAACGGGACTCACGCCCGACGCTGAGTTGTGCCATGCCACACGGTCCTCTCGGAGCAGCTAAACCGGGCCCACTGGGGACCAAACCGTTAGATTTTTAACGTTAGAAATGGAAAACAGCCTTGTTACATAAAATTACCCGGTGATCAATCACACTCTGTAAGTCATTCAGGCATTTCTGCAGTACTTAGAAAACACAGATGCAAGCATAAACTCCATGAAAGAGTTACAATGTAAGAAAGTATTTATTGTTCCCAAAGCAAGTGAAGAAAAAATGTCTTATTGGTTAGAGTATTTTTCTCCTACACTTGGCATAAATTTACACAATTTAGACAAAACAATATGAAACAGATTAATTAATTAATTAACCTTACTCCTGTTTCAAGTCCAGTGAAATGTCTTTATATAAAATATAAATATTACAAAAAAAAACACATTAAAAAATATTAATAAAACGTAAAGTCCTATCTTTCTGTGCATGTACCTCTTTTATGCAGCCATCCCTCCTTGACAATCACCACATTGGTCATGTTGGTGGGCAGGGTTGAGGATCCAGGTTTCCCACAAGGAGAGCTGCAGCTTTGTTTCCCAAGTTTGCTTCACTCAGCCCTGCGGAGGAGCTTGAGACGGGGTCCTGGGGTTTACAACCGCCTCGTCAACGGTGGTTACCTATTAGTGAAAAAGAGTAAAAATTAGCCTCATATAGGAGGTGGAAGATTTTTTCCACCTGTCTGATGATTAACCCTCAGGTCAACACGGAGGACAAGACAGAGAAATTGGACTTTATTGCCGAGCGCGTGTTAAAAATCACAGTTTTGAACGTTCCACTTTTAGAACCTGCAACCTCAGGTGTTTCGGGGCATTCAGAAAGAGGTGTGTGTTTGTGTATAGGTGTGTTGTGTGTGTGATTCCTCAGAAGTGACTTTGAAAATAATAGATAGAAATAGACCGAATTGAGTGTTTTTTTAAAAAAAGCGATATCACAGTTGCAGTTGATGGAATGTTGCAGGCCTGTTTTAGACATGCCTCGAACATAACTGTAGTTTCAACCTCTTTAGGCAACAACCTGAAAACAAAAATAGGACACCATAAAGCGATAAAGATCACACACTCCATCTGAAAGCGCTGAAACAGCTCCTTAATCGACCTCAGGGTGTTTGTTGACTAAAAAATAAGTTGCAGGCAGTAAATTGTCTAATCTGATGAACTGATTAAAAGTCTTGTGAAAGTAGATAATGCCTGTGCAACTTACATGAACAATGTTTTATTTGCACCTGGCTCGTGGGGGGAAACATTACGGCAAACTGAGGGTGTTTATAGGACGACCCAGTAACAGGGGGGAGAAAAAAAACCAAAAAAAAACGCTCGAGCAGAAAAAAAAAAATGCTGCCATCGCAGTTACACAGCAAATGTGCGAAGGTGCAGACAAATGTGACAATTTCGAGGCGAGTGCAGTTCAAACCAGACAGACAACTAATATCAAGATGCACGATGGGCGATAGGGCCGGAGCATGCTGACAATCATCTGATGGAACGACATGGAGCTGAATTCCATCACAGCTTCATTGGTTATTCTTCCAGTCCAACTACAAAGAAACCTGCAGGCAATCATAACCCAAACCCTTGACTTCTTCGATCTCTCTTTATTGTTTGAAATATAAAGATGGCTTTGAACGCGGGGCAGAGTGGAAAAAAAAAAAAAAAAAAAAAAAAAAAAAACGGATCAATTTGCACACTTGCTCACACAAACGTCACATACTGCACGCAGTAATATCTGACCACTGACTCCAATCAATTCCCCCCACTACTGCACAGCCATCAAAAGAGAGCTCTGTCTGAGTGGCCTCATCCAGCGTACGAGTGGGGACAACAACAGGAAGTGGATGTGACTATTGATAGACTACGTGTCATATTAGCGTGCCCTCGGGCTCAAGCACATCTGTCAGCAAATGTGCCATCAATGAGCCTTTTGCTGCTCACTTCCATCAATAAAGAAGCGGAGGTTTATGCGAGCACGGTTTATTTTTGCTTTTTTTTCTCCCCCCCCACTTCATCGCAGAGGGTTGCAGCGCTTGTGCCGTGGGTGCTGTTTGAACTAAAGATCACACGAGCCTTTTTGCACCCCTTCGACGCGTCCCGCGGCGCGCTCCGACGCGCCGCAGTGCGCGCTGGGCAGCGCCCGACAAACAAACTCGTACGCATGTGCACAAGAACAGTTCTGTAGCCACAACAGAGCGCTGCTGTTTTAACGGGAGCGACCTGTTGCTACTGTGGCCTGTGTGGAAAAGCTGGGCCGCTGCCAGCGCTGCAACCAGCAGCCACTGAATGAACCCAGTACCCTGTCAGTCAGTCACATGGTCCTGAGGGCCACTGCCTGCCTGCCTGCCCTGCCCGCCCTGCTGTCAGTGGCACGTTCGCTCATTCATCGCCCCAGTTCCAGGTCTTGGAGGGGACATTCCCCATTCGATGCAAATCGATGCCGCGAAGGCGCCACTCCCGTCGTCCCGCCGCCGGGTCGAAGATGAGGGCACAGGTCGTTTGTGGCAGGGGGGGGAGGCAGAAAATCGCCCCAATGTGTACACGCAAAACCCCGTTTTTGCTCCGTTCATTCCTCTTCAAAGTGCCTGCTGCACGGCTGACAGCAACAGAACATCGTATTAAAATATTCAAGCCACTCAAATGACACGCAAACATTAAATAGGCTCACCTGCTGCTTGAAAACAGCCCCTGAAGCGATGCTCAGTCTGTTTTCAACTGCCACACGAGAACAAACACCAAGTTTAAGCTACCATGGTGCAAAGTTCCTCTTTTAAGTTCCCACATCACCAATAAGAATATTGTTGGTAGAGGTATGAAAATACAGAGTGTCGCTCTAACACTTTCAATTAAGGCATGCTATTGACAAAAACAGCAACCTCCAACAAGTCACGCTAGAACGCTCCGCTGCTCGAGAAAGCTGCGGTCTAAAGGGAGCTTCAAGAATCAACACATCCTTAAATAATCTGCGCTAAATCAAATGAAGAGCTTTTTTCAGCAGGGGATTGGAGGTTAGCTCACCTGGGTTCACCCTTCCTCACTTGAGTGACGTTGGTCTTTAATTTTTTTTTTTTTTTTACCCTCGCTCTCTCTCTCTCTCTCTCTCTCTCTCTCTCTCTCCCAGCCGCAGTTACTCAAGCAACCCAGAAATCACAGTTTGGTTTGAATTCTCCGCTCATTTTCTCTCGAAGTCCTGACCTGTTTGTTCCAAAATGGGCAACAGGAAATAAAAACAGAAATGCAGAAGGAGGAAATGCAGTTTAGTTTAGAACCAATCGGAGCAACCGTTCCCAAAACTATGGCACAAGCCTATGATGATATATCCCCAATTGGTGGATCAATACCCCTCAATCACCAATAGCTTCCTGGGTTTAGAATACTAACCTCATTTGAATACAGTTTTAATCCATCATTTTATGTTTATCTATTATCTTATTACAAGACAGAAATAACACCCCCCCCGTGTTGATTTTCTATGCGTGTGCTTTAGGCTGTCATGTTCTGTTCTGACTGAGGCCACATCATGTGATGAGGACAGTTGGCCACCATGATTAAAAGCACATCCACCTCTGTGATAATACATCTAAACGCTCTGTGCTACAGGAGGGGGGGGTGGGGGGGTGGTAGGCACAATAAGTCCGTCTGTGTACAGGAACAACAATTTCAAGCATTCCTTGAATTCTGCACGCATCTGGTGGCACATTTACGTCAAAGGGGCTTTGAAGGAATTGGGTGGGAGGTGGACTGGTATTTTCTAAATAAAACGGGGACAGTGGAGCAGTCACCGGCTGCATCACTACACCAGCTTGTTGCGTCTTCCCCAGGTCACATGTCACAACTCCCTGCACACACACACACACTACAGACATGGTCTCATGACTGATAAAAACATTTGGGCACTGAAGGCGTTACAAGCAACACGCCCAGGGACAATGTTCTGTTTCCAGACACCCCCTCCCGCCCCCCTGCATGCACCACACAACCCCTGCGTGGTGCATGTCATGAGCAAAGGCTGCAAGAAGGCCCACAACAAGGACTGGATAGGGACGCGTTCAAACTGTTCCACACGTGCATTCTACAATCCTCAACACGCACACACACACACACACAAAAACAATCCAAAACAGTCCACCAAAACGTTTGGTCCCAAGGCCTTCAGATGCAGCAGGTCAACAACCAACACGTCCAGCGTTGACGCAGCGCAACACCAACGCAAACAAGGCGCACAACTGCAGCCCTGCTTATCAATCCCCCCCCCGATATAACCAAGTAAACAATCGCAGTGATGCCTCACAAACAATGAAAGAGCTGCTCTGTGGTTGAGCTCATTTGTTTTCATTTGCCTGCAGGGCCATAAAGTAGCAGCAACGCACAAAAAAAAACAACAACTTTCTCATGGAGGTGGACCGTTTAAAGGAACACGGGCTGCGAGATCTTGTGTCCGCAGGGATGTCTCCAAAGTGGTCTTTGTCAAAAATGAATGGTTAACAACTGCAGAGGTGACCGTTGTTTGTGGGAGGAGGAGGAGGGAGGAGGAGGTGGAGGAGGAGGGGGGGGGTGGTAGTAACAAAAACATCGCCGCGTTATTATTTACAACAGGACGTTTATTTCTAAAGAGGAGGCGAGGAGGGGGTGGCGGTGGGGGCGATCGCCCTTGGAATGAAGTGCGGAAAGTACCTCGTTTCAGGTTTGCATCTAGCGATAGAAAAGGATATGGGGCCTAGCAGGGCAGCTCGGGTGAGAATAACCGCATCCCATGTAAGTACAATGGGGACCTACCCTGTCTAGCTGTCGACCTCTGGTAGTTTACGCGTGCGGCGGAAGCGCGGACGTTTACCTGGGCCGGAACTCAACAGCGCGTCCGTTTCATTCTAGGGAGCTGTTTCGGCGGTATATTAAGTTGATAAGTCCTTCAACAATGTGGACAAAAGTGCTCTCATTTACTCCGTTTCTTTGCCTTTCTTCCACTACACCTCCCAAAACGCGCTGTCTGCAATGCCTCTGTGGCGGCGCGCCCTCCCGGGTCCTAAAGCCGGCCCTGTTCGCCGGCGATGGTGGTGGTTGGTGGTGGGTGTGTGGGTGTATGTGGAGGTGGGGGGGGCGGTGCGCGCTCTCGTAGGAGGAGTGCGGGTCGTCAGACGGCCCATTGAAAAAAATCCTGCAGCGCTGCGAGAGGCTCGTTCGGGGCGGCGTGGCCTTGTTGAACCCGCTGGGTGATGTGCGCCGGTGCTTTCCAAGCGGAGGCCCTGGGACCCGCGCGGGGACCTGGAGATCTAACACGCGGGGCCCCTGACGCGAGGAGTCACTTGGGAGATTGGATTGGAGAGGAAAAGACATACACTATGTTACAGATTGTAATAAACATCTCTTCATCCACGCGTGCACTGCAAAAGACAACCAGTCATATAAGTGATGCTAAATGTCATCCTGAGTTGAATTACCATTTGCATAAGAATGCACGGTCCTTTTCTAATATTAAAAAGAAAAATAACATGACAAGCTGGGGTGTTTGATTGAAGGCTGGTCATAGACTATGTTATTAATTTATTTGCTTCTGTTGCAGCTCTCACGACTTTGCCAATAATCCGCAGACCAGCGTCTGACGTCCTGTGAGTGGAGTCCGAGGGGGACCTGAAATGACAGCTCGGCATCTTGAACAACACTTAACCATACTTGTTTCAGACATGTGGGGGAAGCAGAGCCTCCGCCGGGCCTTCTTAACCCGGCACGGGTTAAAGGAAAACCTGAGATACTGATATCAGCACCATTAAAGAGAAAGATACGCTTTGTTTTTGTCACCTGCAAATGTGTATACGTTACATAGAGTGGAAGGTATCTTTGTACCTGCAGCCAACACTGTGTCACTGAACCATCCACCACTTCAATAACCTCCTGCTGGGCACCTTTATTTATATTGACATTTACACATTTAAGGTCAGTGTGCCTCTCCTCATCTCTCTGGATATACTTCATACTACATTATTGAATGAATTAAGGTTGATTTTACGTTACTTCCCATTCCCCCATTGGGCTGTAAATCTTTGAATTTTTACACTAATGATAAAAGCAGAGCCTGATTCTGAGGATTTATCGATTTATTCAGGATTTACATTTTGACACAAATAACCACGGTGGGATGAGGACTATTTAATAAAGCAGAATATACATTATTAATCTAAACCGGCATCATAATCAGCAATGATTACTCCATAATTAGCATTATTATTACACATCTGGTGAATAGAGGAAACATTAAAATAAATGGATCTGTTAAATGTCTAAAAGATGACAGGATGCAACATAAATCTACAAACATCGCACAAGGACACAGCATGTGCTATGAGTCAGCTGCTGGGGAAAATGGGGGAGAAAAAGCATTAACATTAATTGAGTTTCAAGGTATAACACCACCTGTTGATCTGGATTATTTAAAATAAACAGCCGTTTGCTGTCACAAAGAGCCCACTTCCAGCGCGCAGGAGTTAAACCCGTTTAGGGCAGGTACGAGCACGTTTCACCATCCTTTCCATTTAAAGACCCCGAGCTTTGGTCTAGACCGGCCAGGTGAGAGCTGAGCAGATCCTCGGCGTTGTGTATATATATATATATATATATATATATATATATATATATATATATATATGTGTGTATGGGAATATGCGAGAAAACACCTTCTAAATGGTTGGGGAATGGAAAAAAGCAGCGATGCAGGGATGGCTGCCAGCGTTCCTCCTGTGTTGAAACACTTATTGGCCTCTGCCCTCTGTCTCTCAGCCTCCCCTGTTGTCATTTCCCCTCTTTGTCACTTACACTCTAATGTATTCCTCGCTGCTACTATGTGTCAGCGTTGCCGAGCTGTTTCTGTCATACAGCCAGAGCTGAGTGAGGGTATCCCATATTTCGAGTGTTATTGCTCCCTCCTCTTCCTCCTCAGCCGCCTCTTTTCCACCTCTGGAAAAGCTTGCTCGTTTTTTTTTTTTTTTTTTTTTTTTTTGTGTTGTGCTTTTTGGGTTGTTTTTTTTTTTTTTTTGGGGGGTGGTTCAGACTAAAAGAGGCCAGATCTCAGTTTGGGTGATGGATATGCACGCCGTACGTGTGCGTGCAGTTATCTGTGGAGGACATAACGAGCAGAATGGAGCTTAATGTGCTGTTGAAGGAGAAAAGGTGGCACGTGGTGGCAAACAATGAGACACAGAACAGCGGTAGGGCCATAATGTGGAGGAAGTGGTGGGGGGTCTGACCAAGCAACGCCGCTGCAACTGTCACAGAATGTTTTATCCACCTGTTATGACTCTCTGCCCATAACGTGCCCTTAAGGTTTACACACCACTTCCTGAAAATAAACACATGGAGTGTGAAAAATGTACCACTATTATATATACGACATATATATAAACATTTTTCTAGATCACTCTCATTTATAAGGGGAATGTGGAACAGTGTTTTTTTTTTAAATAATATTTAAAAAAGGAAACAAACTTCCCAGATCTGGTAAAAATGTGTATAAAATTAATCTTGCAACATCGCATCCAAGGTTTCTATTTGGCGGAACAGCTGTTGCATGGTCTGAATTTACAGGATTCCAGAAGAAAATCGGCCCCTTTCCCACTATGAAAAGGGAGGAAAAAGTGTAAATCTTGTAGATGTGTGAAAGCCGGCAGCATCCTCGGACTGACGCCCACCCCTAGGATGAGACTTTGGTTTCAGACTGTGAGAGCAATGTGGTTGAACTGGATGGCTGGCTGGTTGGCCGGTCAGGCTACACTGGAATGCGGGGTCTTTTGTTTGCCAGAGAGAGGAGTGGGTCAGGGGGAGAATGCCATTGATGATAGCAGAGAGAAAGAAAGAAACTCCAGGAAGTGTTCTCTCTCTCTTTCTCTCCCCGCTCCCCCCCCCCACTCTCCCACTCCCATTCTCTCTCGCTCTCTCTCTGTCCTTCTTTCTCTGTCTTTTTCTGTGTGTGAGAACCTTCGCCGTGGCGAGCCTCTCTCTCGGAGGCCGCGGTCCCCAGGCACAACCACTGCTTTGTCTTGCCCTGTGAACACACACCCCTCCTCTACTCGGGCGCCCACGTTTGCCAGGGCCGCGGAAACACGGGGCTGCAGCTCCTATTCTTATCCACATCACTGCTCCTGTATGGATGTGTGCTCTTGTGCTGAATGGCGAATTGTTTTATCATCACCGTATTTGAAATAAGTGCTTGATTTATGCTTCACCGTGTTTGTCAACACCAAGTAGATTCTTTTTTTCCTTTTTTTTTTCATTTTTATTTTAGGGCATGACACTGACTTGGCTCATCTGGACATGACTCGGGTGCAGATACCCACTCTCTGTAGCAGTAACGGCCAGACTAAAAATGGAATTAAGTGGTAAGTGGATAAGAATCTAGCCTGTGGCCCCTTTTTCGACCGCTGGCTGCTGCCTCCCATCACATTGCCCGCTCCCCTCTCTGTCAGAGGAGCTGCAAATGGCCCTTTCAAAGCACACGGCAGCTGGAACACAGGGCAAAGGTGACCGAAGCAGTTGGGGGAGCAGAGGGAGGGACGGGAGGTGGGGGGAGCAAGAGATGAGCAGCTGCAACCCCGGGCCCCTGTTTTTCTGCCGTGCCACCATTTCTGTGGGCTCCGGAGGCTGTTTGATAGCAAAGAAGCCCCAACCCTATTTTTAAATTTTAGTCCCCCCCCCTTTTTCTCTCTCTCCTAACACAAGCAACTGTGGAACAACGCAATTCGCGTCTAAAGACAATTTAGGTCAGACACATCACGGTGCTGGACCTGATGTGGTCCGGGGCAACAAAGGCGCTGGGGTGGTGTGGTGCCAGGGAATTCCACAATCCAAAGCAGGATTAGGAGTGAACGGCTTTAAAAAGTTCCCAATAGTCCTCTGACCCTTCCAGATCACAAAGCCTGATTTAAAATTCTTTGTGTCAATTAAAATACTTTCACAGATAAGTATTTTTGGACGAAACGAGCTCCCCAACCCCCCTCTCCCCCCCTTTTTTTTAACTCACAACTGGCCCCAGCAGCATCAGAGGTAAGCTTGCAAAAAAAAAAAAAAGAGTTTTTTTTTTTCTTTCTTTTTTTTTTTTTTTTTTGTCTTTTTAAACGACACCACGGGATTTTTTTTTTTTTTGTGCAGGGTCTGCCACGGAGGATGAGCCAGCACCTCTCGGACAGGTGTTTTTCACAAGAGGGCCAACTGCTTGCTGCCGCTGTGTGAATCCACCCGAGTAGTACACAAGTTATTGTGGCTGCGCGCTATCGCGAGAGTTGTGCCATTATCAACCTGCCTGACACACAGCAGCGCTGAGCGCAGCCTGCCTCACCAGGGTCGGACTCAAGCTCAAGGAACGGCGAGGAGAAGCGAACATCTGGCCCACACATCATGAAAGGACGTCGGGGCTTCTAGGAGGGGGAAAACACGACGGAACCGGCTGGAAATAAATGTGAGTATCCAGTCTTTTGAATTATTATTTATTTATTTATTTATTTTTTGTTAGTGGTGGTGGTGGGAGGGGGGGGGGGGGGGACGACGGCTGGTGCGCTTCGGTGCCGGAGGAGCCCCCAAAGTTAAAGCGTGTCCGCTCGCCGCTCCGCTGAGCGCAGTTGGTTCTCCGGGCTGCTGAGTTCCTCCGCTGTTTAAAAGGATCCGAGCAATGCGTCTCCCGACCCAGACGTGGAGCTCGGCTCGCTGCGCCCAGGGCTTTTCTGGTCACATACACTTTAACCTTTTAACCAAAAAAAAAAATAAAAATAAAAAAAATTAAAAAAAAAAAACCCCAAAACATCTGCGCCGAGAATCGCACTTTACAAATTCGGATCTCCACAGCATCTAACTTATTAATAACCCCCTATATTGTCTTAACCCCCCCCACCCTCCCTCCCCTCTGATCATCTGCTCTTTCGGCTCTCGTTAATAATATTCCATAGTTGTGCGTGTCTCTCACGAGTGCGTAAATGGGACTCGGAGCGTTTAACGTTCTGTCACGGCTGTCGTTTGCAGTTTAGTTTGGTCGATAAGTTGGATTTTCGCAGGGCTTTCCGATCCCCCCCGGCGTCTCTTTTGAGGTGCGGGGTCTATTTGGAACTAAGTTGAGTGTCTTTTTTGGACTGCGTAGTCCAGAGTTAACATATGGCATAAAGGGGAGCACAGCTGGAGGTAGCGTTTCCATTGCGGTGATGTCAGAGCAGCTGACTCCACAGCTTGCAGTGTAATTAGCAAACAGAGCGCCAGTTTACTCACTCTGCACCGCTCGCTTCTTTCTCCGGAGGCTCCTTTCTCCTCTTTTGCCTGGATCGGGAATATTCGATCCAGATCTCCGGTTCGGCGCGTTCCGCCAAAGCGACCGCGGTCGTATCCATGTTTGTGCGGCCGACCGTCGCGACGCGCAGGACGCAACTCCGAACGCGATCGGTGTCGGACCGTTCGAGGGGAAAGCAGCTCCGTTTCCACCGTGACACATGGGTGGGTGAGCGCAGCACCGCTGGAAAGGATTCCTGCTCCGAAGTTATCGAACTTTAAGCCGTTTGAAATATTTGTAAGATCTGAGATACCTGTTCGTGCGCGTGCTTTGGAGTCCGAATACCGCACGGTGTGTTTAAATACTCTCAAAAGTAATTTAAGCAATGTGGTTTAAGTTTAATTTTTTTTTCTCTCCCCCCCACCCCCACCCCCCCCCCCGTCACGTTCGGTCTGCTTTGGGTGACTCGCTGTCGGCCTGATGTGCACAGTGGCTTCATTTAGTTCATCCCCTATCCTGTTTTTCCTGTTTTTTCACCAGGTTATGAAGGAAGAATGGAGTTCCCAGACCATAGCCGCCAGTTGCTGCAGTGTCTGAGTCAGCAGCGTCACCAAGGTTTCCTCTGTGACTGCACTGTTCTTGTCGGCGAGGCTCAATTCAAAGCGCACAGAGCCGTGCTGGCCTCCTGCAGCATGTACTTCCATCTCTTCTACAGGGACCAGCTGGACAAAAGGGACGTTGTGCATCTCAACAGTGACATTGTGACAGCCCCGGCTTTCAGTCTGCTCCTTGAATTTATGTATGAGGGGAAGTTGGAATTCGGCGCTCTCCCGGTGGAGGATGTCCTGGCGGCGGCCAGCTACCTCCACATGTACGACATCGTGAAGGTGTGCAAAGGCAAGCTCAAAGATAAGGAACTCTGCGCTCTGGACGAGAAAATGTGCGACGACTTGGGACTCGGCTGTCTGGAAAGGGAAAACTCCTCCGACGGCGAGCTGCACACTAAGCAGGTCATCCGGCGACAGGCCGAGACGCCGTCTCTGGGGCTGCCCAGGGCCCCCCTGGTGGAGGAGTTTGACGCGGACAACCGCGACGTCAGGCTGGCTGTCACAGATTGTGATAGGTCTGCGCCGAGCAGGCAGAAGGCGAACGGTCACTCTGGCAGGTCCCCGGACCTTGTAGGTGTCAATTATGTGTCAGCAGAGGCCGAGCCCTGCATCCAAACAGCTGGAAAAACAAAAGCTGATGTCAGTAGTTCCACCGTATCGCTGTCCCAGAGGTCCCGGGCTTCAGATGACATGGACTGTGCGCTGGATTTGTCTTTCAAGCCTCTGTCTAGCAGAGATCCCTTACACCCCTCCTATGTCTCGGGACAGCTGGCCCTCGACAGCCAGCAGCAGGGCAGTGAGCCACTTGTTAAAGACGAACACGACTTGCTGTCAGAGCAGGAGGACAGTGAGCCGATGAGCCCTGAGAGCCAGCGCTTTGGGAATAGTGCCAGGAGCTCTGTGGTGACAGGGTTCGCTGCCCTCTTCCCAGGCAACAACGGCTCCACAGCCGCCCTCCTCTCCCAGGAGGAGGACCTGATGGATGAGGAGGGGGAGGCCTGCAGAGGGAGGGAGGGCGCTCCGGGCAGGGAGGCGGAGGAGAGGAGGGGTCGGCTGCTGGGGGACAGCGAGGAGGAGGAGGAGGACGACCTGGCCTCGTCCGACATCTCCACCTCCAGCGGGGTGCTCCTGGCTCCCGGGCAACAGGTGTGCGTGTGCCCCCTCTGCAGCAAAGTCTTCCCCAGCCCCCACGTGCTGCAGCTGCACCTGAGCTCGCACTTCCGCGAGAAGGACGGCGCCCGCTCCAAGCTGTCGCCGGACGGCTCCGTGCCCACGTGCATGCAGTGCAACAAGACCTTCTCCTGCATGTACACGCTCAAGCGCCACGAGCGCACGCACTCGGGCGAGAAGCCCTTCACGTGCGGCCAGTGCGGCAAGAGCTTCCAGTACTCGCACAACCTGAGCAGGCACGCCGTGGTCCACACGCGCGAGAAGCCCCACGCGTGCAAGTGGTGCGAGCGGCGCTTCACCCAGTCCGGGGATCTCTACCGCCACATCAGGAAGTTTCACTGCGGCCTTGTCAAGACGCTCGCCATCGGATAGAACGCCGCGCGCCTGGCGGCGTTGGCGGCGGCGGTGGCGGCGGCGGCGGCGAGGCAGACACGTTTTAATACTACTGAACAGGTTCTCTCTCATCATACGCAGACTGAATGGGACGCGCCTCCCGGATTCTCCCTCGCACGGCGCTCCTCGGGCGGGCGACGCGGCGACCGCGTCACGCTGGAGCCGTTTCCTGTGCGGGACGTGTGGGTGGGGGTGGGGGTGGGGGGTGGGTGGGGGGGCCGGGCCGGGCCGGTCGAAGGTGCGCGAGGTGTTAGTGTAAACACGGGTGCTGTGAAACTCGAGCTGGATCTGTGTGAATGGAGGCGAACAAATCCGATGATGCACTTGTTTGTTTCAACCTGCTGATTTTATTTGAGGAGCAGTTTTTTTTTTTTTCTTTCTTTCTTTTTTTTTTTTTTTTTCCCGAAAGCATCCCACCTTCATGACCCTCCGGGCAAATGGGAGACATCTAATGCTAACTTATGTTAATACAATCGTCAATGTGACTGAGGCTATTATTTGTGCACATGGGAACTCAAACCCGTCCGTGAGTAGCTATATATATATATTTTTAACTCCTATATTAGTATTATTATTATTATTATTTATTTTTGGGGATTGGTTTTAGTCTGAGAAAACTATCATAAGGCAGCAGAACTAATGAAGTCTGACTACTGGAAGTGTAATTCTTATTTCATGAAGTAGTGTTTTAAATGAAGTCACAGTTTTCGGTTGCTCCCGAGGCAAGCCGAACCTCACATCTCCACCTACCTACCTTTTCTTTTTTGTTTTGGGGGATCTCTTCATGTGCTCAGTTCATAGTGATGGAATGGCCTTCTAATTGCTACTTTCAAGAAAAAAAAAAAAAAATAGGTTGCATCATCAAAGGAGGGGCGGAGAGCGGTTTAAAGCTAATGCCTGTAACACTGGTGCCTACTGAAATTCTTAACACTTCACCTTGTGTACTTAGTCGAGAAGGAATGAGATCTACGGCCATGCCTTTTCTTAGTGAGATTTAAGACCTAAAAAAAGAACCCTGCATTACACTCCACATACCAGGTGGTAACAAAGGTAGCATCAACTGAATGTCAATCACTTCTTGAGTGCCCTTAATTAAGTCATTTGCGCGGATGCAATAAAAGCCTGCAAATAAAGCGCTTTTCCAATTGAATGCCTATTGACTCGTTTGGGTCCTAAGCCAAGAGCAAATTACCTTGTTATTTCCTGGTATGACGTGATGGGGTCCTCTGACGTGGCGTAGCAGGCAGGGAAACAGGCGGACGTTTTGGGTCTCCGGACCGTCGTTATCTCCCCCTCCGTGTGCCGTTCAGCGGAATCTACTGACTCCAATTAACCTGTTCAGAGTGTCACTGGGTGTGAGTTGCTACTGATGCTGGAGCCTCTTTGGTGACGTTGTCTGGACTGTTGCTGTTGGGTTTCTTAAGGGGGCGCTAAAAAAAACGAATGGAGAAAAAAAAGGATCCATCATATTTGTCTAATCTGTCCTGAGAAGACTTGAGCAGAATTTATTTATTAGTTTGCCGTGGTTCAGGGTTTACCGTAGGTGCAGTCATCATTTCTCTAAGCTTGATTCTTGATCTTGGTACTCATTAACTGGTATTTGGGCTGTTTGTTCATTTTCTCTGTGCAAGTCGGGTTACTGTAATTGTATATTAATATACAACATAGACGTCTCTATGGAGTATTCAAGGTTTGTCACATGGAACATAGAGAAGCACTTGTTTTTGTTTATTTGTAGCATGCATATAGTTTCGACACTATTGTCTAGGCTGCTATTTCTTACTATATGTATATTTAATGTAAATATATATCCTATTTATCGATCTGTTTGTTTCTCCGTGTCACAGCACATGTAAGGAGGAGACATGCGGGTGTCTTATCGAGGCTGCGGTCTCCTAAACATGTTTGTTTTCGCCCCCCCTCACATCGAGATCTGATCACTATAAATCAGAACAGTTCGTTTCTCTCCCCGAGCGCCACTCTGTGACGGTGGTGGTGGGGTGGGGGGGGTGGTTCCTCGCATGTACGGGCCAGACTGATGTAGCACCGGGCTACCTATAGAACCGAGACAATGCCAGGCTTTGTCTCCCCCACCCCCGACACCACCACCACCACCACCACCACCACAGACAACAACCAAATCCCAGGTAGTTCTCAAGGGATCATTGTGCGCCCCCCCCCCCACCCCCCCCACCTCCCACCGCCGGAGAGAACAGGCAGCGCAGGTCTCTCTTTGCACTTTTCTGTATTGAATGGAGCCGTTGGAATGTGAGAAATGTATTTAGCAAAGGGAGACCAAGGACACTGTAAACAGGTGTATTGTTTGGAGGCATCAAAGAACAGACCCCCCCCCCATCCTAATCCCAGCATGCAGTTGATAAATGCTTCTTTGTTCTTCCATGTAGAGGCGATATGGTGGTGATTTGATTGCACATCTATTAGAGTAATCTGAGTTTTTCTTTTTTTTCCAATGCGCTCGGGTGGGAACGATTGTCAGGACTGAGGGGACTGGAGGTCGGACGTGGACATGGGCGTCCGTTCATTTGTACACGAACGGACGCCGTTTTTGCCTCCACTCCAAAAGGCCCTGCAGGAAGTGAACCCTCACGTGACATTTGCATGTCAGAGTTTCATGGCCAGGGGCCCGTCGTCGATAGGGCTCGGATACATGTTCCTGTTACAGGCGTTGGGATTTCACTTCCTGTTTAGCTGCGTAAACAGTCAAACTCACCTTCACTTGTCAAGAACAGCGACGGTGTTTCGGATCTTTTCTCACACATTTCGATCAGAATACGCAGGAATGTAGATTTGATCATTTTTTTTAAATGAATGTTTTTTATGTGGTGCAAAAAAAAACAACAAAAAAAACCAGATTGTGTCATGTACATGTGTACAAAAGTAGAAAAAAACTAACAATGTGAGGAAAAACACACCTTTTTATTGGCTGCAGTCTTTATTTATACCTCCAGTATGGTCACCAAATGTGCCTTGTAGACACACGGACAGGTGTTGCATCTGGAGAAGTCCTTTTTTCTATAGTGGACTCCGTTTTTTTGCCCTGAACTGCAGCGGTAAAGTTCACATCGTTAAAGTGATTCACGGCGGTCGTTCCTCCTTTTCTGTCATATCAACAAACTAAAATGTCGGTTTATTTTTTGCTGCTTTGCGAGAGATTACCTTGATGTTTTTTGAGATTTCTTAGAAAGTTTCTTTTTTTTTTTCTTTGTTAATGTGAATAAATCGGTTTGGGAGGTGTTTAACTGGAAACAAGCATTTTTAAATTTTTTTTTTTTTTTAGGTTTTGGTATTTGGTAGCTGATACTGGGAGCTAATGGTCCAGTCATTGGTTAATATCTTTGTTGAATGTGAAACACTGAGATGTTGATTTCTATGGAAACAGCGCCGCTCCTTCAATGCGGCGTCGGTCGTCTATCTCATGCTGTATGATCTTCAAGACAAAAAAAAGAAAAAAAAAAAAAGACTTAACTGATACTGGAATTTTTGTCCTCTGTTACAACTGTGAAATTGTGTATAATCATGAAAAATATTTATTACTGCATTTGCTTCTTGTGCAACATTTGACTGTGTCAGTTTTAATCTCTCAGTTAAAAAAAAACAACAACTCCTAAACATCAAAATCTATTTGATAGAACCTGTAGAAGTGCCATTAGAATTTAATATAATTTTTTAAATAAGAAAGTTCTATTTTATAGTAATCAATTGCTTCATTCTTAGTGTTGTAGAGATTTAGAGGACAATCTTAATACAGAATTGACATTGATTAGATATTGAGGCAATTTAATTTGACTTGTTTTCCTTTTTGTTCCCCTTTGTTTGCGCTTTCAGAGTGTGCTTGTGTGTGCGTGCTGTGGAAATGTGACAATCTTGATTTAGGTCTTTCTTAAGATTACGCCTAGAATTAAATGGAACAACTTTCCCTGTGTTGATCTGATTTATTCCGTCATTCACACTCGCCGCGGAGCGCCGCGCTCGGCGAAGGGTTTCCAGAAGTGGCTCTGTCCCCTCAGCGACATAAGAAGTGAAGAAAAGAGCCCCGCGACCGACGCGCAGCAGCAACAATCGGCCAGACAGCGTAGGACGTAATGCTGTGTGTACAGAGACAACAGATTGGGATAATGCTGCTGGTCGTCCCTCTAAAACCATAAACTCGACTCAAGGGCGACCGTGCTCAAGATGGTCTCCTCTTCCGTTTGACCTGTTGCCAGCGCTCCCGGAAAGCTCATTGCGGTGCAAAAATTCTGATGGCGTCTAACTAAACACACCTGTATTTGTAAGCAAACACCTCCAAATGAGCGTCTACCGGTGGAACTGAATGCCAGTTCACTGGGTAATTTCACCAGCGAGAACTTTTAATTATTTCCCGGCTGCACCATGAAAGAAATCCAGCTGCTCCTCTACGTGATCCCAATGGGGATGTGCTCTGGTTCCCATCACCCTCCCCCCCCGGATTTCGCCTCACGCGTTCTGGGAACACCATTTAGACAAGGGCCGCATCCAACCGATCCCTGCCCCCATCCATCCTCCCTCCAACACCCCCCCCACCCCCACAGGCCCCCAAAACCACGGCCCCCAGAACTCTGCCTCATCCCATGGCTCTATTGTGCGTGTGGGTAGTAGCTCAGCCAGGCTATTGTCTGGCGCTGCTCCCCAGCACGTACTTTATGCACAAACAGACGACACGGCGGCGCTGGCCAGGCAGCTCCGACATAAAGACAACAATGTCCTCCCAAGATCATTCATAAACACCCCGAGCAGCCCCAGCCAGGACCCCCCCCCCCCCAGTAAATAAGGGCCCTCGGCAGCGCCGCGGCCACCTCGCACTGTAAACATCCACAGCAGCGGCTAAAGGCCTCTGAGCCCACACTGGCACCATCATCTCACATCTGCCCGAGTGGGAGCCAGGGCTTAGATTGCCTATCGTGTACGTGTGTGCGCGCGCGTGTGTGTGTGTGTGTGTGTGTGTGTGTGCACCATTCTTATGGACCAAATGGAAAAATAGGGCCATGTGATAGAGCTTAGCTGCAGGGTGACGGGCTGGGATATGCGCAGCGCTCCACGATGGTGTAATAAAACATTCCTCTCCGAGGTTTCAGACTCGGGGCTCCTTTGACCTGTGCGCGCGCTCGTGATCGTGTCGCCTGTGTGTGTGTGTGTGTGTGTGTGCGCTTGTTTAGAGGTGCTTGGAGAAGTTGAGAGCAAAGTTGTTAAGTGTCCACCGCCTCAACAAGGCCAGCGGTGGGAGCCCTTGACCTCTGAAGGGACGGGCTGCCATGGACAGCTGGTGTGGCCTGTTTATTTATTTATTTCTCAACAAAAGACAGGTGGTCACACTTGAAAAGGGCGCACACACTTGTGTACACACACACGCGCGCGCACGCATGATTTCTTTTTCCCTCTGTCTTTACATGCATATGGTTATCATCTGCTTAATTTCAGGGAAGCCATTCTTTTGACTTTCATGAAAAGCGCGGCGGCGCCCGTGAACGCGAACTTCTAAATCATTAGTGAGGCGGCGCGTTGCATGTCAGAGCTCTTCATCACAATCTAAAGCTTCCATCTGATCATACATCAACTGCTCAAGTGCATAAATACATATCAACTAGTGCCGCCACACTGGGTTTGCCTTTTTTTGGAGCGGCTCGCTCCGACAGCGCCAAGACAGCGTGTCCTTGCTCCACTGTACAGCTGTCACTTACTCGCACTCGCTGCCGCATATTTATAGCAGCAGCATCACCGAGCTCGACGCACTCAGACCACAGCTGGTCCCCGGAAGAATGGTGGTGGTGGTGGTGGAGGGGGGAGACAAAGCCACGTGCCCCCTCTGGCTGACTGGATTTGGTCCTGTCTGGAGCACCGTGGGTGACCGCGTGGGCCCCCTTCTTCCCTCGCAGACGCTCAGTCCAACGCGTTACCAGGGAGGCGATGAAGGGGGGGAGGGGGAGGAGGAGGTGTGTGGGGGGGGGTGCACTGCAACCTCTATTTTGTCCTTTGGGCGTGATTGGGAGGAGGGGGGGTGCATAGGGATGTGCTGGCAGCTGTACTTGTCTTAAAGCTGTAGGGGAGCGGCACTGAAAATAGATGTTTTAAGTAGATAAGTCCATTTTCTGAGCTGCTCACCTGCTCGAGATGTCCAGACTTAAAGGTTTCATCATCCCTCTAATATCAAATCGGCTTCACAAAGTTGTCTTTTCAAAAAGGGGCAGAAAAAGCAGTGTCCCCTATTATTCCTCGGAAGCCCCAAAACAGTTCATTCAGACGTGCCTCCGCGCCAAACAACAGTTAAAATTGTACATATGCGGGATATTTGAGCCTTCAACATTTTCCCATTTATAGCTTTTTCATGTTCACTTCTCAATTTCCTCGAGCCTCACCAAGAATTTTGCAGACAACTTGACGCCTTTTCTCGCCAGCAGCTGTCTGTTCACTCAGCCAGAAATCAAGTGGTGCTCACGGACACCAACTGCAGGGCTCCCCAAAGACCCGAGCCACAACTGGCCCGCTGAGGAGGGGATGTGACTCACGCAGCTCGTCGGCACACTCGCAATAAGCTCCAGGAAGTGCACTCATCCGAGCTAATATCTGGAAGGCCGCGCGATTGATTTCTAGCAAAGCCGCGCTGAGGACTTCTGCCACCGAGGACAATTACTCACAGCGTACAGTGGCCCCGACCCTGAGACGGGCCGTCGTAAGCGACATGTCACGGCCCGCCGAGAGCCGCGGCTGCCCCTCAAGGTCACGTCCAGCTGAGATAATCGAAACCAAGCAGTCTCGATCGGCCGCCGCGATGCCCTTCCTTTAATTCATCCCATACCAGACTCTCAAGGTCAATGGCGTGGACTTCTTTTATTAGCACCCAAAGACGAACCTTTACAGCTTCCAATAAAAGGCGATCGGCTGATGTGTTCATCCCGTGATGAAAGCGGGATCTTAGCGGTCATTATTGGCTTCGCCGCTCACGCCCATCTTTGAACTTTGCCGCCATCTGCTGATGCGTGCGTGGAAACTACCGGCTCACATGAACGCTCACGCAGTGACACGGTCTATAAAAAGAGTTCAAGTTTATTTCAATTAGTTGTGAAATGTAATACGTATATACAAGAACATTAAAAGCAGCCTTTGTAAAACAGGTTATGTAAGACACCCCTCCCGACCGGGACCATTTCCACCTCCGTCCTTTCCTTTGGTATTCCTTCATGTTGAGCAACTGCAGCACAGTACTTCATCATAGGGCCCGCTGTAGCTGCAGAACAAAGGGACACGACAATCATTTAACAAACAGTCACCATGACCCCCCCCCCCCTTGTGTTCAACCGTCACGTGAACGATGACCGATGGCTTAGACCGACTAAAGGTGAAGAAATGCGCCGATAAAGTCAAACACACACATTTGGAGTGGCGTGGACAAGCAAAGCCATGTTTTCAGCTAAACAGTTGACAAGTGTAACAATTGAAATGATAAACTTATTACTTCATGACAGGAAATTTAAACTGACCTCAGCTGAGGAGGTTGTGTGTTTGTTTGTTCGCCACAACCCCGCTCAAAATCACAAACCCAACGAATAACTGGTCACAGAAGAATAAATTATATATATGTTTTTTTTTACTTACTCTGTGATTGTGCACACGGAGCAGCAGAGGCTGGAGCAGCTGGAACACTGGCGCAGGCACGAAGAGCAGGCCAGACGGTCACATTGGGAGCACGACGTCCTTGACCTCTGGTTCTTCTGACACACACAGCAGGACGTAGGGGCCGCGGACACACCTATACACACACACACACACACACACGTGGACAGTGGAACAGCATTAAGGAAGGCCCCCGAACTTGAAATAAAATTTGGCGGCAACACTGACGCCTGCTGGTGAAAAGGTGGAACTGAAGCGACGCTCTGCTTCAGACCTGACTTCTATTCATCAAAATAAAAACCTAATTACGGTTTATTCAATCAATTCTTCTGCCTTCAAATAACAATGACATTTCCCTTTGTTACAACAGAGACATTAAAGTAAATTGTGAAAAGTTGCTTTACTCTGATGGATTGGTATCCCTTTATTATCCCTTATAGGTTATGGCGTATTCATACTAATCGTGAATTATATCATCTGTATGTTTCACAACACAATTATCCACTGAAGTAAAATAGAAATTCCTGTACCTTTCAAAACTTTACAAGTTAAAGCCGACATGCTGGAGTAGATTTCACAGAGTTCTAACTGCACACATGTATGATGAATAGCAATTTATCCACAAATCTAACTGTGGGAGCTTTTGGTGACCAAGCTCACAACAAGTGTGTGTGGGTGTGTGTGTGCGCACGTGTGAGTGAGTGAGTGAGTGAGTGAGTGAGTGAGTGAGTGAGTGAGTGAGCGAGTGAGTCTCAAGGCGCATTCTGTCCCAGATCCAGAATGTTTGAACGCCATTAACAGATGGTAACCATTAGACTCTCCTGTTCTAAACAAGGACGTTTCCACCACTGCTTCTGAGGCTGCCCCGCAGGCTCACCATCATCACCCCAGCAGGTTAAAGCCCTGGGACCGATTTACCCACACGCTCCCTTCACCAGGTAAAACTGTGTCCTATAGCATGCAGGTCCAGACTGTCATCCGGACTAAGGGGGCTGAGGTTCGAGGCTCACTCTGATCAGCCTTCGTCTTCAGGAGTCTTCCATCCCGACCGATCAACATCTGGCCTCTGAGCAGGTGGCCTCCAGCAGCCTCGGCGCGTCCACCGGCCTCATGCTCATCGCTTCCTTCCTCTGAGGTCCAGATTTTGCCCATCACAGCCTTGGCGCCGTTGAATAACAAGTTCTTGGTCTTCTCTGAAACAACACGGGACAAATACAGGTGTTGCCTTTGAAACACAGCTGGATGCGAGGAGCAGCCGCAGGCCAGATGTAGGGCAAACATAACTTATTCTTACAAGAAACAAAAGCACGTTCAAAAGATGTGCAGACCATGAATAAAGGTGCAAAAGGACGAAGATTTGGATCATTATACTTTCTGGTGCAGTGAAGCTAACAACATCGGCTAACATCGGATAGCAAAGCGATACACGCCAAGACGAAAGTTGACGACTTACCATAGACTTCTTGCCTGTATTTGCTCCCAAACACTCCGTAGTTGTTCAGCTCCTGTGGCCCGATATGTATCTTGTACTGCGATGAAAAGGTTTCGGGGAAAGGACATGTTCGTTTGGGCATTTTGGTGGCAAAACGATTAAAGATTAAAGTCGTGACGCTCGCCTGCGCGCACAAGTTTGTTGCGGGAAAACTGGGACGGAGGAGCCAATCAGACGTGGACTTTATTGTCACGTGAAAAGTTAGAGCCAATCGTAGCTGTTATACACAGTCATGTGACTTACTATTGGCCGCCGCGTTGTGCTGCCTTCAGGGCTGACGCAAAATAACGGACAACTAAATGTGTTGCGTTTGGTTCGTCTGACCAAATACTTGTTTTAAAAAAATGCAGGTTTGCAATGATTACACTTTGCCATAATAAATCAATGGCTAATACATATGAATAGAACTGTGACTATTTACATTTCGTTTTGACCAGAAATCATTTTGACCATTTTGACAATTTCATTTTTATTATGCAGTATGTGGTAATTTTTTATAACTGTAAACAACTGTATCAAAACAAAAATAGTCGCTAATCCTCAGATGTTACAGTGACGTTTATTAGGTAATGAAGAACATAATCCTAAGGGATGAAAAGATGTCACATATATAGTGCTTCCATGTTGTGCCTTTAGAACATCTGGATCATGCATTCCCTGGACTTTCCAACACCAACCCACTTAACTGAAGAGAAAAAACAGAAATGGAGTTAAGAACAAAACCAGGCAATTATTCCACATTTATATTTATATATATAAGTTTGTTATTATGTTAAACATACTGGGGACTCCGATGTGGTTCTCAATGAAGCGGATGTAGTTTTGTGCTTTGACTGGCAGGTCATTCCACTTCCTTGCTGCAGATGTGTCTGACTTCCATCCAGGGAAAGTCTCATACTCAACCTCCACCTTGTGCAAAACGTCCATATTGGCTGTGTTTGAAAGAAGTTGTGTTATTTAAATCAACAAAGCAAAGCCCAAAGATCAGCAACTCTGAATTTGCTCAGGTCTACATTTAAATTACCAGGGAAATGGGGAATTCTCTTCCCATTGAGTTTGTATGCAACTCCAACTTTAATTTCATCCAGCACATCCAGAATGTCAAGTTTTGTCAAAGCGATGCTGTTGGAGAGAAAAAAAAATATAATGGAATGTCGTTTCTGACGGTGCCCAAAAGAATGCAATGTATTGATCATGTGCCAAAACCGCTGAAGAGACTCACGCTGTGAAGCCATTGATCATGTGCGCATATTTAACAATGACGAGATCCAACCAACCGCAACGTCTCTTCCTTCCGGTGGTCACCCCCACTTCGTGACCCCTGGTCTGCAGCAGCTCTCCGACCGCCTGAAGTAAAACGTAAAGATAATGCAAACAATGTACTCGTTTTCTGCCAAGGGAAGAACTTCAAAACATCACATGGGCTGAAGAATAAAGTTTTAACATCTTGTCCCGGGTGTCTGCTCAGCTCCCGTGACAAGTAACACAACCCTGGCTCACAAAGTAAATATATCCTGAACCTGCACAGGCCCTAAATTTATCCCTGTGAACATGTGATCTGCATATGAGTTAAAGGGAGTTTGAGGCCATCTATCATCATATTTGACAGCTGTGCTCACTCAGAGAACAAACCAACCACAAGACATATGATCACAGGCTGGGCATGTCAGGCACAACATCAGGGATTTACAGAAAAATGTCACGTGTCTCTGCTTCGTCGATCTGCTTCGTCGATCTGCTGCACACGAAGTAGAGTTTGCAACAAAGTCAAGAACTCATATCCTGATAACGTCCGATAGCGTAGCTTACGTTCAGTTGTTCTGTAGGGAAGGCTCCGATTCCCACTCTGGTGGTATAGGCCTTTGATACTCCGAACACATCACCGATATTCAATGGGGGGATACCGAGACCAGTGCAGACCCCGCCCACAGTGCAATTTGATGATGTCACAAACGGATATGTCCCTGAAAAGAAACATTTCAAGTCATTTTCATGGGTCCCAATGGCACCCTCTATGTGTGTCTTTTCAAAAATGCATGTGTTGCGCTTAGGGGCTGCTGCCTGTACCAAAGTCAATGTCAAGGAGAGCTGCGTTGGCCCCTTCAACCAGAATGTTCTTTGGAGATCCATGAAGCGCTTCGTACATGTAGTAGACTCCGTCTCTGACCATTGGCCGCAATCTCTCAGCGTAGTCCTGCGCGAGACCAGGAGGGGATGAAGGTTTCTGTAGAACGTTCACAACTTTTTGCTGCCCTTTCGTCATCAGTTCGTACCTTGAGTTTCTTTAGTTGGTCGTCAACGTCCACTGTCAAGGCTGGGTACATGGACTGGTACTGACGGACAAGGTTTTTGAATCTGTGAGAAAGCAAATGAGCATGAACCAGTCTTGCAGAGGCCTTTTATCTTATGTGTTCGTCTACATACTTCATGGAGAAGTCCTTAAAATCAGCCAGAAGGTCACACACACGCAGGCCAGTGCGAGATGCTTTGCTCGAGTACGCGGGGCCGATTCCCTTCTTGGTTGTTCCAATGCTGTCATAGTAAAAGCAAATTCTGGGTGTTGTGGAACATCTGGCGATCAACACTTCCAACGCACTAGTGGTGCACTACTTTTGGGTCCGACTCTTACGTCTTTCCTTCTTGAGCTTGTCTTTCAGTTTCCTGCAAGCCATCGACAACCTGGTGGAAATCAAACACTGCGGAAGACAACGAGCAAACGCATCAATTAATACCTTAAGAATCATCTAAAAAAATCACCTAAAAATGAAAAGCAACTCATTACCACCACAACCAAGTGTGAGCAGTGGTAGACAGGCTACGTTTAACCTCCAAAAGTGAGCTGATTATGACAAATCAATTGTTATTCAGTGAGTTAGGGCTGTCCTCTGGGGGGGGGATTTTCATTTCATTTTCCAGATAAAAAAGCCCTTCTTTACTTTGTACTGATTTGCCTGCGGTTCTGTTGATCCCCCACCACTCACCGTCCACCAGCGCGGTGTGGAGGAGATAATGAGTGCATTTTCATCTCCCTAAGCCTATAACAGAAAACTGTACGCACCAAGGTGAGCTCTGTCTGAGACAATCAGCCTTTTGTCCCAGCCTCTCAGACCTACAGGAGGAAAAACAAAACAAAAACATACATGTCAGTAGAGCGAAAACCCATCTTTTTCTTTGTCACGTGTCTGTTTTTTCGAAATACCTTTCTTTTCATTTTTATCTCCTTCCTCAAACAAGCCAGGTAGATGTATGACCACTCCGTTACCTGTGACAGGACAAAGACAAGGATATGCAGGCTGCAGAAATGTTCCTGTCTCTCTTTACAGGTGTGTGTGTGTGTGGGGGGGGGGACCACTAACCGATCAGCGATGTGCTTTTAGGGTTGATGATCCCACTCGGGAGAAGGTGGAAGTCATACTCCTTGCCGTCCACCACCACCGTGTGTCCGGCGTTATTCCCGCCCTGCACGTTCAATCACAGGACAGTTGGGGGGGTCTGAATCCCAGCGTAGTACGACGTTAACACGGACACCGGCCTAAATGAGACTGCGATAAGCCGCCCTTTTCCAAATTCAGATATTTACATGCACCACTTTAACGGGCTGCGTGTGGCCTTCTCACATATCAAGCCGCGGAGAATGTGACCTCTCTCTCGCCCAGTGGGTGGGGCTCTGAAGTCTCTAGCACACAGGGTGCTCAGACCTGTCACAAAGTACTCAGCAGCAACTGTTGACTGGGCATGCCTGCTGCGGGTGCCTCAACTTATGTAAGCCAGCCAGGACTGACCTGCCTTGAGCATTTATTAGACGCTTTTTTTAACATTGAAAAATTGCGAACAACTCTGTCCTATATGATACAGTGAAGAAATTAACTTTCATGTGACATTTGACCAAACAAACCTGATCTGACATTTACTATTTTCTAATAGTTTAAGCTGTAATTGCCCAAATTATTAATTCAAATGCACCAGACCGGATTTCAAGAACCCCCTACTGCGGTTTACTGTGATCTAATGATTTACAAAGTATAGTAAAACCGTTTTTTTTTCAAGAATCTTAAACACTGACAGACATAAAATGTTGAGAATATTCAACAAGATCACAGAGGTGCAGGTGTTTTCAAGTGTTTCCACCCGGAGCGCCCTTTGCAGCAGTCAGTGACAGATTCCAGTTGATTTTTTTTTAATCTCCTCATTTAAAAAAAAAAAAAAAAAAATCAATCAGCGACAAATCAAACGGACACGCCCCCCGCGAAGACCAACCATTTACCTGACATCTGCAGACAACGTCTGCCTCGGTCGCCAGCAGATCGACGACCTTGCCCTTGCCCTCGTCGCCCCACTGCGCGCCGAGCACCACCGTCACTTTGTTCCCGCAGTCGCTGCGCGGACGCTTCTGTCCCGCCGCGGCCGGCTGGTTCGTGGTTTTGTGGTCTTTGCCAGACCAGTTGAGAGACATGGTGGCGATGGCGTTAGTCCGTCCGTCTCAAGAAGACTAAACCGTCCGAGAGAGTGGCATTGCCATATCTGTCCGCTCATAGCTGATGATGTCAGAGCCAGACGCGCACAAGTGCGTCGCTGTGCTCGGACAAGTTGTCTCCAAGGCTGTCGAGAGGGGCGAGAGGATAGCCTTTCCACAACGTGTGTGTGTGTGTGTGTGTGTTTCACCGCTTTATAAACGTGTGTGAGGCTGATTATTAATTATGAAAACACACATTGTGCGTCAACGTGGTGCGTAAAAACGATTAAGGAAAAGAAAACTGTGTAAAACCGTAAAACCACTGTTTAAATCTTTGTTGTTATTATTAAAATACTGCGCTTTTCGCTTCTAATTAGAATTCCAACTCATTTCTAACTCATTTTAAGAAGAGCGCCATTTATTTTTTTTTAGAACCTGTAATATTTTTCAATTTGGGTTTCAAAGTAAATGTAATGTCTTCTACTTTTGTCCGGTTTTAGGGGTCTGAGCCACATCTTGCTGCATGTGATCACAGTCCAGTCTTGAGCTCCAGACGGCCTCCAGGGAGCTGGAGCTGCAGCACCATCCGCTCCAGACGGGGGCGCTGTCGAGACAGCAGCGTTATAGAGGGTGACCCACTGATCCAGAAAAAGGATCAGTCTCTCTCTGGAGGCTGAAAATTGTTCAGTTCATGCAAATCTGTATTTCCTGAAGCAGTTTCCTGGTTCCATATTCTTGAATAGATCCTGCAGGCGGCTGAAGATCCTCCTGATGAGTGTACTTGGCTGAAGTACACCCCCCCCCACACACACACACACTTTTCTTCCAGAGAAACTGCTCTTCTGGTGAACTTTGTGTTCAGCAAACATCATTAATCCTGAAATCCTGAAGGTGATTTCGCGGCACCAGCCGCGAGCTCACTGTTGGCAGTGTGATCTCTGAGCCTCTGCCACCTGTTGTGCAGGCCGGCGAGCTGCTGGCAAACACGGTCAAGTTTCTCTGCAGCACGCGGCTGAAAACGCCGCACTGTCCTCGAAACGTGCTCACGTGGACGGACATTTCCCACCTGCATCGTTCAGTCTTCCTTCTTTGGTTTGGGAGGAGGCCGTGCAGACGGAGGAAGACCTCTCCTGAGCAATTTCCTGTCAGGATGTTTGTGGAGGATCCGAAAGCAGAAGGTGGACGACAAAAATGTGCATCTTTAAAGGAAATGCAACAGGCCCGTTACAATGCAACATCACGGAATGCTCTGTAAATCAGGATGATTAGTTCACCATGGTAACCAGAGGAAGAGACCAAGGTCACCTCAGATGAAAAGAGCTGGAAGGACTCTTGAAGCAACCGCCCCGTAGAAGAGGTGGGAAAGATGCAGCTTTCACAGAGCAACGTGGTGGTGGAGCTCCACAAAGCCCTCAGCTGATGTGACTCGACTACTTTACGGAAACCTGACTCTTAAACGTCTATGCGTTGTCTGTCCATCAACGGTTAAAAAAAAAATGAAAACCTGTTCTTTCTGGAACATCATTTTATTTTATGTCAGTAAAATTCTATCAAACTAGAGTGAAAACTATGAACTGACGAATGACCAGCAGGTGGGGCCCTTTCTTAGAATATTCAACCTGAGCCTTCATTTATAAAGTTTAGAGACACTTATTGAATGTGCAAAAAAAACAAACACAGAATGAAACAGTACATTCACTTTTATTAAAAATATATTTAACATTAAAAGTTACAAGTCATTAAATTTTTATCTCGTATATTAACATTTGGATAATAAAGATTTCAGGCAGTTCAGTTAAATATTTTGCACAAAACGTAGCATTGCTCTTGTCCAACAGGCGGCGCCCAGTAAATTCAGCATAGTAAAACACATTCACTGCATATTGCAAGTAAGTATACAAAACATATAAAGCATATCCAACTCTTTTAAATTAGTCTTAATCAAAACCACTCAGAAAATGACAACTTATGTACACAAACTGACACGGACGCATTGACCTCCTCCGCTGTCAATATCAACAGTTTAACAAAATAAAAATAACTTCACACCTCCCTCTGAACTCAACAGTTTCTTTTCCCTCGTGATTTCCTCTTCTTCGAGTGACCTACAGGAGGACAAATCATAAAATGAGTAGTCAGAAACAAAAACAGACATAATCAACACATTTTAATTTTTTATTAAGTTTGCAGCTTGTTGATTAAAAATACAACTTTTAAAATGCTCAACTTTTTTTTTTTAAATGGAGGTAATATTTTCATATATTTAATCCATTATTTCAAGTCAGATTAGCAGAAGGCCAGTTTACAGAAAGCACACAAAACTGTTAGAGTTAGTTCCAGCTGCAGATTGGTGGAGAATGGACAAGAAAATATGGAAAGATGGAAGAGTGACAGCTTTGATGAAGCAGCTCCACGATGACATCACAAAGACGTTCACAACTGCGAGACCGTTTGAGACCAGAAGACTGACACGGTTACGATTAATTGGTATGAATTAAAGTACATCCAGTGTTAGATTTGGTTTCTCCTCCTCCCAACGCGGCCGATTTGAATCACATCAACATCGGCCGGATCACCGAAGAGCATTCAAGTGAGCGAGAGTTAGAAGTCGGACGACAGACACAAAAATGAGATCCAAATTTCCAGTTAGACCAACAGATGATGCGTTGTTCGGGACAAAGCTTCAGAGGTGACAAATTCATCGGGGGTGATGTCCCTGCTTACAGCGAGCCGTCTCATCGATGGGACCTACCTCACTGCAACACACAGCCTTTTTTATGTTTTGTGTGTCCTTTCCCACTGTTACCTTGTGCTTTAAAACGGAAAACAGAGCATTCAAACACACTGGCCACACTGAAATCCATTCAACATTTCATCTGCATATCAAGCCCAGCCAACAGTGCTTGATCAAAAAAAAAAAAAAAAAAAAAAAAAAAAATTTAACCGAATTCGAGTCTTACAAATATGCGCCAACGTGACTCATCATATAAAATGCGATAAAAGTGGAGCAAATAAGAATGGCACTGGGAGAAACTGGGAGGCTAGCGTTCCAAAAGGGAACTTTATTGAGGTGGGGGACGTTACCTTGGTGACTCTTCTTTTTGTTTCTTTTAAAGAGGCTGTGGTGTTTCTTTGGTTCAGGCTTTTCTCCTTCCGATGGTGACGGGTCCTCCGCTCGCAGTCCATCTGGCACGTCCCACCCCGCGATGCCTTCGTCGCATTTCGCGTCCAAATGTCTGTGAGTCACCACTTCGTCGCGGCAGAGTGTCTTTACGATGATAAGTTTTCGCTCCTTCTGTGCCGTTTCCGTCGGCTTCCCGGCGCTTTCGCCGTTCTCGCCCACGGTTAAGTTGCTCCCCGTTATTTGTGTCACACTTTCCGAGCAATCCAAAAGGCCGCCCTCCGTTTCGCCGCTCGCTCCGCCGCTCGCCGGAGCCCCAGGCGCCATGTTCCCGGGCTCCGTGATGGAAGCGCCTTCTAACGCGGCCGCTTGTAGGTCCAGATCCGTCAGGGGCGACGGGGTGAGGACGCTGCTCTCAGCCGAATCCGACGAAACTCCATTTGCGGCCGCACGCGGTCCGTCCCCCCCCTCGGGATGGGGATCGTGTGGCGTTGCGTCATGTGAAGATACTGCAGGTTCTCGTGGGTGTGCACCACCCCGCCGTGATTCCGGGTTTTCCGGAGGCGCCTCCTCTGACGTGGGCGCTTCTGCCGGGGCTGCGGCGGGGCGAGCAGCTGGCCCGTCCCGGCCCAAGCTCTCCGGAGTCTTGTCTGACGGGCTGGTGAACCCGTTCGCCTCGCCTGCGTTGGCCCGGTGACCCTCGGGCTGAGGTTTGGTGGGATCTGAAGTGGTGGCCAGATCTGTGATTCCTTCTTCTGCAGGCTTCGCATTTGGGTCTGAGGAGCCAAAAGCAGGAAGCGACAATGGTGAAAATATATCAAACTTGGATGAAACCAAAAAAAACAAACAAAAAAACGAGGCCTTGCAAAGCAACTGAAGGTGCTGCGGCGGGAAGAAATAAAGCAGAGTAAATAAATAAAGCAGCAAGGCTGCGGCTCGCAGCCGCGTGGCTCGGCAGCGGAGCTACAAACTGCGGATAGAGGCCACCGTCTCTCGTCCTTACCAGAGGGGCAGGTATTCCTACGCATTTCATTAGAAGGGAGGCTTTCCGAATCGCACCTGGGCCTGGTCTTCCTGAGGGCGAAACCTTTCCTGATATCAGCCAGGAGGTGGTCGATAATGCAGCCATCATTTTGGGGGACAAATCCTTTTTTGACTGGTTAAAAACAAACAAACAAACAAAAAGACAGAAAAGTACATTTCAAAAGACTGAAACGACCCCTGCGGTTGCCTAGGAGGATTTTGCTGCGGTCCTTACTTTTTATGGTTTGTTTTGATAGAAAATGCCTCAACTCATGTAAATTTAGATGTTTATTTGTTCCCCGGTGTTAAAAAAAAAAAAAAAAAAAGCTTCTGAAATCCTTGCGCTGCTTTATAGTTTTCAAATGTACCGTTTTATGATTCAAAGCTCCCTCGGGGTTTTCAATTGTCAGAAAAGGTCAGGTCAGGTCAAAAAAAAAAAAAAAAAAAAAAAAAGAAGGAAGGCATTTTCCAACTTACTTATCTTTCCATCCTCTCCTTTTTGTCTCTTGGACTCTTCTTCTGCGAGCTGCTGCTTTCTCTTCTCAGCTTTGGCCGCCTGCTCCCTCCGGATTTTGTTTTCCTGATAGCGGGCAGAACTTTGTTACTGGCAGATGTGCACAGCACGCACAATAGCAGGGCTTAAAAGTGTAACGTCTCCCATCGCCACTCCGAAGGACACGTCAACAAATATTATTGCTGACCTTCAACGCCTTGAGAAAGAGTTCTCTAAACGTCTTGATAGTCCCAAAGAGTTCCTCGAGCGAAAGCTTGTTGGCGTCTTCACACAGGTAGAGAGCCAGCTCGTTCTTCTTCTCTGCCATCGCTGCAAATTTTTCACTCAGAACCTCAGACTGCTCCAGATGTTCCTGCAGCAGATTAAAGGGAAGCATTTAGGCGCCGCTCCCACCTCTTAGTCGTCTCCAGGCAAATCGGGCAGTCTCTCTAACCTGGAGAACTTTGGTAAACTGCTCCTTCACTTCATCCACAGAGCTGGAGACCTTCTTGGTCGTCATGGTCAGGCGGTTCACCAAGGTGCTGGCTTCCGACTGAATCGAATCCAGGTTAATCCTGGGGGCGAAAAGGCGAGACGTGTTACGCGCCTGTTAAAAGCGCCAGTTCAGAGCCAAAAGATCTGTACCCCGCTGCTTTTTGACAGATCTCCATCTCGTCCGGGAGTTCCAACAGCTCCGGATGGTGAGCTTCCGCTTCCTTTGGAACAGGAACCACGTGCGGTGTTAATAAAGAAAGAATTCAAGCAGGACGTAACACAACGCCAGATCTGGGCCGGCCTTTGTACCTCCAGGATGTGATGCAGCAGGGTGATGCAGCCCTTGTTGGCCTTGGTCTCTGTGAGTTTCAGCAAAGAGTTAATCTTGAAACCCACAGCGTTGCCCGTGTGACTTCCCTGTGAAGTACGCCGATGATTAATACGGAGGACTTTTATTCCTAAAAGGAAAACATCACGGCGACCGAAGATGTTCTCACGTAGTTGAGGAAATTCCCCACGTCCAGAATTAACCGGCAGAAGCTGGGCAAGAGCGCGCTATTTCGGAGAGCTACAGGAGGAGTCATACAGGGTCAGATATTTGGGGAAATAAGAGGAAAAAATGAAGAAGTTGAGGGCGTTGTTTACCTTGGCAGGCGTCCTCCACCAGCTTGACTTTGGGTTTGATCATATCCAACACGGCAGAGCTCTCTTCACACAACAACATGCACTCAATCCTTAACTGATAACTGGGGGGGGAGAAAAAGCAGACAGAATAAGCACCCGAAGGTGACGCGCCGGTCCACAGATCACAAGATCACACGGCAGCGGGGTTACCAAGGAACAACGAGGAGGGCGCTATAGAAGCGGTCAACATTGGCCATCTTATCTTTGTCTCCTTGGAAGGATTTCAAGTTTTCAATCTAGGGACAGAGACGCAGAGAGAGAGGGACTTCAGCACTTTAAAGTGGAAACTTTTGGGAGACAGCGGGAATCTGAGCACGTCGCAAAAGACAGCGGGGAATTACATGACTGTCATTTGTAGTTGTACGGTCCGCTCTGGCTTTTTTTTTTTTTTTTTTTTTTTTTAAATCGGAGGAGAGAGAGCTCAGCAGAGCAGCTCCTTGTAAATTAGAGCTTCAGATCAACCTGAGGTGCATTTTTCTGGAGCGCAGGAGGAAACCCACACAGGTCCGGGAAGGTCACACAATCTCAACAACACAAAGTCCGCGAGCTGGAATGCAATTGAACCCGCGAGCATCTCGCTGAGGCGGCGCGTTACACAACGGCGGAGACAAGCGGCTGAGGACGGGAGGCCAGACCTCGTGCTTCTCCGGAAGGAGCTTCAGCAGCTGCTTGAGGATTTCCGCGTCGAACCTAGCGCGGTCCCCGCTCTCGATCATGCCGATGAATTCCTCGTTTTTGCTGAAGGGAGGAAAAAAAAAAAACGAAGGGAGATAAAACGGTCCGACAGAACGGCTCCGCGAAGCGACGGAAACAACAGCTACCTTACCACTTAAACTGCTTCAGGAATATGTTCAAATTCATGCTTTTCTTAGGATCAATGAACGTAATCTAGAAAATAGTTGGAGAGGCCGGTTGATACTGCAGCTCTGGCAATGGGGTGGACATTTTTTTTTTTTTTTTGAAACACTAGCGTCGACCTAGCGCACCTCTTTGGACACCTTCTTGACAGGGGCGCTTTTTTTCTGGTTTGCGTCGGCCACGGGGAGACAGAAGAGCTGCTCGATGCTGGTGTAGTCGGGCTCCCGCGGGGGGCACTCGCTCTGTATGGAGGACCACAAGGACTGACCGTCCGTATCTGCAAGGGACCAAAGGAGGAGTCTGGGCTGAATCTGAATCGGTTGAGATGAACCCACCGTCGTTCGGGTTTACGCCCCCGGACCCAGAACCGTGGACAGCTGCTCACCAGTAACGGAGCGGATTTTCTGCCAGTTGAGTTTCTTCATCCTCAACGAGGGGCAGCGGTTCGATGCGCTCTGACTCGCCGAGCATCCCAGAACCTGGCTGGTCTGGGCCACTATCACGCCGGGGGGGGGAGGCGGGCACAGAATTCCAGACAATGGCGGAGGAGGTGGGGGGCCGGCGCCCATGAATGGCGGCGGCGGCGGCGGCGGTGGGGGTGCCATGCCCGGGCCGCCGAGTAGTGGAGGCGGAGGGGGAGGAGCCATTCCTGGGAGCGGAGGTGGGGGTGGCGGGGGTGGTATACCGGGAAAAGGAGATGATGCTGGGGGTCCACCCAATCCTCCAGGTAGCATCGGCGGTGGAGGGGGGCGGGGAGGGGGAGGTGGCGGGGCGGACAGAGGCGCGGCCCCAGGTGTGGTCACACAAAGGAATGGAGGCGGCGGCGGTGGAGGAGGAGGAGGAGGAGGAGGAGGGGGGAGGCGGCGGCGCTGGAGGCACGGCGTGCGGCTGCTTCTGGTTCTCCCGCTGATCCCGATCGGTCTGCACAGCCTTATCCACCCTGGCCAGCTGCCCGTCCACTTCCTGATGACCATCGCAGCCTTTGGAGAAAACCAGCCTCGGAATAATTTTCTCAATGGATTCCATCTGGGCTGCGACAGCAAACACACAGAGACGTACTGTCAAATGACTTTTAGCCGTGCGGCGGTCCTGTCAGCGGCGCGCGCGTTACAGGCGAGGCCATTATTTGGCCATTAGCCCCGGCTGCGCTGACCCCCCCGCGTTAATGCGCCGCTGCTTCTGGGCTGACTCACCGTCCTCGGCCAGCAGAATGGCTCTGTTTGTGATGGTCTCCAGGGCCATCCAGACGGCAGAGCGATCGGGCTTCAGTGCCAGCAGCGTCTGGAGGATGGACAGCAGCTGGAGGGAGGCCGGAAAGCTGCTGACCTGTGCGCACACACACACACACACACACACGCCCGATCAAAACGGGCGTGTTCGGTTTCAAAGCACAAAATGGTGAAAGCCGCATTGTAGAGCGAATCGATGGCGACTCCGGACAGACCTTGTTGAAGAGCAACGAGAAAACCTCCAGGTGATTGCTCATGTTAATGCCCCCATGGATCTGCAGCAGCTCCTCCTCATCTTCAGCCATTGCCTCTTCAAAGGTTTCACATTGAATGATCAAGTCTTCATCCTCCAGCTCCCTGCACAGTAACACACATGTGAACCTAATCAATTCCTGATATCCCCCCCCCCCAAAAAAAAGCACCATTTTCCCCCATTACTGACTTAAAGTGCAGAAAATAGAAGGTACTTGAATGAAGAATAAAGACTAACCTTAGTTTTGGTAGAATATCGAGCAACTGGAGCCCTGAGGGTCAGAATACAGACATGAGTGTCGCACCTTTTAGTTTATCCTTACAAAACGGTGTTGCACAGACTTCCAAGGCTGCATGTTTTTTGGGGAATTGGCCGAGACCCACAGGTGAGCAATCACAAAAGGAGGAGTGGCCACACAAGAGGCTGATCGGAGCGGGGCGGTGGGTGGTACTGTCACGAGTTCAAGAGGGTTTATAAACTCCTGACTTCTTCTCCAATATGTCTCAACAACTGTCAAATCAATTTCCGGAAGAGTTCCACCCAAAGGTGAATTGTAATTTCAGCTCTCGCGGTTGAAAGAGAGAATCTGAAACGGACTCTCATTGACTTTCTTTCTGGCAAAGATAACAAAATCAAATTAGATCAGTGATTTAATCAGTAAAGTAGTGAAGATAACTTTAACCAGAAGCCTTTGATAATCATGGCTTATCGTCTTAAAGTGCAGGGAAAAAAAAAAACCAAGAAAAAACAAACCCACACTGCCTGATCCACTCGAGGTTTTAATGTGTTGCCTGGTATTTTTTAAGCTGGGAATGAGGCCGGTGGACCTATTCTTGGATAGACCCGCAGAGATAACTGACTTGCTCTGCGCGCATTTCGCCGAAGGAGGGAAACGCGGAACCTACCGACGAACTCCTTCCTCAGCTTGTCTCTCCGCCTGAGGTCGTCTATTCCGAAGATGAGGGCGTTGATGACGCTGAGCACGGTGGCCATGTACGAGGCGTTTTCCGTGGCCTGCAGCTCAATCATGATCACGCTGAAGCGGTACTGCTGCATCTTCACGGTCTGGAGGGAACATTAAAGCGAACGCCTCAGTGCCAGTGCAGGGGCCCGGGCCGTTCCTGGACTAAAGCACCAGCGTTACGGCCACTAGGGGGCGCTATTTATACTCTCACTCTCCAGTTGTGATTAGAGGTACCTGCTCCGGGGGGTTTAGAAACGCTCATGTTCATCTCTTACCTTGTAGTGTTCGAGTGCGTCCAACGCCAGCCGATGCCCGTCTGCAGAGAACACGCTGAGGGCGGCGAGGAGATCGAACAGTTGCTTCTTCACCATGATGTTGGAAGTGTCCAAGGCTGCAGAACGTGGTGAACACATCAGGTCAGAACAAGGAAATGTTCCAAAATGCTCCTGTCTGCACCCTTTCCGCTGCTTTTTAAGCAACATCGCCTGTTCATTCAACCGTTTGTCCCGTTGATAAAATATGTAAAGCGTGGGTGCGAGGAAAGGAAAATCCCACATTAACAGCACGCTGGGATGTATGATTATTAGTTATGCAAAGTCACCCCCCTATGATTCATTACTGCTGACTGACAAACTCAACAGCGTGAGTCACAGACAACCATTAAATCAATGTTTAACAATGCTGATTTCATTATCTGAGCCAAATTGTTTAGTGCAAAATTTGATCTTTCTTCTAACATGATTCCAACTGCAAAGGGATTGCTCCAAATCTGATTAACGTTCAAGGAATTAAAGGACGCGGTCAAACCTTGGGACAGCTTCCGGATGTATCCCTCGTTCTCTATAATGAAATGGATCCCCGTGGAGGAGTTCATGACCGCCCGCACGCAGCTGACACAGGTGAGCTGCAGGAGGGCCTCGGAGATGCGGGAGCACCCTCGCCCGGAGAGTCGGTCGAGAGCCTCCAGGAGGAGGTCCAGGCCGCTCAGCTCCAGGAACTGGATCATCCATGCCTCGTCGCTGCCCTCCAGGCGCCGCTTCAGCCCGGAGTAGTTGACCACGGTGGGAACTTGCAGCAACCTGATGCACAGCTCCGGGTCAGCGCTCTCCAGATTGGCGTCCAGCTGGGTGTCCGAGTCCTGAGAGGAGCCCAGGCGGTCCCTGACCGCAGCCCACTTGTTTTTCCCATCCGACTTCCCCGACATGACGCTGAGGAGGAGAGGAGTTACTTTTTCTTTCGTGTCAGCCGCAGGTCTTTTGGTAAACGATGTGTCACCGTCCAATAACTTCCATCAGTGCTGGTGTTGTTGGACAAGAGGAAACAGGCTGAGATGAGGTAGACCTTATCGGAACGCGCAGCAGAATAGAAAACGACAGCTCTGCACTTCTGTGGATGAGCAGAGGATATGTCAGCAGTCCAGTCATCGCCAGTTCTGCCAAATGTTCCCACGTAACCCCGTCTGACAGCGGAGCGATCTGCAGTTGGCTGGTCTCCACGCACACAAAAAAAAATCACCTACAAATTGCGACTTCGCCGAGCACCTCTATCCACAGTGGTGAGGCGTCAAACTAACTTACATGGGCAGATGTGGAGATGACTGTGCACAGGCCCATAACAGAGGCTCTCTCTGTAATCAAACTGACCCCCCCCCCATCCCACACACACACACACACACACACACGCACGCACACACACACCCCCAAAGCCTGTTTGTAAAAACACCCTCCCACCGCGCTCTTCTAAAACCAACATAATGAGAGCTTTGGACCGCCAACTTTCTCCAAAGGACTTCTGTCTCTCTCCATGTGGCGTTCAGGGAGGAGAAACACCTGAATGTTTGTTCTATGTCCTGTTGCTGACAGCCTGTTTGGCAAGGTTAATGTACACAAGCGAGGCGCGAAGACATGAACATGAACAAACACGACGTTGGGTCACTGAGAAAACCAGCCCGGGCGGGCGGAACTCAAAAAAAGTCCCGTGTTGCGGCACGGGACGCGTCGGGAAGTTTGAGGCCTTACGGAACACGCGGGTGGGGGGGGGCAGTTCGTCAGCTCTGACTGCAGCATTTCTGCTGCCAGTGTGAGAGCGTTACCGTGGCAGCGAGCAGGCAGACAATGGGCTTCAACAATAGGCCCACAGAGTGCTCTTCAAAGAGCCGTTTTCAGGAAAGACAAAATGGATGGGCCGCTCTCTGCCCCCCCCTACACACACACACACACACACACACACACACACACACACACACACACACACACACACAGGGACAGTCAGAGAATTAATATGAATTTTGACACATTCATGCCCTATTAGACAACAGCAAAAAATGTTCAAGTTGCGGCCTGCAATCTGGATAATTGCGACATCATATTTGCACAGTGGAATCACTTCCTGAGAACGAGGCCATGAGAAAAAGGTGAGGCAGCTGAGTGGGTGAATTCCACAGCAGAGCTGAGGAACTTTGCACAGGAAGCAACTTTCAGAGACAGGAAACTTTGGCTCCGGATAAACGTGCCGCTGGTTTGACAGCTCGCGTTCCTCCTCGGAAATGTCAGCTTGATTCCAAAAGGAGGTTATTTTGATCCTTGTTTGGGGGGGTTGCCGCGTTCTTTTCGAGAGGAAAGGAAAAAAGAATGTTCCATTTTCTTGGGCGCAGCGTTCAATTACAGGCAACTTTTCCTTCTCCTCGCAACCCAGTGAGCCAGAGCTCCCCACATGTACCACTAATAGCAGGCTGAATCACTGTGCAGAGGACAAGCCCACTCATCTGTCCTCTGGTTAAACAGCCCACGCTGCAGCCCACTGTTACAGTGCAACATTCATTAGCACGGAGAAACATCTCCACCGTCGTCGCAATTAAATACATTTTGTCTGGAACTGCCAGATGCCATTTGAGGATTGCTGTTTGGTAATGTTATGTAACGCCACAGCACACAGAAGGTCCTGCACTGCTCCGGTGTTCTCGCTACCTCCACATCTAGGATGGTTATTTGGACGGATAACATCTGGTTTGCATTCAGCTGATATCTAAACCTCCTGGCGGAGGGAGGGTCTGCGAGGCCAAGTCTGCAAGAACGCTTCGGAGTTGATACCCATCTTTTATTGACAGGATACTGTTTGTTCCCTGCCCACACCATGATCACTTGTTTACACAAGCGGGAGTGACAGGTGACTCCCACAAGGGACTGGAATCCTTCAGTGGATTCTCCTGGTATGTGATCCCCTGTGGGCGCCAGACCTCTTCAAAACTCAGTTATTTTCTATCTTGGTGGTGCAGAAAAAAAAAAGACCAGAATATGATGAGTCTGTCCAGGCTGCAATTATTTGTTTCATGACAACAATAATACATATCAGCCCTAGTAAAGGCGCAACATTGACACTTTGAGCGTTGTGGAATATTTCTCCTCCGACATGCAGGAGACATAACGGGACTATTTACCTGCCTGTGGCGAGGAAAGACACCAGAAAGAAGCAGATCAATACACTCAGTGCCCCCTGCTTCCACGCTGTTACAGCTCAATGCAGTTGTTAATCGTCCAAGATTGCATTTCGGCGGGGAATCCGATGGCTTACCTGAATTTATTCTACAAATGTACACTTGGAGAATCGCGTCCTCTGGTGCGCTCAGATGGATGGGCGGCTCACAGACATCCGTGCGCCATTGATCTCCAGTTCTAAAATGCACGTTCAGGCGGATAGGAGCAAACGAAACCACACTCACTGACAGATCCTCTGTGTGGAATATCGGGCGGATGGCGCTGCGCTCCAGCCGCCTCAGCCCCCTTTACTTTAGTTGTGAGGTTGGGAGCGTCAAACTAGAAATACTGCGCAAGCGAAACATCCGGTTATCCTTTCAGCATTAAAGTCATGTGTGGCAGCGTTATTTACTTTACAGGGCAGCAATAGGCTGGCACACGGGCGCCAGCATGCTTGAATATGCAAACCAAAGCTCAAAAGTTAAGAAATATGTGTTCAAAATGACATGTTGATCATAATGGAGTTGACTGTTTGGTACTATAGTTTCCTATGCATAAACTGAATTTGTTTTTAATCTCCTCTGATTAATTTTGTGCACCACCACATGTCTTATCAAAGCCTAAACTTCTGCTTAAAATTCACCATGCAGGGACTCGTCCACTGACCTGAAGGTGCAGCTGAAGGCACCTTCTCAAAGGTTTACTAATCTCGTATTTTACGACTGGGACTAATCCACTGCAATAAAAACTACCAGTGACATAATCACAGATTGAACTTTTAAAAGCCTCCGACAAAAGTTTATCTAGTCACTCCCAAACAAGGTTGTGCCCAGGCATGTTGGCTGCGCAACAGTTCCAGATAACTCATTCCCCCATGTTACACGTTTGAAAGTCCTGCAGCAGCATGTCATATTCGCACGACATCATAAAATATTTTCTCACATGGCCCTAAAAAGCTGCGGTGAGAAAGAAAGAAAGGAAGAAAGAAAAGATGTTTTTCATCACAGTTATGTGTAAAATTTGGGTTTCATTAGTTTTCTTTTTCATTGTTTAAAGGGGATTTTATGTTGGAGGCAGAACCGCCCAATTTCCTGTTCGAGTGTGCCTGGTCTTGTGACTTGGAGGATCTTGTGCAGCCAGATGAGGCCCTCCTCCACACTGAACCATCAACACCACCAACAGCTGCTGACACAAACACTGACTTCAGCTGTTGACAAAAGCTACAAGTTTTTTTGTTTTTTTTTTACAAGCTTTGTTGTTTTTTTTGTAAAGACGTAAAATCAAGAGAAAACTGTTCATCATCAGGGGCCTGAGGCATATGAAATCCCCTGCTTAACAAATAATGAATAATTTCAAAGTTAATGGAAGCCGTGCTGCTAGTTTGCTCGTACATGTTTATAAACGTGGATAATTAGAATTGATTTACCATGGAGATAAATGCTGCAGCACCCTCTGTGCTCCAGGGGTATACATTTATTTTGTTAACCCCCCCGCCCCCACTCTCTTAATGTTTTGACTGAACTGTAACTCTATGCATGTGCCATTTAAAGCCCTTGTGTTAGCATGGCTTTGTTAATGTGTAGGAAACTGGGGTTTTAGTTGGGACCACAACTATGAAATCTGCAGCATCAGTACTCAAGTTTCAACACCAAACAATACAGTGGGCGACTGGTGAGGCTCTATAGGCAACTGTGGTCAGAGCCTTTCCCACTGATTGTAATGGTTCCGCATAATACTCTTTTGTTTAAGGTGAGCAGCCAAAGCCATTGAATAAACATGTGTGTAGACCATGCAAAACCCGCTCAACAGGATCAATCATAAAACTTATTGGAAGGATCTGGTACTTTACAAGTGTGTGTCTGACTGTCTCTTCATGCACTGTACACTACATGTTAATGGATGTGTGCTTCTTATTTATGTATTAGCTCCAAGGAAACAACTTTGCATGCAGAACTGCATGCAAAGTTGTTTAAAGGAGTATTTTCAAAAAATTACTGGGAAGCTAATCTAAAAGCATGTCTGAAGATTGCTGTGAATGAAGCTCCACTGAGATATACTATTCTAAACTATACAGAGCACTATACTGTAAACATGAAGTTGCCATTTACCCCAACATGGTTGACATCTCCATCTTAATAAAGATATATCAAGAAAACAACCAGGTTATATTTAATTCGCCCCTCTGGTAGCCTGCTTACATCCCAACAGATTGGCTTCGGTTGACGGAATTTGGTTATTAATCGAAGATATGTAGATAATTAATATTTTGGTAAATGTTTTTTAATTCATTTTTTTTACTTTTATTGTGACATCACATATTATTGTTACTCAAGGCAGCTGCATGTGCATATAGAAATTTTAATGTGTTTGTATTTTGTATTGCACAAATGTATACTTTTTACAATGTGTACTGCAAATAATATTTATCGTATGTTGTGTGTTTTGTGGATGTTATGCTGACTGTAATACCACTGAATTAACACAGTTTATAACGCAAACGCTTTCAGGAAAAACTACCATTCCCAAAGTACATTGCGCAGCTGAGTCGACTGTTTGATGACGTCATATTCGTGCTGCCAATGTTGTCACAAACGCTTGATTCAGCCATCCTTTAAATTTCCTCTTTTCTTCTGCTTTTCCTGCATTTAAATCGTCACCCACTCTTGCGAAAAATGTCCGTAAAAGCCAAGGATATCCTACAGATGGACCTTTATGGTTTACTAGGTATAGAAAACACCGCAACAGCGAAAGAGGTAGGTAAACCTGAGTGTCTATGTAGCTGAGCAGTGCTGGCGAGGAAAGCCGTTAAATGTCGCTGATACCCTGATAGTGGGGGAAGGAGGGTAAAAGGAGAGTTACTACGTTGAAAACCTCATCAAAATAATGTGTAGTGGATAATAATGCGACGCAGTGATGGCAGCTTGTTAGACTTCTGTGAGGTTTTTGTCTGTCTGGTCTCTGGGAAAGTCCCTCCTCCAGAATAATAAAGGACAAACTAGCACATGGGACGATATTTTAAGCTTCTGTTGGACTTTATAGGTAATAAAGGACAGACAAATTCGAAAATGGCGTCTTTATAAAGTGTGATAGATGAGAAAGGCCACTGGGCGGAGACATCGTCCCGACTACTGGAGCTGCCCGGTTACGCAACACTGCTCATGTCCGCGGACCAGATTAATGGATAGAATAGATAGATAGATAGAATGGGTCGTGGTTTCTCACGATAAATAACTACAATGACTCTTGATAAATGTGACATTTCAACCGACATTTAATCTGTCGGTCACTTATCCTCCCTGTGTGACAGGTCATGGTGCAGAGGGGAGCCGCATGTGTGTTTCCTTTAACAGCATTTAAACAATGATTTTTGACTGCAGCTATTTGTAGAAGTGTTGTTTCTTTTGTTAGCTGCTGCATCCTGTTCACAAAGATAATATATTTCATAGAGCAGACGTGTATGACTACAAATAGAGCTAAACCATATTTCCCATCTGGGATTCAGAACGTGATTTGAGCACTTCCAAGCACTCAAATGTTCTTGTCCACAGTACATAATCGAGTTAACCATACATTATAATAACCTGTTTTGCACTGTCTAGCATCTGGAATCCAAACATGGAGGCCTGTGAATTCCTTCATTTGTTTTCAAAGCCCTACGATCCCCAGAGAATTGTCTAAGAAGAATTTAGCGGTTGTAAGTTCTGTAGAAACACAGCTCCAAAATGACTTGTTTTCTGAGGGCTGTTGATGGTTTAGGGAGATAAATGTTGGAATGTCTTTCGTGTTTAGTCCATTAAGGGCCTGACAAGCTCAAAAATTAATTAAGTGTGTGGCAAGAGATGCCATGACATTAATTATTTATCACTAGTCTTTGGCTCTGTACTCAATTAGCAGAGGAAAAGGAGCCCATAAGAGAGCCTGTTTATGAGGGCTTGTCTGCAGCTTGTAAGACGTTGTGCTTTGACATAAGGGATTTCAGTCATGCATCTGCCTGCCTCTTTTCTTTATTGTTTCTTTCTGATGGAATTAATACCCTGTTGACCTTGTGGTAAATCTGATGTCATATAGGCAATGATTTAATTTCTGTTGGGGTGTGAAATTTACTTTTATCTTTGTCATGCCGAAGGAGGCTGAACGCTGAACTGTTGTTCATGCTTACATATTAGCAACAGTTGGCTAATTATTGTTCAAGTGACAAATTACATAGTCAAACAGTGCTATTTGGATCCCACAAGGGCAGAAAATGTCATTTCCAGTGTCTTATTCTTCCTGTCCTTTTCTGCCTCAGCCCTGCCTGTTATCCAGCTCATAATGTCCCCTCAATAACACAGTGTTGTAATTAAGGAGGATGGGCCCATGACATATCAGGCAGCAAATCAGTCTCACAGACTTCACAGGCCATATCCTTTCTGTGTTGCGGCTGCACCGGGGCCACTTTGTCAGCTGTAATTGGCAGCAAAGATTGGTCTAATGAGGACAAGATGTGGGCATGAAGTTAAGACCGTGGCACGGAGATCAGTGGGGCTGGTTTCAAGGGCCGGCATTAGTTTACAGCCTTGCTTCCTGCAGACTAAAGATGATGATGGTTATTAGTATTATTATTATTATTATACAGTCACGGTAGTGTTCTTTTCCCAGGGTTTGTGTAGATTTACAGTGTAATACCATTGTTAACTAAGCTGGATGCCTCACTGTGTGTATTTTTATGTCTAAGGAAACCTGGCTTATATGTTGATTTAATGATTATGAATAAACAGAAGATAAGTTAATTAAAATAAAATGTACACAAACATATTTGGTAGCTTTGGCACCAAACTTATAAAAATTAGAAGATGAAGCAATCGTTTATTGATCTCACTATGTGGAAACTAATGTTTTACACTCTTTTTTTTTTTATTATTACACATGAGAAAATGTGCAGCTTTTATGAACACATGCAGCCATTAGGGGAGAGGTGACAGAATGAGTAACATGCCCCAGACACACGCTCATGCATTCCGGGGGTTTGGTACCTTGCTCAAGGGTACTGCCAGCTCCCTTTTCCAGCTCCCAGTCCAGTCTCCCACAGACTGAGCTACCATCACCACCTCCACATGTCAGCCTTTAACTTCTTAGCCAAGGGCGTTTACCGAAGTTAGATAATGAGACATCGCTGATGCAGCTTCTTTCCACAAGAGCTGCATCAGGGATGACACGATGTGCTTCGCAAACATCTGCTCTGATTCTGACAGATGTGGACACGTGGTCCTCCTGTCAGACTGCAGGTGATGAAGAACATGAGCCTCAGAGCGAGTGTGAACCCAAAACACAGTTCCAGCTCTCAAGGCATCATAGCTGGACTGTCTTTCAGCCCAGTTTATCTCGATCTCAATAAATCCTGTCAAGGATTAAAACTGGAATTGGCCTGGCATCATCCTGGTCCGCCTCAGAACATTCAGCTTCCACCCGAGCAGCTGCAGGATATTGGACGACAGCTTGGATCTTTTCTTTATTTGTATTTTTCACAGTCATATATTATACTTGCCTTTTTTTTTAAATACATTTTTTTAAATCATGCTTTTAGACACAAACATTTCACTCAGTTGACTGATGAATGGTGATAAACTTGACGTTTGGCAGCTTCAATCTTCTTACACATAAATCCTTTCAGAGAAGCAAGTCTAGATAATATAGTGATAATATAGTGATCCGATAAAAGAAAGCGAAATAAACACTTTAGAACGAGGAATGGCCTTTTAAAATGGTACAATTAAATTTAAATTAAGGCTGATGTTGGCTGAGAGATGCTAGAAATAATTTTTGACATTTAGAAGTTATCTGACGTCCAGAGGGCTCGCTGGAGGCATGTTGCTGACTTTGGCTCTGATTTCGTACATTGGGAACTCAGCAGAATGTGACTAAGTTAACTGTCAGTCTCATTGGTGTTGCTGTTTAAATGGCCGGGACACTGATGGATTACACCACCATATTCGGTTCCCTCCGAGTTGAGTTCTGTTTTCCCCCGTAAATTCAGCCATGTATTGTTTGGCAGGCACGTCGAGAGCTTGTGCAAAACAACCCACCGGGGACGAAGCATCCAGCGCAATCTTGCTCCAAAGAAAAAGAAAGGAGCTGCTAAAAATCCGTGGCGGGCCGTGTGTGCGTGCGCACAGGCTTAGCATCATTGATTAGGAGAGGTGCGTGTGAGAGCCAGTCATAGAGTGGAGATGCGTGCCAGATCTTTAGCATGCGATGCATACGTGCAGAACGCCGCTGCAGCCCCTCCTGGTCTCCCCCTGAAAACGTTTGCTGCTTCTCTTCTTTCTGCAGCGAAACATAGATCTAATGAAAACCACCTTGTCATGAGCGGGTCCTCCAGAGGACCAGTGAACGGTTAACACACAGGCAGCGACCCAGAGTTAAAAAATCAGCTTCAACTAAAACCTCATATGACATTACAAATGCTCTAAAGTATTATTCCACTTTTCCACTTTGCTTCCCAAATGTTTTGGACAACAGCCTAAGATATTAATGGCACCCTTCTTAAATTTGTTATAAACAATGGTACTGTTTGTGAATTATCTTTTTTTTTTCATTTTCAATAAAGAGGGAAGTAATATTAGTGTACATCTTAGGCCACATTTATCTTGCAAACTGGCAGCAGATCTCAGAACAGTTTTCCAGCGGGTGATTCACTCTGCGGTACAGTGGTTGTCGTGACGCCAGCACGGATCTGCTCAGGTATCTGTGTGATCCAGGAAACACATTGATTTTAACTTCAGTGTTTTTGTCCTTGGTGGCGTTCACGGTCCTCTACCACTCCTTCAATGCAGAATGTCTGGACATTTTACCATCTGGGCATTTTAACGTCTGGGCAGCCTCAGCAGGCCTTGGAACATCTAAAAATGCATTTCATTAAAAGTTTTGATGATCACGGGGGTTTTTGCTTTCAAACCGGAGCTCTTGCTCCACGTCCTGACACAAGGCCCTGTAAAAGATTGAGCAAAAGTTAAAATAACCAAGTAAGAGATGGCTTATTTTTCCATCCTTCAATAGCAAACATATTTGAAACATGACCCTTTGACAATATATTTACATTTATATTGTTGTTTAAGAACGAGTCACGCGAGTACAAAACTTATCCTGTGTGAAGCAGTTTGAGGTCTGAATTAATTGTTATTATTGTTTGTGTGTAAAGTCCTGCTGATGACTCTCGACCTTTTATGTTGTTTTTCAAAGAGGGACAGGAGAGGGTGACTTCTTCTCTGTGTAATGTTTTTTTTTCGCATTTGCATAACTAAATGCATTCTCTTGTATTTGTTGCAGATCAAGAAGGCGTATCGACAGAAAGCACTGAAATGCCACCCGGACAAAAATCCAGACAACCCAAAAGCAGGTGACTCATTTATCGAAGTTTATCAAATTTTTTAAATTTTCTCCCCACTCTTACGTAGAGAACCGTTGCCCATTTTATGTATGTCTATGGATAATTAATCATCCTTGCTCCAAGAACAGCCATCAATCTTCTTAATAAACTAGAAATATATACCTGCTTTTATACCTGCGCTGGGTTTTAGGAAGTGTTTGTTGTCAGGCAACTCTTGGGCAACAACCCGCCACCACATGTTTTAACAACCTGTCCCTCCTCTCCCTGCTGTTGCCAACCAGCCTGCCAACAATCAGGCCTGAAATATGAATATAGCTCTTATTTGGAAGAGGGGCACTTTGGACAAAGGACTGGTCACGAAGCATGTGAAGTTAAAGTTTCTGTGGTTGCTGGATTTCTGATTATGTTAAGTCAAAAAAAAGAGAAATTGTCTGTGTATGTGTGTGCGTGTGTGTGTGTGCGCGCATTCGCGCAGGAGGTCGGATTCCCAGAAATGGAAAATAAGTGGTTTAGAGGGCCTCAACACTTGAACCTGCACATGGCCAGACTGTGCTTCTATCGCACGGGAGAGTGGAGCAGGTTCTGGGACTTTCGGGCCCACAGGGAGAGGTTGCGTGAATGTTAGGGGTGATGTGGAGGTCACGATGTTTTCACTCGCTGAAGAGAAACACGCAAAACACAGCCTCTCTTCTAATCCTCCATGTTGTGACGCTCTGAGGTGCCTAGCGGGGATGGTAGTATTCTCCCAGTTGGGTTTTATTCCAGACCGTGATAGGGGTGTGGGTAACTTGACCCTCCGTGCTGGCAGCTCATCTCCAGAGCCTCCTGTTAGTGTTTGCTGCCAGTCGCCCACAGGGAGTAACCTTATCGCTCTGTCAGGCCCCCCCCCCATAATTGAATGATTAAAACAGGCTAGGGGTTGCAGTGGCGTAGTGACTGGGATACAGAGAGGGATTATGGGATTGCTATGTACATTTGTGTGCGTTAGATGACATCTGGGGAAGGAGCTCCGTTGCTTTCTTTATTGGCAATTGCCGCGGTGGGGTCATTAATGTACGATAGGTGCTGGGGTGTGTGGTGTGTTTTTGATGGAAGTGGGGTCAATGAGACACTTGAATCCGCTATAACTGTGATGAAACATGAAACACAAGTTTAGAGCTAATCTACGTGTAAATCTTTCTGTTGTAATGATGATATGAACTCATTACTGTTCTTTCTCCTGTCTTTTAGCGGAGCTCTTCCATCAGTTGTCCCAGGCTCTGGAGGTGCTGACAGATGCTGCTGCCAAGGTGAAATCATGGACAAATGCTATCTCGTGTGTATGTGAGCAGATTCAGACACGTGCATTTACACTCCATGATTATTTCAGGCTGCCTACGACAAGATCTGTGCTGCTAAGAAACAAGCAGAAGAAAGAAACAGGAAACTCGACGACAAGAGGAAAAAAATCAAACTGGGTGAGTCACTGAGCAGCTCGCAGAGCTCAGTTTATTTTGCTACAGCTTTTGGTAATTATTAATTTTGTTAATGCATTTGAAACATGTGTCTCTTCAAATTGGAGAACATCTTTTAAACATACACATTTTTTTCATCTCAGCTAAACATATAAGTGTCACTCTTTATGGTGTCTCGGGTACAATTGCTTGCCACTACAATTTCCTACTTATTAAACCTCTAATAAATGTAAGGAATAACAATGTATATGTGCATGCTTACTTGTGTGCTTGCATCCTCTGCTTTGACAGATTTGGAGGCCAGAGAGAGACAAGCTGAAGCTCAGAGCCAGGATGAGGTTCAGATCACCAGAACACTTGAGGAAGAGGTAAGGCAACGTATAGAAACCATATGTGAGCCAGTACTGACAGTCTTCTGATCAATACGGTCTTTGCAGAAGATTTAAATATAAAAAAACAGTACGATTTTCGCCGTACAACACAGGCCAAACCAGCTGTCTGCTGGAAACGAGGTGTTCCTGTGTATCCAGAGAACATTGAAATTCATCCAGGTGTTTTATTTCTGTATTTCATCAAATTTCCCAAAGGCTTGGGTCAGCAACACGATCTATATCATATAAAGCTGTCGTTTCATAATTATCAGTAAGCCCATTAGGTGATGTTGCATGACTCGATGCACTTTGTTCAGGAACCCGCAAAGAATAAAAATAGCGTGCGTGCTTCTGTGTTGAGTCACGACATGTGTTCGGTGTTCTCGATGCATGTGAATTTATGGCTTTATGCCTGAGGGGTGGGGGGGGCAGGGTGGGATGGATGCCATGACCAGTAGGTGGCAGTGTTTTGTGACATTGAGGTGTTACTGGTGTTACTGGAATGATATGATGGTGAGATGATTCAAGAGGCCTAAACAGAGCAGCATGTCTGCCTGTGCATATTATTATATATAATTTTTTGTTTCTTTTCACCAGATTGCCCGTTTGAGGGAGGAAGGATCCAGACAGCTTCAGGAGCAGCAGAGGATCATAAGAGAACAGATCCAACGAGAGAGAGAAGCACAGCAGTCAGGAGGTTACTCTCAGAGCAAAATGTCCCTTTCCAAGATTCAGCTTTGTCCAATTTGTCCCATTACTAAAAAAAGCGTTTGTACAATCTGCACTGAAAAGCATCATTAAAGCTGAAGACAGAACTTGCTTCCAGTAGAGCGAGCTGAGATTTCATGGAATATTTATGCCATAGTTGTAGTTATTTAGTAATAAACTGATGTGTTAAAGTCCAATTTTAGCCTCTAAAAACTATTTATGTGTTGTAAAATAAAACTATAGAGGCACTTTTGGCCCTAAAAGACTCTTTTTTTGTGGCATGACAATTATTTGTTCTGCATATTTGGCACTTCTTTTAAGTCTCTTCCATTTGCGTGCAATCTTTCATAGATCAACTCAGTCTGCTCCGTCTCATGGAATGTCGTATACATTTGCCATGGGATAATTTAGCATGTGTAAAATATCCCTCTATAAAATTGCTATGATAGGTGTTACATGTCATGAGTCTTGCCTCAACCAATCTTGACTTTTTACTGACCCTTTTCTTTTCTCTCCCATTTCATTCCCTTCAGACTCAGGAGTGGGTAGAAATTCCAGGAGTAATGTGACCCCTAAATTAAAGGTAAGGATTTTCACTATTTTAAGGTTGGTTTTCGGGTTGTTGGCCACACTGGGAGAAGGTATCAGGATGATTGCTTCTGAAAATGAATACAGACGGATTTAAAGAAACTGCTCCATTTGAGTACAAGTGCAGGCGGAATCTCTCGGGGGGATAAGGATAGAGCTTTGGACATTTGTAGTTCATTATTTGTAGACTGCATACATTGTCTCACCATTAAGTGCGGGGCTGATCTAACGCCCATTCCTCCAGAGGAGGCCCAACATCATCAGGAGACCTGTTACTATGCCAAAAGAGGCCTTATTGTATTTCCTCCTGGAAACAGACTAGCATGAACATATTAACAGACTCTGGGGATGTTAACTAATGCGTTTAGACATTAAATCTGGGTTAAAAAACGTGACAGCCATCTAGTGCAGCAGTGTATTCCATGGCGATTGTGTGTTTGGTTAGCAAAATAAACAACAGCTGCAAGACTCGCACCATCTTGGGTCTTGGTCTTGATCCTGAACGAGGATGTTATGTTATCGTGTTACAGGCTCTGTAAAAATATTTTATACCTATATATTTATTTATCCATTCAGGCTAAATTACAGTAACTTTTAAAGTTTCCACTGCTTTAAACTTTCTTCAGATTCAAATGGACTTCCTGCCTCACAGGTGGTTTTCATGCTGATGATCCAAGAGCTTAACAATCTAATTTCTCTTGTAGCTTCAGTCTACCCTGATGGTTATTTTAAACTTTGTTATCGGGGCCAAGCGTGTCTTTCATGCTTGTTTGTTGTTCTGTTCCCCTGATTAGACCTTATCACGCACTCACTCTTAAAACTTTTAAAAGCCACAGTGAATAAATTGCTCTTATGCTTCTCTGTCTTTTTCCATTACAGTTGAAGTGGAAGTGTAAAAAAGATGACGAGGCGAATGGGGGCTATTCTCAGGACCTTATTCTCAAGCTTCTGCAAAAGGTAATAGGTGGGGTCTGCATTATTATATACATGCACAATGACACGGATACAATTCACAGAGTAAAACACTTGGGTGAAATGGGAATGTTACATGGGACATTTTGTTCTGGTTATATTGGGAAGATATGCACAATGATAAAAAAATGTGAAAGTTTTCATGGAGATAATGTTGATTTTGATCTTGGTAACAACAAGTCCAGTCGTGGCATGACATCAGCACTGTAGCTGGGTTTTATTCTTCCCTTTAAACGTGGCTTATTAAGTTTTGTTGCAGTGAAAGTGCTGAGGGCAATGATGTAGTGCCCGTTTAAAGCCACGCACACCATTGTTTGTGCCCCTCTAACCAGGTGATTAAGCAGTGCCAGGGGAGGGAGTAGGAAATGTGCTCTTCTCATGCAACCCACTTCCAACTTCCACTATGCTCTACTGTGAGGGCTTTACGATGGGGCAGACATTGGCCACAAATGAAGATAGGTCAAGTGTTGTTGGTGCCAAGCTGTGCATAGAAGGCGTTTGAATTTCTGCTCTGCGTGAACTCAGTCCGTATTATCCCAGACGGGAGAGCTGTGTCACAACAGTGCAGGGAAATAGCATGTTCCTTTTACAAAGATAATGCATTTTAGGGGAAAAAAAATGTTTATGATGGCCTGCAGTGGCTGGTGGGATGAGCCACTGTGTCTGGGAACACTTGCATAGTACACGCATACTTCCACATGTGTACGTGTGCAAACTTGTGTACTTTGGCTGCTTAAAATAATACATCTTCTTTAAAGGGAAAATATGTTAACTTGAGATATTTATATTTTATGGAATAGAGGCCCACCGAGACTCTCATTTGTCACTGTTGGCTTGTTCTCGAGTGTCCTGAGTAAGCATTAGCATTCTTGGACTTTCCCAGAAAATTGCATTTACACAGACAAGGCGGTTAAATGGCACCTCTCTCCCTCTCATTTCTCACTCAAGCCACTGCTTTAGTTGCAAGGATTATTTTAAGAGATTTGTTTTGGTTATATTCTGCTAATGCTTGATATAATGGGGAATAGCTGCACTCATCTGATGGAGCACTTCTAACATGCTCCCATTTCTGGTCCCAGTTTTAATATGTGGCAGAGTTAGAAATAAGACCTACAGCCAATTCACTTTCAGCTTCCAAAAATTCTTGAGTTGAATTACTACCATCCATCACTGGTTTGTTCTCACAGAAGTTACATAAACTGACTTGGATCTCTGTTGCAGTGTTACTCATTAGCTGTCACCCAGATAAGCACAAATATATTGAATCTTTTGTTTTTGTTCCAGAAGTCTGTTAAAATAACCAGTGATGTTTTTTTTTCTTCTTCTACCCAGTCTGTGTTTGTATGGTTTGGAAAATAGGAAATAACATGTTCAGCTTCTCCGTTTCCTTTTCCATTTGATTGTTGTTCTGCTCTTTAATTGTCTACCTCTAGTACGGGGATGTTTTGAATGTGATTGTATCAAGCAAGAAGAAAGGAAGCGCTGTGGTTGAATTTGCAACTGTGAGAGCAGCTGTAAGTATCTAATATTTCTCCCATCGGTGTCTTCACTCTATCTACATTCATGAAAATCCATCCCTGAACGGTCTTTAACATTTAGTACACATCTGTTTATCATTCACTGGCCTCAAAGCCTCACCTGCTGACACCTGTCATAGACATTACAGCCCTGGGACAGTTCCTGTGACCCTGGTTAATGTTTGCGGTGATATACTGTAGCAGCCTCTGTGCTGATGGGAATTAATATTTAAGCCGAGCCATTGTTCCACAGTGTCTGCATCCTCAGGCCTCTAATTGTGAAGCTATACTTTATTATTGCGACTTCCTCACCCTGATGTGCGGTTTCCCTTCAGAAAACAGGTCTGCCGGTCTGCAGTCTGCTTTCCTATCTCGAGTCTTGCTCCAGGAATTGGCTCTGTCACAATCTGTCTTTGTCCTTGTCTACATGTGTTTTTTATAGATTTGTTACAAAAGACCTTAAAACATTTCCCAGGCTGTAAATGTGCAGAATGGTTTTGGAGAATTTGCTACTCTTTGGTCCCGGTGTTGACGTATTTGTGTGTGTGTGTCTGTGTGTGTGTGTGTGTGTGTGTGTGTGTGTTAGGAGATGGCAGTGAAAAATGAAAGTGGGCTGAGTGAAAATCTATTGAAGATTTCATGGCTGGAGGGACAGCCTGAAGATATTGCGTCACAGCCTCGTCCAGGCCAACTCACGTCTCCACAGGTAAAAGCAAAAAAGCTCCAGAATGAATTCCTCCACTTGCACATCAACATGCAACAAAAACACACGCCACATCCCGGAAATGTATGTAGACCCCTCTAAACTTTATTTTTATGGGGGGTATAAAAGATCGCCCCTCTCTTTAGGACAGTGTGGCTAAATCGACCCAAGTGTGGCCTGGCATGGCTCAAGCTTTCCACTCAGGATGCTCATTAACGGGCCTCCTCTATGAGACCCCAGTAGGCCTGGTCCAAACTTTAAATTTACAGGCACCATGTTTTGCCTTCCACGCAAAGGTCACGCAAGCCCTTTCACCCTTCAAGAGTAATTACATTTTTGTTATCTCCTCCAAGAATCTCCAGCGATTCTTGTTGGCTCCTCTCATTCAGTTCGCATGAAGTCACATATTTTTCCTCAGTGTCCGTTTTATTTATCCTCCAGCGTTATCTTTGAGGGGCTGCAGTTGACCCTCTTCATTCACGGTTCTGTCTCCAGAGGCTGAACTACACGTCACCCCTCAGTGTTTTAGACAAGGGTAGCATGCGAGCGCCTTCACAGAGGGACTGGTCATACTAATCTCTTTAAATGTTATTATCCTAACCTGCTTTGCCTTACACATATCCAAATTCGATTGCTTCATGGTTTTTTTTTTTTTTTAAAACCTCAGAGAATAGAAACAATCCTATCAATGTGTATTTTCTCTTTCATTAGCCAACCGCTAGAATAGTCACGAAAGAAGGGCCTTCTTGACATCATGATACAACCATTGTTGGTATACGTGCTCCACAGCTGGCCTTGGGTCAGTGGACATAGGGGGGCATTGGAATTGGGGGGGGGACAGATGTAATCAGAAGCCAGAGCCTTGGAGGTCCTCCTCAGGCTGTATCTTAGATCTAACATTCAAGTTCCGTTCCTTTTGGCCACCCCACTGCTGCTCCCTCACAGCAGCCAGCTGCAATCACACTGGAGAAACTTGGGTTAGGACATGCTTTTTATAACCTCATCAAGCCAAATATTATGCTCTGAGAGTTTCTCTGCGGGGTCTTTGGGCTTGGACATATGATTTCAGCCTTCACATTCCAGCTCTGCTGTCTGGATTCAATGTGAAGGGCAAACAGTGCATCGGCTCCCACATCCGACCGACAGACATCCAGAAAACCCGGCGATGACAGAAAGCAGGCAAATGATTTTCACACAGCACTGACAGCTCTTATTATGTTTAGTTTGACAAAACCGTGTTTGGATACGAGAGGATTTAACAGGAATTGTCAAATAAGCATCAGAAATCATAACAGTTTATATAGATTGAGGCGCATGCGTCCGTCAGGTGTCGTTGACCTGAAGGGTTCTGACCAATGCCTGACGGAAAGCCCAACCACCGCTCAGGCTTGTCACATTCTGCCAATTGGATCCTGCCTGTTATATTTTGTTTCTGAAATTAGCAAACCTGCTTTAACGCTGCTCTATCAGGCCATGTTTAGTTTCCTTTGTGGTCCCAGAGACACTCAGGGCAGAGACCTTGCTTTATTGACATGATTTATAACGGAACCGGTGCCAGTGCCTGTGTGACACAACCCTCCTCTTCATTTCCTTTACTCTTCGACATAATAAACAACCACGCCGCTGTGGAATCTGAACAATGACTCTGAGTTGGCGTCTAATCAGTATTAGTCAATATTGATCATTGATAACATCTTTTGCCACTTAAGCTAAACACGTTCACAACATAAATATAATATGTTTTGACATACTACAGACAGAAAGTATGTCACTTCCACTTTCTTTCCACGAGAAACTATTTAACAGCCTCAAAAGTTGTGCTTGGAGAAGTGGTTTCAGTAGAGGAGCCTGTGTTTTCGCCATATATGTTTTTAGTCATTCAGTTAGTATCTGACAAAACAAATTAACCCAAAGACTTTCTTTCCAATGAGATGACAGTTTTTCTTGGTATTTAGTAGGATATTTAGACAGCAATAATTCGTTCCACATTGCGGCCCATCTGGATCACGAAGACAAGATAGTTTGTCTTCAATTACAGACCCTTCTCACATCAAGGCTGTTCTTCACACTTCTCCATCTGCAAAGAAGCTTTTCCAAAGCAACAAGGAGTACCTGAAAGTTATCCATAAAGTTGAATATAGACTACAGTAACATGTGTCAATCACAGACAAATGGAGCCTATAACAATTGATATTAGGATAGTTTTAATTATTCTTGACCATTATTTCTTATAATTGTTGACTTATTGGTTTTGATACTGTGAGATCATTTCTGTTAACATTTGTCAATATTTTGTCCATTTTTGAGGGAAGTTGTAGGTCACTATAGGACATTGTGCAACCAAATATTTATCTTATTTGGATATCATTGCCTAAACAAACCAGTAGAAAGCTCAGACAACCAGACCTTCATTAGCTGTTTAATATCACCTCTTTACATGTTCTTCAGAGGAGGCCTGCAATTGCTTTAAATTTAGATGGCTGTAGTTCATCTGCATCTAAATGATATGCTGTTATTCTGAAACTTTGCCGCTGATCCATTTATATGCATCTGTCCTTCCAATTTGGAGTGGTTTTTGTTATTGTGAGAGCGGGCCTATAAGTAGCTGCTGTTGGTTCCAAATAAATGTCTATCCATCATTTTATATAAACACTTTAAAATGAGCCCTGAATACCCCCCTGACATGAGCAGGATTTATGAACAAAACCGCCAGTCTGGAATTTAAAAGATATTTATCTTTACCAACACACACAGAATGAACAAATGCAAAAGTCAATGCAAAAAAAAAAAAGTTTGAGAATGTGTTGTTGCGTTAACATATACAACAGACAGCGGTGGGGATAACCACTTAGAACAAAGAGAAGCCAGAACAGATAGGCACGGCAGGCCTACCCACAAATGTGTTTGTTTGGACCCACATGGAACTCTAAATGTAGCCTTTTCTGGTTACCCCCAACTGAGGCCCAGATTGTGCTGACTCCCCACTTTCACAGCGCGGGCTTACGAGCACACCGACGTGTGCCCTTCTTTACTGTCGGTGTACGTATGAATCGAACTTGTCGAGTGGGGGGGGTTCTGTTTTGTCAGAAGGTAGTGTTTAAACCCTCATCAAGACTTTTGCTGCTGTAATAGATGTCTGGATCTTTTTCCCTCGACACCCCCCCGCATATGTGGAAGTATCATGTTACCCTTTACCACTTTCCCTCTCGTGTGCCACACGGCGGAGCATTAGATTTTGATTTGCAGCTAAGAAAACAGTTGGCTCTGGCTGCTTTTTTTTTTTTTTCCTGAGGTCTTGGACCTGTGGCCTGGCCTGGCCTGCAGCCCGCCCCACCACTACTGGCGTACTTTTATTGGAAGCAGAGCTATGTGTTTGTTTTCACTGCTTTTGTTGGGAATGAAAGATGGGGGGTACCTCGGCCTACCTTTGAGTTAGGGTGCGTGCGGAGGAGAAATTGCCCTTTGCACACAATGTACCGTAAGACATCCCAAGTCGATGACCTTGGAATTCAGCCACAGCTTTTCAAAACACAGCGTTTAAATCAGTGTCATGCCATGGGAGGTTCAGACTTAAAATAGCAAAGGAGGGAGGTTGGTGCTCAAATCATGGACTTTGACATCAGAGTTCAATTAGTAACAGGCAGCCAATTTTACCTCTGAGTGGTCTGAAGGGAATGGAAAACATTAACTTTAAACAACATTTAATTTTATACTCAAGGCCAACAGCGTTTACTTTTCACCAAATGTCACCTAGAAACCTAGAAATTTACTGTGATGAATAAGTTTCCCGCAGCAGTCATGTCAGTCAGTTTACCTCTGAAACCCTGTAAACAGAGCAAAAACTCCGATCGCTCCAGTTCATGAAGCTTTGTTCTTAAAGTATAAATTACATCTCTGTTCCAGTTAGACAGAACTTTCCCACGTCTTTCTATTTGTGCAGTTGCTCCATCACCTGGAGAACATCCTCCAGGATTGAAGGACCCAGGTCAAGGCTAAATGAAATGTCCTCATCCTCTCCTGCACCTTTGTCACTGCTGTCTGTGGAAGTCTTGTTGTTATCCTCTCGCTGGTACCATTTCTCCTTGTCCATCTCTCCATCGTCAGTGTCCAGAAGTGGCATGGAGCTGCATTTCTTCTTCTTCTGGGGTGTGCTGAGCCGGTGGCTCTGAAGCCAGTCCGGGCTCTCCGAACCGTCGGCCTCGTCCAGGTTCAGCCGGGGGGGCTTGGGCGGCGGTGAGCACGCCATGAAGATGTTCTGCTCGCTCTGGGAGCTCTGTAGAAGCAGACCGTGGCCCATTTTTAAAAAGGAAAGGTCACCAAAGCTGTCCGCGTGGGCGCTGTTGCCGATATGTGAAAGGTGTCGGAAATCAGCCAGCGGCAGGCTGATCATGTTGACGGAGAGGACCTCCTTGCGTTTAGAGAGCCTGCTGGGCCAGCGGCCAGAGGACGGCTTCCTGTACAACGATGTTTTGAGGGGCATCGTGAGAGGTCTGGATGGGACTGACTTTTAAACGCTTTTATTGCTCTACGTTTCCTCCTGTGGTTGAATGAGACTCCTCAGAGTGTCGTGTAGAGTAAATACATAATGGCATCTGCAACAAAGCAAAAAATAGAGACTACTAAATATAAATGATATAATTGCTTTAATCTGTTGTTGGTTATGTGGATTCAGCCATGATGTTACGTTTACTTGGAGTAAATACAGCAACAAAAATATTTTTAAATCAGTTATTCATTTTTGAAGCAAGTTCTTTAATGTGGGTCAAATCTCTAAATGACGCATTGGAAACGGCATTAAAGCTGGCAGTTTGAATTTTAATGGCAACAATTGTTTTAGTGTCACCCGCAATCAGTTCGACACCGAGCTGCTTTGATCAACTCTATTAGTGAATCTGCTCGGGGATCAGACGGCGTCTGAAACGACACCTCCTCCTCGCAGGAGATCTGTGTTCGTGACTTGAAACACTCACTCTGTAAATTTGTAACTCACTGCAGCAAGCAGCCTTTGTTGGCCTGTAAAGGTTTTACCGGCACTTTTGGAACAGCGGGGGATCAGAGAGTGTGGACACACGAGCATTCCTTTCCAAACATGTCAGTTTGGCCAAGGAGGAGACTTAGAATTTGATCCATCAGTATCTCATTCAGTGAAAACATCACGCTAAAAAAAAAAAGCTTAAAGAGGCTCGTTACAACAGATCAGCCGTGACACGAGCTCTAAACGACTACCCCCCCGACCATTAGATGTCAAGATTTTGTCCCGCAGTCGTGCTCAGAATACAGATAGATGAATAAGCTTCTTACCTGACCCTCCGATCCTGTATGGGATCCTGAGCGTGCGCGTCTGTGCCAGAGGAACGGGGCAGGCTCTACCTGCACACCCTGAAAAACTCTACCTCGACATGATGAGACTTGCTCTGCTTTCACACAGGTCCTCCTGCCCTCACAGCAGCAGATAAGGTATTTACCGATGTGACACAATGCGACACAAGCAAATCCTGTACGCGTATTTAAAATCTTAGTTGCCACATGCGCGGAACAACATGTCTTACCTGCCGTTTTGCTCCTGATTATTTGTTGTCAGGTGATCCTCTTCGTTTGGTTCTTCTTTTATAGCCTGAGCTGCCTCTTGCCAAGTTTTCTCTGCTTTGTTGCGCAAAAGTCTTGCCTGAGAGATAAGACAGGTGGGATCAGAGTGCAGAAGCAACCAGGTATTCAGGTGGAGCCTTTGCTTCAGTTTTCAGGAAGCCTTTCCCCTGGATAGGTTTGTCTTTCCTCCCCCGGCAGAATCATTTCCAGGCACCAGATGATATCATTCTAGCTGTGAACTAAGTTGTCCTGCTGTTAGTTTGTCTGCGCCCGGTGCCCACGGATGTGTGAAGTATATTCCCAAAACACTCAGAATAGCCACACTGAGCGAAAAATTACAGCTCACAACCCAGCACGGAACGCGTTTAAAAGAGTGTAGAAGTTAGCGTGCTAACGAGCAAACAGTGTTTCAGTGTGTTCCATAGATTTACATGATTGTGTCAAATAGGAAGTTGTAGTCGGTGAACAAACAGGCCACTCACCCATAGGTGGGGGGGGGGTTAACTGATCTCTAATCTCCGTGTCATTGTCCCTCTGCTCTGCTGGTTTCCTGAGTTCCTGCTTGCTGACAGTTTGTCTAAATCCAGAGTCCGGCCCACTGCCACCGGCTCTTCTGCCTGACTGGCGGCCTCGAGGTTCTCTATGTTATCGAAGCACCAAATCTCACACTAAACAGCACTCAAACATGTATGTACAGGCACCAGTGACAATGCGCTGCATTTCCACTTGCCACGCCCACGGCAACAGTCTTTCCCACTGGAATGTTTTGTGTTCTTCGTGTTTGATACGTAGCGTTTTGATCATTGGCCTTTTCACACCATGCCTTGCGACGAGAATACATGTGCTTGTGGATGAAGTCATCGAATGTTGTTTTGCGTGTTCTTTCAACGCCTTTCATTGCTCACCGCAGACTTTAAACATGCAAGATGTAAGAAAATGGCTTAGTCCGCCGCTCAGCCAGTCCTTTCAAATGGGTCCAAGTAACAGAGGTGTGCTGCGTGACCCTGATGTGTTCTCTCGCTCTGCGCCCCTGCAGTGAAAATGATTTGTGGGTCCAGACTGTGCTGCTCACGCAACTGAAATTAGAACGTCTACAGTGCCGGAGATTTTGTAACGCGCCGTATTTCTTCTGAGCAACTCCCTCCTCCGTCCGCAGAGCAGCTGTGGACGGTCAGAGAGTGGACGCGGCGTTATCTGGTGAAATCAGGCCTGACCCCCCCCGCTAGACCGGTGGTCCTGCCGCGCGCATCATGCTGCGCGCTTTGCCATCTGGACCGATGCGCTCAGCCGTAGCCGGGTCTGTGTGGAAGCCTCTTTCCTGTGCCTGACCATAGTGGCTTGTGCGGTTTGATGAAACTATGCTGCATGTTGTTGTTGTTGCAGGATGAAACAGTTTCCAGATATTGCTTTGACTGATCCTAGAAGCCTAAACTGAGGCTTGCTTTGTGGTGGGTTCTCCAGCTTCTGCTGTATCAAGACCAACCTGACAGCCAGATTATGGAATTAGTAAAGCTTTTGGTTCATGACATAATATCAATGAAGGCTTTTCTTCCTTTGAAAGACAGCATTTCAGGGAAATTATGAGCATGTTAAATTAAAGGCAGCCTTGCTGGTTAGATTCATCTAACCTGATCAGTCAGTTTTATTCTGGTTAATAAAAATTGATCCTGTCTTGAGTGATATCAATGCCTTTGCTGTGCTGTGAAGAATAATATGGCAGAAAATTACACGTTATTATCAAAAATATATGGCCTTAAAAATATATTCTTGTATAAATCAGCCGTACGGTATTTGTACTGAGCTGCCGTGTAGTCAGTCATGTCCTGCGGCGAGATGATCTGGGTTTACTTTTGTCGCCGCACTTACTTCTGTTGTCACGTTCTGTTTCTGAAGGGGTGACTCAGTAATGGGTTATTTGAAGGCGCTCCAACAGAAACTTGGCAGATGTGAGGAAATAAAACGGTCACCTGTCGAAAGCGCAGGTCCTGTTTTACCTATCGAGAGTGTAATCGTCCTGATGATGATGAAAATGTAGATGGTGCAATTGAGTTATTGTATACATTGTTAATGGCTTGTTGCTCCAACATATGGAGTGTTTAGATTAAGAATGTACAGATGTGTAGTTAATACAGCATTTTTCCAACATGTGTGTTTTCAGTGTCTGAAAATGTCCTGCCGTGTCTGCTGGCACTGAATCACTAGCAATTATAAGATCGTGTGTGGAATATTTTAATTATACTGAAGCACAGGGAATAAAGGTAAACACGCATTAAAAGAACAGAGATATTAATATAGGAATGTATACATAATTAAAGTGTACAGACTTCCTCCCTCAATGCCTTAATGTTCTCAAGAGTTCAGCTTGTGTTTTTTCCGACTGTCCTTGTGGCCTGTTCTTGGTTTTAATGAGAAATATGCTACATTCTGTGGGCTTTTCCCAGAAGGCCGAGACGTGAAAGACATAATTTTGCAACTCCAACAATCTTATATTGGATATTAACAAGGCCAAACCTCAACATCTCCCCCTTTTTTGGCTTCTCTTGGCCCATTCATCAAAAAGAGAAACACCAGGGCACCAAGAGTTCAGCCCTCCATTTCTGTTTTACACTGTTTATTTCATTTACTCTGCTTCTAAAAGTACCGCCATCTCCATAAAACAGGCTTACCTTGTCTTCAGCTCTACACCATGTGGGTATAGACTCTATAATTCTACAAAATCAGAATTTTCTTCTTCTTAGACGTAAATATAAAGGATTTAATACAGGAAGTAGATTTAGGCCTTAATCGCTATGTACTGTTTGTTCTTCACTAAGAAAAACAGTGTAATTGACCAGGTCCTTTGATTTTATGTCTTTTAGGTCTCATAATAAATGATGATTAATCCTGCACCATTCATAATAGTCAGCTTTTGTCTGTAGAAGAATTCCAGCTTGGCTCCTGGGTTGAATGTGCAGCCTTGCGGCTCCGCGGCCCGTTTGTTTGCGTAAGAGACGGCGCTCAAACACCCACACATGGGCGCGTGCACGCACAGACGCGATCTCTAAAGAAGCGTTCACCTCTAATAAATCACAAACCCCCACAAATGTGCAAACAAGCGCTGTTCCACAACACTCGGCAGAACAACCCTTGATTAACTTGACCAGTAGTTCAGTAGACGCGGAAACGATGGCGATAATCCATAATCCGCTTATCAAATATAACCAGGTAATCTCAGCCTGCTCGTTTATCTGATAGTACACATGAAACAGCAACGCATTGATGCATCTAGAATATTTTAGTTTGAGGTTTAGTTTGAGTTTTTTTTTCCATGTTATGACCTTGGAGGAGTTGGAGAATAAGTTTAGACCAGAAACAAAGAAGTCTCGTCTCGTCTCTGTCTTTGGGGTGATGAAACCGACTCCTCACCTAAAGCCAAAGAACAGAACGAAGGGCTCAAGTGGACTCGACGAGACGCGACGACAGCAGAATGACGTCGCGGGGCGGTCGGCCTCACACAGACTCGCGTTACACAAGCGCGCATAAAATAATGGGACCACATGGTGCTGATTCAACCGGCTCCTGCGTAAACCGTGGCCACCTGCTCCGCATGACGCGCCAGCTGTGTGCGTTACGCCGCCTGAGTCAGCGCGGTGCTGGCATCCATGATGTCACGACCTGGCTCGGGCCGGCGGCCCGCTCGGTGGAATGGCCGCGGTGATGTCATCAGCTTGTTTTTGCGTGCCTGCGCTAGCGCCTCGGCTCGGCGGTGGCCTCGTGCCCCCTCCCGGCATTCTTTTCGGGCTGATCTGTGTTTTGCGGTTGCCCGCTAACTTCGGGCCCCGCTGTTAATTGGAAGACTCAGGCACGCATACAGAAGAGCAGGAACCTCGCCTCCGCCCCAGGCAAGGAAACATCCTTCTTTCTAAGGAAAAAAAGCTGCAATAGTGTGCTCATAAAGCACCTGTTAATGGTCAGATTAGTCTTACATCACTGCGCCGGTTGCCTGTGTATTTCCGCCTCGTGTCCAGTAGAGGGCAGGACAGTGCGGAGATGGGTCCGCTGAGGAAGAGGCAGCGCCGAAAACTTGCCCTTGTTTATTAAAGCCGAAGATGCGAGACTTGTTTATTTACCTAATGGGGTTTGCGTGATATTTCAGAGTTGCGTGTCAGACGAGGGGTTGAGCTCACATTGCTGGAATGATAATAGCAGCTTTCCTGAATCCAGGGGCTGAGTGAGGGTGGGTTTTTTTTTTTTTTTTTTTTTTGGGGGGACTTCCCCTTCCTGACCCTGTTCTATTCTTCCTCCATGCTTGCCCTCATTCTCTCAGCCCATAGATGTCGGAGTCCCCGTGATGTTTTCCAGATGCCCCGGCTCGGCGAGCACGTCGACATAAAGCTACCACTCTTCTTCCCCGGCGTTCTCTCCCAGTCTTCAGTGCGCCCCGCTCCGGGTCTCCCGCCGCTCGCCGCGTTGTTGAAATAACACTTCTGCAGTCCCCCGGGCTTCTAAATGACCACTGTTTCTATAGACACATCTGTATGTTATGGACAAACACGTATGCTGCAGTGTAATTTATGTCCTCTGGCCTCTGTGTGGCATCTGACTGCAGCGATCGCGTGCGTGTGTGTAGTGTAGCCTTGTGCCCCCCCCTTCCAAATATCAGTCACAGACACACGAGAGCACGCACATGATTCGCAGGCTTACTTCCAGCTCTCATTTTGTGGTTAAATAACTGCAGGCAGCAGAATTACCACGTCTCATGCGCGATCACCCAGCAGTAATGCTATTGATAATTGAGGTGCAGCACACGGTCTCCCTGACATTCACCCCCCCCTCAACCTGTTGATTCCACTCTTTCCTCTGCTTTCGCACGACCTAGAGAAACGCCGGCGACTAAACATCCCCTCGTCTGACACCGTGCGTCTGTTTCCCCCCGCAGAGCGCCCTGACGAACGAGCGTGACTACGAGACCCTGGTGATGATGAGGATGAGGCAGGCTGCTGAGAGACAGAGGCTCATCGAGCAAATGCAGAGGGAAGATGAAGAGGACGCTGGGTCATAGCCTGATCGCGTGAGGCTTTAGTTTAATAAAACCTCCCAAGCGTTTCTTTTATTGTTTGTATATATGCTCCTATGGGAAAAATAAATCTTTCTAAGAACGATGTTTATAGTGCCACCGTGTGTATTAGTATTAAATAAATGTCATTGATCCGTTTTTTTAAATGCGGACTGGGACTGCTCTCTGTTGGCAGTTCTGTGTGTGATTACAACATTTCATCTAAATGAATCCATTTCATTCAAATGTGTTGGAAAACCTCCGGTGGTTTATTTGAAGCTTTTGGAAAGGCTCTGAAAATGTCATGCAAGCCGTTGCCTCATGCGTAGCTGTAACCAGCTTGGGGAAACGTAATGGTTGTTCTTTCTGTTGTCGTGCGCAATCATCTCTCGACGGGCCGACTGCTGGAAATCCAAACCAAAGACTATTTAATGTGACTGTGTGGAAATAATTTCTCTTCCATGTCGAACCAGCAATCAAGACTGAGGAAATCTGCGCGATGAAAAGCAAAGACTGAAGACCTTCTATTAGAGACACGGTGGTTGAGATAATGACTTTTGGTTTCTACAGCTCACTGATGAGGTCTAAAGTCGGGAGCGAGCTATGTAACGTTTCCATAGAATGTCTCGGAGCGCAGCTGCCCGACGATGGGGAGAGGTTTTCTTTCTCTAGTCGTGGCCCCCATCCATCAGTCCACCCATCCATTTTAACCGCTGCTTAGCCCCAATCAATGTTGCGGTGGTCGCTGGAGCCTGGACGCGCTAGACGACGCAAATCCGACACCTTTAACAATTCAGATTAAGCTCGACTGCGCGAGGAACCAAAGTAACATGCAAATGGCGGTTTTGTTTCCGAACCTCCTCATTACGAGGCAAGCCAACTGGTGCTGACCACCCCGCCGTCCCGCAATCGTGGCCCGCGGCGTCTCTGTCGCGTCGTTATCGAGGAATTTCCTGACTTTTGCCGCTCGAAAGCTGAAGCTCAAACGTTGAAAGGCTGGAGCCAGCGCGAGATCAGCCGCTGAAAGGACAGGGGCGCTTCCAGCGTCTCTAAACATAACAAATTAACAGCAGTTGAAGTGTTTAATGTTATAAATGACACGTGATGATTCGACAGGGGGTCCTGAACTGTTTCTTGGAAAGGCTCCTCTGCGCTCTTGTAGTCAGCGTTGGGTTTCTAGGCAACGGCGAGGAGTCCGGGAAATCACCGGTGCCGGCCAAGAAGTTGTCTGGCACGCAATCTCCCTCACAACCACATGTGGCTCCAGCATGAAATTGGACAGAACTCATGAGAGAAGTATCAATCTTCTCATCTAAATTTCAGCAAGTAAGCAAATAATTGTTTCATTTCGCGTGTCTTTGGCGCGGAGAGAGCCCAGCGCAAATCCTTGCGTGAGCATCCATCTTCCTTCGAGGATGTTTCCCTGGACCGCTCAGGTGGGCAACGGGCCCGCGGTATGCCGGCGTTCCCTCTCGCACGCTCCTCCGCGGGGTCACGACACGGCCCGCCAGTCATCTCTGAGCCGAAGTGGCGAGCTGGAATTAAAAGGCGGAGGCGTCGGCGAGGGCGCGCTGTTGCCGCTAAGCTCCAGGAGTGAAGTTTGTTTTAGATTAAGGGGGCGGGCGGCCATTTTGCTTTCTTCGTGGTGTGTGTTCTGTCCTGAGACGCTGACCTCAAAAAAAAAAAAAACGATTTCAGGCTGTTTCACAACGTGCTTATGTAACGGATACCTCGAAGATCATCTGCGTTGCTTATTTATGCTCTCTCAAGTGACACGCTACCACTGTGACCCACTGAAAGTCAAGACATTACAGTCCCATCCATCCTGTCTCTTTCTCTCCTGTTTGTCGGGGGGGGGGGTGGTTGTGGTGCGGTGGTCTTCATTTGTGGGTCCGTGTTATTTAGAAGCAGCTTTGCGACAGCTAACCCAGTCAGCCCTCTTCTTGTGAGTTCCGAGCTGCATCGCCGCAGCGCTGTTATACAATGACCAGCTGCGTATCGGTGCGGTGTGGCGCTGTGTGGCGGGAGACATCTGCTCCTCTCCTCCTGCAAAATCCCCTCATCATGGTTTTATTTATGCGTAGGCTTTTTCATATCGAGCGAGAGAAGGGGAGGGGAAGGGGAGGGGGGGGCTCGCAAACACACAAACTCTGTCCAAATGACAACAGAGGAAATGCAATTACAGGAAACACATTCACCACCGGCCCTGCCCACAGTGGCTGTGCCGCATGTGAGCCAGGCCGGGAGGACAAGCCCCCCCACCCCACCCCACCCCATCTTTCCCCCCCGTCCTCCAACTTCCCTGCCTTCTGGGGGCCTTCGCGATCGGCGACCCGATGCGGTCTCCGGATCGCCTGAGGTCAGGCGGCGCAGCTGAGTGACGGGCTCCTGCTTTCCAGGGTTGACGGCATTGTGAAGCCACGCTCGGCGTCACCGGGGGGGTTGAGTCTGCAGCTCTGCCTGTGGAAGTCCCGCTCTGGATACAAGACTGATAAAAAAAAAAGTCACCTTTGAAAGAGTTAAACAGTGTCTTTATTAACACTGTGGGTCATCATGGTAACTTAAACCTCAGGCCTGCTAGGGTATTTAACATTTGTGTCCATGTTTATTACCTGTTATTAAACTGTTGCAATGATTGTTTATTACAATGATTGGACAATTGTAGGTAAGTACACAGGTAATGCACGTCATTAATCATGATGTTGAAATACATAAGGGACTACTGCATGTACAAATGGATAAAAAGCCACTGCTCCTTCATCTGTTCTTGTTCCCGTTGATAAATAACAAGCTTATCACAAAGGATTATTTCTTTCTAATATAAACATCCCAGGAATGTGGTTGGTGGTTCCCATCTCTGCCCGGTCACCTGTTGAAGATAATCTGAAACCTGATGTCTGAGATAATCTCACGCTTGTTTCTCACTTGACAAGAGGCTGGTCTGGTTGCTGTCAACCAAGTGTGGATGAGTGGAGGGGGGGGGGCGTTGTTTTGAACCACGCCCAGAGGCAGCTTTAAACATCGATCGCCCCCGATCACTCCGTCCCCCGGTGGAGGCACCACACCAGCGTCTGGCCCACGCCCGTCATGGACACCAAGCGGAAGCCGATCGCCTCCAGCTTGTCCAGCACCAGGCGGGGAGGGTCATCCACGTGGTACTCTGAACTGAGGAAGCACAAATGCCAACATTACTTCCACATTTGCAAAGGGGGGGATTTCACTGAAAGCGGGATGTTGTTAATTGTTCTGGTTCTTCTGCACTTCCTTCCACACCTTGTTTTGAATCGCGCTGGTGATGACAACACTTCCGTGACATGTGTGGATTCTCGAAACCCACAAAGCTCCAAATGGCTTCCTCAAACGTGCGACCTCCGCTGTGTGGTCTCACGAGTCTGCGCTTACGAAACACTTCTGCTGTGTTTTTGCGTGCGCCGTGCCCTCGGCTGAGGCTTTCACTAGTTACCTGCCACATTTACTCTAGGCACATCCACTAAAACAACTGCCCCCCCGACTCCGGTACTCACAAATTGTTCCCCAGCACGGTTGTTTTCCTTGCTCCCAGGTAATTCATCACAGCTGGGTCGGACTGTTCATCTCCCACATTAGTTGGGCCGTTTTCCTGCAAGAATCCAAACGAGCGCATTACGACGAGTCCCATACCGGTCATGCGGGACCTTTTTGCAGCTTTTCCTGCGGCAGGTGCGGATCATAATCCCTAATAACCAGACGGTCTAAAATTAGACGCTGACGGAACGAACGTGCGCGCCCAGAGGGCGACAGTGGGGCAGCATATGGTTTGAATTCGGGACAGCGTGACAGAAAGAGAAAACAACGCCAACATATGCGCTCTGTTGCTGGAAGCCTCCACTGTTGTTGTTTTGTTTCGGTGTGCACAATCACAGGCCCGCAGCCGTGATTAACCTGCAGCTTCCAGCGGCGCACTGGTCCAGCCCCCTCTGTGCGTAAAGTACGAATCGGGCGCACTTCTCTTGTTTCGTTAAAAACCAACCAAACCAAACAAACAAAAAAACAAAACTAACAGCGCAGGGGCGCATGCAGCGTACGCACCAACCGGATCTGCGTGCTGATCAGCATGTACGGCATCCCTGCAGCCAGCCTGAAGGCGGACTCGAACCCTCTGGGAATGGACCTCGGGGACGTTCGTGCGTGGACGGGTCAGCTTTCCACGATCCAAACTCGCACTTTCTCGGTACGACGGCTCCTGGCGGAAAACACCCACCGCTGCGGACCAATCACAGCTCCTCCCGAGCGGCTCTGACGTGTGCGTAAAGTCCTGTTCCACAAGTCCGACGTTACCCACACACGTACAGCTTTAACAGCTTTGATAGACTTGCTTCGGGTGCAAGTAAACAGTGCGAGTAAACAGGCGCCACGTTGGGAAACGTGCACCCCCCACCCCCGATTGCAGAAAAGGTGTGTTTGCGCATAATTCATTACGCTGTCTGGAACTTTCATTTCCCTCTCCTAGAATGATGAATTTCGTCCTGCAGCGCAGCAAACACCATAATTATTCATGAGAGGTTCATTCGGTTCTGACTGGAAGGGAAATGAAAGACAGAACAAAGAGGAATGAGAATAACTTCTGATAGGAATCTGCAACATTCACGCCTGCCTTTATGGATGGACGGCATGACACTTACAGACACTCGGGTGATCTGCAGGGCGCTTCGGATCACTGATAAATGGTCTGACGACAGACGGCGCTGACGTTGCTTTTGTGTTTTCAGATAATTTGTCGTGTTTGCTGAGGTGATAACGGCCTGCCACGACAGCATCTTTACCCCCCCCCCCCCGAGCAGCATCCTGCAACTCCGGCGTCTCCCAGGTGCTGAGAGAGGAAGTGCTGAGAAGATTGCCACCTGCTGGCCCCCAACATCATTTTCATCTCCTTCGTTTTCTTTCCCCTGCCGCTCAAGTCAATATATTTCACATGCTGTGGGGAAGAAATAGCTCTAATACGTCGGCGAGCGTCCACGGGAACCATTAATGTTGGTAAAAGACGTCTCCTGTGCTTTGTTTTACGCGTCTCCTGTAAGCTCTAATCAGATTCAGGTAAGCAGCAGCATATTTCTCTCTGAAAAAAACAAGGACGCTCTCTCTCTCTCTCTCTCTCTCTCTCTCTCTCTCTCTCTCTCTCTCTCTCTCTCTCTCTCTCAGGTTCCGAGCCCCTTCCTGTCTTCCAACGGTGGCTCTTCTGCTCCTGATCGTTGGTGCACGGGGTCGCCACCTCAGCCCAAAAGTGGGCAGCATAACCTGGGTTTGCTGAACTTCCTCCTATCTGACAGGTTTTTCCTGTTGCACGGTGATGCTTGTGGGCGAAACATTTATCTTCCCTGCTTCATTCTGAACATAACTGAAAGGAAAGACTCCATCTGAGTGTGAAACATGACCCCATATGAACCTACTTCAAGGACGAGAGGGTCCAAGCCGCACATTTATTCAGGTTAAGGCCTGCGAAAAGAACGAAAGGTCGAAATTAAGGTCTTGCCTGCGCATTTAAGAAACAGCAGAGAAATAAGCAAACTGATTATTAAGTATCATTTTCTCTCATCGGGTGCATCCACTCGCTGCAGATGTGTGGGTGTGTGTCTGCACTGCTGAAGCAATCACTGTAGAAACTGAATAGGAATGAATTATTGCCCCAGCTGTGTGTGTGTGTGTGTGTGTGTGAGAGAGAGAGAGACAGAGAATGAGAGAGTGAAGATTTACTGTAGGTGCAGGACTATATTGTAATATTCAGCAGAGTGATCTAAATAGTGGGACAGCGGAGATAAGGGGCACGGCTCTGATAGATTGGGTGTTAGTGTTACACTCTGCATTAGTTTACATCAGCACCATCATGACGAAATGGGTCTATTCCTGAGTTATTCTACGCCTACGGACTTTAAAGTTAAATGTTCGCTGTCTGCCGTTTGCTCGCTCCCCTCCCGAGGACGTCCACTGTCCCTCATCTGCAAGGAGATACATCGCTGACCTCCTTTCCTCTCCCGATTCCCCAGATTGCTCCCAGCTTACATGACGTGTCTCGCAGATGCAGGGACATTACCCGGCAGCCTCAGCGAGGCCCGTTGCCTCTCACCCCAGCTCACCTCTGTGCAGACTTTCCCCCGCGCTGCCCCCGCCGGTAGACGAAGCTCCCGGGCCCCGCGCGCGTCGCGTGGGCGCGCGCTTTTGGGCTCTGGGCCGCCGTGTCGACACGCCGCTGAGAAACAACCAGGATGCGGTTTCCATGGCTGTGGAGTGCAGACGGGTTTGTTTGGGGAGACTTTCCTTCGGGTGATTAAGACTAATGTTGCTTAAGAGCAGCGGTGACGCGATATTAACACGCTGCGCCCGCTCTCTCGTCACCTTGGGTGCGAGCTGGATGTGGAGCGCGCTCAGACGTGCAGCCGCAAATGGGATCGATTGGGTTATTAGTAACGGTACAACAACATGTAATAAACACAGAGGAGCCGAGGAGTGATTTAAGAGGCCTGCATTCCTCGTTTGTATCCAGTGTCCCAGTCAGATTGACCGCAGCAATGCGAGATTTTCTGGGATTGTAATGTTTATTACAATCTGGTTACGGCTGACTGCGGATGCTTCTGGCAAATTTATACAAACCGAGAAGAAAACTCCCGAGATCATAAACATTATTTGAGATGCATTAATTAATCACCCGTATGGGATCTGCAATCATACTTACAAGAAAGCAGTGAAAAAAAAAACAAAACAACCCTGGAGCCAATCGTCTTAAACGTCCTCGGATGAAGTACCGTGGAACTTTACTTTCTGATTGTTCAATAATTATGTGACAGATGAAGAACTGTGAAGAACTGTGAAGAACGCGTCTTGTGTGAAGCCCCGCTGAGGCTTTGAAAGCCTTCGCCGTTATTGTCAGATGTGTTTCTACGGCCTCCCCCCGTTGGTCACGAAGCAAAGGAACGCGATATAAATCAAATTGTGCGTTTTAAATGAGCTTAAACCGCAGGTTTTATAGAAATGTAATTTCATAAGGGGCTGAGTTTAGAGTAGATGATTTCATAAACTCCGCGGAGCCGCCAGTTTAGGTGCCGCGGGGTTTCACAGACGACGGACCTTTGAACGCGGCTGCAGGGAATCACCTCGCTCTCATCAGCTCCTGTTTCTTTTCTTCTTTTTTTTTTTTTTCCCCAACTCCATCTCGTGGCGTGCGGGCGCTGTTTACGGAGCCTGGCAGAGGTCGTCTGCTCTGTGTATCCGCGCAACGTCGGTACACCGGCAACGGTTGCTCCCAGGAATAAAACAAGTACAGCCGTGATTCTGGCGAGTGCGAGCAAACAGCTTGGCTTTGTTTAATGCATAACAATAACAGCAGGGCTGCGCGGGCTGCCCAGCATTTGTCCTTTATTGTACATGGAGGTCTGCGCTGCTCTCTCACTGCTAACGCTTCTGCAGACCCAACCCTTCGGAGCGGAAGCCTTTTAGAACTCCGATGCCCACAAGCGTGGCTGATATTGGGCCTTAGCGCCGCTGTTGCTTGTTTTAAAGGCCCTTAAACAAACATTTGGCCCATGAGATCACCGCTTGCCTCCTTTATCTATTCCAAATCCCGCACAGCCGAGGTGTGTGTGATTTATCTGGACAGTTAAATCCTTAATGAGCCCGTAGCTAGAGAAATGGACATTTTGCTGTCCCGACTAGAGCCTAACGTGATTTTCCGTTAATAAATCAGTGTATACTGTGGACGGAGGAGCGCAGATGTCTCCCCGTAATCCGGATGGGAAGAAAAATGTATGGGAATGAAAAGCGTCGGGGTCATTAGGCCGACGTCAGCGGCGCCGCCAAAAACGGGGGCTTATAGCGACAGCCAGGTCGTCAGCGCGATGACAGCGACGGCGCGGCTCCGAGGTGATCGCAGCCGCCGCGAATCCGTCAGAATGCGCTCGGCCTTGCGTGACTGCGGGGGAGATGTTGTGCTTTTAGAAGATGATAGACGAAGCCGAGGGCAGGGAGACACATTTTCAGACGCGCCGTGTTTGAGGCCGTTTGCCTTTCCCAGACCAATCGCTCACCCACACTTATCCAATTCAGAATTCGCTGCTTACAAGCGGAGCGCGAGGTCACGACACACACACATACACACAGACAGACAGACAGACGCGGTGCTACATGCACGCAAAGCGCCGCGCGCTATTCCTGTTTGCACTTTCGCTCCGTTCCTCCATCTATCTCCATCCAACCCGAGTGGGTGGTTGAGTAATGAGGCTTAACCCGTAATCCAGGCCCTCCTTCCCTACCTCTGCTTATTCCCGTCTTCACGTTCGGCCGTCTGAGAGAAAGTCTGGTTTGTGTTCCCCACCTCTCTTCATCTCCAGCTTAAACAACTGCCGCTTTTCACACAAATTCAATCTCCTTATCGCTTTCATCCACTTATCCACTTCTGGGGGCTTCGCTTTTCCCGCCGCAGCGTGAGCTCGTCCGCGTCTCCGGGATGGGAGCTCGGGCCTCGCGAGCTCGGGGGATGTTCAACTTTGCTTACACGTTAGCAGCTGTAAATCTGCAGAGCGCTGGAACATCCTGAATGATGGCATTTCTCCTCCATTCGCTTTCCAGGGCTGTAAAATCCCCCTCTTTTCAGCTATTTTGGAAGAATATTGCGCACGAGGCCAAAAATAAAGAGGCTAACGCCGCACAGGTGTGGAGACGGGCAGATCGAAGAATTCGGTTGGTGGAGTCGTAAATGCAAAACAAGTTCCGTCAAACCTGAGGATAATAAAGGTTAGAGCAGTTTATTGATGGCCAGTGAATTCCAGCGATCACCGCCACGGCTCGGGCTGCCAGCGCTCAGCAACTTTTGAATTAGTTTAAAAGGACAGCCAGCCGCCGGCCGGATGCGTGGAGGAAAAAGAGAGGGAACATTTTATCTTAAATATCTGATTCATAATGGCAATTTAACAGGCTGTGCTGTGCTTTTCCTCCTGTATGTTATTATGTCTAGGTATGTGGAATGCAAAACAACTCAAGTTTAAACATGTCAGACACGATCAAACACAATCAGAAGAGGAAGAGGAGGAAACCACACCGCACCAAACAGCCGTCGGGGGTTTAATAGACGTATTAAAGCTGGGTGTTATTCTGAAAGGGGATACTAAACTGTTCGAGGAAAGGTGAACACTAGAGAAGGATCTTTGTCTGTGCGGAGCCTCCTGTCGTGTTCCAGGAAAGTCAAGCAAGACTGGGAGCCTGTGCACTCTTGACTCAAAGCCACAGAGGCTCTTCTTTTCCCTTCTCTCCTCCAGCTTTTCTTTTTCTGCACACACACACACACACACACACACACACACACACACACACACACTCGCACTCATATACAGACGCGGTTCGGTCACGTCCTCCGCGGACTGTTTCCCGTCTTCCCCCTTCGCCGCAGTGTGCATCAGCCTGGGGTGAGTGGCTGCTTCTTATTCCATGTCAGACTGATCCCAACTGGGCCACGGCCTAATGAATCATTTCCTCAAAGATACGGTGAGAAAATCTCTTTCAGAGTTCCGAGCGCCCACTTCCACGCAGCACCGAGCTCGCATGCTTCCTGCGGCAGAGCCAGGAGCACACACGCACACACACACGCACATGCACACACACACACACACACACACACACACACACACACACACACACACACACAGACACACACACACACACACATTTTCATAGACATCTCAACTAACTCCCTGAATTTTAACCTCAACCTTAAAACTACATTTAACCCCAAAAATGTCCTCACGTTGATAGTAGAATGCACATTTTGGTTTTCAGTATGTACAAAAACACACACACACACACACACACACACTCTTCCATAGATAAATGTGTTACCCAGCTCCTCATTCTAACAGTTAACCCCCTGTCCCTGACTTTAACCTCAACCTTAAGACCACATTTAACCCCAAAAATGTCCTCACATTGATAGTAGAATGCAGATTTTTGTAACCAGTATGTCCAAACACACACACACACACACACACACACAGGCCATTGCAGAGGCACAGCTGATTCTGCTGTATTCTGTATCTTACAGGCAGATTCTTTGAATTCGCGAGGCCACAAACTTGATTAGGATGGTTTTAAACCCAAGCAGCATATGGCTCTCAGATGTCCTCGTGCCCTCCGATGATAAAACACGCTTAACTGTGTGAAAAAAAACAAACAAAAAAAAACCAAAACTCCCCACCGACGCTGTACCCTCGTGCATATTTGCTTAAACATCCACCTCGTCCCATCCAACCCACGCGCGGTCATTGGCGACCTGCACTCTGTCACGTACCATCTCCCTCTGGATTTCTGGACCTCCCTGCTGCTCAAGCTGTGTGACTTGGCAGTACACACCGTTAAAGTACAGAAAAAAAAAAAAAAAAAAATCACAAAACCGTGGAGGTCATCCAGTGTGTGTGTTTATGCGAGGCAGAGGGAGAAAAGGCAGCGCGCTGCACATTCTAAAGTACACTTTTGTGCACGCGCTGTGTTTATGTTTGTCCACGTTAGGCTCCATTAAACAGGTGGCTGCGTACGGCTCTACCACCAGACCCCGGCCGCCTCCCTGCAGGAAAACGCTCCTGCGGCTCCCCGGGTCCCCTCCTCACGCATGTCGTTTTTAAATTCCCCACTTAAATGCTATCTGTCTCGCGGCGTCCGTCCCACATACACTTCAAATGAACTCTCCTAGTCGATTTAACCCCTCCGGCTGCTGGCTGCTCGCCTGCGTCTCTGCAAATTCTGCCCCTGCAGTCGTCTCCCTGGTTTGGGAGGACTACTTTTCCTTTGTGTGCCCTCAGTGTTTCCCCTCAAAGTTCCCCTATTTCCTCCCCTCGTCCTCCCAGTACCACTACATTAAACAGAGGTCTCTGGCAGCCCTGCAAAGGAATGAGGCAGAAAAAGAACATGCCACATGGAAAGCTTTATCTGTTTCCTCTTAGCACTCATCTGAAAGAGACGTCATAAGCTCATCCAGAAAACTGGGGAAAGAGACATTATTCATCGTCTTTGGATGTATTTCTCTTTCATTATCCCTCAAAAGACCTATAAAACACATGTTAGCGTGCATAATATATTCATCACAAACAATCCGGCCATGTTCGATGGCGTGCGGAGTCGAATCAGAGGGATTCTTTTTGACATCCTGCCTGAATGAGGAGTCCAGAAACGTTGCCAGGTTCTACACATCCACGCAAGCTCATAACTTTTAATTTTAACCAAGGTGAAGACCTGTCCAAATTTCCCACACGGTTGAGCCTTTCCTTCCGTGCTGAGGTCTCCGCATCCCGTGATGAATGTCCTTGGCCTTCGCGGGATTCCAGTCAATTCTTCTCCGAGAACGCGTTATAGTTGGCCTTATTATCGGTCCGGTCTGCTTCTGTCTAGTTACGACTCCGACAAATTAGCATTCTTGCTAAACAAACGTCCGGCTTACTTCCGATCTCGGCGGTGGGGAGCGCGATTCCCGGAAATGTGTTGATTTTAGGAGGGTGCTGGCTCTCCTTGAAAGCCAGCTTCGGCTCCTGGCTTTGATTTAGTCCTCCGCTTTGATTCTTCTTTTCTACTGCTAAAACAAAAGAGGCAAAATGGGCTGGTTTGGTTTAAAACTGGCCTTTAAAGATGGAAATGAACTGAACATGATGTCTGAGTCTGTAGACGGGTGCACACGGCGGGCCCTGTAACGCCACCATTAATGTCCACCATTTGTCATTTATTTAATTTAGCTGTAATTACACCACACATTTGTTGAAGCGCTGAACAGTGGTCTGTGGCTGTTTCACAGCTCACTTCTTATTTATGCGCTGTGGTGATCCGTGACTTTGGTTGTGATCCTCGACGTGTCGGCGGACGTGATTGGGTGTTTCATTTAGGCCGAAATTATATTAAAAACCGCTGCATGGCCACACGCGTCTTGGAGGCTCCGGGGCCATCAGAAAACCATCTGACCAGTCAACATGTGCGATTCTCATCGGGATGACCTCACCGCCGCCAGAGCAAGCGCTTGCAACTGCTCCGATTCACCTAGGTCCGCCTCTTTAAGCCGTGCCACCCTTCCCAATGTCACCCTGTTTTGCGCCACGAGGTGTGTGTGTTTGTGTGTGTGTGTGTGTGTGTGTGTGTGTGTGGGTGGGGGTGTGGCGATGAGTGTGAAATCCCCTTTCCGATGTTCCCGTTGCTGCCCCCTGCAGGAGCAGCGCCGCCTTCGGCGACTCCTCGTAAATCAGCAGGTGGAGAGCGCCGCACGTTAAACACTTCCCGCGCTGGATGTTGCGAAATGACGAGTAGGCGGGATGTCAGCTCCGGGCCAGGCCGTATGGGTGCCGCGGGGAGGCGAGGGATAGAATTCTTGGTGGAGGAGGGCGCCGCGCGGAGTGTTTTCTCAGCTGGTTTGCTCGGGAGGACGCAGACAGCTGTCCTTTTGCACTTAAGCGTCCACGCGTTTGCGCCGCACCTAGAATGCAGACGTGTCCGTGAGTCGCGATTCAGTCCTCGGCCGGGCCTCAAAACACGGGCACCGGCTACAAACGCGGAGACAGATGTCAAGCGCACGGTCGACGCGCTGGTGCCGGTTGACCTCTTGGCTTAAATTTCCGGGCTGCGTGGAAGTCGCCGGAGGCCTCGGAGCTTCTAGATCAGCCATAACAACGGATTAGAGAAGCAGTAAATTCTGTGTTAAAAGACACGACGATTTGTTAATTATAGGCATTTGGATTTCTCCTCGTTTCTCCGAATTCTCTCCGGGCCATGTGGGAAGTCTTCCTCTTCAGGGGGATGATGACATTTCCCGAAGGAAAGGGCTGTAGTTTTAAAAAATAATCAGGATTGCCAGTATTCTGTCAGCCGCTTAAAACCCTGATTAGGTGGAAGGTGCAGGAGTGCAATGGTGATGTCATCCATACAGTTGCCATCACACAGAGGAGATCACCCCCCCCCCCGTACCCACCACTTTCAGCTGATCGTATTAGTTGGCCCTCTTAAAATTTTTAAAATCAATCTACATCTACAACCACTGATCATTACCAAATCAATCCCAAATTCACCTTCAACCCTTCCAGACGTTGGACTGTCTGCTCCTACGTCTCCTAGCAACCCATCCGAGAGGACACACAAAAGGACAAAGTACATTTCTGTCAAAACTGATGGGGGGGGGGGGTTGAGGGGAGAGTGTAGCTGTTGGCCGTAGCCTCTGGCAGCTTCTTGGGCCGCTGTGATGCGGAGGGAGTTTTGCTGCTAGGAGCGCGATGAAGAGGAGGTGAGAGAGAACGCAGGACATCTTATTTTTGCTGGCTGGGGGAGAGAAGTGCTATTGGAGGCGGTTCTCTGCGGAGGCCCATACATCTCGGTTCCTGGCACACTGGTCAGCATTGGGGGGGGTGTGGGTGTGTGTGTGTGTGTGTGTGCGGGGGGGTGGTCAGAGGGCTATGATGAGGGGACCTATATTGTGAGGGAGTCAGCCAAAGTCCAGGCCTCGCTTAATGGGTTCTCGTCTGTTATGTGATCTCAGTTTAGAGAATTGAAGCAGACACTCTGACTCCTTCCTGCCCGGGGGGGTCGGGGTATGTGTGTGTGTGTGTGTGTGTGTGTGTGTGAGGGGGGGGGGGGGGGGGTCGCCTACCGAGGCGGCATCGACTCGAGGACAGTGGCATGGAGAGCGGTTACGGTTTGCTGAAGCCAGCGTCTCCGGGACAGGAGAGACAAAACCGAAGCCATGTGTGTGTACGTGCAGCCGCGTGAGTCACTGGCTGCCGGTCATACCAGACCCCCCCCCCCAAAGTTTGACTCATCTTTTCATTGATTTCAGCTCTCAGAGTGAAAGTGGAACTGGATGAAAGATACATTTTTTCTGGAGGGGTCATGAATTTGCTGTCAGGTTGTCTCCACTCTCAATGAGCGTCTGTCTATGTGTGGTGGCTCCTGGGTTCCTCAGGTGCTTTCCTTCTCTTTCGCCAGCTCATTTCCTGACCACAAACTGACAACACTGGAGCGTGGGTCAATGTTTCAGGATACGTGCTTGAATCAGCGGGTCCAGGTTACTAATAGGATTCAGTTATTTAGGCCCCCCTTTAAAGTTTGTAACACTAAATGTGTGTTTGAGGCGTTTCTTTGTCGAACTGGTGGAGGAATCTGCGGAAGTTCAGCGAACACTTCCAGCTACTCTCAAGCCTGGCTGAGGAGGGCTACGTGCTCGGCGGCATGCACCTGAGTGTCTTCCCTGAACTCTACCTTGGGTCAGGCATGGCCGCTGCTGTCTTATATAACACCATGAGATCACCCAGCACAATATTTAATGCTGTGACACTTTTTTTTTCCTTTTGTCAGCCGTTGCATTGCTTCATGCTCCAGTAAACTTAACATCTTTCTCCGAGCACCCATCCGAGTGTGATGCACCAGTGTACAGAAAATCCCCCTTTTTGAAAATTCAAAATATTGCCACCCCCGCAGTTTGACATCTATGATTAATTTTCTCTCCAGAACACCGACTGTACGCAGTGTGACCACATAAACGGGCGCGATTGGCTTCTGTATCTCGGTTTTCTCCGGGCTGTGGAACGGAGCAGCTTGGCGGGTAATTCCCGACGATCCGCTGAAGATCCAGCCCTCTCCAGGACTGCATCCCCTCCCCAGAAGTCTCCCCTCTGTGCACCCAGTCAGATGTTCCAGTCCCTCACAAGTGGTTTCTGGTCAAGCTGGCCGATAAACTGCAGCTGATGGAGGAAAAAGAACAACACCGCCCCTCCAAAAAAAAACCAAATACGCTCTTGATGAAACCGTTAATTTCCAGTTTTAGCGCAAAAGCAAATAATTATGTAATATTCTGCCCACTCACGTTCCCACATGATGAATTTCAACGGCGGAAGAGCTCCGCAGGGATGGACCACATATAGACGGGCAGAAATAGACATCGGTGCATGAGAATCGCTTATGCACTGCTGGTGCCCTGTGTGCTGTCATGAAACTAATGAGTCCTGAATAAAGAATAGGGTACATAGCGTTTCATATCTCCTATAATGCACATGGAAGCCCATATAAGGAGACTTGAACTCAATGCACTAATTTTCTTTTTTTTTTTTTTTTCCAGCAGACTTTTGCAAGCGCATAAGCCGCTTGAACGCAGCACGAATCTACAGTTCCAGTGGAGGATGAGTCTGCGCATCCACGGTGGTTAGAGGGGGGACGTACGCAGACAATGTAAAATGCTCTTTTCTAATAACACTATACCTCTTGGCGCGTGGGGGAATTCTGACAGGCAATCAGAGGCCACTTACAAAAGGAAAATGTAGAAACAACTGCAAATAACCCCCCGCAAACACAAATAGAGTATAGCTAAATTGTTTTGGTCTGGCGCAAAGCACTGCCAAAAAGAGAGAGCTGGAAGTGGAGCTGACGTGAAAGTGGAGGAGAGACGTCCGACCACAGTGGAGAGTTACATCATGGCGGGGACAACCTTTTTATTTAGTTATTTCACGAGACATCATTAAATGCAAACTTTTATTCTCAGACGCAGACGGAGTGAGAAAGTAAACTGCGCTTCTGTTCCGGGCAGTGAAGTCACCGCTCGTCTGGTGATGGAAGGAAAAAAAACCAGAAAACAAAACACAGAAGCATCAGAGTTCATCACTGCAGCTCTGGCACACGCACACACACACACACAAACACACACACACACACACACACACAAACACATACACACGCAAACACGCGTGCAACAGAAAACACACACAGTTTGTTATTAAACCACACATATCAATATGTCGATACCTCTTTTACTTGTTCTTATGAAACTACGGTGACAGTGTGATTCATCCTTGATACACAAGATGTATGTCTTCTCAAAATTCGGATCAAAGGGGATTACAGAGGTGGATAAATAGGAATAAAAGGGGAATAAATCTGAAAACTAAAATGATTCCAACTTCATTACTAATAGCGTGCTAATATGTATCTTATTAAGGCCACATGGGTCCAACATTGTTCACTTACCATTTTCATCATCTGTCCGTGTTTACCATTACAGTCTAATGAGTCTCAAGAGATCGCAGGGACGGAACGCAAAGAAGTCTGAGAAAGCCATATTTCTTTATGTTGTGACAATTTGAAAGGTTTTGTTTACCAGAGGAACATGATTTCTTAGTGTCTGCTCTGCGTTATCGGCTGACAGCTCAGCAACTTTCCCCTTCCATCTGCTGTCTGATCTGATGATGAACTATGATTATATGTCTTGTCTCGTGTTCTCCTCCTGCAGAGCAGGTATAAACCTTGTCAGTTAGCAGCTTTGGCCTTTGACATCTTCCCCGACACGAAAATAAAAATTCATTAGCCATTATCTCTCAATCTTGAACCCTCGCTCTCCCACCGTTCTCATGTTCCCCGTAAAAATACACAGTCCGCATTGAGATTTATTTCTTCGGTTTCCAAAACAAATCAGATATGTCTGCTCCTGCACGAAGATGTTCCCCTCTGGGTCACTCCACCGCGGTGTCGGCGGCCCTTTATTGTCCGGACAGACAGAGAGATAATTTCTTCAACACTTGATCTATGGACTTTTGAAGGTACTGGACTAGATTCTCACTTCAGAGGTCATTTTTTATTAAATGAGATCACAATGTAGAATAAATCAAATTAAAATCAAAGAAAATAAGTCTGTCACATTGTGTGTTTCTCAGGTTTCAGCCTAGAAATAATCAAATCTGACCACACGCCTATGTTCCCAGTACAGTTTGGTGCAAAACAGCCAATTTTTTTGAGCTAAAATTAAATATTTTACTCCCTTTTGCTAGATATCGTGACTATAATACATTAATGGATGTTAAGTTAAAACAACCTGGCAGCAGCTGGCTCAGATCTTCCCACTGAGACAGCAAAATCCAGTGGGTGACATCACTCTGGTCTGGGAGAACATGGAAAAAAGTGGCAAACTGACACATCCTGTCCAATGGTAATGACGTATTTTCTTTAAAAACAAAAACCCAACTATATTTGAAACTCCAAGTGTCACCTTTAATAGAAACCTTTTAAACTAAATGCCGGCCGAGAAAGGAGACACTGAGTATTCGCTATTGGGTGCTCACCGTTAACCGATACATTGGAAATAGTCGGTCAATCTCGCGAGCTCGCTGGGAAAATGTCGGAACTTTCTATGACGTTTTCTTTTCCCCCCTCGTGGAATATTTGTTCGTTTTCTTTAAAGAAAAATGTTTACTGGCATGTTTTGGTTTTTTTTTTTTTTTTTGTACGAAGAAAGGAAAATATCTAACAATATTTGCGTAACGGTCCGCTGCGGTCAGCGCCTCAGCGTCGAGGACAGCTTTAACAACGGCGTGTTTCACCGCGTTACAGCGGACGACCGCGGTCGACAGATTTCTGGACGATTTTCTGGACAATTGCATCCGTCTGCCGCCAAGTAACTCTATCTCGCTGTGTGTCATCTACCAAAAGAGTGACTGCTCTTTCCACGTCGAACCGCGAGCGCAGCGGAGGGGGGTTTTGGATGGAGCGCCGAGCTGGATCTGGCAGGGGCGTCTGGAGCCTTCTGGGAGGTCACAGCGCGGATCTGCGTACGTGCAGAATGTGAAAAGCTTCAGAGCTGGAAAACTGATTGCCTGTATGTTTTTTTTTCTGTTTTCCTTTAAGGAGTGAAACCCGGCAGGTCAGGATGGTGAGGGAGGCTGCGAGGAGCGGGCGATCCCGGGAGAAAGGGAGTCTTTTAGCTGGACAAATTTCACGGGTGTTTTGGGAAGCGGCCATGGGGGGGGGGTCGGGTCACGCGGCCCTTTCCTCCCCGGCAGGGTCTGAAAGAGAGAGTGGGAGAGAGAGGCTGGTGCAGTACAGAATGTCTTCAGTCTTTCTTCTGCGGTGACCTCAGTGAAAACCAAACTGCCCCTGGAGCTTCGCCGCAGCGCCGCTGCAGCTAATGTGACTCCGGGGCCGCGGAACGCTCACTGAGCAAATGCTCCCGAGTGGATAAGAGGAAGAAGGGGGTGAAAATCCCGAGTTGCCAACACACACTTAAACTAATATTTATGCACCGCATGCACGACAGACTTTGAGAATTGGCTGGATTTGGCTTTCTCAAAATAAAGCCAGTCAGTGAGGAGGACTCGCTCTGGGGGAGTTCTTGGTTGCAACTGTTGAAAAGTTCTTTAAAGGTTGTGCTCCTTTTCTGTGAATTAACATGGTTCCTTGATGTCTAAATGAAACGTTAGTAACGCGTTTTGTTGAAAAAAACAAAGGTGTGAGCACAGTCACAGTCTAAAGACCCCAGTTTCACAGCCCTGCTGTGACTGCCTTTCCCCCTGAATGCTAATGAGCTGCTGTGAGCTCCACCCACAGACCCTCTTTGTACCGCCTGTGTCTTCTGCTCGGGGAGAAGATGTGAGGGTGGCTTCATGTAGATGCTTGCTCAGGTAGCTGTGGTTTATGGGAGGAGATTTTCAGCTGGAGGACGGGATTATTCAAATCAGCCCTACAGTTACGTAACGGTGGGGTGGAACTGAAAAACAGACTTTTGAGGAACTTTGATCAAAGACCAACACATCAAATGACAGACGTCTTTGTATATAAAAGAGAGCCTCCTTTGCTGAGGACAATGTGCTACAGCTCAGCCAGGAGCTCGTGGTTGAAGAGCAAAGGACAAACCTCTTGAAGGCAGTGATGACAGAGCAGTGTGCAGCCAAGTGCTGGGAAGCTTCCGGGAACTCCAGGCTCAGTCCAAATGCTGCAGCCTGAGCTTGAGATGAGAACTAAGGAGCCGAGCGCAAAAATAAAGCTGGTAAATCAACAGTCTTTCACAGCAGTGACTTAAACAGAGCTTCGGACTTTGTCGCTGGAGAAAAAGAAGGGACTGTCAGATCTGAAGGATGAGTTGGCCCAGATGAAAGACTCCAGCAGACGTTTCCAGCTTCAAAGGAAAAAGAACAATGACCTTTGGAGGAAAACCAGGGGTGGAATCAAAGCTCTTTTAGCCACGAATGTCACCCAACAACACTGTGACCCTAAGAGTAGAGCCAAGGACAACTCTGAATATTCTAATATGTGAGATGGGAAACTGTACAATGCTTTGATGTGCTCTGTGTTGTCATTACTGGTGTCCCTGTAATAAGCATGTGTGCGGAAATAAAGCTTTTTTTTTTTCAAGTTCAAGCAACACCTGTGATGTGCACGTGTGATGTTTCTTCCTCTCACACAGAGTGGGAAGGGCACTTGAAGCTGCTAGGACAGGATATGCATTGGGGTAGGATGAGGACAGGACGAGGATGTGCAGTGTCTCACAAAGAAGAGGCAGAGATGTAGCTGGGCGACAACATGCCATCAGGAGCCAGGGTGAAAGCATCACTTCAGCCGGTACATCCTGATGTGTCTGGCCCTATAGAGCCAGAAGAAAAAGGTGGGTTTCTAAAAGCTCCAGAAAGATTCCTAGCAGACTTTGCAGCCGATACTAAGATCAAGTGTATCAAATTTAACAATGGCAGTTTACAGGATCTAGTCTTCAGTTTATTCGGCAAAATACCAGAAGACCTGAGACATCAGACTTCGTATTACATGTAAACAGGAAGAAAACACAATCGTTAAAAAACACAAAGCTGTTTGGATCAGTCCGCTGCACCAGTCACGAAACAGATGTGACTGATCATAGTCCAAGTTCCAAATAATAATAATATAATAACGGGGCAAAACACGACAGAGGACCGTTTTAGTTTGTTTGAAATTAAAATATAAGACAATGATTCCCATGTATTCATTTATTTGTAGCATGCCACGACAAAAAACTTTTTCTTCTTGCAGAGCTATTTGTCCTGACTCTTAAACATGCCGTCTGCTTCTTTTCTGTGGGTTAACATGGCTGGTTAACATGGATGTTTAAATGAAACGTTAGTCACACACAAAATAATGAAGGACTGCGCAAAATTGGACTAAACACACCAATTTCACAGTCCTCCTCAGAAAGGCCGGTTAGACTGCCTTTCCTTCCCAAACCTAATGAGCTACTCTGAGCTCCGCCCACAAACACTCTTTTCTCCTCCGACAGATGCTCTTTGCACCTCAAGTCTCTTCTGGTGAGAGAGAAGATGTGAGGGGGACTTTGTGTAAGTGGATCCTTTCACAGGTAGCTGTGGTTTATGGGAGGATACACAGCGCGAGGCTGGGATTATTATTACGTAACAGTAGGACGGAAGTACAAAACGGGCCGTTGTGAGACACATTTACAGACTAGGACAGTTTACTTTACATTGAATTAGTTGTCTGAACTGACATTTATAGGGTGGGGAGGGACTCCGGTTACGCAACTATATGGACTTGAGCATGGAAAAAGTTTTTTTTTATTTTTTTTTATTTCAAGTCTTTACATCAACGATATAAAAACACAAAAGGTGTGTGTTTAAGTGTCTGTCAGAGGAATGAACGTCGCGTCCCCTGACACGAGATAAAACTGACTTGGCAAAAACCAAACACGTCTTCTGAGAAATGACCTCAGCAGCACTCTCCCTGTTAAATATTGACGAGTGCAGCTCGTGGCTGCTTACTGTTGCCTGAACTGATGCCTTGAGCGACACTCTGCTTGTAAAAGGGGGGAGAACAAGAACATGCAGGGCCCGTAACCCATATTAATCTTTCAAAACACCGAGACCAGACATCAGGATCTATTATTATCCCTTTGACCTCTCTGGACTCCATTCTTCTCAACACTTTGGAGCAACATATCGCGCACACACTCACTTAAATGTGACAGTGGTACGTGGCTAATAAGTCGGGCGGCATGCTGACGGATCTTCAACAGCACGAAAATAATTTGAGCATTAATTCTAAAATGTCAGGAGACATCAAAACAGGCTTCACATATGCTACCAGTAATTAGAAAGCTGGTTAAGGAATACAGAAACTTACTTTTATTAAGATAAAACAAAATAAACAAGTCCGGCACACACAGAGAAGACTAAATCAATGATGTTCCGGGGGGGGGGGCTGGGACCACCCAGACGGCTCGGACTTTCTCCCCACTCAACACAAACAAAAACAATGTAGTGCTTTGCTGCTACTGGTTCCTGTTGCAATTTGGGGCAGCTCTGCTAAAACCGACTCATCTGATAACGCACACTCACGGCCTTTCGTGAATTGCGGTTTTGGCCGCAGAGACGCGAAAGATCTCCCTCTGCTGACGGCGCGCCGGGGATATATCGACGTGCAGCATATGCATTTTCTGTCAGTCGGGTTTTTTTTTAGACTTAAAGAGGAGCTTTGCTGTTTTCAAATGTGACTCATGGATTGCGTTGCTATGTACAGACTATTTTTTTTTTTACCACATCAACCAAGGGATTGAGTAACTAAATAAGAGTGACAGTAATATATTTGGGCGCAATATTAAATGTCAGCAGGAAGAAGAAAAATCACTTTTCTTGTTCAGCAATTACTGACTATTACACCCACATGTTGCTACATATTGTGTTCTTGAATCGGAGATCCAAATCTAATGACTTTTCAGGAGTTCCCCCCTGAGTTTGGCTGTGATTCTGTAATCTACAGCCCTCAGTGTTAAACCGTAGGAGCAGTTTAATGACAGGTCCTCGCCCGCCCCCCTCTCGAAGCTGCACTGGTGCAGCAGAATCGCGACAAACAGAAAGAGCTCGACTTTCGCGATCTGGTCCCCGATGCACCTCCTCTTCCCTGCGGAGAAGATCATGACGTTGTTGGTGATATCTCTGTCTAAGGAGCCGTTCCCGTCCAGGAAGCGCGAGGGGTCGAAGACGTGGGGGTCCTTCCACATCAGGGGGTCGTGGTTGACGGACCACTGATTGATGAAGACCACCGTGTCTTTGGGAATGTGGAGGCCTTCAATGGTGACGTTCGCGGTGGTGGAGTGGGGGATGGTGACCGGCACGAAGCTGGTGAAGCGCATGGTCTCGTAGATGAAGGCGTCCAGGTAGGCCAGCTCGCTTCTGTCCAGGATGGAGGGCAGCCTGTTCCTCCCCACCACTTGGTCGATGAGATGGTGGAGTTTCTTTTGGAGCTCTTGGTGTTTGACCAGCAGTAGGAGTATCCAGTGAAGAGCTGTGGACACGGTGTCCAGGCCTGCTCCTATCAGGTCCGTCACCGTCCCTTCCGCGTGAGCTTTGGTCAGCCCGCTGTCGCTGTCAGACCTGTCGAGCACGCTGATGATGGCGTCGCTCATGTCTCGCGTTACTTCAGGGTCAAAGGTCTCTCTGTGCTCTCCTACCTTCAGCTGCACGAATCCGAAGAACTCCCTGTTGAGGGCCTTGAAGCTCTTGAACATGCTGCGGACCGGGTTTGGGAAAGACTGAAGCCACGGCATCACGTCCACCAGGCTGCCCGCCCCCACCGTCTGCCCGAACCTGTGCACGTTGTGCAGCAGCTCCCGGAACTCGACGTCGTCGTGCCCGTAGCGCTTTCCGAAGCAGAGCGCGCAGATCACGTTGGCTGCGGCCACCGTCAGCTCGTGCGCGGGGCTGAAGTGCTGGCCCCGCGCGCCGAGCTTTAGGAAAACTCCAACCAGCTCCGTGGCTTCGGCCGCAATCTGCTGCTCAAAGTTTTTCTTAGTCTGGCTGTTGGCGCTGGAGAACGCCCTGATTGTCGAATGAGCGATCTTCCTGTGCATCTTCCACTGTTTGCTATAACTCGAGAACACCATGCTTTTCCCCCCCGAGACGCTCTGGAAGGAGACGAAGTCCGGTCTGCCTGCAAACTCCGTGCTGTGCTCTATCAGAGCCTGTCGTATGGCCCGGTCTCCGTTCAGAACCACGATGTCGCTGCAGCCCAGTCGTATCTGGTACACGTTGCCGTACTTTTTGGCCAGCCTGCTGAAAGTGATGTGAGGCATCTGGCCCAGTTGCATGGCGTTGCCCACCACGGGCCAGGCGAAGGGTCCTGGCAGTCTCCTTTTGAGGTTCTTGGCCCACATACAGGCTTCCACACAGAAAAGAAAGACAAAGAAGGCAACCAGAGCAGGCTGGATCTGTCCGCTCCATTCCCTGATGATGCTGCTGCCCTTCACAGAAAGATCCTCCTCCATTTTCCTAAAGAAACGTTCTTTTTTCCCTCGATCTCTGAATTTAAAAAAGATAATTTGATGAAAAAAGATCAACCATTTCTCTGTAATCTCAGTCTCTGGTGATGTGAAGGCCGCAATGGAGGATGAGAAAATACCAGTTTGACGCTCTCTCACCCGTCCCGGTTAGAACGCCTCTATCAGGTTGAAGCCTTAACACTTCTCTTATATGTATCCGCGTGGTGGGAGGGGTCGTCGGCGTTTTTTTTTTTTTTTTTTTTATCAACGATCCCCTCCCATTTTGACCAGACTGTGCAGACATTAGTCCCATTCCCACACAGGCCTCCTGCCAGCAGCGTCCCCTCGTAGGATGAGGAGTGGTGGGAGTATAGATACTTAATCTGTCCTGTCAGATTTACTGCGTTTTACTGACAGTTTTACCAGGAAAAAAAAACACAACATTTAAGACAAAAGGTGTGAGTGGCCAGAGCTGTTCATATTGATTTATTAACGGTTAGAAAAATGACCGATCAGGATGAGCGCCGTTTGACACTCAGTAAATTAAAGTCGCAGCTCTGATGCATCAGCTGTTGTCTCTGTTGGTTTTAGGTGACTTGGCTGTTTCCCGTGCACTTTCCCTGACCGTTTAAGGCCTCTTTTGGTTTCTATTATTTGGAGCCAAGATGTTAATCATCAAAACCACAAAGAGAAAACAATTCTGGGATAATCACGAACACTGCAGTACTCCAGGTCTGCTTCTATCTATCTATCTATCTATCTATCTATCTATCTATCTATCTATCTATCTATCTATCTATCTATCTATCTATCTATCTATCTATCTATCTATCTATCTATCTATCTATCTATGAATAATGACACTTTAATTTTGGTTATGATGTTTTCAGAGAGTAGACAAAATGAAGTGGAGGCATGGATCGTTGACATTTCTCTTTATTCATGTCAAATATAGCTTATTCTTAAACATGTCCATCATATAAATCCCACACATCAGTAACAATAGAACATCACTTATCGTGAGCACAGACAGAGGTGTCACATAGAAACTGGTCCCTGGCTTGTTTGACCGTCAGCTCCTGCAGTGACACGCACATAGCTTTATAGGTACACATGTTCTGTTCGTGCTTGTACAGTAAAATTACACATATGGGTGCAAAAAAAAAAAAAAAAGTTGGTCAGATATTGGTTGATGGCAGCGTCCCTTTCTGACAATGGATGCTCCCTGAACATTTTCTCCTGAATAGACATTACATTTATCACCTTGATCAACGCTTTCTTTAATATGTTCCTAAACCTTGAGTACAGTACAGGGTGAAATACAACAATTCCATTACATTTCTTGTCATACCTGAATTATAAAAATATCAAGAGAATATTTTGTAATTGTAAGTGCCAAAAGGAGTGATATATTCTTACGTTTTACAGATTACAACAGTCGTTATAGCATTTATAGACATTTCATATGCAATTTTATTAGTTTCAGTTTACATTTAGCTAATTTATGCACACATACCATACATGTACATGCTCAATAGTGGACCTAAATGAGTATACAGCTCAGAGTTATGTACATACTGATCAAGTAAAGATTTTTGTGAGAACACGTTTAATTTCAACAGTTCAAGCACAACCTGTAGTCATCTTCTTTGTACTTCTCTGCCCTGCAAAAATACTTCAGGAACAGTCTGTGATAAGAGATCCGTTAAATATAATTAAATATGACACTATTGTAACAGTAGGATTTAGTGCAGGTACTGTACGTTGATGCTGATGAATGTCGTTGGTGAGAAAGTGTTCGTTTTGACTCACAGTATAAGGACGGGCTGCTCACGCAGGGGAAACAAGACCGAGCAGCTTTCCCCGCAGCTTGGCGCTGACGAAGCATCTCAGGGGCTTCAGCGTGAGCCCGTAGGAGCAGTCAAGAGTGAGGGGATCAGAGGGGTCGCTCTCGAAGCTGCACTGGTGCAGCAGGATGGCTGTGAATAGAAACACCTCCACCTTGGCGATCTGGTTTCCGATGCAGCGCCTCTTCCCCGATGAGAAAATCATCACGCCGCTGGTGAGGTCTTTATTAAGGCTGCCGTTCTTGTCCAGGAAGCGCGAGGGGTCGAAGACGTGGGGGTCCTTCCACTTCAGGGGGTCGTGGTTGACGGACCACTGATTGATGAAGACCACCGTGTCTTTGGGAATGTGGAGGCCTTCGATGGTGACGTCCGCGGTGGTGGAGTGGGGGATGGTGACCGGCACGAAGCTGGTGAAGCGCATGGTCTCGTAGATGAAGGCGTCCAGGTAGGCCAGCTCGCTTCTGTCTTCAGTGGTTGGCAATCTGTCTCGGCCCACCACCTTGTCCAGGAGCTCATGCAGTTTGGCTTGGATGTCCTGGTGTTTGACCAGAAGGAGGATGAGCCACTGCAACATCGTGGAAATTGTGTCTTGACCGGCTCCGATCAGGTCCGTCACCGTGGCTTCCACGAACTCTTTGGTCAGCGTGCTGTCGTTTCTGCCCTCGATCACGTCGATCATGGCGTCGCTCATGTCTCGCGTCATGTCGGGGTTAAAGGACTCTCTGTGCTCTCCCACTTTATTTTTCACAAAGCTGTAGAACTCCTCATTCAAGATCTTAAAGTTCTCATACACGCTGCGGACTGGGTTGGGGAAGGACTGCAGCCAGGGCATGACGTCCACCAGGCTACCCGCTCCGACTGTCTCACCAAACTTGTTCAGCTTCTTCAACAGGCACCTGAACTCCAGGTCATCGCGTCCGTATCGTTTCCCGAAGCACAGAGCACACATGACATTAGCAGCAGCTATGGTAAACTCGAGGGCAGGGTCAAAATACCTTCCGTCGATGCTGTAGCGTAGAAAGGTCTGCACCAGCTCGTTAGCCTCGGCTGTAACGTGTTGTTCAAAGGCATTTTTTGTTTGGTTGTTAGCAGAGGAAAAGGCTCTGAGGGTGGATTGGGCTATTTTCTTGTGCACTTTCCACTGATTGCTGTAACTAGTAAATGTCAAACTCCTGCCGCCAGAAATCATCTGGAAAGAGACAAAGTCCGGTCTGCCTGCAAACTCCGTGCTGTGCTTTATCAGAGCCTGATGGATGGCCCGGTCTCCGTTCAGAACCACGATGTTGCTGCAGCCCAGTCGTATCTGGTACACGTTGCCGTACTTTTTGGCCAGCTTTGCAAAGGTGATGTGAGGCATCTGGCCCAGCTGCATGGCGTTGCCCACCACGGGCCAGGCGAAGGGTCCTGGCAGTCTTCTTTTCTGCCGAAGATTTCTGACCCACAAGCAGGCTTCCAAACAGAAGAGGAAAAGGAAGGAGGCGACCAGAGCAGGCTGGACCTGTCCGCTCCATTCCCTGGTGATGCTGCTGCCCTTCACACCAAACTCCGTGTCCAGTGCCATGGCCACAAAAGGTCTCTACTTTACCTTTAAAGAGCCTCTTTAGTTGAATTTAAAATGAGCAAAAAGTCAATAAGCAATTATAATTTCATGCCACATTCAAATTAGCATTCATCAGTCAAGTGAGTCACAGTGAGACAAAAAAAAGGCAAAAATAACATTAAAGAAAAGATTAAGTTTGTCTTTTCATCAAGATTTACGGCTTAAATGCCGCTTTTTTGCTGCACTCCAGCTTTTTATATATTTTTGGAGTTGGTGGGCAGGGCTCAGGATAACTTTCATACTCCTCCCATTGTGGTAGCCCTGCAGACCCCACTATAATATGTCTCTGTTGTCTGTCAGTGGCGCGCTTGCGAGCGTCCAGGCGTGAACGCACCGTGCGCTCCAGAGGGAGAGAGAGAGGAGGGGAGAAAGAGAGGGAGGGAGAGTGAAGAGAGAGCGAAAGGAACCGACCGAGCAACTGGTGACCGATTCTGCTGGAAACGTGTCGAGCCAATTTGTTTTGCTAATTGGAAGACTGGCACAGTTTGCACATTTCAAAGTGTATCTCTTCTAACGCGAGTAATTTTCTGGCTGGAGAAGACTCGGCGGACGCGGTTTGGCTAAAAAAAAGTGCAAACGGTTTGTCAAACGTATAGTTTTTTTTTTATTGTTTTGTTCCTTGTTACATTTCTATAAGGTCTGAATATCTGTGACGCGAATATGTCACCATCTCCTGCAGCCAAACAAGACGCGTGACGCGCAGCTTTACGCGCGCTTTTACGCAGCGAAATGCGTCTGTATCTGAATTTTACACTGAACTATTCAATTCGATCAGTGTGTCTCAAGAATGTCTTTCTTTCTTTCTTTTTTTCTTTCTTTCACTTTCTTCTTTCTTTCTCTTTTTCTTTCTTGTGGGTGAAATCTCTCACAACAAACCAGGACAATAATTCATTGTGATGAAATATTGATAGGTGAACACCAGCGCTCAACACATTAGTTGCAATTCTGCATGACACTCCGGTTTCCTTCAGACCACAATAAACTTCTGGTGCCCTACAGCTACTCTACAATTATTTCCCACAGAAAGTGTGTGTGTGTGTGTGTGTGTGTGTGTGGGGGGGGGGGGTTCAGAACGGGTGGAATTCAAATGTTCAAAATGACACCTTCACTGAAAACACTGCCACCCTATCCCTAATCCAAACCTCCTAACACTCTATTTTCCACATTTGTTTTCAGACAAGAATATATTTCCTAGAGATGACTGTGATGATAGAGATGTCTGTAAAAATGACAGTAAAGTCTCGGTTTATGCACAAACACAACGGTAAATAAAGGAAACGCCGCATCATGGCGTGTGTTGCGTTTCCATAGAAATGGCCGGTGGGCATCGCTTTACAGACGTGGGCGGATGTACTGCCTCTCAGCTTCAGCTCTCCCTCACAGCTGTGGACAGATGCGACATGGCCGAAAGTCTCCCAAAAGCTTCCCCGAGCAATGTACAGAAGTGTGCTCTGTCGCTATAGGGGGAATCCCGCCACCCCCCCCTCCACTTACCCCCCCCACACCCCTCCACTTACCCCCCCACACCCCCCTGTCTGCTCCTTGTACACATGTGGTCACTTGCATCCCCATCATGCTAATCAGAGCCAGGTTTGTGGCTGTGGAGGAGGGTGGTGGGAGGGGGGGGTCCTTGTCTAGTTTTTATGTAAGTGTGCGTGGGGAGGGAGGATGGGGGGGTGTCATGTGTGCGCATTGCGTGTGGCTGCTGTGTTTGCCTGTGATTACCCCCTTGTAACCTGGCTGTGAAAGGTTGGCCCTGACCCTGCGTTGACTCTGGCTCAGGATTTGGAGGGGGGGGGTGGAGCAGGGGTGGTGGGTGGGGGTCTATATGCCGATGCATGTCATGTGCGGGCGGGCGGGTGCTCCCCGTGTGGAGACAGGCCCAATGGTGGAACAGGCTACTTCAGCTCTGGAACTAATCATTGTTTACTAGTCTCATTTCCACTTCTCAGTGAGCTACTGTCACGCACAGCACCAACAGGGAGGAAGGAGCAGGGGTGGGGGGGGGTAAGGGATTTTTGGGGTGTGCGTGTGTGCAGAGGATAGAGAAAAGGGGTCCAACAGGCAGTTAGGGAAATCTGGCGGGGGGAAAGAGAGGAGCAGGAGCAAGGCAGGAATTTGAGTGGGGGAATCTTTTAAATGTTCTCGGAATAAGAGGCGAGGGAAGACAACCTGGCAGAGCAGAAAACAGACCAACATCCTCTGGGCCCGCACCGTCACAGGCAGCCAGGAAGCAACCGCCGGACATTGCTAATTAGAGATGGTGGCGTTTGAAATGGGAGCGTTTTCGCTTGCCAGACCACAATACAAGGAAACAGAGACACATTGAAAAATTTGTCGCCGTCTGACCTGATTGTTCTTTGTGAATAAAAAGCCTGAGAAAAGGCAAGCAAAGGAGTTACCAAACAGGCTTTTAATTAATCCGACACAAAGGCCCGAAGGAACGTTTCAGGTCATCTTCATACCTACTGATTGTTCAGAAGTGATTTTTAGGGAAATGGGGGAAAAACACAGCTTGAAAATATCACTTGAGGCAGCACTAATCAGCATTTTCTTAACAATGGATAAAATGAGTGACGTCATGTGAACGTGTTTGTATTGGTGAAATGATAATTATCGTCTGACCATGAAGTTCTCCTCAGTACCTGGCCAGCTTCACAACACGGCCAAAAATAAGCAATTAGATGTTGGCATTTACTTCCAAAACAACATCTTTCTCTCAGAACCGAAACAGGCACGCACGCACAGACACACTCACATCCACCCACTCACTCACCCACTCACACACACACACACACACAAACAAAAGCATTTTCCACTATAATTTACAGTATAATACAATGAAAGCCAGACGCTGAGAATATTCAGTAATTGAACACTCAATATCTCTCCTGTGTACTTATTTAAATCTAAGTTTTTTTCCCCCACTTGCTTGAAAGACCACAACCACAAAAATAAGTCCAGAGAGCAACCCAAAGATAAACTGGTGGAAGATGAGCCACATAACAGGTCCACTTGGATTAAGCCTCAGGGTGTGATTTGGAGGTCTCGGCTCATCTTCAGCAGATCCGTTGAGTTTGACGTGCTGTGCAAAAGCAAAGGTCGCCACATTGACTTAACAACGTTAGAAATTTTTTTATCAATGAGTCCATATTTTCCCATTGCCTTTAACTCCAGAGCTGAAGGCAGAGGGCTCTGCTGTCACATGTTAACACTGTGATTCCATATTCACCACCCTGTGTGTAAGTTCTAAGTAAGATTTTGTCAGAAACCTAATCTAATATAAAAGAACATGCACATAAACATGCTCCTATACTAGGTATTACCTTTGGCATAGTAGTCAATGGACTTGTGTTTACTGAAGATTAAGGCCTTTATGTTAATATTGACACGAGCCCCCCCTCCATGAGTCCAACACTGCTGCTCCTCCATGTTTCTACAATACAAATAAAAAAGGCTTTAAAAACAGCACGAATCAAGTATTCAATGACAGAATTTATTCCTTCTTTATATCAAAATTTAGTTTGCAGTGCTGAACAGGACACAGTGCAACTGTTGTAATCCGTGTTCTCACCACTAGATGTCGCAAATCTTTACAACGTTAGACTTAATAAAATAAATAAAAGTAGAGTCCGTGAGCTCACTCGTATGCTCAGCTATATATTCTGTGCTTTCATCCTTCACCAACACTCTTTTTTTTGATGTACTTAAAGAGACCAACCCTCTCAGTGAAAAGACATTACGTGAGTTCTTCCTAAACATTTGCTCAGAGAAACACTCAATGCTGCACGATTCCTCTTATTTCATCATTATGTCTCTGGGCCTCACAGATGCAACTCCAGATGGTGTTCCAGTGGTCACTGGGGCAGGTCGCCAGGACACACAGTTCCGACATAGAGCTTCTTATTGGCCCGGACTTCCGTATACGCCGGTATGAACCCTGGAACAGGAACAAGAAAATTAACAATAATGGAGCATCTCTGTCTTTTAAAAGCTGCCCACACGCATCCTAGCCCCCCCTCTCCTTCCCCTTCCCCGAGTTTCAGAACAAATTACAGCACTTGTTTTTGTTCAGATTCACTGGTGCATTTGTTTACGACTTGCCTGTCATTTCCTGTGTCAGTTCATGTGTTTTCGTGACCGAACGGGTTGGGGGGATTCTCCTAACTCAAAGCAGGAGAGAAGCAACCAATAACGTCAAGCCGGAGCGCGAGGCCTTGGAGCGCTGCCATCACACCTCTTGATTGCCGAATGCTTGCATGCTATCCGAAATCCCTCAGCAGAGCGCCGCTTCCATTGTTTGGGTCAGTGTGAAAACACAAAAGTGGCGCGGAGAAGAGCCTCAGCTGCAGCGGCAGCGGCAGACTGAGTCAGATGGTTGGAGGTCAGATTGCTCGGCCCGCAGGCTTTTCGGCCGCTGTTCCTGCCTATTGGCCCCATTTTAGCAGGAGAAACCCAAGTTTGCTGCTGTGAATCACTGCACTGCCATCTTTGTCGGTTGAATTGACTCCCTTCCTGCTCCTACCCGATCAAACCCTCTCAGATCCTGAGACCCTGCCTGCATGGTCGGAGGATCTCTGCCTGATTTCCGGTGTTCTCGTAATAAATTCACTTTAGTTGAGAGTCTCCAGAAAGTGTACGTGAGGGGCAGGCAAAGGTGAGCTGGATGAATTAATCTCCCAACCCGGACTTCTTCTATTATTATTATCATTTATTTGGATAATGGCCTGTTCTCTTTCCCACGCTGCTGTGCTGGATTGTTTCTGTCTCCGCTGCGTGCAGGCTGCGTGATGGATCTCCTCTTAACATGGCACCCATGTCAGCAGCTATGTATTATGTACAATATATGGATATTTGTTACTAATCCTGTGGAGTTTTCGCGTGCTAGGGGAGCGGAGCGGGGATGGGCTTGCGTGCCATGGTGGCCTGGCGTGCACGGACCTTGGTCACTGAACTCCGGCTTCCCTGGGGAGCGGGGGGCCGGGAGGAGGAGGTGTGGGGCTGCACTGAGAGATTAAAATGAGACGAGGGAGAAAGCACAAGTAGAAATGGCTTCCAGATGACCTCGGCTCCGTGAGCTCATCTGAGACGGGCTGGAAATCAGTGGGACGTGATTCCCACCTCCTGTCCCGCCAAGGAACGGCTTCAACTGCCACCACAGACTAGGGCAAAACACGCGGGAGGCCTCCGGCCACATTTGGAACCATAAAGAGGCTGAATGTGAAGGCGTATTTTGACATGTTGAGCCTGAACTCTTTCATCTCAGGCCCTCATTTGTTTGCTGCTCAAACTGCTTTACATTTAATTTAAAACCAGAATTCAATTGCTTTGCTTTGGAAAAGAGGACATTTAACATCCTCTCTGTGTAAGCAGGAACTAATTCTTCACTCAATATATTCAGTCATTTGTGTTGGTACACACCATGCTGAATGTTTTATGCTCGCATTAGTCAATATAATTGGGTTATGCTTGACAATCAATTCACCTGCTTTTATGGACAGCGGTTTCCTCTGTGACTGGTAGGTCTGTGACACAAGCTGGACTTGTTAAAGATATTCTAATTAGAGCCATTAAAGAAAAAAGAGAACTGAAATCAAAATGCATCTTGAGCAATAAATCACTTGCACATGCATTTGTCCCGCAGCTGGAAACAGCGAAGGATCGTCTCCTCCACAATGGCCTCTGAAGTCCTTCCAGAGACAGGGTGGAGAGTCCTCGCAGATTACTTTCATATTGAGATTTCAAAGGCTGGTAATAAAGGCTGTCAGTGTGGAAGGACCGCTCAATAACGCATGTTTTATTACACTAATGAAAGTCATTTACCAGACACGGCTACCTGTCTGCGCTGCATTAGACTGTTGTATCTGAACCGTGTCACTGCTCTCTTCCCGCTCTGCTCTTGCACCTTAAAGCTCGCTCACTTGTTGCTGCTCTGCTTTGAATTTTGGTGGGCAGAATAATGGAGGAGTAGCACGCCACACTTTTGGATCGCAAACGATGGCTTATAAAAATGGTACTCGGCGTCGGTTTCCGGTACAAAAAAGAAGAGAGAGTATCTTTGGGGAACATTGCAAAAAAAAAGAAAAAAAAAACGAAACCCCTTTGTTCAATTGTGCGTGAAGCCTTTTCTGTCTTCGCCGAGCCCCTTGGGTTTCTGATGATTTTCAGCTCCGAGAAAACAAATTGAGGGGCTTTCGTGCAAAATGTTTGTGTGTTTAGACTGTTTACTCTAACAATGCAACACATGTTCGGCCTCCAAATATGCTTTTCCTTCTCCGTTCCGCTTTGAAACGCTTCACCGTGAAGCCGTTCCGTCTTCCGATATTCCCGAAATCACATCATCTGCGGAGCATCTGCGCACTCAGCTGTGATTGGAAATGAAGTCACTTTTTTGTTGGTGGGGATGAAGGTGGGGGTTATGACACACAGTGTTCCTGTTTCTTTTCCATACTTTGTGCGAGTTCGCGTATAATATTTATGAGCTGTTTTGTCTCATGCTCTTTCTTGTGAGAAACTGTCCCAGCCTGGGAGTCTTGCATGCGGGGAGGCTGAGCTGCTTGGGTCTGACCGAGGGGGCTCAGCCGCAGGCCCCCTCAACATGACGTGCAGTATGGATACTACCAGCGGGTTGCTCTTCTCATTGTGTAATTGGGCGGATAATGTTCCGTGATTCCCTCTCTTTTGCACCTCCATATGTTCTGCTTGAGCAGTTCAGTGCATTTTAGCATTCTGAAAATGAAGCGGGGTCAGCAAGCGGTCGGGTTACCCCCCCCCCCCCCCCGCTTCTCCAGTTGTGCAGATGAGCCTGTGGCAACGCCACAGCAGTGAGGCAAGAGTTCACCGAGCGTCCACGTCTCCGACTGTCCCCGATGTTTGTATTGGAGCTAAAAACCCAAATCAAATAATGCAATAAAAATAAAAAAAAACAGTGCTGGAACCCCACCTCAAACATACCTAGTAGGAGAATCGTGGGGGTGTGGGACACACCCAGCAGACACAACCAGCACACAAGGAGAAGATCTTGGAGAAGTTGATGTATCGTGTGGATCGCTGGTGATGTGAAGACCAGTGATGAGTAGAATAATAAGTCAAACTGAAACTGCTTCTCCTCAGTTGTCAACGCGATTATCAGAGTTATCATTTCGTTGTCAGAGCTTTTGGAAGCGTGGATCCCTTCAGCGGCCTACCGAGATGTTTACCCGCCTGTCTACAATAACGCCTGGTTGCCGCTCCAACACAGGGCTGACGTAATGTAACAGCGCGATCCTTAGAGATGAGGAAACTCTCCTCACTCTCTTCAGTGCTTTTAGAGGAACGAGCATCGACGTGCTGGTCTCTTTTTTGGGACGGTTCTGGCCTGTCTCATGTTCAGAAGAGAGAAAGTCAGTGAACGCCACATTAGCGCCGCGATTACCATCTCTCTCCAGACCTCCGCTCGCTCTGCGGGCTGTTTCTGACTGGCATGAGCGAGTCAACCTGGTTCTCCTTATGGAATCATCAGTCTTTTCGGTGTGCTTGTACAAGCCGTGCACGCTTGAACACTCGCGCATATGCATCAGCGGGACGTAAGGACGCCTGCAAGGCAGCCTCCCAAGTACACACAGTTTGTGCTTACCATGATGAGCCCTTACGTAACACCACCTTCCTCCTCTTTCATGTATAACCATTCAAAGCCTTTCAGGAAAAAATATATTTGCAGTCATCTCTACCCCAGCGGTTGGGACAAGTTCAAACGTTAAAGTCAGTGGATTTTGTCTATATATGGCCTGGTCTGTTTTTGGAGCCACAGACATTTATAGGGGAATGTAAATACACAGTTGTTAGCAGACTAATAGCCATTAGCAGCCCCAAGAATGTTTAAACGGACACGAGCAGAGATTATGAGATCGTGCGATACAAAAGTCCTGATATCACACCAGAAGCGAATGTCGTGCACAGCTCGTGCAAGTTCTTAATATCCTTCCAGATAAACACATTCTGAGTGTATGGGAATATCCTAATTATCTGAGGATTTTGTGGAGTTTGCTGCCGACTCCACTGTTGATCTCCTGTAATGGATTTTAAGTATTATATAATAACAATGTTTATGATGAGTGAAACCTGAGATGCAAACATCCCCAGGCGTTGCGCTGAGGCAGACGGAGAGAGACACCTAATTAAGTATAGGAATAATTATGTGTTTGCTAAGATCAAACGTGTTCTACATTGGGAAAGAGGCACCCTTGATACATTACACATTCCTCTTCGGATCCACGATCTTCTATGATAACCTAGGGTAACACACACGAACACCTTCAACAGGCCTGAATTCAGCTTTGTTTTAATCAAACCTTCCAGGTCTCATTGTCTTACACTGTTGCCCTTTTGTGATAGTGGGAAAGTGGGCTAGCTCATCATATTTACCACCAACGTCTCCCCCTTTTGGAAGAGTTCATTCGTATCTCTTTTCTCGTTTCTGGGCAGGATGATTGATTTTGAAAACAGACCTTGACCCACGTCTGATTGCACGTCTGCGTCCCGCTTCCTGTCTGGTAGTCTGCAGCCTCCAGACCTGCTCTCACAGCCTTGCTTTCAGGAACCTTCCTCATGAATGATGAGCAGGATGCAGTCGTCTCTCTCTTGTCTGCGTCTCAGACGGGGCTCTGGATATTTAATTCTGCAGCATCAACAAACTTTAATTCTTAAAAGCAGCCACATTCTTCTCTATACCGAAAGGTTATTAAAAAAAGTTACTTCTACTTTCTTTGTAGGCTAACTTATGACTTATTTTTATTAACCCTCCTCTAAATGCTGAACTCCTGCTTTTACACCGTCGGAGGGAGCGATCGCTCCTCTCCTCTCTCTTTTCCTCCTTTGCTTCCTTGCTTTATTACCTCCGTCAGCCCTAATTTGGGTTGATGGGGTGACTGTTGCATGACAAGACACATGTCTGGGCCCCTGCGTGAGAAGACTGGCTCGCTCTTGCTGGGCTTGTTTTCTTTGCGTGACCATGTCCCTCCCTCTGTCACTCCTGGCACCTCCCGGTGAGCCCCCCTCCCCTGACCCTGTTCATGCCCTCGTTAGCTGGCATGTGGCTGGTTTATTTGCTTTGGCCAGCTGCCCGTGTGAAAGGCACATTTCGACCACACTCAGGGAGGGGGTCATCTTAGAGTAGTGGTGCAATGGCTTAGGTGTGTGTGTGTGTGTGTGTGTGTGTGTAAGGGGGATGGTAGGATGAGCAGCTGAAAAGCCTCTGTGCTCTGCATGTGCGTGATAGCGCTCTGCGCGGCTGGTTTATTTGAGCCGCTGACATTCGTGCCTGGTCAAAGGGAAATTTGCCCCACTGCAACTGCTTTTGAGGAATGCCGCGTCCGCGACGGGTCACTCAGAGTTTACTGTCCCGCTAGCCGTCCGCGGAGGGTGCCAGAAAAATGGGGCGCTGTACGTTCAGAGCCGAACTGAGGTTTTCACCGGTTCCCACTGACCGGGCGCTCACGCGAGCCTTCGTGTCGCCTCTTTTCTCTGCTAAATCCGTCTGTCGCTATTCAGGGTGTGTGACTCTAGACCGCACGGACCTACAAAATAATATCCCTCATTAGCTGCTGTGTGTTTGGAGCTGATGTGGTGGTAACATTAAATTTACATGTGGGGGATTATAGTCGTCCACTTTATTACAAAATGGCTTTTTTTTTTTTAAATCTTGGGTGTGATCAGAGCACTTTTCCCGTATTTAACCTTAAGTTGCCTCTTTTAGGGCCGCCAGTGGAAATCCAGCTAATGGAGGGAACCCTCAAAAGGAAGGAAATGAATGCACAGGCCTTAACAACTTTAGCTTTACAATTACAGAAACAAAGTCACGGAGAGCAGTACCACAGCATACGCAAACCCATGTGGTTCTAATCTGGGGGATGCAGTGTTTTACTGGTTGTGTTGGCTCCACTCTGCACTCCTTAGCGGACTGTCATTAGCTCGACACACCAGCGCACGGGTGTCAAAAAAGAGCACAGACGGCGATTTCCAAGAGGTTTGCATTTATCCAGACTCATGGATGTTTATGGCACTGAGACAGGCGGGCAGACAGGTTCTTTTGAAACCACCTCCTACGAACTCTCGGGCCCGAGAGGAGACGTGGCGAACGGCAGCAGAATGGAGCCCATACATCAGGCAGGATGTTGTGACAGCGGGAAAGCACAGTGGACAAAGTCCCAAGTATGTTCCGGATTAACCTCTGCCACCGCTTCAATCAGTACCTGGGAGGAGACAGGATCAACTTCGAGTTGTTTGGGGTTGGAAGCTGGGAGTCTGTAAAGTCAGACGCTGGTCTGTAACAGGGAGCCGCGGAGCGCTCCGTCGCTCTTTGGACGCTTGTGTGAAATTTTTATGTGGCCCGTTTGAAACCTACAGTCACCGACTCAGTGATGCATCACGGGGGCAGATTTCCCATAAACACGCAGCGTCGTGCCAGGCATGGCCGAGGATTTATGTATTTTCCCATGGGTTCTGGCTTAAACGAACACCGCGGTCATCGTAAAAGGGATTTTATTGGATTTGCTGTTGCTGGGTAGTTGCATCAGCATCAGTCCACATCACAGACACGTCAAAGTCGCTAACTCATCAGCGCCAGCTGAAGTTACTGGAGGTCCAGCGGCCGTCAGACGGACACTAACGCCTGCACGCTTGAGTTAACATGCACCATATATCATCCATCCACCCATCCCATCATCCATCCATCCATCTTTCAACCCATCATCTACCCAGCATCCAATCCTCATCCATCAATCCACCCACCCATCCATCCAGCCATCATCTCTCTGTTCATCCATCCATCCACCCATCATCCATTCATCCATCCATCTACACAACCACCCATCACCTGTCCATCCATCCACCCACCCATCCATCATCTGTCCATCCATCCATCCATCGACCCATCATCTGTCCATCCATCCATCCATCCATCCATCATCCATCATCTATCCATCCATCGACCCACCCATCATCCATCCACCCATAATCCATCTGTCCATCCATCCATCTATCCATCCATCCATTTATCTATCCTTTCACCCACCCATCATCCATCCATCTATCCATCCATCCATTGACTCATCCATCCATCCAGTCTCCCTTTTAATCATCCAATCTCCATCTTGCCAACAGATATTTCTGGTACATCTCCATCACAGTAAAGTTTTAGTTCTCTAGAATCTGAATCTACAGGAATCTTCATTCCAGAGCAGCCAGGGTGAATAATATGGCCCGAATGTCATGCTGCATTTATAGACCACAAGATAAGAAAATTAGAGAGAAGTGTGGGAGGCAGGTGAGATGAAAAGCAGGAAACTATTCGAGAACATACCAAAGGGTAAGAGAGAAGTTGTACAAAATGTTTTGGTTCCTCGGTGGACTTCCTGGAAGCATTCATGGTCACTTTAACTTCTTTTGCATGTCTTTGCTCAGCGAGCATCCCCCCACTCTTCCATGGCATGATTTAATGGACACATTCAAAGCAGCACGCCAGGAAGATTTATTTTTTTCGAACGAACTCGCGTCGGGCCTTAATTGTGCGGTTTATGCGACTACTACTTTGTGAAAGAGCCGGACGCTTTACGGGGAGAAAAACATGAATCACTGCGAGCCACATCCTTGTGTTCTGAGACGGCCATAAATGAAAAACAAGAGGCCTTAAAAATGAGCAATGAGCAGAAGATGAAACACCCTTCCTCTGCTCCTTTGAGAAACAAGCTTTTCTGGTGGTCCCTGGCATAGATCTGCTTCCTCCTCCAGATACAGAAAGACGGCTCCTCGGGCGTCAGCGTGACCCAGCTACAGTCGGACACGCTCCCTCACAGTCGCACCAAAGAGACCCGTCTGTGTTCAGATGGGCTGTAACTGATAAAATAGATATTAATCCTCAGCACCAAGTCATGCACAGGGATCTATTGTCAACTGAAACAAGGCTGTGTTTTAATTGAGGTGGTGGATATCAAAATGGCTAAATACATGGCAGCTGTTGTAACACAAAAGACTCTAAAAGTGTAATAAGACAGTATGAATTTAGGTGAAATGTCAGCCAAGTTGTTAGCACGAGACCACAGAACAAGCTGAAGAAGTACACTCAACCAGAGAGCAGACAGGAAGTTGGAAGATTTGATTTATTGATATGCATTATCCGTCCATGTTGACGGTTGATTTCCTGTATCCATCCAGCTCTGGAAACAATGCCCACATGATTTGTTGCTGCTACGTTGAGAGTGGTTCCAGTCAGCAAATCAAAGCGATGAATTAAGATCTTATTTCATGGATATTCATCTTTTCTGGCGTTTGAAGTGAAATTAGAAGGGAGGCCTTTGCGAAGCCGAGCACAGTAATATACCTCGTTGCGTGCGTGTGAGCAGACGGTTTGCTGTGAAGCCTTTACATCTTCGCGGCTGGAGCCTCACGCAGCGGAGAGTGAGGGATGAAGAGCTGCCGGGGTCAGGGGGGGACACGGAGGGTGGGTGGGTGGGGGGGGGGTGATCCTTCCTGCCGCTGCGCATGACGTGAGAAGGAGAGACGGGCGGCTGCGGGGAGGAGGAGGCCGAGATCCAGAAGGTTAAGTGTTCCAGCAGGTCACGGCATCAGTCACCTCGGCCTCCTTTCTTCTTCCCCCCGGGTCGTGACCCCCCTCCGTTTTAAATGCGCCATCTTTCGACCCGATGAGAGATGTTGACTGATGACAGAGCAGGGGTCTGCTTCCAATACTCATCCCAGACACGTCGTATCAGCCCTGTGCTGCGTAAGAGTTTACACCATCTGGTCGCCCCTCCTGAAATGAGCCTGTGGGTTGTTTGCAGTTTCCCAAGCCCCCCCCCCTCCACCACCACCACCACCACCACCACCACCACCACTACCGAACCCCAAAGCACCTTGGGGTCTATTATTCCGTCTCCCCTCGCTGTTTTCCTGTAGGAAGAGGCCTCTTTTCTGCTGCTCCGTGCAAAAGTAGCAAACTTTCTCTGTCACGCAGCAACTGCCTATCATAAATCTTCCCGTTCTGCTACGGGCTATCAAATCTATCAGCCTGGGGGCTTTAACGTTTAGGGGCCGCGTCATGACGTGCAGTCAAGCGGGGGGCCGCTCAGTCACGCAAGTGCTGCCCCACGTCTGGACCCCAGCCTGATTTTACTGCAGCCAGCGGGGAAACGGGACGCTGCAAAGGTCCCGGATCCACATCAACTTTCACGAGAAACGTCACGAGTGGATAAATCACCTCTGCCGGACCCGCGGAAGAAAGCGAGTGAGAAAAACTAGGAAGTGACCCGAGGAAAACGTCATCAACAGGAGCGGACAATAAAGGCCGTCATTAGCATTTAGACGCACCAAGGTCGGATTTACCTCCTCGTGCTAAAGCGGAGCTGGACTGAGGTAATCAGCCGACATGTGCAGGAAAAAAGTCTGTCTGGTTTTGCAATAATGAGCTGCAGAGCGCGGAGGTCAGGAACGGTTAAATCCAGATAAACCTGAACCAATCGGGCCCACTCACGGTAGTAAAGATTCATGCTGATGAAAAAAGTAGCAGCGAAACCTAAAAATAATCCATCCCTCCATCTGCTGCTTACCACTACCTAATGAAAGACATCGCCTACGAAATTCCTGAGAATCTAATGAAAGGGGGAAGAAATGTTTTTTCTTTTTTTTGGTTAATTTTTAAGGTTGCGCAAGAGGAGAATCAATGAAGGATAAAAGTTGCAATAAAAATATCACAAGGCAGGAATCTGATATTTCATTATGTTATATATACAAGAACATTGACAGCAACAGCAGCAAATTCAAACTTTTCAAAGGTGGGGAATGTTTTAGGGATCCGTGCTCTCTGGAATATTTTGCCGTTTACTGCAAACATCGACGCGTAATCAGAACTCGCAGGGTCGTGCTGCGGTTTACCTGCGGAACCTTCGCACACAGACACGCACACAGACGTGACAGGAGCCGGCTGTGCTCGACATGAAAGCAGGCAACACGGATCAGATGTGCGGTGCGGTAATTGCCCCGGGTTTTGGCCGCTGCGCCGCCGTCATTTGGAAGATTAATCAGTCCCAGATAAATAAACAGGTTCCGCTCGCTGAGGATCACTCCGCACCTCCAGCAAGGGCGAAGGTGAGAGAAACCCACTGTTGGTGCTCATGGTGCGACTTTCATCACACCTTACCTTTTTTCTTTTTCTTTTTCTTTTTTTTTAAACTAGAGGAACATTTTGTCCTGGGATGATAAATTGAGTAATGGGCACATCTCATTAAATTGCACTAATCCACATTTATCAGAGAGCTGTGACTGGACTTCCATATAATAGTGTTTTAATGACATCAGACTATGAAAATATACAAATTCATTCTGAATTGTCTTTATTATGATGATAATAATCAAGACATAAACATATACATACCAGAAACACCTGATTACGGCTCCATTTCTCAGAGTAATTCCAGCAGAGCGCCTTCAGGCCCGTTATCACTATAGGCAGGCATGAGCTCATTCCTTGTTTGCCAGTAAGGCCCCTGCTCCGTGGATACTGCTCTCTGTAGGCACAGGGTAATTATGTGCAGGCACGCAAAGGGCTCTGGCCCCCAACACTGTAAACTATGTGTGGGACAAGACAGCCCTTCAGCTTGGTCTTTTTTTTTTTTTTTTTTTTTTTAAAAAAAGAAATATATTTCCCAGTTTTGCCGTCTAACAGCCACATGACGTGCACATCGGTCATAAAAGGGTAATTAGTTTCTTCCTAAACATTTGCTCTCTGCATTCCAGGGAGTGAGCGAGCCTCCGATTCACAGGGGCCTTGCGACGGGCCCCAGTGAATCACAGCCTCCTCTGCAAAGTTTGACAGTGAGTCTCCGGGTGAGTCAGAGCCGAGGCTTCCGTAAAAAACAGAAAGCTTTAATGGTTGTGGACCATTACTCCATTAGTGACCGACCGATTCCAACAATTTTCTCAATCCAATAAATCAAGATTAGACGCTTGACCGTATGTGCTATACTGGATTAGATTAGGTCAAATACCGCCTCCTAGTGTTGGAAATGAGCAATGACACCATTAAAATATTATTTAAACTATAAAATATAATATAAGAGCTGATGTTATATAGATATGTACTACAGTTGTAATCCATGCTTCTACCCTTAATACCCTTAAAAACCTCACTGAAACGTTCTAACCCAGCCACAGAACATTCTAGACTGGGAATAATATTGTCCATTTATGAGGCCCAGTTTGTGCATATTAAAACACAGAGCTGTGGAATGAAGCATGGAAAATCTTTCTGTGTCGATGGAGTGTTTATGGTGGCAAAAGCAAAGCACGTCTTATCTGTTGGGAAACTTGTGAAATGAGCTGAAGCCACAGCTGATTTTGGTAAAAGCTGTAAAACTTTGGAGTGGAGGCGCAGAATGACAAATGAAAATGATCAGAATGTCATCTGGTGAAAAAGCAAATTCTTCTTCTTTCTGCTCTTCTTCTTCTTTTTATTATTATTATTAGGGCCCGAGCACCGAAAAGCGGTGCTAAGCCCTATTGTATTTCTAATAATAATAATAATAATAATAATAATAATTATTATTATTATTATTATTATTATTAATGGTAATAGTAGTAGTAGTACGAGTTTTAGTACAAGATGTTAAAATAAATAAATAAGGAAAACAGATCAAATATTCTAGGATAGTCGTTTGGACCATATTTCCCAGTAGAGGGCACCATTTTACTGTCGGTGTGTCCAAATGTTACCCTGATAGTGATAATATTAACCACTTCATAAAAATAGAAGCTTAACATTTTTCTTAAATTGCTCGTTTATAAGTTGAGCCATTTCTTTTTAAAATAAGCACTGAAGGCTGTATGGTTTGTAGTGAAGTTTTACCTCTTGCAAAATGCTGTGACATAAGGGAGCAACACCTTGTGCGTGATCAATATTTAGAGGAAATACTTTTATACAGAGGATGTGGGCTTGTGTGGTGCAGATGGAACAAGAACACTATTGTCACGGTTGTGAAATGGTTCTATAAACGAGAGGGTAACGATGTATACGGTGGATATAAACTCCACATCCCCAGTGTTAGGATAGAGTTCTTAATGAGGGCCCCTGTGCTCCAGGCTGCTGGAGGTGCTCCCGCTATATTACATGTGCGCATGCTGCCCCCTAGTGGAATTCGGGTGGAAGAGCAGCGCTTGTCTTTGCTTTGATAACCTCTGACAGAAGCAGGTGGCCTTTGGCACAGCGAATGAATCCCAAAATCTGAAGGGTTTTGACAAATGCACCTTTCAACCTGAAGGTCGAGGGACTAACGGCCCTGCAGAGAAACGACCCAGCAACATGACTGTAATCTGACGGATGACAGGGCCTTCAGAGGAACGACGCTCGCTCCTCTGTGGTTGTTAACAGGTTGATAATGTTATTACAACCAGCCTGCTTGTCTCCTAAGGCAATTACTGACCCACCAGCAGCACTAAACACATTTGAGACCTGATCGCAGCCCAGATAGCCCTGGCTGGATTCATTGATGGAGTTTTTATTGACAGTTTGGAGTTAACTCAGCATATCGAGCCGTGCGGTCAGTCTGATGATGTCATTGCCTTCCTCAAGTTTGTGCAGCCATTAATATATTGTTGATGCTGCATAATGTAAGCGGGGGCTGAGGAACCTTAGACGTTAACACGTTGTTATGCGTGAAGTTGCCCAGAAGGTGCCATTGCTCAATTGTTGCCTGGTGTGAGGCCCCCACCCACCCACCCCGTGGTGTTGTTGTTTTTCAGGAGCGCGTCTCCTGGCGCCGGACCCTGCGGGGACGGACCCGCGGGCTGGGTGCCTTTCGCCAGATGAATATTTGATGGCCCTTAATGGAGGCCCTCGCCTCGGCTCCGTGGCGCTGCCCTCTCCCGACGCGCGCACCAGAGCATTGCAGTAGGGGCTGGTGGCCTGCCACCATTTTGGGGGGACCCACCCCCACACCCACCCCGTCCTCGTCCTTGCCCCGCCATGCCGCGCGGCAGCTGCCTTTGATTTCACCCGAGCTGTTGCACAGGGAGCTGTAAAACAAACAACTGGCGGAGGAGCCGAAGCGCCACGTTCACACCCCGCCACCACCGCCAACACCCCCCCCACCACCACCACCACCACCCACCCACACCTCCCCCCTCGCAGCTGCAGCCCTCGCCAAAGCGGCCCGCGCCTGAACTTGTCACCGCCAAGGTCAGCAGATCGCCTTCCACCCACGGCGGAGCGGCGGCGTCACGTTACGCGCCGTACATCTGGACGCACGTGTCAGTATTTATGTCCCGTGGGGGCGGGGGGGGGCGCGTCGGCCCCGATGAGAAGATTAAGATCGTACCTCTGGAGGAGATATGACGCAGCCTGTCGCACCAATTAGGACAGTGACAGTGAGACGGAGCAGCTATGGATTGGCGTGATGACCTCATCCCCCGCCCAGCGCCATCCATCCATCCATCCATCCATCCATCCATGCATCCATAACTGCCTGGCGGAGGGAGCGATTCCTCCGAGGGTCCGTGTAAACGGATCTCCTTCGGGGGGGGGGCTTCAGGGGTTTCAGCTGAGGGTGCGAGGAAAAGGCCCAGCTCAGGAATGTGGGTGAGCGGCGGTTTCGTGCGCGTAGGAGTGAGGGGTGGGCGGGGGGAGCTCCAGACACCTGTTTGTGCTGTCCCTGCATGTTTGGGCCTGTATCTACACATGCACACACAATAGCAGCTGTCCCTCAGATTATATGGCTATTTCTGATCTACGCGGGTCACCGGAGGCATTAGGGTGGAGGGGGGGGGGGGTGGGGGGGCAGGTCGCATTAGTGGTTTTTGCCACGTCTGAGCGGTGGGTGACGCGTTGTTCACCTCATTGAGCGCATTTGTCACCCTGCCGGGACTTGATGGTTGACGAGCTCGATTGCTTTACGTGGTCAGCGGGCGGATCGCCTGATCGGCATGTGGCTGAGCTATTTCACATATAAATCAGTTTTATGCCTCACTCTTAGATTACCTTCGCCGCACAAGCACGCCCCCCCCCGCCACCCGGGGGGCGGGTCCAAGAAAAAAAACATTAAAAAATGAAAGGTTGGGTAAACAAAACGCGGAAAAGGCGCATAAAAGAACTCAAGTGGTTGAATTTCTCACATGAATTTTTCATCGCTTCTCTTTTACAAGGTCGCGGGTGGCACTTTATACTGGTCGGCGCCCCGCCTCCCCCGGACCTCCACCGCCCGGTCAACCGAGTAAACAAACCAAAACACGCGCAGGGCCAGCGCCGCAGCCGTCTGAGGTGAACGCCTCACGCATTCATCACTGTCATAGTGTTACAGTCGGCTCTGAAGGTCGCCCCGGAGGCCGACGGACACTCGGGTTTGACTTAAGAGATGAAGTAGACAAAAGTGAGGCGGGGAAACACCAAACGACGGGTGACCTCATCGCCTGATTTTCCGACACGTTAGGCACATTTTCTGCAAGCGCCCGATGACATCATCGGTCTGCGTCTCATCCACGGGTGCCTTTAGTCCCTCCGACTCCTAAACTCCTCTCAGCCAGTGGCCCGACGCGGTAACCTGACCCCCCCGACCTTAACGGTAGGGTGGGGGGGGGGCACGCGGAGATGAGACCAGAGCCACTCGAGGAGTGATGAGTGTGAGGACGGGGGGGGGTCAGCTTATCTGGAGGCCCCACCGAGGTGTGAAGGGCCGAGGAAAGACCCGGAGAACAAAGATGCAGGAATCACAATGGAGGTGCGAACGAGGAGATGTGTCACACGTGAGTGTGAAAAGTGTGTGAATTAAAGGGAGGCATGTGTGTATGTGTGTGTGTGTGTGTCTGTGTGTGGGTTTGCGTGTAGGTGTGTGTGTGTGTGTGGTGACTACTGAAACACCGGGGTCAAAACAGATGAGAAGCTTTTCTGTGCCTTTAGGTTTATTCTTACGGAATGTCAGATTGGCCTGGATTTTGGAGCCAGGTTAAAAGTTCGTTATTTGTGATGCGACCTGGCCGAAGACAGAGGCCGTAATAACAGGATTAAAGAGCTTTCTGAGCCACCTTTGACCCCCCACAGTAAATTTGCAGAGCTGCTCTCCTCCCCTGCTCACTGGGAACCCCTGCACCACTTTCATTATGTATAATTAGAGCTTCACAAATATGTGCGAACAGGATATTGTTCCGCTACCAACTGCAACGTTTTAAAAAAAGCTGATGTGAAAGCAGTGCCGTGAAATAGTTAAGTAAAGATAAGCATTGTTTTGGCAGCTTTGTCTTGTGAGTCTGGATTTCAATTTCTGACAAGTTTTACAGTTCGCAAAAGTTCAACTGATGAGAATAAACAAGCTCTTAGAATTATTTCAGTGTTTTTAATAAATACAGTCATTTGAATCTACAATTCCAGGAGGGTTAAAATTAGCAAAGAGTCTAACAAGTCAATCACTTTAAATCCAAACTTGTTTACAACAGGATACTAAATGAAGTGAAGGAAATTACTAACTTTCATCTAACAGTAACTATATTATAAATAATCTGATTTATATAATTGATTATTTAGAATCCAAAAAAAGATAATAATCTAATCAAACTTCAACTTACTAACTTGTTTTCTTGTCCTTCAGCGATAACCTCGGTGTTTTGACTGGTCAAATCTCATTATAATGACCCACTTTTCCCATTATTTGACTTTAATGGACGGCAAAGATGCAGAGGAATCCCCCCCTCCTCCTCCTCCTCCTCCTCCCCCTCCCCCTCCTGGGATCGCGGTAAAAGGACCCTGCCCTGGCTGATATGTGACACATAATAGACGCTCAGCTGGGCCTGAAGGAGGCTCCATTGTTGGTGCTGCAGGTGGTCAGGAGCTCCCTGCTGAGAGCCGCAGAATCCCAGAGTCAGCAAATTAGCCTGTCAAAGGAGTAGATACTGTAAGGCAGTAGGGGGGGTGACGGGGTGGGGTGGGTGGAGAGACCACTGCAACCCCCAACACAACAATGCTTCACACTCCTGCATAAACTTCTATCAACTTAACTGCATCAGTTTTTTTTCCATCATCAAGCCTCTGCATCCACTTGCTTGTGCATTAATCTATGAAATGCGCCCCCCCCCACCTGCCTCAAGAGACGAGGTAAAGGAGTTCAGCCCGACGAAGAAAGGAGGCCGAACAGAACTTCAATTCCAGCTGGATGGAAACAAACAAACACGACCCTCCGTGGAGCTGATGGACGTATTTGTAGGGGGCGGGGGGGGAGCTGAGGTGGGAGCGCAGAAGAAAACTTCACAGCGCATTTGTCTGCTTCTGACAAATCAATACGGCCGCTTTCATGTGAACTTTGCGGGAAAGAATGACCCAGAAAGGCTGGCAGAGGTTCATTAGTGATCGCTCTCCTCTCGGTGTTTCTGCAGCAGCGGGGGTGTGAGCTGTTGCCAGTGGGCAAAGGGAAAAGGGCAGAAAATCTCTTTTTTCCACGCAGAGCCCGTCGGTGGGATGCGGCCCGTCTCTGTCATGTGGGACTGGCATCATGAAATATGCATGTTAATCCATATGTTGAGTCTCTGTTTCCCATGAATATTTCACTGGGCGGCCACATTGACTGTATATTAACAGAGCTTTACATTACCTCCTAACAGTAGAGGGGCCGGTCTCCCCCTTTGCTCTTGATTATCACGGGCGTTCCGATCAATACATCTTATAGATGATGATGAGATCAATCAAAAGGTTTGAATCTGAAGCAACCGAACGCAAACTCTGACCGAAGACATGAAAGAAAGGAGCGTTTCCGGGCGGCGGGGGGGCTGATGGAGAGATCAGGTGAATCCCGTGCATCCATACGGTAGAGTTGCAGATGTCGGGGTTATGCTGAGGTGAAAGCTGCGGGTTCAAACCCTGGACAGTGCCGGGAGGCTGCATCGCCGTCTTTTGTTCTTCTCAGATTTGTTGAGATTTCGTGTTTCAGGGGCATAAAGATTAAGAAGTAGCTTCTAAAACATCCTGATGTTAAAAAAAAACCAAAAACCTCCAGTTACCTCCAGGATGTCACCGGTGAGGGATGGATTTTTGTTTGATTTTCATTATCTAAATTCCCTCCTACTTGAAAGGGGACCCTTCCCCTCCATTAATAATTGACGTCTTATTACTTACCCGCCCCGTCGTCACAGGCTTTGAAGTGAGCTGCGTTGTTTTATCAGCGCGCTGCTTCATATTGATCGGCGAAGCAGATAGGAGCACTATCAAAGGGATTCCTCGTGGGGCAGTCAGCGCACGGTCACCTCATAATCCTGGAATGTGTTCAGATGCTGGACCGTGCATCTCTTCACACCCCCCCCCTTTCTTTTTTCTTTTAGGCTCATCCTGTCTGCATACCCCCAATCTGGGTTAAATATTCACAGAATAACAAAGCTGCTGAAATGACATCATCTGGAGCGACGCGGATGGCGTGTATGCCGAGGAGGCAGGGAGTGGGGGGTGGGGGTGTGTGTGTGTATGTGTGTGTGTGTGTGTGGGAGGGGGGGAGTGAGGAAAGAACCTGATCTGAACATTACAGAAGATGATGATCTCATTCATAAAGCTCATTAGGTTTCACTGCAGATGCTTATCGGGCGCAGAGAAACAAACAAACAACCGCACAAACAAAGTAAATCCAGCTCGCTCTGGCAGGACGTGGCCAAACATCGGACAAACATCGGGCACCGCTCCTGATACAGATATCTGCCCTATTTCCAACAAAACCGGCAAATATCGAGCAGAAAACAGAGCTGGACCGCACGTGCGCGGCGGGGAACCTGCCCGAGAGCTGTTGTCACGGCGGTGAGAGCCAACATGTGGGGGGGATTACAATTTCGGGAGATTTGTCTAATCCCCTCCACAGAGAAGGGTTTTGTGTATTGTCTATATGAAGCCCATATGCAGTCAGCGCTCTCGCAGGCCGCGCATTGATCGCCACTCGACACTCGCGGTACAATTATCAGAAGCACTTACGACAACGTAATGACAGTGCGCCATCCAACCCCACGGAAAATACATTTTGGCCGGTGGACACTTAGAGACCATTAGCAGCAGTTGCGTAAAAGGGGCCGGGGCGTCTTCGCATCATCAATATCCCATGAGTGGAACAGCAGCCCGTGTGAGAATATCCGCCGGACCATCGCCGCTGTCCACGTCTCGCCCGGATGACGGCCGCTTTTGTTTTCCGCGGATTAGGCAATCTGACTTCACTCCGGTCCATTAGGGAGGTCGCGCAACGCTGCCCGGAGGTCACCGCGTCCATGTGACCCCGCCCCCCCCCAACCCTCTCGCAATCGCGCGCAGGTACGAGCGCGGCGCAGCCTCCATTACGCCACATGGAGATGGGAGGACGGGATTTTTCTACCAGGCCGGTTCAGTCGGATGAATAATTCAGGGTTTTGGCCTCTGACACCATCTTCTGTTACACTCTTTTAATAACCGGCTCATTTTCTATTTTCAAAGTACCTCCAAAACCGAGCGAGCGATTTGTTGGCGGCCGCGCTGGATTCTTTGCCCACGTCGATGTAGGCATGTATCATTCAGAGGGTTTGAGGCGTACGTGCCTGCTCCCGACTTTCTCCCGCGGCCTCGCGTCTGCGACAGGAAAGGGGAGACGGCGCTGTCTGAGGTCACCCAATGATTAGTGGGCCCCGCGGGGGGTCAAATGACTCTTCACTGTTTTGTTTACCTTTCTGCCACCACAAATAAGATCCGAGCCGCCGGCCCGCGGCTCGAAAAAAGCTCCAGAAGGGGAGCGAAACGGCGCCGGGCGCGACGCGTCGCGTGTGCCGAGCTGACCCCGGAGCTTTTCGGGTCGCGACCTCGGCAAAGGCCGCCGTGCAAATGTGAATTACACGATTTGTTTCAATTTTAGACGGAACGAGGAGAAAGCGTGAGGCCGAGATGCGTCCGCCGGGCTAACAGTCGAGACTAACAGTCGCTTCTTCTTGAGGTCATTTCCATGTCGGGCTTTTTTAGTCGTTTCTGATCTCACTCTCGCTCTCTGCTGCACCTTCCTGTGTTCTGCCTGAGCTCTGTTTACCCGCCTTTGTCACAGCTCATTTTTCACTCTGATTTGGAGAAACAAGTCCCGACAGATCGACAGATTGCGGTTATGTGTCATTTCACAGCTTGATGACAGATGATATTGCGGTTTTTTTTTTTGTTTAATAGCTCCTGAATCTTTCAGGAGCGTCTCCCCTTTCAGCTGGCCTGTGTCCTGGAGCCGGACAAACAAGTGCTGGATAATTATCTGCGCCAGCGTTAAGTACAAATTGCACAGGTCTGACTCTTGAAAGGGCTCGGCGAAGCTCGGCAGTTCCGGGATTTCTGGCATCGACAGCTTCTACCTGTGCAATAAAAAAAAAACAAACGGGCCCCTAAATAAAGTTTACAAAGATCCAATCACGTGCGCGGATAAAAAAAAAAAAAAAAAAAAAAAGTGGTTTCCTTAGGCTGTCAGACCAAAGTTATATTTGATGTGCGGCCACAGACGTTTACACCTGAGGAGAGTGACATCATGATGACTCTGAGCTGATAAGCATCAAGCCGCGGCTGCGAGGGCAGAGGATTAGACTCCGTTTGCCTTTCCTGCTCTTTGAACCAGAACAGGCCGACCTGAAAAAGGGGACGGCACATGAAAGGACAGACTTGCTGAGAAAGCACAGATTTGGGGGCCGCTAAAGCCCATCAAAGAGTTACTTCAACGGCACACGCCTTTTTTCAAATGTCTGCTGTAGGTTAGGGTGGAGGCGGACGGCGGGTGACTGTGTGTGTGTGTATGTCTGTGTGTGTGTGTGTATGTCTGTGTGTGTGTGTGTGTGGGGGGGTTGTTACTTTGTATTTCTTCCCTGTCTCCTTTTTTGACTGTGTCTGCTAAGGTAAGGCCCCGTCTCCTTCCTGCGTGGCTTGTGGATAATGAGGTGTAATTAAATATGAATGCAAAGTGTTTGGTGGCTGGAACCCAACAGCTGAAAGCAGATCCAGCCGAGGCCCACGGGCAGCATAATTAGCAGCTGGTGATAGATGCCATTAATGGCGCTTTTCCACACAATGCCAGCGGGCCTCTAAGCAGGACCTCCACACGGCGGCAATCCCCAGTTAATTAAGTCGCAAACACATGAAATCCTGATAAAGCGGCTCGTCTGACACAGAGCAGTGATTGTAATCGCTTTTATAACACGGTTTAACCGTCGGTGCTGATCAAATGTTGCCTTCGAATGTCGCCTCTGAGGGATTTCGCTTTCGCGAGCGTGACGAAAAAAATCCCGCAGAAAACAACATCAGCATTTCAAAGCGCCGCGGGAGCAGCGTGACGCCTTTAATGGCGGTAGAAAAGCCCTTTGTGCGCTCGGGAAGGGCCGCGCCGGCTTCTGATCGCCCGCCGGATCGCGGCGGCGGCGGCGGCCCCGCTCGCGCCCTCTCCGAGGCCTCATCCGTCGGCGGTGGACACCGCTGCGCCGAATCCCTCCAGACTAAGACGTGTCCACAGCTGTTGGCGCCTGCCCGCTTTGAGGTGCCCGGGCTTTAATGTTGAGCAGATTGAACAAAGTTCCTTTATGTCGTCTCTCCCACACAAGCGTTCCGAAGCTGCGTGTTTGTGCGCGGAGGCTCCTGCTGTTGCCTCGTGCTCGCCGCCGCCGTCCGCCGAGCGCCGAGCGGAGCAGCTTGACACGTCGGTCAATCTCATTAAACGAAGCCCAGCGCTGCTCAGACAGCTCCAGCCCGTGGATAGCCAAGGGGCAAAACACGAGAGAGGGCCAGAGACTCCCGATCGATTCTTCCAGCCCGAGATAAAAGCATCACCTGCCGTCAGCGGGCGGCTCGGGCCGCGGCGCGCCGGGCGGGCCACGTCACGCGGCGGTGCGGGGAAGATCAGCCGATAGTTCAGCGAAGGGTTAGCGCACATCGGGCAGCTACCCGGACCGCGAGAACTTTACGATTCCGGGTCTCCTCAAACGGGAGACCGCTCTGCTGCCACCGCACGAGTTGTTGGAATCAAACAAGGATTCCTTCAGAGAACCTTTCGGGACTCTGTGGAGGAGAGACAGAGACAGACCAGCTCTGTCCTGGGCTGCTCCCTGGGTTGAGACTGGGAAGGAGAGAGTCCACAATAAGCACATTTAAACATTTAAACTCTCAAAAGGTTAGGTCAGGCCAATACTGAGTGGAGATAATTGTGTCAGTCACGTCTAGACTGCGCAGACTGGCAAAAATGCAAGAAACTATTCATTTGGACGCTGCATGCGAATTAAAGGTTACATTATAGTGTGTTAAAGTTTCGACTATATTTTTCTCCTACACGTACGAGAAAACTTTGTTACACTGTCTGCGCCTCTTCTTTTTCTTTAGATTTTGGGTTCGCATTTGCACAGTATCAGTGGGTGTTGCATCTGCACGGCCTCCAAAACACCATTTAATTATGCAACAGGGTACACTGCTAACAGAAATGAAATGAGAATCATTTCCACAAACATGTTTATTCAATTTCTTGTTTGCGACAAGAAGGAAGTGTCTTGCTGCAGCTGGAAAGAGAAAAACACTGTAGAAAACACGAGTGCTCCGGCCTTTGCTGAGACCTCCTTGTGATGTAGTGTATATATCTTCTTTTTTTATTTGTGTATTTCTTTGTTTTATTTCTTTAGAGACATCGTGTTGCATTTAACCATTTGCACGAGCGTGCATTTATGTGTTTACCTGTGATTCAACTCTGTCCTAAGAAAAAAGAGTCAGAAAACTTCTCTCTGGATGAAGCTGGAAACTTTTGAATCTGATTGGATTTCTACACTTAGATGAGCAGAACTGTGCACTTTGGTTCTGACCGGTCTCAACGCTGAGGATCTCTTTGAATCCTTTACTGAGGTCTCACTTGCAGACACCTCAGTGACTCCTGCATAGATCAGAGGTGGAATCACCCAATAACCAGCAGAGATTACATTATTATCATTCTGTGATTACATATATGTTCTTTAATTTACCCATAATCTGAGTTAGGTTTGCTATTAATGGGTTAACAGGCTATAAACAGCTTCTAAGCCACAGAACTGCATGGATGAGAGGAGCTAATTTTCTGGGTCAGTGGACTTAAAATAAACAACAGTTGACTTTGATTGTGGCTATAAATGACTCGGATGCCTGTGGAGACAACCTCCAGTTATCAGTGATGTCAGCTTCTTCTCTTCTGACCATGCTTTGTTGATCCCGCTCATGTCCCGTTAACTCCAGGGGAAAGCGAGAAGTAAATACAACGCGGCTCCGGTTCTTCGGGGGCTTTTTCCTTGGCTCAGATTGACAACGAAAAGCCCCAGAGGACGCAGGACTTCAACCCCCCTCGCCCTGTTTCTTTATCGGGTCGCTGCTCCAGCATGATCTCTGCCATTGGGTCAGTGTGCCACACACGTCTCTCCTGACTGGCTCGCATCAGGATGCGGTTGCCATGGAAAAAAGGCCAGTCGAGGCAAATGAGCACCCCTCCTCCCATCTCTCAGTTTCCAGGCAGAACTTGCATGCTGTTTTGGTGGAAAACACGCGATGCGAGTTTGTCCACGCATGTGAACATGTGTGTGCGATGGAGGCGCGCGCGCACACACATGTACGGCGACGTGAGATATTAGAGAGAAGAGGAGGTTACAGAGAAAGTAGGGCGTTTCATTGTGCAGCCATGTGTGTTGGTGCATACATGAGCACGTGCATGCACGATCCTGCTGCAAGTGTGCGTGGGTGCGTGTGCGCGGCTTTTCGAAAACAGCCTTCTGATGTAACACAAACTGATGCCTGCCTCCTCTCTCAGGGTTCTCGGGCGTCCTCGGGAACTTATTGACGAACACTTCCCGTCGACACTGGCGTGGCTTTGGGAAAGTTGAGCATTAAGTCGCTTTGCAAAGAGGTACACAATTAATGGCCTTTAACAATCGCAGCGCTCTCTGCAAACAAATTGTAAAGCTATGCGCTCCGACACAAAGCCACAACCCACACACTGACAGACGTGGCACAACTAGTTAACAATGTTTCGTATTTATAATTTATGCTGTTGTGTGGGGAGAGGTGCACTGGATTTATTCCAATCCATTATTTATGTCATAAAGGCGTGGCTTTGGGTTCCACTGAGCTCATGATGGCTGCAACTTCTCTCTAATGCTGATATGTCAACGCTTTGTGTTGTTAAGTTAATCACGAGGTCATCATTGCCATGTGCGTTTAGATTTAATTGGGTATATTTCAGGAAGTCTAAATTATAGAACAATCAGACATGAAGTAACGGATTTCACCCTGCACTATAACCTTTTAGTCATGACTGCTCTTTTTGTTCTCTTGAAGTCTCGATTCTGATGTTTCTTTTGTCTCGCTATAACACGAAAGGTCTCCACACCTTCTGTTGTTTACGGTGGTCGGTCAAGCAAGAACTGCTCAGGTTCCCATGTCGCAGTAAGCGAGGAAAACTAATCCCCCTCATCTGTAGTGCATGCACACCTCTTTGGAGAAGCTGCAGGTGCACTAAAGTTAGGAGGTTTTCCAGTTCAGTAAGACAGACGAGGCATGTGACTCTCCACATGACTCAGTAGTGGGAACACCACCGCAGCCGGAGGAGAGGCCGTGTGGACCAGGCGTTGGGGGCAGGGTGGTGCTCTGTGAGAGAATGCAGAGGGTCAGCTACAGCTGGCCAAGGCTTTATTGATTGCCCCAGGGGAGCAGGGAAGGGGGATCACTAGCAGTTCTCTGGCTTTCAAAAGAACAGTTTTTTTTGTTTTGGTTTTTGTTTTTTTTAATAGCTCTAATTCAGTGGCAGTGTCATTAAGTATGAAGCTATTAACTGCTTTCTAGAAAAAAAACAGCGCTGATCGATGATCTCGATTGGAATAAAATTATGTTTTGGCCTTTTTTTTTTTTTTTTTTTTTTTTTACAAAAGGTTGTCACCAAGTCATTACTTTTAACTAAAGCGCATGGTTTTATGTGTCGTGAAACACTTTAACGCCTCTCTCTCCGTCGCCTCTAATCAATTAAGACCACAACTGTCCCATATTAATTTAATTAACCCACATATTCTCGCATGTTTTTATGACGCCGTTACAGATTCTCTCAGTTCAACATAAGAGAGGGCGACGGGCGGTCACATCAAACCGGACCAGTCGCACCAGCACCGATCACACCGACAACACATAAACGTCTTCTATTGTGGATGTGGTACTGTTCGCCACTCTCGCTGGTCCACATGAACCGGGCTGTCTAAACATGAGTGTTCCTCTTTTATTTTTCCCTTTCGGGTGACAGGAGCGGAACAGCGGCAGGTCTCGTGCTCCCGGGAATTTCCCGGCCACGTGTCTGGATCCACGGCGCCGCGGGGATCACAACAAAGACGCTGATTGGCTGCCGCGCCCGCATGCAAATGAGCCTTAAAGGGAAAGGCCGCCCCAACGCGGCCGCCCGTGTGCGTTTGCCGTCAGAAAAACCTGCGCCTTTACGAGCCAAGCGTCGAGCCGGCGGGGAGCCCCGCCTCGAGCGGGCGGGGGCTGTCCCGTTGTGGGCGTGGCCTGGGCCCGGGTGGGCGTGGCGTCGGCGGGGCTGACGTCGGCAGAATGACATCGGCTGGCCGCCGCCGATCCCGCAGAATGGATCAGCCGAGGAGTAAAGACACGCACCAGGATACCCTGCCTTCTGCCCAATTTCACTGAGAACAACAGCGCAGTCACAGCGAAAACCACCCCAGCTGTAAGTCGTCGAAAAACACACTTTACTATTATGTTTTGGGTTTTTTTTTGTAGTTTTTATTTTTTGTCGGCCGACCCGGGTCGTCAACGCGACGCTCCATCCGCCGGGAAGAAAGACACAAGCGACGTGTTGACGCCGAAACAGCCGCGGCAAAGTTGTTCCGACAACCTGACGCCTTTAGCAATGTCGTAGTCGACGTGATTAAAAAAAACAAACAAAAAAACAAAGCAAAACAAAAACAAGCAAACAGCGGCTCTTTGTCGCCGTGAGGGTAGTCCCGACGAGGTTTAAGGACTAGCTTACCGGCTCCCCGGGTTTAAAGCTCCGCTCTTGTTTTCGCTCTTCGCTCTAATGTGGCGACATCAGTTTTCGCCACAGTTAAATAATTCCCGCATGTGCCTGTTTACACACGACGCGTGGTTTGCTCCTCTGTTTTGTTTTTCTTATTTAACGCGCTCAATGTAGGACAAAAACATCACATTTGACAGACATGTTAGTCTCCAGGTTAACTAGTCCTTCACAATAACGCGATAATAACTAAGCAGTGAGTTGGTGGGGTTCGGTCCAGACCCCCCCCCACCACCACCACCAGCACCACCACCACCACCACCAGGGTCATGGTGGGTCCTGTCGAGACTCCTCTGTTATTATGAAGCAGTGTGTGTGTGTGTGTGTGTGTGTGTGTGTGTGTGTGTGTGAGCGGAGCCTGGAGCCCGACACACTCCGTCTCTTTCGTCGGGCCTGTCGGCTCTGCAGCAGGGGGAGCCACAGACACACAGCTGGAGCCGCTGGAGGAGTTCAGCGAGGGTGGCTGGAGGAACGAGCCCGTCTGTGGATGTTTTGTTCTCAGCTTCCCAGTCCTGATTCTTTATTTATCAAAACAAGGCAGTGAACGTTGTGTACTGTGGGGTCCAGGCAGGCTAGAGACGGTCCAGTGTGCCCACGGTGGGTGAGAAAATGAAAACTCTGCTCCAAGACTTGATTAGTTGACAGAGCAGGCTGGGGAGATGGGTTTGGATTTCGGACAAACACTGTCATTACCTTTATCCCGCAACCCCTCATTTGGAAATGTGGCGGCAGCGAAACCCTGTGTTACAACTTTGTAATGACTTTGGCTTCCCCTGGTGATGCAATTTGAATCTCACCCATAGTTTGATAACTCTTTGACCCACCATGTGATTTTAGGGTTGCACGGTGTTCACCGCAATAGCTCCTTGGGATTCTTGCCAAACCCATTCGCAATGATTATTTATCTTGTTTGTCCTATCACTGCGTTCACATGCCGTGCAGCTTAAAAATAATAATGTACGCCGAGACCTGCAATTGCCTGTTGTAAACATACGTGATAGTAGAGGCAGGAGAGGTTTTACCCCTCAGTTAACCGAGTCGACCAAAGTACTTGTGTAAAAGCAGCTCTGCTCCGTCTTTTAACCACAGTCGTGTGAGTTGTGTGGTTTGATCATTGAGAAGAGCAGAGGTACTTGCCTCGCACGAAGCCCTTCACCGCAAGTGCTTTTTTTCTCTTCTCCAATGTGGTTTTATCATTTGAGGATAATCTATATCAAACAGACAGCTCGGTGCGTACTTGAATTGAAAACTTTGGAAGAATAAAGGCGTCACACCAGGATATCTTGCGTGTACGTCAAAGTAAATGTCTGTGTATTGATGTATAAGGCTCATCTCTTTGTGTTCCTGCATAGGCTGCTCATGTTATAGTGCCCCCGTATGGACGATGAGGAGGATGGTGTGTTTCAGCCAGACCCTTACAGCTGGCGCACCACATTCCAGGAGATAAAGTGCGAGGACCGGGGCACGCAGACACCTGGCCCGGCCCTGGCACCGCACAGCGGCATGCTTTCCTGTGGAGTCGCGGAGGAGCCCAGACCACTCTTCTACGGTGAGGCCGGCGGCACGCTCCATTTCGCCGGAGAACGGGGAACGCCGGCTCTGCGTGTCATAACCAGGGTTGTTAAACTCAAACGTGAAACTGTGGGAGAGTTACCTTGCGAAATTGGCAGCGGCGTTGCCGCGCTGATCTCATCTGTGGCGCCTGACAGTCGTGATCTCTGTGGTTTTTATGGTCTGTGTGGAGTGTGCCCAGCTGCTTTGCTATTCAAAAGGCGCCACACTGGCATTGTGACTGAAACGACATGACAGAGTGCTCACCTGCACAAGCAGCAGACTGTCTACGGAGCAGAGTATGAGTGACAGCAAAGCTACGCCGCTGCCATAAAATAGTTATAATTCCACAGTAGCTCAGAGACAACTGACTGACCTCAGATTGGTGTCATTTGTTATCCTTTCATCATAAAAAAAACGTTTATTTCTTAACAACGCTCAACTTGTAGGTGAAGATATGAACACAGGTAAAGATATGAACACTGAAACGGCATTAGTCAGACCTGCAGATTACAGTGCTGTTTTTGTTTAGTGGTTAGTGAAACTCATTGACATTCACACGATGCAGATGTTCCCAGCCAACGCTTGCAGCTCTACTTTGCAAAAACACAGTGAAAAGATAAATACTGTGGGTGTCATGATTCCTCTTTCACTTGAGCTCTGCTGTGCCCCAATAATAAGCCTCGCCTTTGACACCCGACAGGCAACGCAGGTTTTCGATTGCACTTCCCCGCGCGCTTTGAGGTTTTCGGGGATCGAGGAGTGAGGCAGCGAGACACCGAAGGGGCACCCAACGGGATGGAGCCCCTGCCCCAGCAGGGTCCTGTGGCGCACAGCACGGAGGCTTGCATTGGCCAGAAGCTCCAGCTGATTGGGGATCAGTTTCATCGGGAACGCATTCAATTGGTGAGCAGTGACTGTGCGAACCGGCTGACTGCTTAGACTTAGTTGACAAGTGCACCTGCTCAATCTCTGCATTAGAAGGTTCTGGCCCGTGTTCCTCCTGTCATGATCTGTGTGCGGAGCAGAGCTGTAAAACATCATCCATGTTAAAATTAAGTGCACATTTTAACAGGTTTCTCTCCCATGCTAGAGAAAAAGAAACTTTTTTGAAGCTTTATTAACTTTAGTCTGTTTCCACTGTTCTTATACTGTTTATTTTAAAGAGGCTCTTTCTGAGCTAGGACAGCCCTTCCCCCACCTCCAGGCCCTCCCCCTGCGTCCTCTCTCTTCCTGTTTATTTCTCTCACTCTCGCTCCCTCTCTTTCTCTCGTTTCCCCCGCTTCCTCAGTGCGCTGTTGGAGGCTGTGGTGCAGAGGATGTCTGGCCTCCAACAATATGCCGTGGTCACGGTCACATTGTCCACTTGTCTGTGCACCGCTCGCTTTTTCTTTGATTGTTACAAGAAAAATATACAAAACCCAGAAGTCTGAGTTTCGTGTTGCACAAGTGGCTTAGCAACAGAGCAGGCATTTTTCTTCATAGACACACACACGCGCGCACACAGACACACACACTAAACAGTCATATTGTTATATCCAAAGAAAAGCGGTAGGGGTAGTAGCGGGTGAGTGTGCTGTAACCCAAAACCAAACATGTGAACCCTCAGGGGGGGAGGGTAGCTGTGGTTCTCAAGAGTCACCAGTCAGCCCCTTTCACCCACAGGAGACAACTAAATAAGTGGTCTGCAGATGCAGACAGGGGATGGGATCCATAATGAGGGCAGGGAGCGCCTATATAAGAGAGAGACATTTTAAACCGAACCTCAAATCATCGAGTCACAGTCTATCTTCCCTCGTTCAGGCAGGATCAGATTTTCTCATACACTGATCAGGTTATTTATACTCAACATGAGTCATGTATTGTGACAGTCAACCAGACAGACGGGAGGTTTTGCTGTGATGTGTGCAGCTGGGGCCTAATGACGCACAACAGATACGGACCCAGGTCTGAGGATGAGGAAGTGGCTCGTGTGTTTTTTTTTTTCTTTTAGAACTGGTTGAGTAAACAGCAGAGATGACAGTCAGAATGAAAACATGCTGTGAAGTCACATCCTGAAGTATTAACCGACAGGACACGAACGCACCAAAACCCCGGCGAGCAGATGAGCCGCTCTCTCCCCGCAGCACGAGCAGAGCGGGACTTTTCAACGCAGGGACCGGCTTGACCAGTGTTAGCACTTCCTGCTCAAGCGGAGCGCGACTAGCGTGCTTCTTTTGCTCGTTTGATTTCAACCTCTCACTGTACGGTTGTGGTCAGTTCGAAAAAGTAACCCCCCGCCCCACACCCCCACTCCTCAAGGCAGCAGCGCTGTTTGTCAGGTCCCGTTCCTGTTCTCTTCTGTCAGGAGTTGATTGCAGCTATTCAGCACAGACACTTGTTCCTGAGCCCTCCAAGAGCCTTCACCTGCCACCCACTTGATGGATTTGGGAGCCATGAGGCCGTGAGTGTTCTCCATGGGGGCCCGCGGGCCTCCGGCAATGAGGGGGGATTAGGTAGCGAAGGAGCGCTGGTGGACGCTGACAGATAAATTGCTCTTCAGTCAGAGAGGGCTGGAGGGGAAGCTGAGGTCCCCCGAGGGTGTCTGACGTGAGCCGGCCCACCATTTGAGACATGTCACAATGGGAACAGGACGACTCCGCTCCGACAAGCAGAATTGAGTTTCATCGTCTGAGCGGTTTTTATGACTCCCACTACTTTCAGTGAGAGGTGTTGAATATTGCCTCTCTGTGTGTGCGTGCGTGCGTGTGCGCACACACAATGTCTGTGCCTTATCTTTTCACTGTCCCAGTGGCGGCACGCGCTCGCTCCTTTCAGCACTTGTGGATGAGAAAGAATGTAGTCATACTGGAAACAAAAACACATACTGGAGAGCAGCCCAGGGATATTTGCCTTTCATTTCATGACCTGTTACTGTTGTTGTTCACGGTCAGGTGCATTTGTGCGACTCTTTATTATCTAATACTCTCTGGCTCATCGTCCTCGCTCCGCTGGTCATAATCCAGAAGTTGTAGCTGTGGAGGCAAAGAGCTGTTTGCTTAAGAGATAAGGCAGATTTCTGTAGCAGCTTCTTGGACGGAGAGTCCACTGGGGACACTGATAATGCACATCAGGCTGGTGTCTGAGTGACAACACCGAGCATCTGGTTAAACTCTGCTGCTGGCTAAATTTAGAGCCCCAGCCATATTTCGACAGTTGCTGCTGAGTCATTTCAAGGCCTGCGTGCGGCTGTCCTATCAGGAGGGTGAAAGGTCACTGTCGTAGAGACATTCTATTTGCTCAGAGAGAGATTAGCTGATTCCCTAGTAGCTTTCAGTCGCTATATAAGTTTATAGTCTGATAAATCTGTTACTGCTATTCCAGACAATGGCGCTCTATACAGACACAGATGACCCCACCTATAGAGAAACCATATCTGTTTAATCTCATCTGTAGCAAGAGAATGGAGTGTTTTCTGATAAAGGAATTACGGCATGACTGTGTTTACCCAGTTAAGCCGCGCTGGCTGCCAGTTCAGCTGCATCGAAACGCTGCCTGTGTTTACATGAAGCAGGCTTTATGATTATTATGTCCTTCACAAAACATCCCCACACAGAGTTCAGATATGTCACACCGAGAAAGTCTTATGAAGATTTGCAGGCTTAATGATTAAGCCCTTTTGAACATTAGCTTATTCTCTAAATAAGAACCTTATGCAACTGTGTGCAATGCAGAACATAAACTGATGGGAGGAACCCAGCGGCTTCTGAGGGCGTCCTTGGCTGGTAACTAGGTCAGCGTGTGGACATTAATACTCATGTAAACAAGTTTCTACCCTCTGCCTTCAAACGTTCGGACGGCTTCTGTCCCCTTTGGTTCACTCGTCTCGTCTTCTCAGTAGCACGGATAGCTTTATTCACAGACTTGAGACAAGACACCACAGGCCAGTCTTAGAGAAGCGTGACCGTACGGATGCGCGTATGATTCACCTCTGCTCAAAGGGACGCCAGTCTGCCGCGTGTTGTTGTGGACCGACACAGACTGTTTTGAAAATATCGCCATTGTTCTGGTGTCTGGTTTTGTCTTGCCCTCTGCTCAGTTGACCCTTTTCTGCGTGCTCGCCGCCAGCGTGCATCTCAGCGGAACACAAATAAAACTGGCAATAAACCCAAACAGCCGGTTTATTCTGCCGGGAGAGCGTCTTTAACCTGTGCTCGTTCTGTCCTTATTTGTTGTTGCAGTATCATCGAAACCAAAGGAACCAGGGGCCGCTGTGGTGGCGCCTGGGCGCAGCTCTGCTCAGCCTTCTGTTTGACAGGGGCTTCTTCGCTGGAGGAGGCAGAGCGGGGCGGAGGTGAGGGGAGGGTGGAGGGCGTCTCCTCCTCTACTTTCTTCATCTCTCTGAGGAACGGGACTGTTAAAGGCACTGTCAAATCTAACACGGGTCTGGTTTTTGGGAAGACATAAACAAAATGGAGACAAAAAGTCACCGCGGGCGGAGACAACCAACTTTTATACAAGGTCCTGTGTTTCTTTATCTCCAAGAAGATGCCATGATGCTCCACGATTCCTCTACAGGACAATGTTCTTATTTTGGTATATGTGTGGTGTAGTAGTTTTGTACAGTACATTGTTCTCGTTCGATTTTTTGCACTTCCGACATGTATCTATTTCTAATGACCTCCACTGACCCTGGGAATGCCTTATACTATGTATTCTGCCAGAATGAGTATTGAGAAACCTTCACAGGAAAGATGAGATGTTTAAGAAATCCCTTGGTGACCAGACAAGTTCAAGATCTCCAAAGAGGCAATTTCTCAGAGCAAAGTGTTTTGCACCTCAATGAAACCGCTGTTTTATTGTTAATTTTTTTTTTCACCCTTTCCTAACGTTTTTTCTGAAGTCATCCCTCAGCGTCGGAGTCTCAGCACCACAAACCCAACGATCAAATGTGCATTTAGAGAAAGCCTTCTGGGCTTGTGTGCTACATATCAAACAGAACAAGCATCAGGAAGTAGTGTCAACACGAAACCAGTGTAGGGCGGTAAAGTATTCTAATTGGAAAATTTAATCTTAGCAATAATTAAGAAGGAAAATCACAGTGGGACGCATGTTCGGTAGTTGAATTAATCAATTTTATGACTATTCAAGACTTCAACACTGAATCTTTTGTGCCTTATACACATCCAAAGATTCTTGGTTCTTGTCTGAGATGAAGCACACTGAAGAAGAGCTGAGAAACGCTCACAAAAACCTGTTTGAATGAATTTAAAACTATTGAAATGGTCACCCGTGCACTAAACTGTAATTAGGACTTAAGGTCAAAGCACACTCTTGAAACAAACCAACAATAATGGACATTGGATATTAGGGGAAAACAACGCTCCCTGTCGTGAAATTCAGCCTCACTTTCCGCTCTTCCCTTTTCTGTGTGTGTTTCACCTGCTTGTTTTCAGACCTCCATGCCCTTGAAGTGGAACTGTGGATCCACTGTTTTTGCACTAGACGTAGACCCTTCAGGAGCTCAGATTGTTACCAGGCTAACGTCTGAAGGTTTTTAACTCCAGCCTGTTTTCTTGCCACAGCATTTCACTCTTACGTCCAAGATAAATAAACGTTCAAACCCGACTGATGGCAGTCTGGAATCTGGATTAACCGTGGGTTCTGGAAATGCAATGCACCAGATTTTCATGAGAATTCAAACGGAACCACACGGCCGTACGTAAAGGTTTGGTTCTCCTCGGCCTGTGTTCTGAACACCAAATAACACTGCATGACCAATCTGTGAAACAGATCCTCTCAGGCTACTTTGACGGGCTTTCACGTCATTATTGTACTCCGCTGGGTGGTCTCATGCTGCCTTCGGTGCTGCGATCCAGATTGGGGATGTTTTCACACACCGACACGTAAACAAAAGTGAAAACGGCTGTAAATGTAGTTGAAATATGAATATGTTTGAAGACACTGTTAAAGATGCTGTTATGTTCTCCTTTGGTGAAGTCAGGCCAACCTTTGGACCCGAGGAGCAGTACATATCAGGGGTCTGCGCCTACCGGCTCCTCAAAAACAGACGTTTTTATCACTGCAGAGTTAGGCTTTCCTCTCATTTTCTTCAGGATGTCTCAGGGATGAACTGTGTGTGGGCTACTGGTAAACCTTGAGAATCTGTCAGGAGGAGGGCAGCGTTTTCACCCGTTTCCTTTGGCGACCGCCCCTTCGAAGGGTGTCTCTCCACCCTGATATCGGTTGAGAAAACGGCCAATGTCTCAAACGCGCGCTCGCACGCAGGCCTGCACACATTGGTACAGTTTGAGCGGGGAGCCCGAGGCTGACGTGCTGTGGTGGCGACGGGGGTGTACTGAGCATGTAGAAGTAGGCGTGAGGTGCACTGAAGTGGTTGTGGTCGGAGTTTCCTGCGGATCCTGAATGCTGAGCCAGTCCTCGTAGCCCCCCCTCCCCACCCACCACCCACTCTCGGCTTCCCCCGTTTCATCGCATGGGTATCGTCCATTGGTTCATTTATTTCTTTTTAATTTATTTTTTACCCTCCTTATTTATTTTTGTACATTTGCTCATTTCTACTGTATACGCTTGTGTGTGCAATTCTCCGGTGTAATATTTTGGCCCCTGTGTATTCTCCTGTGGTAGACCTCGCTCGGAGCGCCGCTCCCCTCCAACCCTGCTCGTGCAGCTTCGCTCACTTTCCGATGAATGAAACCTGGACTGGTTTTCTGCAGAAATCCACCTGTGGTCACAATTGCACAGTAGTTGCTTGGTGTCGTTTTTTCTTATAATCTACATTACTGCTCAGTATCCAAATACGACTGTTTTCAAACTTAGGGAGACCGCAATCGTTGCTGTCCATGAAGATGAAAACTACAAACCTCACTGTCCAAGTGTGCATGCGCTTAGTAGATCCTGGCTGAAGGATTACACTAAGAATATTAAACAGTAACTTTTTTTTTTTTAATTCATCTTCTTTGTCTGAAAAGACGTCCGCTTTAACGCAGTTCAACCTTTAAACAGGATGTGATTTTCTTTAGAATGACTGAGTCATCGTCCCACACGAGCTATTACTAAAGATAGATACGACAATAGAGATGTGTCAAAACTCTGTAACGTTGCCTTCACACCAGTCACAGGGTGATGCTTTGTATGCTCCATTCTTAAATCCTGATCAATGTCTTGTAATCAGTATGCACTGGAAAGTACTTTGTTTGTGTAGATCCCTTCTCTGTTGTGTGTGTTTGTATAGCATGTGCTCTGGATCCTAACCCGGAGCGACTGGTGTCAGATGCACGCTTGTGCATCTGCCACGGAGGTTTGATGGGTTGGAAAGGGAAAGCCACCGTGGTGCCCTTTATTATACTTTTGTTAGAACGAGGTTCCCGAGGAGAATCCCTGGACTGGGACATGTTTTATGGAAACCGTCAGTGTCTTGAATTTTGTAGTCCACTTTATATCAATTTGAAGTTTTTTGGGGTTTTTTTGTTTTTTTTTTTGAGCAAGGTTTCGGTTTTAATTCTTTTTTAAATGATAACATTTCTTCTTCATGGTCTTTCTTAACTTTTTAAGATGTATTTTCCTAAGAAAAGGGTCTGCTTTTATAAAGACAGTTCGTTCTTGTAAAATGTTTTTTACTGCGAGTAGGTTGGTTTTGAAGTCCATGAGATCGAGGGCATTTTTTTTTTTTAATGGAAAAAAAATGAACTTGCAACATTCCTTGCACATCCCACCATGGTGTATAAACAGAACATGGTTAATTTGTTTATCTGACCCAGTCGTCGTGGTGACCGCCCCTTCTTTGCATCGCCGATAACGTGTACATGTGTTTGTAAAACCCTGGAATATGCCTTTAACTGCTCAGTTTCAACAAAGTCTTGATTATCACACACTCTCTGTTATACCAAGAAATGAGACCCAGCGAAAATGTAGCATTTTTGTAAACATTGACTGTGTGTTTTCGAGACTCTACTGTGCACTCATTTTTGTGTTTATATAAAATTATTGGTTCTTGATATAATATGGAAGTAAAGTTGATTTGTTATGTAGTGCAATACGCTGTACAGCTTTGCTCTATGAATCTTTTTTTCTGGATTTCTCGTTGTTTATTGGTACTTTTTTTCAATAAAATTTTTTTTGAAGGCGTGGAGTTGATTCAGATAAGTTTCTTTTTGCTCTAATTATTATTTTAGGGGCTTGTGTGATGATAACCAGCCTCTGCGGGATTAACCTAGGCCAGGCTGAGCTGGTGCCTTTACAGCCCCCCCCCACACACACACACACACACACACACACAGGCCCCCTGCTGCTGTAGGTAATTCAGCGAAAGCAGCCGAGCCTTCCTAATGACTGTGGCTCTCCGCACGCACAAGCGCGACAAATGGATGACGGTTTCAAAACAACACCGCGGGCCACGCAGACTACATGCAGATGAGGTGTCGTGTGGCGCAAACACACCTGTCTGCGTCGCCTTGAAAGCCTTGGAGAGGATTTCTCATTTCTGTCTCAAGTGTTTTCCAACGGATCAACACTCCCCCCCCCCCCATCCCAGGGCTGCTGCTGCGTGTCGTGCCTCCGTTGTTGCCGAGTGCGTTTCGCAATCAACACCTGACTCACCTGTTGCGCCGGGACAGCCCCGGTGCTCGGGGCTTTTCAACTCCTCGGCGCTCGCCTCCCCCGCCCCTCACCTCGGGTGGTTTCAGCGCTCATCCTGAAAGCTCACGTGCGGAGGCCTCGGTCATAGGCCGGACCGACGGGCGCAGCCGTGTGCCAAAAGGATGTCCCCCCCGGCCTCCTCCACTGTTTCCCCTCCTCTTCGCGGCGGCGGCTGCGCCCTCTCCTCTCCCCTCTGCACTTTAATGGGGGAGAGCGTTGGTTTCCCCGGGCCTCCCGACAATGGCTCCTCTGTTCCACCGGCCTGGCCGCCAGCTGAAAGAGACACCCATTAGAGAAGCGTCTATCTCTGGGGTCGGGCTCCGGGGTCGCGCACAAGCGCGGCTCTTGTTTATGTCTGTAAAGCCAACCAAAACACCGCGGCCTACCGCGTTAACTCCTCCCCGCCCGCCTCTCGGGCAGATCGAAAGGGGATCTCCTGCCAAAGTCAGAAGAGTGCGGCAAAATTGGCCCGGCGCCTTCGGTTTTGTCGGCGCGGCGCGTCGTTGCGTAAATAAAGCGCCGGCGTGAGCGGGAACACCGGCAAGCTGGCTTTGACAGGCAGCTCGGCACCTGCCGCGCTGCACCGGCGACCGCGCGTCCTCCCCCCCCAGCCGTGCGAGCGCCTCGAGTGGCTCCTCGCACAGAAAGGCAATTACTTAATTATCACCTGCACGCTCAGCCCTATTACAGAGCCGGGAGATTTAATGGCAGCTAAGAGCAGTTAGCGGGCTATTCAGAAGTGAAGAAAGAAGGAGCAGGCGAAGGTTGGGGCGGGGTAAGGTTTCTGAAATCACTCAGCAAACAAGCAGAGGGTGAGATCATCCTCCACCTGACGAGAACAAGCCATTATTCAAATAGCTTTGTCACGCCAATGTGTGAGTTTGAGATTCTGCAAACCTTGATGACCCCAGAATGCTGCTTTTGTGATGAGTGTATTCATTTAGTTTCTTTCTATTAATAACTGTTGCTGTTTGAAACAGAAGGGGGCCAAACACTGAGCCTTGGGGGGACAGCCCGACAGACAGCGTGGATTGGTGTGATGTCACGGGCGTGAAACTGCTCGGCTGAGGCCGCGGGGACGTCTCGGAACACCCTCCGTTCCCCCCCCCCCGCCATTCCTCCTCCGCCTTCGCACACATCTGGGCCGGTTGTCATGGGAATCCCGGGAAGCCAATCTGACAGTGTAGCAGCAGAAGGGTGAGGGGGTGGTGGTGGTGGGGGGGGTGGTGGTTTGGGGGGGTGGAGGTGAGGTGTGGCGTAGTCAGCTGGACGCGTCATCAGCGCGGTAACCAGACTCCCCCCTCCGCTTCCACTGGGACTGGACACAGCTGACCTGCTCCAGCACACCACACCCCCTCCACTCTCCACCTTCAACTTGACCCCTATTCCCCCGGCCTCCACCGATTCTCCGCCACCTCGCCGAGCGATCCATCTGCTAACAGCCCATCAGCTTAGCGCCGCACGGGTCGGTCTGCGGCGTGTGCGCGGGCTCAGCTCTGCTTTCCCCTGACAGAGGTTGGGCAATCACTGCGCAGTGTTTGCAATCCCTTTGTTTACCGAGAGCAGCCCAGTAGAGCGCCGTGGAGTAGCAGTCACTCCTCACAGCTGCGACACACACACACACACACACAACCGCGCGCGCCCTCGCACGCGCGCACAACTCAAATCTCTGACTCACAAACGCGAGCAGTATCCTGTGGTCAAGGGGAGGGAGCTCAATCTTCTAAGCGCATGAACCTGTTGAACTTGTCCTCTCCATCTCGTGTCGGCTGCGCACCCCCCTCCCCCTCCCCCACCCCCACCCCCACCCCGCCGCCAACCTCCCTCCCTCCCCCCGACCCCCCTGCTTTTTTTTCCAACTTTTATCGCTTTTCCGAAAAATCTTCATACCACTTCCAGCACCATTTGGACCCAATTAGAAGATGCACCCCGCAAACCTGCATGCGGCGGGCAGACATCTCTCGCCATGTGTGAAAATCCATGCCCGGGCCCGTAGCTGTGAAAGACAAGCCGGGCCTAATTATGATGGGGGGTGTCACTCAATAGAGAGTGCGTAAACAAGCGGGGTCATTGTTGGGAACTAATTGGCAGGGGGAAAGAAAAGGTTCCTGCAGATAGATAAAAATAAGCGGCCTCTGCGGTTTCCTGAGGACACACGAGGAGTCCTGCGCGCTGGCACGGCCTGCGGTGCGCGGTAATGAGAGAAGAGCTTCGCCCGATGCCCAGTTTCCACACCGCAGCGCCTTTGTGAGGAGGCTGCTGGACAGAGCCGCCACCACGCCGGTCCCTTCGGCTGTTTTTCTTCCCCCCCCCCCCCCTCCTCCTTCCCTCTTGGTTTGCGTGCGTCTGCACTTCGCCCAGGCTCCGCAGATGTACAGCCGGGCGGTGGGCTCGGTTAGCGCGCCTCACCTTGATAAGAGCGCGCGTGTGTGCGCGTGAGTGTGTGTGTGCGTGTGTGTGTGTATGTGTGTGTGCGCGCGCGTGTGTGCATGTGTGTGTGTGGGGGGGGTTGAGGAAGAAAAACAACTAGTTGAACAGGGGTGGGGCTAAGGGGAAATTGTGTGTGTGTGTGTGTGTGTGTGTGTGTGTGTGTGTGTGTGTCTGTGTGTGTATCAGCTCACGCGATGCACCTCCTCCAAAGAGTAACAACTGCAAAAACACTGGCTGGAGTGTTAAACTCGGAGCAGTTTTTCCGAGCTCATGTTTCACAACAGAGCAGCCTCCCTCCCTCCCTCCCTCCTTCTTTTCTTTCTCTTCGACTTCAACCATCCCCCCACTTCCCTCCTTCTTCTTCACTTCTTTTTTTTTTCACTTTTTTGACCCTTTTTTTTCGCTGCCCTCCCTCACTATCTTTACACCCCCCCCACCACCACTCCCCCTGTCCGAACCTCCCACCTCTGTCCTTGCATATGTACATGGTCGTCTCCCCCCCCACCCCCCACTTGTTGCTGACTGACAGTGCTGATTTACTCCACCACGCCTGGACGACGGCCAGCTCATCTCTGACAATTGCATGAACTTCGGGGGCCGGGCTGGGCCGGGCAGGGAGGGGGGAGGGGGGCAAAGTTTTGGATGGCAGTAAACAAATCTGTAGATTAGCCCCTCTTGCTACAAGGAATCATTGAAAGAGTGCCAGATAAGCCAGTTTTGACTGTAAGGCCAAGCCCAGCTTTACTGGAGCTGCAACATTTCTTCTTCTGTGTCCGCTCCTTAACCTCTCAGACTTTTTGGTCTGTCGTGTCTAGTCGTGTCGTCTACCAAAACACAATACACACCATCATCGTAATAATAACGTTGCACCATCAGTGTGGTCAAATAGGCTCCAAGCTTCCAACAGAGGCTTAAGCTGTAAAGTTTTAGTGAAACTTTTAGGCAAAAATGCTCGTCTTAATAAAGGAGTTCCAAGTGCAGAATGCAGGCATGAAGCTGATGATTTATGGGGTGACTGTTCTACTATTTTAGAATACAGCTGGCGGCCTTAAAACAGAAAGCAGCTTTATCAGACTTCTTTTAAGTTATTTTAGGAACTTCTAAAAAAAAAAAGACAGGATCAGAGGACTCTGAGATTCTGAGAAAAAGAGAGTGTCAGCAATGTTGGAGGGGTGCTAGATTATATAAGCCTTTAAAGGCCAGTAAAAGAAGCTTTAAATTAGCTGTAAAGCATCAGGTGACCCCTGCAGTTTTTTTGTTGTTGTTTTTTTTTCTTTACATGGTTATAAAATGGTTGCAACACTCTGTCCCAAATGGATTCTTAAGAAAGAGAATTAAAAGACACACATTGTAGCAACAACCAAACTTCACACATTCTGTGAAAGGTCAAACATTAGCATTTCTTAAGAATAAAAGATCTTTGCAACCTTGAAGTGACAAAATTCTGATTCCAATCAATAACCCCCCCCCATGTAAGGAGTTTGGAAGGACAAGCAAGTAAACTGGCTGTGTGTCTTCACACAGTTATCTTATTATTTGCAGGATTTTTCTACAAAAATTGATTTCCAAGCATCAGTATCTGTGAAAACTGTGGCAAAACGAGGTCATCTGCTCAAATCAAATCATACTACTGTGTGTTGTTACCATAGCGATGATGTTTACAAGGTTGTATAATAGCGGCTTGTACTGGAAAACAAAATAGGGCCTTGAAACCTTCCCTGAGGAACCCCATGCTCATTCACGACTCTAATACGCCTGACATTAAATAAAAGGTGAACAGCTGATTTAATCTTGAATCACTTGATTCGTGTCACAGTTTGGTTTCTGAGATAATTTTTTCCATCTTTTTCTTATTTAATCTTTGAAGCATTGAGCTTGAGGGACGTATCGGCCAACAAAGATGGGTCTGAGGCAGCGTCTCTGATAACGGACTTCTGCGGTAACCTGCAGCAAGCTGCCGTCCAAGGGTGGAGAGGAAGTTGTGGGGGTGGAAGACGGTGTGAGAGCCAGCAGTCAGCACTGTGTTCCTTTACTGCCTCTCAGCAGAGAGAAGCTGTAAAGAAACACCCATGAGGTCCAAGCAGTATTTGAATCTTAAGTGCCAACAAAGTTTTAGTCAGCTGAAGAGATTGGTTCTTAACCCATAAAGCACTTTTTTTTTTAATGATTGTTGCAAAATATTACTCATATCTGATAAGGGAGATGGCAAACATAGATTGCACATCGTGCTCCTCTTAAGTTCTCTTGCCCTGCTCTGTCCCTATAAGAGCGCGCACAGACAAAACTTTCCCCAACTTTGCCTCCACCTTACCTTCTTTGTGTGTCTCGTCAAAAAAACAAAAAAAAAAAAGAAAAAGAAAAGAAGGCCAGCCCAGACTCCGCCTGAGCACTCAGTCAGTCTCCATTCCTCTCAGCTTTGGCCACCTCCAGCCAACGGCTCCTATCTGGGGATGCCGACTGGCTAATGCGTTTGCCCGGAGGACTGCGCGTAAACTCTTGAACCCGTGCTTATCAAAGCGGGAGCCACCTGGGACGGAGGCTCGGTGAATGAAGCGCTCGCCTCCGCCCGTTCCAGGCTGCTCATTATTAACCCGTGGTCACCTCCACTCCGCCATGGGAGGACATGAAAACGCTGTTCAAGACAAACAAAACAACAGACGCGCTAATAAGGCTCAGGGAACGGGACAGCCCGTATTCCGTGCAGGGATTATTCCGATATCCGTGCTGTTGCTGTAATTACGTGCATATTTTGAGAAACAAACCTGCCGACCTTTCCTTTTTTGTTGTTTCTAGCAGTTCTGGCACAGCGGCTCGAGTAACAATCAGGGATTCTGATGGGCTGTCCCAGCGGGAAACCCACGGAAAACGCACAGGACGAGCCACTCCAACGAGCAGATTTGCTCATAAATAATTCCCTGCCAAGACAGCTGATTGAATTTCAAATGCGGCGGAAAACCTGGGAGTAACGACGTAACGTGCAACAGCCCCGCGTTTGTGTTTTTGACAGCAGTCAGATTTGAAGGTGGGGGGGGGGGGGGGGGGAAACAACCCTCCTCACTTCCACTTCAGGTTGCTGCTGACTTTTAATTCGCACCCTTTCGCCTGCTGCGACGTTCCCAGACGCGCGTTGCAGTGTGAAGAGATGCAGCGTCTGAGGTGACCGTCTGACGTGATGTCTGGCTCCATCGCCAGCGACAGTGCCTTCCTGTAGCGCCTGCCTTCAGAGAAATCAATCTCTGGTTAATTTCTGCTCAGATCGCGACCGCAACGTTGGAAGCGAACCCGACGCGAACGCTGCGAGCGTGGGAAAGTGCCTCCGCGACGTGCCCCTGCGGTCTTTTGTCAAGGTGCGGAGAGGCAGGCGGCGCTGCGCGACCCGCGACGGGTTTCCGTGTGAATCTGAGCTGTGTTGTGGTGGAGATGTGGCGAGGACGGGGCCCTGCCTACCGAGCGCCGGGAACCAACGCTGTCGAGGCGTGCTTCCGCACCAGATGCGGCGCGGCGGACGGAGTTCGCCGCCGCGCAGCGCTCGTCCCCGGGTCATCCGCGGCCCTGGCGTCCAGTGCTTGTGATACCAGGGGGGTTGAAGTTCCTGATGTTTCCGAGGTTTCCTGACTGGAGGCGATCCCGCCCCGGAGGAGATAAGACACTTGTAAATAACCGTCCAGCACCAGCGATAACGGACTTAACGCCATTGTGTTGGCGAGCGCCGACCTATGAGAGTCGTCCGCATTTGACAGGATCACAGAAGGTCTGATAAACCCGTAGACCCGTGCTTCAAAACAGCGAGGGGCCTGGGCCCCCCCCCACCACTTCTTATCTTCCCTCCAGGATAACCCCCGATGGGCTTACTCTGGAAATCAAGCCGATTAACCGTGTTACTCCCAATAAATCCAGTCAGAGGCTCGATAAAGAGAATCTAAGCCGGAGTCGCTCCCCCCACGCCGGGCGGCGGTGTTGAAGCGGCGCTCTAATCTAATCTGGCGGAGGGATTTCACTACAAAGCGTGCCATCAGTCTTCACGTTTCGCTACCGAAGGTGGAAAAACAAAAGCGGTTATTGAGCCCGTCGATCGGTTCGTTTGATGCCCAGACCCACTCCGCAGTGAGGACTGCGCTGAACCGGTGACGGCTGTGATTACAGGAAGGGCCGTGGGGGGGGGGGCGCCGCCGGTGGCGACTGCGCAGCTGGTTTATTGGAAACGCGAATAAGCACGAATGGAGCGGACCAACCATGGCTGTCACGGTCTGCTTGAGGGCAGCGCGCAGACGGGGCAGTTGCGCGAACCGATTTAATGTTTGACGGACATCATCTGCGTACGAGCGCGTATTGATCGGGGTTGGGGGGGGGGGCCTCTCCGCATGGGTTAGCCGGCCGCTCATTCAAACGTGGCCCTCGCTCAAAAACCGGTTGGTTGTGAAGGCCGTTCCACCTCAGTAAGTAGAGGGCACCGGGGCATGAATGGCGACGGCTCTCTCGGGGCCCCAGACAATACTGACTCCTACAATGCCTTAGCTGGCACGCAGATTTCAGTAATTAGACTGTGACTGTTGCTGGCAGGGGGCCAGGGTCAGAGCCAGAGGAAGGGGGTAAAGGCACCTTACACACACACACACATACACACACACACACATACACACACAATGAATGCCATGTTTGCCCCTATAATCTACAATCCTTCAATCCCCCCCCCGATTCCCTTTTGTCATGTTTTTTATGGGTCTGAGTCAGGCTTGTTTAGTTTCTTTTACCGTGGCTAGTTTGGACTTTTCGAGGAGGGGGGGGTTAATTACAATGGTGGGGAAAACAAACAGAGGATGGAGCAAAATGAGACTTGGCCTGTCGTCACATGGGAGCCATTTATTCATTACTGGTGCAATGGGAACTTTTGTTTTCTTTGCTTTAGGATGTTTAGATGGGGAGGAGAGGACAACAAATTGTGCACTGATAAATGTGTAGATTCATTAGGGGGGGTAATGAAAGCACTTCTCATGATGCAGCTAATATGAAATGACTGCATGGTTCTGGGCCCATTATTTGGACTTCTCTGAACACATCAGAGCAAAGCAGTTCTCTCTCTCCCTCTCCCTCTCTCTCTGTCTCTCTATCTCTCTCTGTCTCTCTATCTCTCTTGCCCCCCCACTCTCTCTCTCTCCCTCCCTCTCTCTTACTCTCTTCCTCCTTCCCTTTCTCTCCACCTCTCTCTCTCTCTCTTGCTCCTTCCTCTCTCTCCACCTCTGTCTCTATCCCCCTCACTCTTTCTCTCTCTCTCGCCCCCCCTTTTCTCCCTTTCTCCACTTATCTCTCTCTCTCTTGCCCCCCCTTTCTCTCCCTCTCTCCAACTATCTATCTCTCTCTCTTACTCCCCCTCTCTTTCCACCTCTCTCCACCCCTCTCTCTCTTCCTCTCTCTCTCTCCACCCCCCCCCCTCTCTCCCTCTCCCCCCCTGAACTCATGCTGAACTGGCTGGTGCTGCAGAGGTTTTATGATGGCTGGTCAACTCTAACCAGCGCTTGGCAGGGTGGCGTCAAGTGGTTAGCAAGACAAGACAAACTACCCAGATACGATCTTGAACTCGTGAACTCTCTCCCTGTCTCTCGCTGTCTCTCTCTCCTTCACTGAGAATGAAAAGAGCTCCAGGAACCTGCACGTCTGTGTTGTTACAGCGATGTTTCGTTGCAAACAATTGCCTCGCATGATTTCTTTCTTTTGTTTTTTTTTCTTTCTTTTTTTTTGCAGTGCGAGTCTGGACATCGTCTTACCCACTCCAGCCTAGCGTAGCTTCAAGTTTCCCCAGGGGAAGTGCAAAAGTAGGTGGGGGGCCGGGGGGGGGGGGGGGGTTGGCAATCCCCTGCTCTCACGCAGCCTGTAGATTAGACCATTACAAAACACAAGTGGGGAACGGGACAGAAATAAACCCCCGAGCCTGTGCAGCCCTTCCCCCACTGGACTGACCCTGGGGTCACGTGCACGTCAGTGACCCCCCCCCCACACACACACACACTGAAAGGCACCCCTCCGCTGGGCGATCGGTGGGGTTGTTTAGATATGCAGGCGTTGAGAGAAGACAGAATATGAGCAGGGTTAATGTGCAACATAGAAAATTAGATGCCAGAGAGCAGCCTCACTTCTGTGTTAGCATTCAGCCTCAAGAACTCAAATGCAGGCATCAGCAACATCGATCATCTTAAAAGTTGGTTTTATTCTATCTCGCTGTTGTTTTGTAGCAGTTTGTTACATCCTCTCCATAAAGGCATCACATTATGTCATCCGACGATCTGTCTGTCTGCATTTCTCACAGCAGATCATTAAACCGGCTGATTTGTCTTGGCTGCGCCGCCTCAGCTCCATGTTTGTCCTCATGTGGCAGTGTTTACCAATGGCTGTATTAATTCAGTGTCATGCATTTGAATAATGAAAGCTGCAGCAGCTGGGCCTCCGAGAGGCAGAAACAACAGACCTTGTCTGCCTTCTTCTCGTACTCTGTTTCTGTGGTTTTTTTCTTTTTTGTCCTCTCAACAACTTCTCTCACGTGGTTCTCACACCCCGAATCCTCGCGCTTTCAATCATGCCCATGAGGTTCGAGTGTGTGACAATGGCTTGCACCAATTCCCTGGAGTGTACCGAGCCAAGTCATGCTCGTGTTGCTGCACGGGACAATGGAGTTTGTGTGTGATTTGATCCAATAAACAGCACAGAAAATGTGCACCGCCGTTATTTTACGCGGTACAGTTTGTCCCTGGGACCGTTTTAATATTTGCAATAAAATCTATGTAAGGTTTATGGCAATTAAGTGCACATACTTACTAATTTACGCCTATAATCTGCTTATTCGTTGGCTCCTATCCAGTGGTAACCATATTTATCTGAACTACATGGCTGCTGATTATGTTGATGCTCGAGGGCTGAGCTGGATATTGTCAATAAAGGGTTAATAACTTGACCTTTTGTGGGACTCTCCGTGCTAATCACGCTTCAAAATACGCCCCTCAAAGAGAGGCACTTCATCTGTCCAGATACACTCTTTCACCCTCATTAACTTCCCGCTATCATCTACCCCCCCCCCCTTACCCACCGCCTGGCACAGCTACCAACACCTTGAAGCTGCTGGCGCCGCTCACACGCCATCCCATAATTGCCCACAGGTCTGTGTGGGTCCGTCCAGGCTGTGACGAGGCTTCGCGAATCAACGCACGCGGCAGCTTCTGCGCGTTTGTTTTGAATTTGTTCCTCTCGCTCTGATCGGGAACCAGCAGGGGGCTCCGCTGTTTGTACACAGGTCAGTGATCATTGGGCGCCCGCACCCCCCTCCCCCCCACCCACCCCCCCACCTACCCCGCAGAGATCTGTCACCCTCATCCACAGGCTGTTTGTTTCGATGCCAGTAATGTGTCGTCAGTAATGCGGGGAGAGGCGAGCGCGCCTCGGATTGCATGCGGCAGGTATGGCAACAGCCCCGAGGAGTTGGAAAACTCACAGAAAACTCACTTTTGCAACTCCACTGTTACGCAATACTTACTATTACTTGGTTTGGCCCACTATTGTCAGACTTTTTGACGTCCTCCTGCTTAAAATACCCAAATTGGACTTAGAAGACTCCCTAAATCCTAACTGCACTGTAGAACACTGCCGGTAGGACAGATCAGGGCGACATGTTTACCGGCAGAAGCTGTGATTCAAAACATCTTCAGGAACTTTTATTTCCAGGAACGTATTTGCCCGAATGAAAACAAAGCTGTGCTAATCTGTGTGGTTTTTCTTTTTGTTGCTCCATTTCCCAAATGATCGAAACGCAGCCCCGCCCCTCGAGATTTCCAGGGAGTCTGGAAAGTCGTAATCCACCACTTGGCCCTTTTTTTCAGGGACACTGGTCCTCGTGACCCTGAACATTCATATTTGTACGCAGTAAAAATGTCTAAATAGAAGAACAACATATTTCCAACATGTAACTACAGTCTTCTATTATCATGTGACATATTTACAGCATGTTTGTCCTTCAGGCATAAAGACAGTTCATCACGTTTCTTTGTATCCAGCTCTACTTAGGACCACTTTAATCCAGTAACCTAAACATCCAAACTGTGCCTGTATCATAACAGTGACTTAACCCCCTCCTCTCCCTTCATTCTTTCACCCTCTGGTGTGTCCGGCGTTGATCCGCAGCGTTGAACTAAATGGTCCTTCCTGCCAGCTATTACTGCTGCAGGAACTCAGCAGAGGCTCCAGTTTGTGGTAATCATAGCACCGGGGTAATTGCACTCTGTAAAACACTAACTGCATGTTTATGTCCAGGCCCAGAGGGAAGCCATTAATGCCACATTCATTAAGGGTAATGAAGTTGTGCTCTGCCTTTTGGGACACAGCGACCTTGACTTGATCTCTGACACCCTGCGTGTGCCGGTTCGGAGACGCCGTCACTCGGCTCTTTGTCAGCTCCGTGGCTCCATCTTTCATAATGTGGATCTTTGCGTGATAGCACACACCTTCACCTCATCCGCTGTGTGTCAGAGCATAAACTGCACTCCCACAAACACACACACACACACACACACACACACACACACACACACACACACACATACACAGGCACGCACACAAGTCTTGACATTTCACTGCAGCACTATAAACAAAGTTGAGAACAATGAATAATTCATTATCAGCCTTCTGAGTTATTCACTTATGATATTTCTGCCCACAGTGATAGTAGGAAATGATTAAGCCAGAAAAGCTATTCGGGTGAGATGCTTCACCCGCTGAGGCAGAACAAAAAGAAACAGCCTGCCAGGGTTTGACTAAAACAGTCATGCAATGACTGTAGCTCCGGTGGCTTAGAAAGAATAACATCGGGTCGGAGTAGATATGACTAATGGCAAACAGCTGCTCAGGCTGGCTGCTAAAAAAATACACACGTGTTGAAAACTACAACGTGGAAAAGATAAGTTACACTAAACAGACGGCGGAGTTTACTGAATTAGCACCAGAGAGTGTAAACATTAAAATCTGGTTTTATAAAGGTCCCGGGCATGCAGAGACTTTATCATTAAGTGGTGCTTTAGACTATTAAAATAAGTGTAAATGATCATAAAGAAGAACATGTTGCTCTGTATATCACACACATGTTCGATTGGGTCCATTTAGATGATGATGATAATGATGATGATGATGATGATGAGGATGATGAGGATGATGATGATGGTAGCCAGTGGATTGTGACTAGAATCTGGTTTGTCAGCTTGTTTATGTACCACTGGAAAGCTGCATTACCCAATCACATGCTAGATTGGTAATCTGGCTCAATTTTCCTCCTGACTTTACCACCAAGTTAATATTTCCATACCCCGGTCGACACTGAGCTGGGCTGATTGTGATTTTTGAGGTGAGGCTTTGTGGTGGGTCACTATTTAGATGAGTGTAACACACAGGAGCAGCAGACGAAGAGGGCCGTCCAAGATCCTGAGGCTAACCAACCTGCTTCAATTGCAGTTGTGTTACAACATGAACGCTCCTGTTCACTCCTGGAAGTCGTTCCAGCACCTGATATCAACATGTCATCACTTTTTTAGGCCTCACTGGAATTGCATTCGCCACACCGACCTGAGATCCTGAAAAATAACTTTTGCAGCTACAGACAAATTGATAATTTTACTTAAGCTTTTACTTGGCTCTTTTTACGCACTCATTTGTAATCTTTGCGAACACGGTTACACCGAGTTGGACTGTCCAACTGGTTGGAATTCTATTTTTAAGGATTTAGTGAGTGTGACACATTAGCAGACCCATCCTAAATCTTCCAGACAGGTTCTGTGCATGACCTCAGTACCTTATGCATCATTGAGTAAATATTATAACAATTACCTCATCTTATTTCTCTGTTGTTCTTTAAATAAAGTTATAAAACAGGTCTAGCCAGTTTTAAATCCACCGGTCCACAGGAGGTTAACGCACAGAACATATTTATTATACTTTAGTCTAAAATATGACAGATTCTGAATGCTAACATTGATTTTTACACCCTGTGTGCAAGAAAATATGCAAATAGTCTATAAGCCTAAACGAAACCTCTGTCCAACATCCAATATGGTTGCAAAGAAGTTTTTTTTTTTTCCATGTGAATTCCATTAGAGACAAAAACAAATGATGACCTGGAGGCGAACACTTGTAAAAAAGAAATTAACCTCTCAGAGTTTCAGCTTTCTTGAAATCAGTTCTGCTTAGAGATGAATTGAAACTGACTATTCAAGATATGTTTTGTGCGGTGCTGCATAAAATATGGGCAAACGTTAAGAAGCACACACAATGTTTAATGTGGCTTTGGTTAAACAACTGCAACAGTAATTTAGCTGACACATTGTGGGCCCCACAATATGCTGTGTTTATAATAATGTAAGCTGCGTTTGTGATGCAGGTTAATCGCTCTTCCTCTCTTTATGCCAAACCCTGGGTGGAAAGGTCCCGCAGTTCCAGTAACAGGATCTGCGGAGGTAGGGTCTGGACCCCAGGCAGCAAAAACAATCATCTGCCTTCTACTGGGAGTTTAGGAGCAGGCCGTCAGCCAATAATAACAACCCTCTCATCAACAGAGGGAGGGAGAGCAAACGAGAGCTCTGAGGGGGAGTCAAAGTGTTTATCTCTTGTTGTGTTGTGTAGGTGGATGTGAGCGTTTTTCGGTGGTGCTTCCCCTGGAGACTTTCGTACGTTGGGGGTGGGGGTGGGAGGGAGAGAGAGAGAATGAGTGAGAGAGAGAGAGAGAGAGAGCGACTCGGGTGACCACAGGCTCGGCCCTGTGACCTTTTGTTCCATCACGGGACTGCACAGTACCAGACACACACAGGAAGAAGCAACCGGAGATACCACTCCTGCCTCTTCTCACCAGGCAGGATCTATACGCTTCTGTGCAGCCACTTCGCACACATGGAGGGGCCGAACCCGACGGGAGCACGTTGGTTTCGCCCAAATGGTGTGTTGTGTCGGGATCACCAGGCAGCCTTCACACAGTATTTAGACTCGCTCCCACGTGCATCTGCCTCAGACATCCAATTGTTTTGGAAAGTTTGAGGTAAAAATAAAAAGAGGTACACAACTAAACGTCGTGATATCCTGTTTCCTTGAAGAATCTCTTCCTCGAAATGCAGTGTGTATGTGCATGTACGTGTTTGCGTGTGTGCGTGCACGCACACGCGCGCATGTGTGTGTGTGATTTCTGTCTAACTAAGGGGATTAGAGAGGCCTGTCTTAAATATTCTGTCTGGTTTCCCCTGAGGCCTTCTGGTGAGGACAGATCCCTGCTGGAGACTAACTCTGTCTGCATGAATCACAGTGTGGGCGTATGTATGTTTGTCTGTATGTGTGTGTGTGTGTATGTGTGTGTGTATGTGTGTTTGAAAGAGAGAGAGACATCTTGCATGTTTAAGTGTATCGGACTTTGTTTGTGCCTGCCCGTCCATCTTGTCCTTCCCCTGAGTCTCTCTTTTATCATTTTCTTCTCGACAAAGATCCTCCAGCACAAACCACCGCCAACAGGCTGAAAGAACCACGTCTTTGTCGTCTACACCCCTTCAGCGCACAACAGTCAGCAGAGGAGCCTCAGTGGCTGCTGAAACTTTTGATCATTTGAATTATTTGGGCTGTAAATAGCAGCAGAGAGGAGGGGAGAAGTGAGGAGGAGAGAGGAGGAGAAGAGCGGAGAGGAGGAGACAGGAGAGTAGAGGAGGAGAAGAAAGGAGAGGAGGAGAGAGGAGGAGAAGAGCAGAGAGGAGGAGAGAGGAGAGGAGGAGGAGAAGAAGAGAGGAGAGGGGAAGTGAGGAGGAGAGAGGAGGGGAGGAGCAGAGAGGAGAGTAGCAGAGGAGAAGAGAGGAGAGGATGGGAGGGGAGGAGGGGAGAGGAGAGAAAGAGAGGAGAAGAGGAGAGAGGAGAAGAGGAGAAGAGAGGACAAGAGAGGTAAGGAGAGGACACGAGAGGACATATACACATTGACTTCTTCCTGCTGTGAAAGAGAATCTTGTGACCTTTATGAGAACTTCGTATTTACTGCCTGTTTACTGCTGTTTAGGTGGAGGTGAAAGTGGTGGTGGTTGTGTGTGTGTGTGTGTGGGGGGGGGGCAACCACATGTGTGCTCAGTTCTGCAGAGACGACAGCAACCTGTTTCAGCTGACGGGGCATGATGGCTAAAATCCTGGCGACAGTGACCGAGCATGACCAAACCAAAGTTTAGAGATAACTCTTGAACGATCATTGCAGCGTGGATGTGTCCAGTCAGTAAATGTTTACCATCTGTTGACCCGATATCTCCTGACAGGTCTCGATGGTGAAGATAACGACTTTATCGCGACACGCCTTTGTGTCTGACTGCAGCTTATCTCGTTGTAGACACACAGTCAGACGGTCCCAGACGTTCCCACGGAGACGCTGTCAGGGACCGCAGATGCACGGCCGCAGTCTGGCCGCTCGGAGGCTCCAACCTGCGGCTCCGCGTCTGCCTCTCTGGGAGCCATCCCAAGGATTCTGAGCACTTTGATTTCATCGTGTCTGCCTGTGAAGCGTACCCCCCCCGGACCGCCTGGGCGTGTGCACGTGAACAGTGGAGGACCGGTCTTCCATTCAGCCCAACACCCACCCGCTCATTTACTGGTAACCAGCCTCCAAGTGGGTCAGTCTGCCAGGCACGGGCGCTCTTCCCTCTGGCGAACTATCACAGGAAGGACGTGACAAAGCGAGAACCGCGGCGTCGCGGAGGAAAAAAAGCCGAGCGTGCCAAAGCAAAATAGGCTTCTGAGGGCCGGTCCTGTGGGGGAGGGGGGGACTGAGCCCGCAGCACCCTGCAAACTCCTCACCAAGGCTGGGATTACGTGGGCCGGAGGAGAGCACGTGAGCCCGGGCGCAGCGTGAGTCTGCCGGCTGCCCCCCCCGCCCACCGTTGGCCCACCGACCCCCCCCCACCCCCCTTCCTCCAGCAGCCTCTGCCCAGCCTGTTTTGATTTCACACCGGGGTGAGTGGCAGCCTCGACCCCACCTGACCCCCGCTGCAGTGTTTCTGCTGATGTCAGCGTCTTGCAGCCGATTGGAGAGCGTAGTTTCTAAACAAAAGCCCCCCCCCCCACACCAACCCCCTTACACACACAGACACACACACACTCCCTCCCAGCCTTAAAGGGGCCTCGCGCTGAATCATCCGCCTCTCCGATCCCTGCTCTCCTCGCCACACATGTTTTTGTTTTTCGTGTTCAGATCGGATTCTCCGACTTGCACGCCCCCCCCCCCCACCCAACATCACTCCGACGCCCTGCGCTCGTTGCACCAGTCGCAGCGAGTCTGTAAACAACGCGCGCGGATGTCGGACTGGACATCCTGCCCCTCCACCACTAACCCCCCCACCCACCACCACAACCACGGGTGAACGAGCCCTCTGTGAAGGAGGGAAAGGCGGCGTTATGAAAGCTGCTCGTAACTCTTCCTCTTATCGTCCATGTCTGCCTTTTCTCCCGTCTTAAACACACACTTATCTGATTTTTTTTTTTTTTGGGGGGGGGCTGACAGATCCACTGATTAGCAACCACGTTTTATTCAGTTTCATTTTTCCTTCCAGGCTCGATGAGAAATTGTTTTTACTGTCAGCGGGGCGGCTTTTGTTTAAGTTTGTGATGTGAAACAGACACCATTTGGATATTTTGTGTCTCGGTTATGAATGCGGCGAAGTGCGCGACTGCGTTCCGGTGGCGTGCAGGTTTGTCTTCCCTCGCCAGCCCGCTGTTGATAAAAGTAGAGCACGAGCAGAGTCTTCTTCGTGCCAGATATTAGCGTACCAGTGGGGGATACTACGGTCGCGCGGGGGGGGCACCGGTCGAGCGACTGGGATGGCTCCACGCAAGAGCGGAGCGGCGTGTTTTGGCACATTTCCTGCACCTGAGCCAGCTTTTATTGCCCCTGTGTGCCCTCTCTGGTCGGGCGGGATGTGTGGGGAGGTTTTTGTGTGAACAGCTGGGATGAAGACTCCAGGCTCCGGGGCCCAGTCATCTAATATCTCCTGGCTGGCCTCGGAGTCTCCAGTCCCGGGGAAACACCATCCATAAAGAAGGTCTTATCTGAGCTGGGCCCCCTTTACATTGTGCTGTTAATAAAACACTGCAGAGACCTCTTTGAGCATTTTCCAAAATCCTGGCTGTATTTTAGATAACGGTCCTGGATCAAAAGGGTGAAAGAGCGAGGGGGCCGCGACGCCTTAATCTTCCTGTTATTTGTTTGCTTCGGCCCAAATCTCCCTCCCAATGAATCAGCTGCTCCAGGGACAACTGTCCCCTCAGATTTTTCCTCCTGGCACCCAAATGGAGATTTTAACCCCACTTGTTAGCGCCGATGGCTGCCGAAAACCGATCTCAAATGCAGGGGCGTCGTCAGTCACGTTAACCGCCGCCGGCGGTTCACGGCGTCGCACATTCGACCGGTCACGCGGGATGATTTAAGGAGTGGGCGTTTACGTTTAATGATGCCATTACCCAGATTCTCCGCGGCAGATAAGACGCCGCGAGCTGACAGCGGCGCCACTGTGCAAGGCGGCGCAGCGCAGCAGGACGCGCCGTCATCCGCGCTGGGTTTTGATTAAAATGGGTTTAGTGTGTGGACATTGGGGGAAGCGAGGCGGGGATTTAAGGTGAAGCGAGCAGAACGCGTGTGAGTTTCAGATGGATTATGCGTTAGGCCGACAAAAGTTTCAGTTTCCTGTGTTGATATCTGTAGGTAACAACGAAACCTACACAGTGACTTTAAAGACTAAAGATGTTTGTCTGTAGTCAATAAGTGTTCCGTGAACTGGACATTAACTATAATATATATTGTCCTGGCTCTGCCCCAAGCCTGTATACAAGCTCTCCCTCCTTCCTTGAATTAGTCAGCTGTTTTTAACAAACAGGAATTAAACAAAATGTTATTGGGTCAATCTGTTCCATCATCCCCTCACATAGATCCTTCAGCGAGATCAGAGACTGACTCGAGCGTGCAAACAGAACAGCCGTTTACAAAAACCGGTGTTGTGTGCACGGTGATGCAGAGACTGTGATAAGGCAAGAGGAGCTGCTTCGGTGGGTGTACGGGCAGTAAACGTGTGGCACGGAGCAGCTGTGGTGCCATCAGGCCAGCAGGAGGCTGTAGCCCAACGATCTGATAATTATGCCTCCTTCAGGCGAGTCAGGATGTTTTTCATTTGATTCATCTGTCGGCTCTCAGCAGCAGAAAACCAGAACCTGTTCCTTGGAGTGATTCACCGACTCTGCAGCTCAGTCCGAGGTCGTTAAACCCTTGATTTGTTCATTGTCTACAAATATGTGTTTCGATTCAGTTTTACTGTTGTTTTGGAAGAGTAAATATGCCTACTATGCCTAATAGTTTAACAGAGTTTAATCACCCAAATCAGCTGAAAACAAAAGCAGCAGAACTCAGGAAGCCTGTGGCTGAACGTGAGCTGTGCGAAACGTCATTGATTCCCACAAACGACTCTGCAGCTCTCTTGGGGACGGTTCAGAAAACACAAATCAGACGCAACAGAGAGCGAAGAGCAGCGTGGGTCATTACAGTCCTTATAAATCACTCACATTCCCCAGGGTACATTCAACATAGTGTATCTTCTGAGGAGAAAGGACAAAGTTACCACACTTATTTTAAAAAGTCATATGTATACAAGAACTTTCTTTTAAAGGAAATGACATTAGTCACTAACCAACACCTCCCAGGGACCCAAACTTTCTTTAAGCCGCACACTTAAAGGAAGAATCTCCATGAACGTGTAGTTAAATCACAGCCCCGGTTGTTCTGCCCACTTATAGCTCTTCACTGGAATCATTAGTGACACTTGACCTTGTGGTCCGAGCCTTGTTGTTCTAGCCTCCAGGCTGCTGCTGCCCCGTATACAATACATAACTCTTCTGTCTGGTCTGTCTCTCTTCCTCCTGGCTCTTCTCCATCTCCCCCGGCCATCTGAATAATCACAGGAGTTTTAATCTCGGTGGAAGCTGGCCGATCGCTTTGGATCCTAATGAGCCGCGTATAAAACCACGCTTCCTGTCTTTCCTTCCCACATTTTTATAAGTGCGCAGAGGCCAGACTCTGTTCCATCACATTAATAGATCTGGGTGAAGATACACCCCCACGCACACACCGTGTCTGTCCAGATTTACGGTCTGCAGCGCTACCACAGATTTTGCAAGGCTGACGGCGAAGCCGGGACGGATCTGACGGGCCGTTGCGAGGTCAAAGGTCACCACTTTTGGCACAGAGCGACGAAATCTGGTCCAGCGCGAAGCGATGACACAGATCCGCTGTGCCGTTTAAGGACAGGCGCTCTGTCGGACTGGTTTCCAGGCTGCTGTTTTTGTTGTTTTTCAATTTACAGTATGACTTTATTGGTGCTTTTAGCAAGAGTGGACCCAGAGTTTGCTGTTTCCTTTTCCTGCAGCTGTTACTTTATTGGTTCAACAAGCCTGGATTAAAACAGCCCGTCGCCGTCTGAACACCATTAACATAATAAGCATCTAATATACAGAGTGATTACCAGGGGTACTATTAAATGGCAGAGGTGGAAACCACAATGTGACTCAGCAGGGCGCGCTCACACACACACACGGTAGATACAAACACAGCTGTAATCATATCTCTGAGTCTGCTACAAAGTGCCAGTAGATTCATGTTGTGACGTGACCCGAACAGAGAGCGACACCCTCATAAACGCAACAGCCTGCACCGCTCTCATCCACAATTATACAGGCTCTTAACAGGGTTCGGATGCAAAAAGGCTCCACTTTTTGGTCAGGGGCAGACGAGGCGGCTGTGTGGCAGACACGCGCTTTTGAAAATGAAATCAAGGTTTAGTTTACTTGCGCTACCTTCTCCTCCAGCTGCAGCGCGATGAGCATCGCAACAGTCAGCCACTTCAGAGAGCTCGCTGAGGAGCTTTCAACTTCAGCACGCACCTCCTGAGACCTGCACTCACTGTCAGAGCCCTTGGAACAAAGAGCAGCATCCACGCTGCAGCCAGAGCGTGGAAACACGTGCGTGTGTGTGTGTGAGTGTGTGTGTCTGTGTGTGTGTGTGTGTGTGTGTGAGTGTGATGGTGAGCAGGGTGCAAAATGCACGAAGATAATGTTTCATAAGGTTGCTGTTTATCCCTGTTTGGTTTCTAACCAGACTGCTGTTGATTTGGTTTGCTGTGTAAGTGTTATGCACACCGTGCCTGCATGGAGCCTTTGTGGTAGCAACAGTGCACTTATAAACGATAACTTCAACAAACTATCATTGATATACAACATTTATATGCTGAACTGAGACTAAACATGTGTAAAATTATAATTTAATGATCCTCGCTGAGGTGCTGGAAAAGAGAAAGACCTGCAAACGGGGTTCCAGGACACATCTGTGACTGTTTCTAGATGGAGACATCACACACCATCAGATTTCATGCAAAATACTCACAAGAGGAAGAGATCATTACTAACAATGGGTTTCCTTTATTATCACGAGGATTTTGGGTCCGTACAGTTCAGCTTCAGACTGCAGCCTATTTCCACTCAAGGTCTGGAGTGTTGCCTTGTGCCAGCGTGAATCCAAACAAAACCAAAACGTGGGAAGAGTGAAAATGTTCAACCATGCACTTGGCAAACGCAGAAACACTGGTGCAGAAGTGCTCTGCATTTTCGTGTGTTCGTGTGAGAGAGCTGGCCGAGAACAGCGTGGTTAACACCAGGGTGAACTACCTGTCTGACGAAAGGAGACGAAACACTCCAGCCAGCTGAGACAAACCACCTTGACAAACCCTCGAGCACAGCTGTTGACCTGAGACATTTATTGTCTGACTCTACCTGTAAAATAATGCAGGGACTCCTGCGACAAACTTAGCACCCAAAATGACCACGGCTACTTCAAACACATCCCGAAAATCGCCCTCCGTCCTCTGTTTTTTCTGCTCTTTTATGTTGTTCTTGGCCGGGATGCAAATAAGTCTTCAAAGGGAGTACAGCTGACCTAAGTCCTGTCCTCCCTCCCTTCCTCTCTCTCTCTCTCTCTCGCCCTCTCTCTCTCTAGCACACATACACATGCACATACACTGTCTACTCCAGCCGGCGCGTTTGGCTTTTTAAATCTTTGTGAAGATGGACACATCAAAGACTTCCGTGGGCAAGGCTGACCTGCTCTGACCACTATAAGCGCAGTTTCTCTAAACAAGCACCTCCGCCCCGAGCTGTGATTCTGTCTCACCGCAGCCTTGGGGATGGGGGGGGGTGGTAGGGGTGGGGGAGTGGTAGGGGTGGGGGGAGGTGGGGAGTTTTTACATCTCTTCTCTCACACGCATGCACGCACACCTGCGGTGGTGCAATTTCCTCTTCACCGCTCCTCGAGGTTCCTGTACTGTCACATCGTCCTGCTCCTCTCTCTCTCTCTCTCTCTCTCTCTCTCTCTCTCTCTCTCCGGCTCATCTGGGCCGCATTAGCCGGGCCACTGACACGCATGACGGGCCAGCGGCGCTGTGGAGACATGCTCAGTGTGCCAGTGGAAAATTCTACTCTCAGATCATGAGAGTAAACCACAAATCCATGGCACAACAACTCGCCTGCACCTGGTTCGGCAGGGCGTTTGGGGACGGGAAGGCCTGTCCCCGGGGGAATCGCTCGAGATTAAGAGAAAGTGTGTGAGAGAGAAAGAGAGAGAGAGAGCTACAGCCTGCTCTGAAACCCAGAGCAGCGAGTCCTGGAGTGGGCTGACAGGAACTGGGTCCTGACCTGTCACTCAGGTTGATGCATTAATCTGTTGACAAGCCCAGCTGCTCGCACAGCTCCAGCCTTCTCCAGGAGCCTCGGCTCAGAGCAAATTGGCCGCCCGCTGCAGTCAGAGCTGCCTGATCCTGATGTATGAGCTTTACTGTTACCTGAGGGGGCGTCAGAGCCTGGAAATTATAGCCTCCCTAGCCTTACGGCTGCCCGAGGCCATGTGTGCATAGAGATGCGGTAGTTAACTCATTGGATTACACATAAACACAAGAACAGCCTCAAGTTCGGCAGGTCCTGCAGCCCGAGCCCCCCGCCTTCTAAACACACATACACACACACACACACACACACACACTCATCGACCCAAAACACAGTTGTATCCTGTAATTATTCTGTAATACAGCTGCTAACAGTAAATGCGTTTTACTCACATGATGCATATTTCTGGACGGAGAGGCCCGAGGCGTCCCGCAACCTGCACAGTCAGTACACACGGAGCAACATCTGAGCCTCGTGCTTTCCCCCACATTTGACAGTGGCTCATAAATATTTTGGAGTGCACAAAAACCGCAGATTGCACGGTTTTAATTTGGTGCAGGAGCACGCGGGCCTCTCCGAAAATCACAAACAAATGCCGGATGATCGCCGTGTTTACACATTAATAATCATTAACATGCCTCTCAGTGTCAAATAGATAAGCTAGTCGGTGTGACGGGATTTTAGATGGGTGCTGGTCCAAAGGAGAATCCCTGCCAGGGTGCAAATGTTTTATATTTTGAAGGCCCAATAATATGGTTCAAACATTAGCTCTTTCAACAACAAAAATACAGCGGGCTCATTTCTGTGGTAGTCCTTTTGCGGCCTGCCAGTTCCAGCCTGTGATTAAGCTGTCACGTTTATCATGCTTAAGAGTCAAATGTTGTTGACATTTTTTTATCTAACGAAAAATAAGCGATTGTCACTGAGCATTGTTCGTATGTAAACGCGGTTAGTCTGTCAATCAGCTCCCACAGATCGGTGGTTTTCCAAAATCCAATCCTGCCGCAATTACTGGTTTTTAACATCAGCCACAGTAACAGGATCCTTATTACCTCGGAAACAAACATTCAACAACATGAAAGCACGGCCGAACAGGGGAGACGAGAGCTCACACCTCAGAAACATCCACCTGTTTGCCAGCTCTGCCTGTCAATCAACGCCACGACGGCCGTAAATCTGGTTCCATTTAAGGGCCCTTATCTGCTCCAAGTTTTCTCATCACATACTGATTATTGGCATGTTATAAAAGCCACGGTGCCTAATTACACGCAGATGTGAAAGTTTCCATTGTGTCATTGTGAGTGCAGCCTCTGCTGTTGTGGCCACTGTGGTGGAGTGAGGCTGCATGAAAAACGATCTGCACATGGAGGGACGGTGGTGGTGTCAAAGCTTACATGTGCTTTTCCATGTACAGGCAATGTACTGCTGCACAAGGGCGGCAATGAAATGATCGTTTCTTCAGGAGACTACATTAAGAATCAAACAGCATCACTTAAGCACATATTATTCATCTCTCAGGCTCTCTTTCGGTACCTCACCCCACATGAATATCCGCCTCAGTCACTCCCACGCAATCTCAAGAGAAGCAAACCACAACCTTGTGCCGATTACAACACCCAGAAAACACAAATGCGGTGGAGACTGACGTTTAAGGGCAGGTCACAGTCACTACTTTCAGGCTCGAAGTTGTTTTTACTGTGTGGAACAACCGTAAATGCAACCAAGTAGCACTTTGACTAACCCAAGTGCCATTTAACATCAGCAACATGCTATTTCTGTAAGATCAGAGTGCGTAAAAGGTCAAGTTGTAAATGAGTCGACAACTGGATCACACAATAGGAACGGTGATATGTAAATTTACAGTTATTTGCTCACTTCAGCCAGCTAGCAGTTGTGAGGAGGCACTAATCGGGCACTTCTGGGATCAGAAAACAGTGGAGCCAATCTGGAGGCACACTGAGAATCAAAATAAACAAGCTATAATTTCCTAAACACACATTTTCTAAACGTTTTTTTTATTTTGCTAAACTTGGTAAGTGCCACCTTCAGACAGGCGTGAGAAAAGTTTGAGGGAAGAAACGGTGCTTTGACTAGGTCTGGGAAACAAGTTGAGATCCTCGCTGCATTTGCCAGCTGAGGACTGTGCCAATGGATCCAACTATCACGTTGTTAAACCCAAAAAGTGCTCCCTCAGACGCTTCGTTTCAAAGGTGTTGGGGCTCTAACCTCAGTCAGGGGGAGCTAATTCCACAGCACTCCCTCTCAACAATGGCCAGCAACTGATTTTCAAATTCGTGTTCAATGCAAATTAAAGGAAAACAAAGAGATCAAAGCAACTGAATGTTTATTTAAATAGATCAAAGGAGTCAGAAGGGGGGAGACTAAAGGTGCTTTCCCCTCACAACTCATCTGCCTTCTGGGTCTTTCACCGTGCATATTTAGCGTCCTGCAATCAAGCCGAATCCCAACCTCCATTTTTTTTTTTTTTTTTTCAGAGGGATGTTTCTCCCAGAGACAGAAAGAGTGTGTGTGCAGTCAGCTTTCTCGAGGTCGGGCTGGCTTTGATGTCAGCCGAGCAGTGCCCACATGTCCAGCCCCTCTCTGCCAGGAAATTACAGCTCCGTCCCTGCGGAGCCCCACTGGCTGCTGGGAGAAACGCTGTCCGTTTGATGTTCTAAAGAAGGATCTCCAGCGCAGTCTTTCATCTCCGCTCTTTTGTCTGTGATTCATCCAGACATTTTCACAAGTCAGAAGTGATTCTGCGCAGTTTCAGAACAAACAACGGACGCAACGTCGAACGGAAGAATGGGAGCCAAGGCGAATATTGATGATGTGTTAGGAAACGTTACTGCTGCTGTCAAAAGGCGCAACAGTGTTATTATTGTGACCATATGGGTCGTGAATCTGCGTTTCTTTGTCACTACTGCGTGGAGTTTTGGTTGTAATTCGGGTTGTTGTTTCTCTTATTTCGCCGTCTGAAACTCTTGTGGTTCACTCTCGCTGCTCGAATTAACATGCACAGTTTCCAGGCACAGCAGGCAGACTTTTCAGTTGGAGAGCTCTGTCAAACTCAATTTACACCACTGGCCCACTATCACGCAGCTGAGCAGGGTTAGCAACTAACCCCTGGAACATATAGCTGTGTTTCACGGGACCCGGTGAATCCCGGATCCGGGATCACATGACAATTAATGAGTCTTCAATGTGGATTGAGATGTGGATAAAAACTGGAGGAAAAACATTTTTTTGTAACGGTCTGGACTATTTACGACCACATTATTCTTGTATTGAGGGGGGAAAATATGGCCTGTAGTCTCATAAAAAAAAAGCCCGCTGAGTTTATTGAATGTTCCACCCTAACCCCAACAGACAGAGGTCAACGGCAACTTATGTAGGCTTCATCTGCAATGACCTTTCAGATATTGCATATGGAACAGTTGAGTGTTGTGGTAACTATATAATTAACTGAGGGAAATTGGTTTTGGACACAAAGTGTCCTGTACACCTTTTGTAATCAGAATGCAATCAGGTTGTACATAAGTACCCGATGTTAACGTGCATCTCCTGTGTTCATATCAGTCTCTGGTGGTTATTTGGTACAACTCTTTCCTGTGCAACTATCAGCACATCTAAGTGTTTGGACACACAGCCTTGCATGCGTGCAGGGGCATCGCAGGCAGGAGTCCTCCCTAAGAAGGCCCCACCATACACACACTGCACACACAGAGTTTTTTTCCCCCTAGGCCAGTTAAGACACAATGACCCGACCTCCTTGGCCTCTGATTGGTCAAGTCAACAGCAAAGACGAGCAGAAGGTTCCTAAACTCACCTAGGAAAGGAAATACCTCGACATGAATAAGAGTTAATTGCCTGGCTTTTTTTACCAGTTGATTGTGAGTCTTTACATTGTGCCAAGTTAACGACAGACTACGTGTTCATATGTTTGTGGGGGTTGGGCGGGGGGCTGTTTGGGCTTGGAGCCAGACTCTAGAAGCTCCCCTGCATGTGTAACAGGGGTGGATGGGTGATGTGCAGCGACATACATCTGAGGCGATCTCATTCTTGAATGATTGCTGATCTTTGCCACAAGATGTCACTGTTCCTGCCCATAATCACATGCTGGGGTCTCAACTCATTGTCAACACAAATAAAAATTAAATAAATTATATAAAAAAAAAAAAATTAATCAAGGCTTTTTTTGTGCCTCCTTCCTTTGTGTCTTGTTGGTTGGAGATTTTCATTTACACCAAAGCACATGTTGAATGTGGCCACAGCTTTATATCAGATCACATAAGTTGTCTCTGCAGTTGGAATCAGACCACAAAAACACACATGAAAGTGTAGAGAGTCACGACTGATCCCCGAAGGGATATTAAAACCAACTGTTACCATCATACCTAGGTGAAAGATTGGTGGAATTGACCCTTTATCATTTTCTTCAAAAACCATCCATTTTCAATTAACCACCATCTCATCAAAAAGTGGGGCAGAGTTACATCAACTGCACAGGGAGCCTTCAGGTCCGTTAGTCCATCGTAGGGTGCACACACTATTCTTTATACTTACACTTTCACACTTAGAGTCTCCAGTTAACCCTAATGGCTGTATTTGGCCCCTTAAGTCAAAACACTTGGAGAACATGCACAAGTTCACATAGAAAGGCTCCAAAGTGTGATGAAATCCTCATTTACATGTTCCAATTCTGCTTTATGGGCTTTAATGTAGTTAAATGGCAACACCTCATTTCCCTTCCACACTTCTTTTACAAGTGCAGCTCTACATTTACTCATAACCTCACTATGAACCAGGATTCTGCAGATCTGTCAGCATGCGAATTTGAGATCCAACATCTGCCTCCTTTCTATTGGAGAACGTTTGGCACTGCTTTGTTTTGGCCAGCAGACACTTTCAGATTTTATACCCAACCAAAACAGAAATGGGCCCAGGATACGTGAGCTTTCCCTCGTGTGTTCGCGCAGACACAAACAGCTGTTTTGAGTTGCCCTCCCTTTGCTCCGCGTTTTTGTTCAGCCGGCGCTCGGTTCAGCTTGGTCAGAGAACGCATACGGGGTGAGGATCCAGCTGGGGTGGTTTGTCTCCCCACATTCGACAGGTTGTTGTTTCTGCTGAAGGGGAGGTTTTTTGTTGTTTTTTTTCTGGGCATGGGGGGGTGGGGCATCATTCTCCCTCTGCCCACTTCTCCATCTGCGGCATCAGAGTCAGTGAGCGGTGACAGAACCGGTTTTTCTTCTGGATTATTCCTCTTCCTGTGACTGGGTGACATCAGTTGAGGTTAAAACCTGAATCGCAGCATGTGCTCGGTGCTTTGTTCTGAGGGCCAGGTTGTTTTCTCACCACTGGACCCCAACCTGGCTGTGGTTGACCCTGGTGACTCCTAACACATGCATCTGACTTGAAGCAGAGGGTGGAAAAGCAATTAGCAGCTCTAATAAGGACAATAATTGGGCTTGTATAACTTGACAGTGTGCAACTAGATCATAATTACCTAATCCAAACAACACCAGTCCACTGACAAGTGTCCTGGAGTGATTGTAATGGTATAGTAAAAGGTGATGCAGCCTGGGGATTTGTTTAGAGTTAGTCTGAACCTGAAGCATATGGGGTTCTGTAATTTGTTGGCAGGCAAGCACCCAACCTCTTCCTGTGGTTCTTTTGTTCTGAGAAGGGCTGCGATGTATCAAGGGATTGCTTATCACGCTGACACAGGATGCATGGGGGGGGTTAAAGGTGCGAGAGGGGAAGTGACAGTGTGGCATTTGCTTGTTTTCATACGGGACAAAGCGATATCGTGACACAAGGCTGAGCGCCTCAAACCAAAACAGGAACAGAAATGACGTCCCGGTGGGTTGTCAACCTCGATCGTTTTAAGTTGTTGTTTTCGCATTTTTTCTCCGTAAAGTCATTGATTAGGGACGCTCGTAGTTGTCAAATATGGTTTGTTGCTTTATCTTCTCTGTCACTGTTCATTAAATTCCCTCAAAGTGTGCAGAGAGCAGAGACGGGGCAGATATCGTGTCACGTTCGGGGTCGGGGTGTGTGCCTGATGAGGGGATGTGGTTCTAAGTTCAGGTGCTGACACCAGGGTAATAATCTCACTCTGACACAGGTGCATTTCCCATAAGTGTGTGGCTTTCCACGTGAGACACCCAGCTGCATGTGTGTGTGTCTGTGGGTGTGTGTGTGTGTGTGTGTGTGTGTGTGTGTATGTGTGTGTGTGTGCGCATTCATTGTGAAAGACATGGCAGCTGTTGGAGTTTTTTCAGAGAGAAGAGTGCAAACGTAGTGACCAAGCTCACATTTTAGAAACCAGCCTTATCAGAAACCAGTCTAAAACCCAGGCATGTGTTGGGTTGTTTATGGTGCGATGTTTGTGATGTGTGATAGAGAGTAAATGCACAGCAGAGATGCTTTAAACTGCATGCAGACTAAAGCGGGCCTGTCAAACCGGTGGCTCATGGCCCACATGCAGCCCGCTGCAAAGTTAGATGTGGTCCAGCGCATGTCATGTGACTCCATCAGCTACTTTCTGCAGACACAAAAACGATTATCTTGGTTAGATTATTTTGTTTTTATGGGAGACTGCCAAGTTTTCTTTTTTTTTCTTTTTTCTTTTTTCTTTCAAAAGTTTTCAATTGTCTGAGAAAGACCATCATAATGGCTCCAGCTTTTAAAAATGTAACCAAAACTTAATAATAAAAGGTCATGTAGGTCATTAAAATCCCAAAATCTCCTGAATTGGCCAGGTAGACTAAAAAAAAGTTTGTAATTTTCGACTACATTAAAGACTAAAATAATTTGTAAGCAAAATGATTGTGGTGTGATGGTTTGCACTGTCGCCTCACCACGAGAACGCCCTAGGTTTGAACCCCTTTTGGGATGGAGGCTGGGGACTTTCTGCATGTTCTCCCTGCATGAGTTCTCTCTGGGTCCTCCAGCTTCCTCCCGCAGTCCAAAGACATGCGCAACTGGGGATTAGGTTAATTGATCACTCTAAATTGCCCATAGGAGTGAGAGTGAGTGGTTGTTTGTCTATATGTGTCAGCCCTGCGACTGACTGGCGTCCAGTCTAGGGTGTACTCCACCTTTGCCCAATGTGCTGGGATAGGCTCCAGTCCCCCTGAGACCCTTTGTGGAGGAAGAAGGTGAGTAACTTAATATTATTATTATTATTATTATTATTATTATTATTATTATTATTATTATTATTATTTTTAAAGGGAAAGAAATTGGTCTAACTGGTAAATGCATCCACCTAAAAGTCGACCCTCAGGTCCTGTCTTTTACTTCACATCTGCTGCTAATGTGTGAGTTACAAGAGGGGTTCTAAGGGAATGGTGTGTGCACGTGCAGCCTGCTTCTTTACAGCCTTCAGCTCCAGCTGGTGTTGGGAATCTTGTTGTCGTTCAAACTCTGTCCAGAAATAGTAGCACAGGCCACAAGTATTGGGAATTCTTAACCTTTACCAGAGCTAATTCTCAGTCCTGTCATTGGGGCTGGTCTCAGTGGTGAAGGTACAGTTTCCAGGGACTGATGCTGGTAATACAATGTTATTCACTCTAGACACACTTCATCTTAATAAGTTTTTTTTGCTTTCTGCCATTTCATTTGCAAGCACTAAAAGAAGTTATGGTGGTTTTGGTCATAAATGTCAAACCAGACAAAAGGAAGTCCAAGAAAAAAAGTCTAATCATGTGTGGCTCATAAATCACAGCTAACCATGTTTGTCTTTTCAACCAGCCCTTGCAAAAAAAAAAAGAAAGAGGTTATAGCTGGTCAAATATCTCCACCCCTGAGACCTCATTGAACCCTGATCCCCAAGCCTGCAGACTTCGTCCACAGAGGTCAGGCCTTTGACCTGACCCGCCTCAGCACAGCAGACTAATGGCCCGCCACTGTCACTGCCCGCTGCAGCCTCACAGCTCGGCGAGCCCTCGGCAGGGCCGCGTCGGACCTCTGCCTTAGCGGCGCGCAGCGTAAACAGCCACACAAAAGTCGCACTTGAAGAGCCGAACACAGATGAAATTGTGCGTTTATCAGCAGCAGACGCATGTAAGCCACAGAATAATAAAACAAGGACGACTTTGGTGGTCACACGAATAGCAGCGCAGGGGGAGAATTGGGTGTGTGTCTGAGGTCCTGTGATGCCGAACAATGGTTCCTCTTCATCTGGTCATGTGCAGTGGCTGTGTGTGCATGTGGAAGTTTGTATGCAACCGTTTGAAAGTGCGTTTATGTGTGTGCAATGCAGCCTGGTCACATGAAAACAGTGCTAATGTGGGACCGCTGTTCATGGCTGGAACCCTTGGTCTGCCCTGCACAACACGACCAGGACATTAAAGAAGGACTTTATTATTCATTTATGTTGCCCACGCGTCTGCCAGTCTCACTCAAGCTCCAGCGCGATAGAACCTGGTTGAGTAAGGCCTGATAGACGTGTGAATGTTTGTTATGCTTGATTATACTGTCAAAGTGAGCGTGAGCGTGTTAGGATAAATTAAGATTTTCCACAACACAGCCGTACAGCATCAGGAGCTGGAGCACATCTGTGTCCGTTTCACTTTCCCGATCCCACGTGAGGACACCTGACCGGGCTAGCGTTATCCGCGCACTTATTCGTCGGGCTACGGGCGAGTGTTTTGTCGGGATGAATGTCTGTTTTGGGGAGACAAAGTTTGACAGTTGTTCTTTTCTGGAGCTACTGAAAATATAACTGCGCGTCCAGATGTGTCCTGCCGCCTCTGAACCAGCTCCGCTAGCCATTCTGCGCTGTGACTGATGACAGCTTGTTAGTGAAACTGTGTCCTGTAACAGTCTCAGTACAAACAAGTTAGATCAGTATTTCTGCCTGAGAACAAGCTATCACACTCTGATTGGCTGTTTATTTAAAAGCGTATTACTGTAAAAGTAATAGAGAAGCTGTAGCACATGACTTATCACCTCTGAAGAGCTGAGACGCATACCAGTTAATATGATAATCGCCGTGAATTATATCCTCATTTTTCTGCTGACATTAACTCTAAAAGCCAGATCCTACGACTGAAGAAGCAAGTGAGTCACATCTGTGTCCCCCCCCAACACACACATATGCTTGCGTTTCACTCATGATTCACATGTGTTTGGCAGATCTTACATATGTATAAACAGTTGAGGGCCTTATTTCACCCGTCTGTAATCTCTGTCCCATTTGGAGGATGGAGGTTGTTTGAAAAGCTTTAATCCCTTGTCCCAGCGGGATGCTTTCCCTGGCCACAGCCCAACATGCAGGTGATACATCTCAGGAAGTGCAAGTGTGTGTGTGTGTGCATGTTTGTGTGTGTGTGTGTTTGTGTGTGGCTGGAATCCAGCCAGCTGACAGCAGGACCCGGCGAGTCTTTGTGTGAAAACTTTCCTGAGCCAGAGACCCAAACACTCGCAGCCATTGTTGTTCCTCTACATTACCCACCCATCATGCAAAACAAGACGGATGTCTTATAACAGTCGGTTCAGAAGACACACATGAACTCTAGATGCCGTCCGCTGCTCCTCTGGTGCCTAATTACCGAGGCAGCATGAGGCCAATGACTCATAAGCGTCTATCTGAGCCCAGTGTTTTATGATGGAGGAGCCCCACTAGCCTGCTTCAGTTCCACGCTTCACACCGATCCCTGAGTGATCACATGATGGGGATTATCTGGGACTCTTGGTGATGGTTGGATGTTTGAAGAACAAACATCTCTCGGAGCTCTGATCCCACAACACCGGCCAGCTCGGCGCTCTCCCTCATCAGCTCGACGGCCTGATGCAACGCAGAATCAAAGACGTCTGGAGGCAGAACTCTCCAATTTAACTTTGGGCCATTTCTATTAAATCCCGGGCTGTTAAACCAGAGCGCCCGAGGATATAAATAATGCAAAGATTCAGGAAAATCAGAAGAACAACCGGTTGGTTCGGATCCTTCATGTCGGAGTTCTCCGGTGTGATGTTGCGGACGCTCGGGGAAGCAGAGATGCTTTTAGATGCCTCGCTGAAAGCTGATCGATACTGATGAAGCTGACGGAGGGAAGAGGACGATTACGCCCCAGCCGCCACCCGCTAATGAGCAAACAGAGCGGGAGCGAAGGGGAAGGGGTGCGAGGTCCAAAGTCCGCGCGGGGGGGGGACGAATGCTACGTTTCTGTTGAGAGATGTCTTCCTGTAGAAGCTCTCAGCGAAAGAGAGACTGTACAGGAAGCGATGAAAACCATGTGTTCTGGGGCAGCGCCTCGGTGGCCGTGGGTGCCAGGAAGGAGGGGCGGCGGGCGCGATGGCGCAAGGAAAGAAGTGACAGAGGAAGGAGGAGAGAAAAAAAAAAAAAAAGCACCAGAGCAGCATGGTCTGCCAGGCTCTGGTGCTGGAAAGTTTTACACGCTCAGCTGTTTTACGGTGCCGTTTACTGGAGAGCAGGTGTAAGGCCAGTCCAGGCTCCCTTTGCTGTTAAAATCCCATTTTCTACCCAGATGAAGTTCATTAGCAGCTGGCCTTAATTAGGACCCAGGGAGAAAAAACAAGTGCCCGTAATTAAATGTCTTCACTCGATTTTTAGACTTGGACTGTGTCTCCTGACGCACACTGAGAAGGAGGAGGAGGAGGGAGAGGAGGAGGAGGAAAAAAACTGTCTCAGTCAAAGAGCTGCAATTGTGTCAGCGCCTCAGGGCTGCAGCCAAAAGAGCGAAAGGGGAGGGGGGGTGGTGGTGAAAAAGTTTAGGTGGGGGCAGGGGCCCACAGGTGCCAAGCCTTAAGCCTGGGGGGAGGAGTGGAAGGGGGAGAGAAATCAGGGAGAGGCAAAGAGGTGAGGATGGGGTTGGGGGGGGCAGCGTCTCGGCCTGGATCCGCAGCGAAGTTGAGCAAATGAGGGCTGGAGAACTTTTTTATGGCTCCATAACTGCAAATGGCTTCAGAGGGGGTGGGGGTGGCGGGGGTGGGGGTGGGGGGGGGTGGCGCTGGCTGCAAAGGCTTTAATGGAAAACATCCGACTTGCGATAGGTGTCAACAAAACAAGCCTAAGCGCTCCCCTGAAGATATCCCAGCCGTGCGTGCTTGCACGCTGGACGATAACCGCCTCGCACGAGTGGGTGCCAAAGTGAGACTACAGAGCACCAAAGACCTCCCGGAACTGTCTCACTCTTGTTTTTCTGTCCTCTCAAACTCACATGTGGACAGACATGTTAACTTAGCTCATTTTGAGAGAGAGAGAGAGTAAGAGAGAGAGGGAGAGGGGGAGGGAGGGGCTAAAGCCCTGCTGCTAGATTCTATTTGCTCAGCAGAATTTAATATGAGTGGAGCTGGAGGTGCTCTTTTTTTTTTTTTTTTCTTGCGGACTTATTCCCCGGAGACACATCCATCTCTGGGAGATGGTTGGGAAGACAAAGAGAGACTGGCCCCACGGCCCAGCCCCATGGCGTGCTAAAACCCACACACACAAGCGCGCGCGCGCGCGCACACACACAGACCGAGCGCAGTCACTCACACACACACACACACACACACACACGCCCACAGATATCAACAGTTGCCAGCGCACACATGGACGTGCACACAGATGCGTTTATTCACACACGAGTGGCCCTCAGACAGAGAACGCCTTGTCTGACAACAACTACAGACTTGGTCAAACAGTGGGAGTAGGAGGGAAGGGGAGCGGGGGGAGGGGGGGGTAAGAGCAGAGAGCTGCAAGGTAGGGAGGGATGGAGGAGGAGGACAGAGTATTAAATGAGAAGTGACAGGCCGGATGGAAGCACTTCAAAAATAACAAGTAAAAAACTTTACTACAAGCAAGTGGGACACGACAATGTCACGTGACAGACAGGTACGACTGGTCCACGGTCACATGACGCGTTTCCCAAACACGGAAGGCCGATTTAACATGACATGCAGTTTAGGGAAATTGGTGATTGTGTTTTGGTTAGTTGGTATAAAACCCCCCACATAATTGCTCCAGTGCGAAGCCCTCAGAGAATTCCTGCCCTGGAACAACCCTGGGCTCTGCTTAGCTCATTTCCTGTTCCTGGTGAATGAGGGATAATGAGCTCCACGCCACGCTCACTGCCCCCGGAACCCCACTAATACGGCAATCAGGGGAGCGTTAGGGAGAGAGGGCAGCGTGGAGCTGTCTCAATAAATCCCCCCCTTCTCTGGCATGATGGACTGATACAGGAAGACCTCTCTGAAGATATGTCGTCACGGCGACCATTATATTACTCATGCTCTTGTGTGGATTTGAGGCTAGATTGAGTGTGGTGGAGGGAGGCACCGGATCACTCCCCGAGGAAAAACTTTAAGACGGGTATCTCTTAAAGGAATCTTAGAAAGATCATATTTATGCCTGGGGTGTGTGTGAGCGTGCGTGTTGGAGGGAGGGAATGGGGGGGAGGTCGGAAGGGTTCCTCCGTGTTTTCTGTAAAAACCTCTCCTCCGTGTCATCCTGCAGCCCCGCTCCCTCCCTCGATGCTGCTGCCGCTGCTGCTGCCGCCTGGGTCATATTTACCCCAGCCTTGTGGCCGATACCCATGACCAAATGAATTACACACTTACCCAATTACCTAGTAAGTAGTTGGGGAGGGGGCATTCCAGTTATACAGTATATTCGTGCCGGGGGACAGGGTCAGCTGGAGGGTACAGGGTCACCGAGTGCGGGGGGGAGAAAAAAAAAAATGAGCTGATGTTGACAAAGTGCAAAGAGCCCATCTGGCACTTGAGCCCGATACAGGTGCCGCATCCGATCACCCCCTCCCCAGACCCCCCACCCCCCCGTATCACTCCCCAGCTAGTCTTAGTCAACAGGTGCAGTAGGTTAGGCTGCAGGCCCCAACATGCGAGGAAACAGACTCTTATTGTGGACCTTCCTTCCATCATCTCCTCTCCTTCGCTTCTCTTCTCTTCTCTCCCCCTCTCCTTTTTCCCCCCGACAGCCCTGGGGAGCAATCGAGAGGTCCAAACCTCAACACGTAACCCGAGCGCGGCCCTTCTGCATTGTGCGAGGATGTTGAAAAGAGGAGGGAAAAATTGGGGGGGGGGTTGTGTAGCACATACAGCAGATTGGATCTTGAGATTGTGTTTGCAGATCTGGTGTTTCAGTGTAATAAAAACAGGAGAACCCTGGACGTGCACTCGCTGACAGTTTGATCGCAGTATATCTACCAGCTGTGACAGCTACAACTAATTCGGTTGTGCATGTACATATCAGTGACAGCGACAATGGCTGCAAAGCATTTTAAAACTCTCTCACTCACTCTCTCTCCCTCTATCTCTGTCTCTGTCTCTCTCTCTCTCTCTCTCGGTCTCTTGACGGTATGTTTGCACAGCCTACTGCAGCCGACTGCATTTCATTATGACAAATCCAGATGTGCGTCTTGGCTGCCAGCGAGTGTCTTCAGCTGTGTATGACACTGTTGTTGGCCTCCCTTCACCGAGAGCAGACGAGGAAACCATGCCTCGGGGCAAGGCCTGACACACACAAACACGCGCACACACACACACACACACACACTCATCATAATATCTCTCTCTCCTTGTCTTCTCTTTCTTACAGTTTTTTCTTACAGCACCATCGACCCCCGGCTCACTTCTCATCATCGCGTCTTTGTTTTGCTGTTCCTGATCTTAATCCGGCCAATGGTTTACGTCTTAAACAGCTCTCCGCTGCCCACACTGTGTCGGCCCAGACACAAAAATAACCTCAAACATACACAAGTATGGTTTTACCGAGAAACACTTTTGTGCTCCACTTCACCAAATTACAAGTAAGACAGCACTTACTGACTCTTGTTTGTGATGATTGTGACTGTGAAAGAGGAGAGTGTGGGTGACTTTACTTTTATGGCCACCCCAGTGGAACCACCATATTCTTTCGAATAAAGCGATTGCTTTGAGCAGTATTCTTTACTGGACAACCACTATTTTTGCCCACCCAATGTCAAGGCTAAAGTTTTAGCAGTGCTTTTTGGGGCCCTTCAGTGTTTCTTTAGGTCAATGAGCAGCACATGAATGACCTGCACGTGCTCCACACACTTGCAGACATGAGGGGTCTAATCAGAAAGACCCACGCTGACAGTAGCCAATCAGCCTGACGTACGCCAAGATGATTTCCCTTCATGCTCACAGCTGAAGACAAATAAATTTGTGGTTTGTTGGTCATTGCTGGAAAAATGACTACTTTAATTAGATAATATGTCCACGTGCAGCGTAACCAACATAACCAGTAAATAATGGCAACAATTCAGAATCTTCAATGCTCCAAATGTGTTCGAGAATGATTTCTTTGTCTTTTATAGACTTTAAGCAACCGTTTAGGGAGGCCATGGAAAGCCTCCTCATTTATTACAGATACTGAGTCATTAATTTGGATTAATGAGACAAAATATGAGATAAAAATGGCGTACAGTCTTTTAAATTAAACCAGCTGACACGGGCCTCTGTAGGCCACGCCCCCTTGGTTTCTCTTATCAAATCCTGAGGTTCGCCTGACCAGTGACAGGTAGGCAGAGGGTGTGTGGGGGCCGGCTCCAGAAAGTCTGCCCCTATGCTTACTGTCTCTCTCTCTCTCTCTCTCTCTCTCTCTCTCCTCTATCTCTTTCTCTGTCACTCACACACACACACACACACACACACAAACACAGATCATTGCAGATTATCTTGGCCGTTGCCAGTTCTGAAGTGCAGGAGTCTGCATGGTTCAATTGTTGCAGATATTTATCAAAGCGCACACATTTAATCAAGAAGCACAGTAGACCTGGAGGGCCCTCCTCTGCTCCCGAGACCAAACACAATAAAGCGGCACCAGTTTCAGCGTCACCCCTTCGAACTTTCTGTCGAATATAATGAGACAGACGGGGGTGGGAGTTGTTGGAAATAACTGAGGACATGAGAAAGGAAAGTTCGTGGTGCAATTATATGGATTTTCTAAATAATGAGGCGCAGCTCACAGTAATCCCTGCACACCTCTGAGCATTCACAACAGCAGAAAAAAATCGTTGCTCTGCTGCCCTGTGGAATCAGGGTTAGATGTTGGAAAGGCATCGTCTGTATTTTTTCCCATCAATAATGAGCCCAGTGTAGCTTGAAACTTTACTTTCTTCTCTATTGTTAACTGAGACCTGAAATAAACTCAGAAAGTTGGGGGGAGTTGTGTCATTCTGCCCCCTGTTGACGGATTTAGGGCAATGCAAGCTGCAATGAAGGGTGAAACGGTTGTCTTGTTAGTTGTGTCGTTTAAGGTTTTTTATTTAATATTCTACAGTTCCCTACTGTGGCTTCTGGCCAAAAGCCTTGCAGAGATGCCACAAAAGTGAACAACATCCTTGAGCAGGCTGGAGAATGTCGTCCATCCCTGCCGGCCTCATCCACACAATCCTTCTTTCAGCGCTCTCGCTGACCTGAGCTAGACAGGTCAACTGTCATGGCTGTTGTTGAGCTGCACACTGAAACAGATTAGACACAACTGACGGGTCACCGTCTAGACACAGAGCCGACCCCTTCCTTGTATTGTTTGTTGGTGGTTAGTGGTGGGAGAAAAACAGGAAGAGCCATGTGACTAAGCCAGTAAAACTCGGGCCCTGGAGGAATAAACACTTCCTGTCTTCCTGTTTCTTCTCACACATGAACTGACAGGCAAAGTGAGTGAGATCACCATCAGAAGTCAGCCTGAACCCACTGGGCTGAAATGCAATTTAGTCATGCACTGCATGTATTAAACCACTACGTGGCAGCACAGCTCTGAGAGAAACCATTGAGAGAGGTTTAGTCACGTGTTCCCTGCAGGTTTGCTGAGTGTAAAAGGTAAAGTGGGATGTGCACGATGCCCTAGGTGAGGATAACAGAATGCTTGTTTCCAAATGTATTGTGTTATTATAACTGAGGTATGAGAACCCCCTTTTCAAAGGTGTGAGCAAGCCTATGGTGTCTATCAGGGAACCAAATTAGTTGTTAAACCCAACAGTCATTGCTGATTTGTTGCGTAGGTACCAATATAATTGGAATTTAGGCTTTTACCTTCTCCACAAGTGATGATGGATGGATGGATACAGTTTGTAATCACACCTTTTTGTCTGTTCCAGGATGTCCAGCACCCACGCAGGCCCTGAATCAAACACTAAGACACGTCTTTCTTTTAATATCAAACCTCAAATTGAAGAAGAACTCAGTAAGGAGGACAAAAATCTATGTTACTTAGCAACAGATTGTTATAAATAGCACAAACTGGACCACAGGACCAGAGGCAGGAATCACACGTTAATGGCTGTATGAATGGCTCCCCAGGTTTGAATGGGTTAAAAGAAGAATGTTCTGCTACAATAAAGCCACCATTACTCATCATCCATTCCAGGAAATGACATTTGAACAGTTCGACCCTGTCGAGTCACGCCAACATGGAGTTTATGGATCCACAAAAGTATTCAAACAGCACATAACTTACACTCTCCCTCTGAACTGACCTGTACCTGCTTTCCTCCGGCCCCTGTGACGGCGTGCAGGTACACGTCCGGTAATGATGTAAACTAGTGGCTTCACCTTCATAAAGGTCAGAGAACCCGTGCATTGCTCACATTCCTCCTGCCGCCGCCTGTACTTCCTCCCGCAAAGACGGGAGTAAAGGTCTGTCCCAGACGTAGCATTAAGCAGTGATCATTTTCCCCTCGCAAGGTGGTTGTTTCACCTCGATGTCTGAGTTAGTGGTACTGTAATTATGTCAGAATTTACAGCTGAAACACCGGCTGTGACATTCCTCTGCCAGCTGGAGGGTCTACCTGTAAATTTGGCCCCTTATCTCTGGATCCTCCCCTAAAGCTTGCAGAAACCACTAGGACCATTACTACAGGTGTACTGCATGTGTGTACAAGCAGGGCGATCAGATGTAAAAACAGAGTAATTGTAGAATAGTGCGGTCAGTGGTCCGTATCTGCAAACGCAGACCGTTACAAGCTGGATGTTTTGATATCTTGAGAAGCAAAGTTGTGCTGCTGGTGTCACTAGTGTGGAACCATCATCCCTCAAAGCCTCAAGCCTTCCAATTCTTTTAGTTATGTGTAAGAGGAGCCGGAAAGAAAGCCAAAAAAAAAAAAAAAGTGTCACACTTGGAGCCTGCTTGAATCCATTAGCTACCGCAATGTTGTCAGGCACAAACATGAACTTCTGAGGGATCTTGTACTTCCAAAGAGGTTTCAACCATCATTAAGTCCATACAGAGACTTCAGGACAGACATATTGCCTGATTTCCATCTTTGCAAATGTCCAAAAACCATCAATCACTTGCATGACAGGTTGGGTTCCATCACACGAGATCTGACAACCAGTCAGCTTTCATCATTCTTATGTTATTGAAGGACCTCCACCAGACAATATAGTATGCGAGTAGCGATATTAAACCTGCTTTAATAACCATTCCCAGTACCTCCTGATGGGTAAAACATTCAGGTTCCAGCATGGCCCCCCATCTGCTGTAACTATACGCCTTCTGAGACTCGTTTCGCTGAGGTTCAACAGTCTCCATGATCCTCAAAGGAAGATTACGCCGGGCAGGTGTTCCATCCAGGAGACACCCGGGCTCTTTTAGACATCAATCCACTGAGGAATGTACCATCATAACTTAGATTTTACAGATTAAATCTTCTGAGGGGTCCACTTAGTGTCTGCTGGAGCATGACGGAGGCGGGTAGCTATGCCTCTTATGACAGTACAACAGGCTGGTGGCAGCTCACTTCACAAGGTCCCAGCGCTCATGGCTGAAGAGCGAGAGGTCGCTGATGCATCACAACCGGAGGGTCTGGAGCTGAGTCATGTGGAATCCACCCCAGAAACCTCATGGATGTGTCACTGCATTTTTTTAGAGTCTGTTGTTGCATTTGGCACCATGTGTTCATGGTGTGGATTTGATCGGAGGTCAAGGTTCATTTTGGTTTAAATGCTAATGTGTTAGAACGTCTGGCTTTTACTAGTTCAGTCCTTCTTTTCGCTGTGAGTTTCTTTGCCTAAGTGTAAAGAAAAGGAGTCAACAAGGAGACCTTTCCTAAATTTAGAGATGAGGAGACCTGAGAGCTTCTGGCTCTCCGACAGACAGACCAGTCTGACAGAGACCTGCGAGGCATTTGGTACGACTCCCGGTGAGCTTGCTCCCAGCTTCAGGCATCATCTCCATTTTTAAATGCGTCTGATGGAGAGAATGTTCTGCTGGAAAGAGAAAACAAAAAAAAAACCTGGATAAAACTCCTGATCTGATCGGTCTGCATGACCCCCAACACAGCCTCCCGGGTCACGGGGCCGCCCAACGGTTTGCAGAGAAGACATCCTGGTAGAAAAGTAAAATATTAGAAATAAACTTTGGCCTGTTGGTGGTGAAAAAGCAAAGCAATCCTTTTTTTTTTGCACAATAAAACACAATTTAAAGCCAGCGTGCGGCAAACAAGCCTGCTTGAACCTTCTGAACTCTGAAAGCTTTGAAGGGTTGGGGGGGGGGCTGTTGTGTCAGTGCTGGTACCCTGCGGTCTGAGGGTGTCAAAACAAATTATTAAAATCTGGGGATGAGAAACAACGACCGATGCAGACCTCACAGTGAGGGAGCGCACGCTGGAGAGAGAGCTCGAGGAAGAAAGGGGGAAGCTCACACTTTAGAAAGACATTTGTTGCAGTGCTGTAAGCCTGGACGCTGCCCCTTCTCCTGACCATGTCCCACTCCAAAACCCAGGCCCAATCCTGCATCACCAGCCCTCGCAGATAAGCTCAGCAAGGGCGATAACCAGCACTCTACACAGAGGGAACCCTGGCGCACTGCCTGCAATCTGGCGCACCACACGCCGTCCACTCGACGTGCGCTCAACACTCCATATCACACGCCAGAGCCACGCGGGGCGGCCCACCTCCAAACCCTTATTCACAACCACCAACATCCCACAAAGAGCAGCCTCACACCTCCAGGAGCCAATTAAAAATGGGACTTTTCCCTCCATCCTATCTATCACCCTACATTAAGGAAAACAACATCAGATGAGCCAGAAGTTATGAAGGAGAAGAAAAAGCTGCTTGATGAGCCAATTACAAGTCTGGAGCCAAGCAATCAACACACCCCCAACATTTGATCATGGAATCACCACGAGGAATGGAAAACAGATAAATGATTGGACTTTGTGTCTGTGTGACATCTAGTCCAAACACATGATTGTAATCAGAGGGAGCACAAATTGTATCCATTAGGTTAGGAACATGTTTCTCGCCAAAATTAGCTGCTCCAATCATATTTTTCTATTATAGAAAAAGTCTCAATTGCCTACACATGTGAGTAGATCCAAGAGACATGCTGGATACTCTATATTAAACTGTAGTCTGTATTCACACATGCTGGATTTCCCCAAGGATGCAGAAACGGACATTTGTAGGAGACAGAGATTCATTCAGTGTTTTTTTTTTTTTTGCCTTTCCGAGCCTCGTTTGGTCTTAATGTGAACTTAAAACTCACAAATAACGAATGTGACATTGAGATATTTGACATTAAATTGTTGAGTGAAAGCTGGAATGCTAACTATTGGGACATTTCAGCGGGCAAAGGTAAAAACCCCACCGACGGTGGAAGGCCGGGAGCCAACTGGCTCCGTTTAAAAGCTCGGTCAGACAGGTCGAGCGATGCCAGGCCACAATCTCTGCAAGTGAATGGAAACTGAGGCTCTCCGTGGTCCTGGTCCGATCTGTCATCAGCCAGCAGTGGGTGTCTGGCCAACGGTCAGCAGGTCGGCCCATTCGGGAGTTTGGAGAAGGGGATGGAGCGAGGGAGGGGAGGAGGGAGAGCTGGAGCACAAGAGCAGAGTTGTGCTGCGAGGCCTGATTATGCGTGCACGCGGGGCCGGTTTCCTGGACGCTGTGCTTGTGTTGGAGCGGCCGGCTCCAGGCAGATGTTGCAAATGAAGGAGGTGTTGTGTGTTTGTTTGTGTGTGTGTGTGTGTGTGTGTGTGTGTGTGTGTGTGTGTGTGAAACCAAATGGCAGGGTGAACATGAGCTCGTCCTCATAATTTTGATACGTGATGGCAGATTTATGTGTGAAGATTAAATTGTCTGTGTGGGGCATTCACACAATAGACCTCCAGCTGTGCCAACTACCCACACACACACACACACACACGCACACACACACATACACACGCACACCATCCATCTGCCAGTGTAAGCACACAAACACTGCTTGAGCAAACATCACATGACCTTTTACCTTCCCAAAACCATCTGCACACACAATCAAATGCCAGCCAGGACATTCTACGTCGGATGCAGC